>JARFJB010002116.1:650000-1295000 GCA_036346205.1 Vesta saturnalis
CAGACAGAACAGACACAGACACAGACAAGACACAGACACAGAACAAACAGGACAGGACAGAACAGGCGAACAAACAGAACAGACACAGAACAGAACAGAACAGAACAGCCAGAACACAGAAACACAGACACAGACACAGACACAGGACAGACACAGAAACACAGACACGCACAGACACAAACACGGACTCGGACAGATCACGGAACAAACACAGCACAGGCACGACACAGACAAACACAGAACAGACAAACACAGACACAGACCCAGACAAGACACAAACACAGCAAGACACAGACACACAGGCACAGACAAACGACACAGACACAGACACAGAACACAGCACAGACACAGAAACAGACAAGACAGAACAGAACAGAACAGAACAGAACAGAACAGAACAGAACAGAACAGATACAGAACAGAACAAAAAGAACAGAACAGAACAGAACGAAGAACAGTCAGAACGTACAGAACAGACAAACAGAACAGAACAGAACAGAACAGAAAACAGAACAGAAACAGAACAAAGAACAGAACAGACAGACACAGCCAGACACAAAACAGACAAGACACACAAAGCACAGACAAAACAGAACAACACAGCACAGAACGACACAGACAACAGACACAGAACAGAACAGACACAGCACAACACGCACAACAAACACAGACACGAACAGACACAGACACACAACAGACACGACACAACACAGACAGCACAGACAGACACAGAACACAAACACAAACAGACACACAGAACAGCACAGACACAAACACAGACACAGACACACAGACACAGACAAACACAGGGCAACACAGACACAGAACAGAACAAACAGAACAGAACAGAACAGAACAGACACAAAACAGACACAGACAGACACAGACACAGACAGACACAGGTGCAGACACAGACAGAGACACACAGACAGACACAGAACAGACACAGAAACAGACAAGACACAGCCACAGACACAGACACATATACAGGCACAGACACAGACACAGACAGACACAGACACAGACACAGACACAGACAAAGACACAGACACAGGCACACAGACACAGACAGACACAGACACAGACACAGACACAGACACAGACACAGACACAGACACAGACACAGACACAGACACAGACACACAGACACAGACACAGACACAGACCTGACACAGACACAAACACGGACTCGGACACGAACACGGACACGAACACAGTCACAGGCACAGACACAGACGCAAACACAGACACAGACAGACAAATACACAGACACAGACCCAGACATAGACACAGACCCATAGACACATACACACAGACACAGACACAGGCCCAGACACAGACAGAGACACGGATACAGATACAGATACAGATACAGATACAGATACAGATACAGAATACAGATACAGATACAGATACAGGTAAAGATACAGATACAGATGCAGATACAGAACAGATACAGATACAGATACAGATACAGATACAGATACAGATACAGATACAGATACAGAACAGATACAGATACAGATACAGATACAACAGATACAGATACAGATACAGATACAGAACAGAACAGATACAGATACAGATACAGATACAGATACGAGATACAGATACAGATACAGATACACAGATACAGATACAGATACAGATACAGATACAGATACACACGACAGCCACAGTCACAGAACACAGACAGGCACAGACAACACACAGACACAGACACAGACACAGACAAAACACAGACACAGACACAGACACAGGCACAGACCCAGACAGACACAGACACAAACACAGACAGAGGCACAGACAGACAGACACAGACACAAACACAGACACAGACACAGACACAGACACAGACGCAGACACAGACACAGACACAGACACAGACACAGACACAGACACAGACACAGACACAGACACAGACACAGACACAGACACAGACACAGACACAGACACAGACACAGAACACAGACACAGACACAGACACAGCACACACACAGACACAGATACACACAAACAAACAAACACAGACACACAGACACACAGACACACAGACACACAGACACACAGACACGCAGACACACAGACACACAGACACAGACACACAGACACACAGACACACAGACACACAGACACACAGACACACAGACACACAGACACACAGACACACAGACACACAGACACACAGACACACAGACACACAGACACACAGACACAGACACACAGACACACAGACACACATATACACAGACACACAGACACACAGACACGCAGGCACACAGACACACAGACACAAAGACACACAGACACACAGACACAGACACGAAGACACACAGACACACAGACACAAAGACACACAGACAACACAGACACACAGACACAAACACGGACTCGGACACGGACACGGGCACGGACACAGTCACAGGCACAGACACAGACGCAAACACAGACACAGACAGACAAATACAGATACAGATACAGATACAGATACAGATACAGATACAGATACAGATACAGATACAGATACAGATACAGATACAGATACAGATACAGTTACAGATACAGATACAGATACAGATACAGATACAGATACAGACACAGACACAGTCACAGACACAGAGACAGACACAGACACACACACACACACACAGACACAGGCACAGGCACAAACACAGACACAGATACAGACACAGACACAGACACAGACACAGACACAGGCACAGATACAGATACAGACACAGACACAGTCACAGACACAGAGACAGACACCACACACACACACACACACACACACACACAGACACAGGCACACAACACAGACACAGATACAGACACAGACACAGACACAGACACAGCACAGACACAGACACAGACACAGACACAGACACAGACACAGACACAGAACAACACAGACACAGACACAAGATGCACACAGACACAGACACAGACACAGACACAGACACAGACACAGACACAGACACAGACACAGACACAGACACAGACACAGACACAGACACAGAACACACACAGACACAGACACAGACACAGACACAGCACAGCACAGACACAGACACGACACAGACACAGCACAGACACAGATACACAGACACAACACAGCACACAGACACACAGACACAGAACACAGCCACGCAGACACACAGACACACAGACACAGACACAGACACAGACACAGGCACACAAGACACAGACACATGACACACAGACACACAACACACACAACACACAGACACACAGACACACAGACACAGACACACAGACACACAGACACAGACACACAGAAACACAGACACACAGACACACAGACAGACACAGACACACAGACACAGACACACAGACACAGACACACACACACAGACACACAGACACACAGACACAGACACACAGACACAGACACACAGACACACAGACACAGACACACAGACACACAGACACACAGACACAGCACACAGAAACACAACACAGACAGACACACGACACAGACACACAGACACACAGACACAGACACACAGACACAGACACACAGACACACAGACACACGACACACAGACACAGACACAGCACACATACAGACACACAGACACAGAGACACAGAGCAAACAGACACACGCACGAAGACACACAGACACACAGACACACAGACACACAGACACACAGACACACAGACAACACAAGACACAACACAGACACACAGACACACAGACACACAGACACACAGACACACAGACACACAGAACACAGACACACAGAACACAGACACACAGACACACAGACACCAGACACACAGAACACAGAACACAGACACACAGACACACAGACACAAACACAGACACACAGACACACAGACACAAGACACAGACACACAGACACACATATACACAGAACAGACACAGACACACAACACAGACACAAGACACACAGACACAGACACGAAGACACACAGACACACAGACACAAAGACACACAGACAACACAGACACACAGACACAAACACGGTCTAGACACGACACGGGCACGGACACAGCACAGAGACACAAACACAGACAGACGACATAGATACAGATACAGATCAGATCACAGAAAGATACAGATACAGATACAGACAGATACAGATACAGATAAGAAATACAGACGATACAGATACAGATACAGATACAGATACAGATCAGACACAGAACACAGTCACAGACAGAGAGACAGACACAACACACACACACACACAAAGCACAGGCACAGGCACAAACACAGACACAGATACAGACACGACACAGACACAGACACAGACACAGAACAGACACAGACAGACACAGACACAGACACAACACAACACAGACACAGAACAGACACAGACACAGACGCAGACACAGACACAGAAACAGACACAGACACACACAGACAAACACAGACACAGACACAGACACAGACACAGACACAGACACAGACACAGACACAGACAGACACAGACACAGACACAGACACAGACACAGACACAGACACAAACACAGACACAGACGCAGACATAGACAGGCGCAGACAGACACAGCACAGCACAGACACAGACACAGACACAGACACAGACACAGACACACGACACAGACACGGGCACAAACACAGACACAGACACACACACACACACAGACACAGACACAGCACAGACACAGGCACAGACACAGACACAGACACAGACACAGAACAGCACAGACACAGGCACAGACACAGACACAGACACAGACACAGACACAGACACAAACACAGACACACAGACACAGACAGACACAGACACAGACACAGACACAGACACAGACACAGACACAGACACAGACACAGACACAGACACAGACACAGACAACACAGGCACACAGACACAGACACAGACCAGACACAGACACAGACACAGTACACAGGCACAGACACAGACACAGACAGATACAGACACAGACACAGACACAGACACAGACACAGACACAGACACAGGACAAACACAGACACAGACACAGACACAGACACAGAAAGACACAGGCACAGGCACAGACAGACACAGACACAGACACAGACACAGACACAGACACAGACACAGACACACACACACACACACACACACACACACACACACACACACACACACACACACACACACAGACACGCACAGACACAGACACAGACACAGACACAGACACAGACACAGACACAGACACAGACACAGACACAGACACAGACACAGACACAGACACAAGCACAGACACAGACACAGGCACAGACACGGACACAGACACAGACACAGACAGACACAGACACAGACACAGACACAGATACAGACACAGACACAGACACTGACACAGACACAAACACGGACTCGGACACGGACACGGACACAGTCACAGGCACAGACAGTCGCAAACACAGACACAGACAGACAAATACACAGACACAGACCCAGACATAGACACAGACACATAGACACAGACACACAGGCACAGACACAGACACAGACACAGACACAGGCACAGACACAGACAGAGGCACGGATACAGATACAGATACAGATACAGATACAGATACAGATACAGATACAGATACAGATACAGATACAGATACAGATACAGATACAGATACAGATACAGATGCAGCACAGATACAGATACAGATACAGATACAGATACAGATACAGATACAGATACAGATACAGATACAGATACAGATACAGATACAGATACAGATACAGATACAGATACAGATACAGATACAGATACAGATACAGATACAGATACAGATACAGATACAGATACAGACACGGATACATATACAGATACAGATACAGATACAGATACAGATACAGATACAGATACAGATACAGATACAGATACAGATACAGATACAGATACAGACACAGCCACAGTCACAGACACAGAGACAGGCACAGACATACACACAGACACAGACACAGGCACAGACACAGACACAGACACAAACACAGACACAGACACAGACACAGACACAGCACAGACACAGACAGACACAGACACAGACACAGACACAGACACAGACACAGACACAGACGCAGACACAGGCACAGACAGACACAGACACAGACACAAACACAGACACAGAGACAGACACAGACGCAGACACAGACACAGACACAGACACAGACACAGACACAGACACAGACACATACACAGACACAGACACAGACACAGACACAGACAGACACAGATACAGACACACAGACACACAAACACAGACACACAGACACACTGACACACAGACACACAGACACAGACACACAGACACACAGACACACAGACACACAGACACACAGACACACAGACACACAGACACACAGACACACAGAGACACAGGCACACAGACACACAGACACACAGACACACAGACACACAGACACACAGACACAGACACACAGACACACAAACACACAGACACACAGACACACAGACACACAGACACACAGACACACAGACACACAGACACACAGACACACAGACACACAGACACACAGACACACAGACACACAGACACACAGACACACAGACACACAGACACAGACACACAGACACACAGACACACAGACACACAGACACACAGACACACAGACACACAGACACACAGACACACAGACACACAGACACACAGACACACAGACAGACAGACACAGAAACACACACGCAGATACACAGACACAGACACACAGACACACAGACACACAGACACACAGACACACAGATACACAGACACTCAGACACACAGACACACAGACACACAGACACCCAGACACACAGAAACACAAACAGACAGACACACAGACACGTAGACACACAGACACACAGACACACAGACACACAGACACACAGACACACAGACTCACAGACACACAGACTCACGGGCACAGTCACACAGACACAGACCCACAGACACACAGACACACAGACACACAGACACACAGACACACAGACACACAGACACACAGACACACAGACACACAGACACACAGACACCCAGACACACAGAAACACAAACAGACAGAAACACAGACACGTAGACACACAGACACACAGACACACAGACACACAGACACACAGACACACAGACACACAGACACACAGACACACAGACACACAGACACACAGACACACAGACACACAGACACACAGACACAGAGACACAGAGACAAACAGACACACACGCACGAAGACACACAGACACACAGACACACAGACACACAGACACACAGACACACAGACACACAGACACACAGACACACAGACACACAGACACAGACACACAGACACACAGACACACAGACACACAGACACACTGACACACAGACACACAGACACACAGACACACAGACACACAGACACACAGACACACAGACACACTGACACACAGACACAGACACACATATACACAGACACACAGACACACAGACACACAGACACACAGACACAAAGACACACAGACACACAGACACACAGACGCACAGACACGAAGACACACAGACACAAAGACACACAGACAACACAGACACACAGACACAAACACGGACTCGGACACGGACACGGGCACGGGCACGGACACAGTCACAGGCACAGACACAGACGCAAACACAGACACAGACAGACAAATACACAGACACAGACCCAGACATAGACACAGACACACAGACACATAGACACAGACACACAGGCACAGACACAGACACAGACACGGACAGAGACACAGATACAGATACAGATACAGATACAGACACAGATACAGATACAGATACAGATACAGATACAGATACAGATACAGATACAGATACAGATACAGATACAGATACAGATACAGATACAGATACAGATACAGATACAGATACAGATACAGATACAGATACAGATACAGATACAGATACAGATACAGATACAGATACAGATACAGATACAGATACAGATACAGATACAGATACAGATACAGATACAGATACAGATACAGATACAGATACAGACACAGACACAGTCACAGACACAGAGACAGACACAGACACACACACACACACACACACACAGACACAGGCACAGACACAAACACAGACACAGATACAGACACAGACACAGGCGCAGACACAGACACAGACACAGACACAGACACAGACACAGACACAGACACAGACACAGACACAGACACAGACACAGACACAGACACATACACAGACAGACACAGACACAAACACAGGCACAGACACGGACACGGGCACGGACACGGACACGGGCACGGACACGGGCACGGACACAGTCACAGGCACAGACACAGACGCAAACACAGACACAGACAGACAAATACACAGACACAGACCCAGACATAGACACAGACACACAGACACATAGACACAGACACACAGGCACAGACACAGACACAGACACGGACAGAGACACAGATACAGATACAGATACAGACACAGATACAGATACAGATACAGATACAGATACAGATACAGATACAGATACAGATACAGATACAGATACAGATACAGATACAGATACAGATACAGATACAGATACAGATACAGATACAGATACAGATACAGATACAGATACAGATACAGATACAGATACAGATACAGTACAGATACAGATACAGATACAGATACAGATACAGATACAGATACAGATACAGATACAGATACAGACACAGACACAGTCACAGACACAGAGACAGACACAGACACACACACACACGCACACACAGACACAGGCACACACACAAACACAGACACAGATACAGACACAGACACAGGCGCAGACACAGACACAGACACAGACACAGACACAGACACAGACACAGACACAGACACAGACACAGACACAGACACAGACACATACACAGACAGACACAGACACAGACACAGACACAGACACAGACAGACACAGACACAAACACAGGCACAGACGCAGGCATAGATGCAGGCGCAGACACAGACACAGACACATACAGACACGGACACGGGCGCGGACACGGACACGGGCACGGACACGGACACGGACACGGACACGGACACGGGCACGGACACAGACACAGACACAGACACAGACACAGACACAGACACAGACACAGACACAGACACAGACACAGACACAGACACAGACACAGACACACGCACAGACACGGGCACAGACACAGACACAGACACAGACACACACAGACACAGGCACAGGCACAGGCACAGACACAGACACGGACACGGACACAGACACAGGCATAGGCACAGGCACAGACACGGACACAGACACAGACACAGACACAGACACGGACACAGACACAGGCATAGGCACAGGCACAGACACAGACACAGACACAGACACAGACACAGACACAGACACAGACACAGACACAGACACAGACACAGACACAGACACAGACACAGACACAGACACAGCCACAGGCAGAGGCACAGGCACAGACACAGACACATAGACACACAGACACACAGACACACAGACACACAGACACACAGACACACAGACACACAGACACACAGACACACAGACACACATATACACAGACACACAGACACACAGACACACAGACACACAGACACATAGACACACAGACACACAGACACACAGACACACAGACACGAAGACACACGGACACACAGGCACAAAGACACACAGACACATACACGGACTCGGACACGGACACGGGCACGGACACAGTCACAGGCACAGAGACAGACGCAAACACAGACACAGACAGACAAATATACAGACACAGACACAGATACAGATACAGATACAGATACAGATACAGATACAGATACAGATACAGATACAGATACAGATACAGATACAGATACAGATACAGATACAGATACAGATAGATACAGATACAGATACAGATACAGATACAGATACAGATACAGATACAGATACAGATACAGATACAGATACAGATACAGATACAGATACAGATACAGATACAGATACAGATACAGATACAGATACAGATACAGATACAGATACAGATACAGATACAGATACAGATACAGATACAGATACAGATACAGATACAGACACAGACACAGTCACAGAGACAGACACAGACACACACACACACACACAGACACAGGCACAGGCACAGACACAGACACAGACACAGACACAGACACAGACACAGACACAGACACAGACACAGACACAGACACAGACACATACACAGACAGACACAGACACAGACACAGACACAGACACAGACACAGACACAGACACAGACACAGACACAGACACAGACACAGACACAAACACAGGCACAGACGCAGACATAGATGCAGGCGCAGACACAGACACAGACACAGAGACAGACACGGACACGGACACGGACACGGACACGGACACGGGCACGGACACGGACACGGACACGGACACGGACACGGACACGGACACGGACACGGACACGGACACGGACACGGACACGGACACGGACACGGACACGGACACAGACACAGACACAGACACAGACACAGACCCACGCACGGACACGGGCACAGGCACAGACACAGACACACACACACAACCAGACACAGACACAGGCACAGGCACAGGCACAGGCACAGGCACAGGCACAGGCACAGGCACAGACACAGGCACAGGCACAGGCACAGACACAGACACAGACACAGACACAGACACAGACACAGACACAGACACAGACACAGACACAGACACAGACACAGACACAGACACAGACACAGACACAGACACAGACACAGACACAGACACAAACACAGACACATACACAGGCACAGGCACAGGCACAGACACAGACACAGACACGTACACAGGTACAGACACAAACACAGACACAGATACAGACACAGACACAGACACAGAAAGACACAGGCACAGACACAGACACAGACACAGACACAGACACAGACACAGACACAGACAAAGACAGACACAGACACAACACACACACACACACACACACCGGCACAGCCACAGACACAGACACAGACACAGACACAGACACAGGCACAGATACAGGCACAGACAAAGACACAGGCACAGACACAGACACAGACACAGACAGACAAAGACACAGACACAGACACAGACACAGACACAGACACAGACACAGACACAGACACAGATACAGACACAGACACAGACACAGACACAGATACTGACACAGACACAAACACGGACTCGGACACGGACACGGACACGGACATAGTCACAGGCACAGACAGACGCAAACACAGACACAGACAGACAAATACACAGACACAGACCCAGACATAGACACAGACACATAGACACAGACACACAGGCACAGACACAGACACAGACACAGGCACAGACACAGACAGAGACACGGATACAGATACAGATACAGATACAGATACAGATACAGATACAGATACAGATACAGATCAGATACAGATACAGATAGAACAGAACACATACAGATACAGATACAGATACAGATCAGATACAGATACAGATACAGAACAGATCAGATACAGATACAGATACAGATACAGATACAGATACAGATACAGAACAGATCAGATACAGATACAGATACAGATACAGATACAGATACAGATACAGATACAGATACAGATACAGATACAGATACAGATACAGATACAGATACAGAACAGATACAGATACAAGACACAGAAATACAGATACAGATACAGATACAGATACAAAGATACAGATACAGACACAGCCACAGTCACAGACACAGAGACAGGCACAGACATACACACAGACACAGACACAGGCACAGACACAGACACAGTCACAGACACAGACACAGACACAGGCACAGACACAGACAGACACAGACACAGACACAGACACAGACGCAGACACAGGCACAGACAGACACAGACACAAACACAGACACAGACACAGACACAGACGCAGACACAGACACAGACACAGACACAGACACAGACACAGACACAGACACAGACACAGACACAGACACAGAGACAGACACAGACAGACACAGATACAGACACACAGACACACAAACACAGACACACAGACACACTGACACACAGACACACAGACACACAGACACACAGACACAGACACACAGACACACAGACACACAGACACACAGACACACAGACACACAGACACACAGAGACACAGACACACAGAACACAGACACAGACACAGACACACAGACACACAGACACACAGACACACAGACACACAGACACAGACACACAGACACACAGACACAGACACACAGACACACAGACACACGACACACAGACACAAGACACAGACACAGACACAGACACAGACACAGACACACAGACACACAGACACAGACACAGACACACAGACAACAGACACACAAAGACACAACAACACAGACACACAGACACACAGCACACACACACAGACACACAGACACACAGACACAGACACGACAGACACACACAGACACACAGACACAGACACACACACAGACACAAACAGACACACAGACACAGACACAGACACACAGACACACAGACACACAGACACAGACACAGACACAACAACACACAGACACACAGACACACAGACACAAACAGACAGACACACAGACACAGACACACAGACACACAGACAACAGACACACAGACACAGACACACACACAGACACAAGACACACAGACACACAGACACAACACAGACAACAGACACACAGACACAAGACACACAGACACACAAGACACAGACACACAGACACAGACACAGACACAGACACAGGACAACAGACACACAGCACACAGACACACGACACAGACACACAGACACACAGACACACAACAACAGCACAGACACACAGACACACAGACACAGACACACAGAACACAGACACACAGACACACAGACACACAGACACACAGACACACAGACACAGACACAGACACAGACACAGACACACAGACACACAGACACAGACACAGACACAGACACAGACACAGACACAGACACAGACACACAGACACACAGAACAAAGACACAGACACAGACACAGACACAGAACGACACAGACACAGAACACGGACTCGGACACGGACACGACACGGACAAGTCACAGGCACAGACAGACGAAACACAGACACAGACAGACAAATACACAGACACAGACCACAGACACAGACACAGACACAGACACAGACACACAGGCACAGACACAGACACAGACACAGCACAGACACAGACAAGACACAGATACAGATACAGATACAGATACAGATACAGATACAGATACAGATACAGATACAGATACAGATACAGATACAGATACAGATACAGATACAGATACAGATACAGATACAGATACAGATACAGATACAGATACAGATACAGATACAGATCAAGATACAGACACAGATACAGATACAGATACAGATTCAGATACAGATACAGATACAGATAGAGATACAGATACAGATACAGATACAGATACAGATACAGATACAGATACAGATACAGATACAGATACAGATACAGATACAGATACAGATACAGATACAGACACAGACACAGATACAGACACAGAACAGATCACAGAACAGAACAGACACAGACACAACACACACAGACACAGACACAGCACAGACACACACACGACACAGACACAGGCACAGACACAGACACAGGCACAGACACAGACACAGACACAGGACACAGACAGACAGACACAGACACAGACACAGACACAGACACAGACACAGACACAGACAGACACAGACACAAACACAGACACAGACACAGACACAGACACAGACACAGAACAGACAGACACAGACACAGACACAGACACAGACACAGACACAGACACAGACACAGAGACAGACACAGACAGACACAGATACAGACACAGACACAGACACAGACACAGACACAGACACAGACACAGACACAGACACACAGACACAGACACAGACACAGACAGACACAGACACACAGACACACAGACACACAGACACAGACACAAGACACAGACACAGACACAGACACACAGACACACAGACACACAGACACACAGACACACAGACACACAGACACACAGACACACAGACACACAGACACACAGACACACAGCACACAGACACACAGACACAGACACACAGACACACAGACACACAGACACAGACAGACACACAGACACACAGACACAGACAACACACAGACACACAGACACAGACACACAGACACACAGACAACAGACACAGAACACACACACAGACACACAGACACAGACACAGACACACAGACACACAGACACACAGACACAGACACACAGATACACACAGACACACAGACACAAGACACAGACACAGACACACAGACACACAGATACACAGACACACAGACACCAGACACACAGACACACAGACACACAGACACACAGACACACAGACACACATACACACAGACACAGACACACAGACACACAGAAACACAAACAGACAGACACACAGACACGTAGACACACAGACACACAGACACAGACACACAGACACACAGACACACAGACACACAGACACACAGACACACAGCACACAGACACACAGACACAGACATACAGACACACAGACACAGAGACACAGAGACAAACAGACACACAGCACACAGACACACAGACACACAGCACACAGACACACAGACACACAGACACACAGACACACAGACACACAGACACACAGACACACAGACACACATACACAGCACACAGACACACGGACACACAGACACACAATGACACAGACACACAGACACAGACACATACACAGACACAGACACAGACACACAGACACACAGACACACAGACACAGACACACATGTACACAGACACACAGACACAAAGACACACAGACACACAGACACACAGACACACAGACACGAAGACACAAAGACACTAAGACACACAGACAACACAGACACACAGACACAAACACGGACTCGGACACGGACACGGGCACGGACACAGTCACAGGCACAGACACAGACGCAAACACAGACACAGACAGAACACAAACACAGACCCAGACATAGACACAGACACACAGACACATAGACACAGACACACAGGCACAGACACAGACACAGACACAGACACAGACACAGACACAGACACAGATACAGATACAGATACAGATACAGATACAGATACAGATACAGATACAGATACAGATACAGATACAGATACAGATACAGATACAGATACAGATACAGATACAGATACAGATACAGATACAGATACAGATACAGATACAGATACAGATACAGATACAGATACAGATACAGATACAGATACAGATACAGATACAGATACAGATACAGATACAGATACAGATACAGATACAGATACAGATACAGATACAGATACAGATACAGTTGCAGATACAGATACAGATACAGATATAGATACAGATACAGATACAGACACAGACACAGTCACAGACACAGAGACAGACACAGACACACACACACACACACACACACACACACACACACACACACACACACACACACACACACACACACAGACACAGGCACAGACACAAACACAGACACAGATACAGACAGAGACACAGACACAGACACAGGCACAGACACAGACACAGACACAGACACGGACACAGGCACAGACACAGACACAGACACAGACACAGATACAGACACAGGGACAGACACACGTGCAGACACGGGCACAGAGACAGGCACAGAGACAGACACAGGAACAGACACAGAAACAGGCAGATACACAGACACAGACACAGACACAGACACAGACACAGACACAGACACAGACACAGACACAGACACAGACACAGACACAGACACAGACACAGACACAGACACAGACACAGACACAGACACAGACACAGACACAGACACAGACACAGACACAAGCACAGACACAGACAGACACAGACACAGACACAGACACAGACACAGACACAGACACAGACACGGACACAGACACAGGCACAGATACAGACACAGACACAGACACAGACACAGACACAGACACACACGTCCACACCCACACCCACACCCACACACACACGCATATGCACCCTCACACCCACCCACTCTCTCAAACACACACACACACACACACACACACACACACACACACACACACACACACACACACACACACACACACACACACACACACACACACACACACACACACACACACACACACACACACACACACACACACACACACACACACACACACACACACGCACGCACTCACACATGCCTACACCCACATTGTTTAATCATATGTTTAGTAATTTGACGACTTTTAGTATCTCGTTTTCTAAATTAATATTCGGGGTATCAAGCCGTTTGAATTGATATGTGACATCTAATATCTAATCAAAGGTTTCTGTTTCAGCTCCAGCATACCTTTTTTCCCTTTTCGAAGTTATAGTTTTTTATTTTAAATAGTTCATGGCCTCTATTATTAAAACTAAAAAGACTTATGCGTATAATATATCTTCTGATCACCTATCCAAAGTCTTTACATTCGCTAGCTGGTGGATTGTGCTGGGTTAAACCCTCCCAGTTACAATTGTTCTACGGAAATGTAACTGCTTTATACAGCTTTGGATCCCGTTACAAAACATTTTTAAATGTGAAAACGCAAAATAATAAGGCAACTAAGATATTTAGGGATTGCGAAACCTTTCCGTTGAATGGTACCTCATAATTTTGGATTTAACATTTAAAACCATATTTTATGTTAGTGAAAACATCTTTGATTTAAATATATATATATATATATATATATATATATATATATATATATATATATATATATATATATATATATATATATATATATACTGGTAATGCTAATTAAAATTAGTGACTAAAATAATTATCTAACACGAGAACTTTCTGTGGAATCATATTCTTACTTTTATTCCAAATTGATACTGGGAACGCTTAATAAAATAACTACTGCAGAAGATCTAATATTTATATAAAATAACTACCCACATATATTAAAAAACGAATACTCGCACGCAATTCTTAGCACGACTTTCTATTATAATTCAATAATTCGCCTGTTTTGACTCTTTTACATTTAGTAGAATGCAAGCTGTCAAGTAAATTTTATAAATATTACGCTTAATAGGTACTGTCACTTTTAATATTAAAGTAAAAATTTAAAAAATGTCACTTTTTCTTCCATACAATCTCACGGGATAAGAATTTTAATGCAAATTCTGCTTTTGTCAATAACAACATCTACTATAAAAGCAAGATTTTACGCAGAACTTTTTAGTTGCAGTTTATCATTCATTTCTTATCAATTGAAATTAGTTATTAATCTTCAAAAAATAAGGTAATCTATTTAAAAAATTAATTAACTTTACCTTCACTTAAAATAAATCTCGCAGTGTCACAGTTCCAATGTCCACTCAATTGTTTCTAGAATGTTTCCTGCAAGAATTCCAACTGGATATTAATTACCTCAAGTATTTTATTGCTATTCATTCATCATAGTCAAAATGCAAATAGTGTTGTGCAAGCATTGAATAATATCGAAGGTACACACAGACAACATAGGCCTTTACCACGTATTGGAACAAGAATACCAATCCGATATAATAAAGTTCGTCCAGAAACTGTGTCAGATATATTTGGTAAGCGTATATGATAACAATATAGTATCCTAACAAATTCTTTTAGATGAAGATGATTTGTTTGATTTATCAAAACGTTTAGTAACTGATGATTACGGTCATTTAAGGTTTGGCAAAAGGGGAGAGGATTTCGACGATTACGGACATTTACGTTTTGGTCGCAGTGGAACCGAAATTAAATGAATTGGGACATTATTATACGGACTTTTAAAATATTTAAAAATAGATCTTTGTACTTCATAAAATAAATAACAGCAACAAACCTTTATTATTTCTTTGATTTATTATAGTAGCATTGTATAGAATAATACTAATGAACCAAACTTTTGACGAAAGTAGCCCTAAAGATATGTGTGAGCTTTGTTTATAAAAACCCGATTAACAATTTTTTTTACGACAAGTCATCGCACCATATTAAAGCATTATTTTATATACATTTTATTTGTACTGTGTTTCTAATTTTGTTCTAAATAGAAACTAAACTTTATTCATTTGCAACGTATAGGTATGCTCACGAGGGTCACTATTTATATTTTTTACCTAACAATGAAAAAACAGTAATTTGTCATTGAAAATTGCTTTATTGTTTTTGGAAATATTCTCCTTTATGATGAATACACTTTTACATTCTTTCGAACCGTTTGTCATAGCATTTTTTCCAATTTTCTTGAGACACCTTCATAACACGGTTTTTGAACGCATCAGTGGCTTCTTCCACCGACGAAAATCGTTGTCCACGCAATTTATTCTTGACATTCGGGAACAAGAAGAAGTCATTGCGTGCCAAATTAGGACTGTACGGCGGAGGACCCATCAATTCGATTTTTTGAGTATTCCAATAATCGGTTGTTGGACGAGATGTGTGAGAGCTCGCATTGTCGTGATGAAGAACAATCCAACGGCGCTTGTTTGTTTTCCGTATTTCACCGAATATTTCCGGCAAACAAACGGTTGTGTACCATTCATAATTGACCGTTCCTCTTAAGGCACAGTTGCCACATGACCAGTTTTTCCGAAAAAACAGTCGACCATTTGTTTCGATGTGTTTCGATCGCGAACAACTTTTGTTGAATTTGGTTCATCTTGAAACAACCACACAGTCCACTGATGTCTACGTTCCGGCTGGTATGCATATAGCCATGATTCGTCACCTGTTACACTCTTATATACGTCTTTTGAAGCAACGCCATTGTATTTCTTGAGCATTTGGGTGCCACCAGTCGACGCAAGCGATCCAGCGAGAACAAATCTTTTTCATGGCTAAATGATAATGTAATATTTTCCATATGCTGGTGGAACTAATGCCTAGGGTTCACTCAATTTGTTGCATAGCGATCTTGCATTATTAGTGTTTGCGCAGCAACAATGTTTTCTGGAATAACAACTGATTTCGTCAGTCTAAAATCGTAACAAATCATCGCACGAAAATTTTCACGACTTAACTCCATTTCATTCCTGACACCGCAATCTTCAAGTAACCGTAAACAACACAAATAACGCTATTGATAAAAAGTTTAAGGTATGTTATTGTCAACAATGTCAGACGTTTCTATGGAAACGTAAAACGGCGCCTAACTGCAATCAGTGTTGCTCAAAGATCAATAGTGGCCCTCGTATGTAAATATTAACACGTGGCCTGATTTTATAAAATAAAGACTTTTCTAAAGATTTAATAGGTCGTATTTTTCTTTAACTAAGAGATATAACAAAATGCTTAAAACCGTTTCGGTAGTATGATCCCCCAAACATGGTGGATTACTGCGCTCACACCCACCCACCCCAAGTTGGGAATCCTAAATAGGATTCATGGCCATTTCGGGCGTTCTCCTTTCGTGCGTTTAGGCTATAGATAAGAACTGAATGTGCTTCTGAATTCCTGTTTCGTGAGTACCTAAGTTACCTACTAATAAATGAATAAATATAAGAAAAAGTAAAAACAGAATGAACCAATTGTGCTGATTGAGCAGTAAAATTTAAAATGCGCACATTATTTTTCAGGGAGATATTATTATAATAGTGCACTTCCTCCTGAAAAACGTTAGTCAGTTCAAATATATTGGGATGTGCTTTTCCGATCCGTCTGTTCAGCCTGCTGTGTCATCCTTCTACCGAATTTGTAGTCCGATGGCGTTCTCCATGGTAAATCTCTATTCGACGAGAATTATAAATCCATTGATCAATGAAATAATGGTTGAATTTAACAATGGCTTCGGTAGGGGAATTTTCCATTATATAAAGCCAACCATCTGGAACTTGATCATCTGGCAGATGAGCTAATACAACACACCTACTTATGTGGTTCCTTACTTCCTCGTTTTACAATATTCGCCAAAATAAACAGTACCGAAAACAACAACTTTATTACTTTTTGTAAATTACATCTTCAAAATGTACACCATTACGGCGCAAACAAGCTTCATAGCGATTTTGCAGATCATCGAAATATTCATGAATAGTGGTTGACGCAGTTGTTGCAACTAAGTTATTGTTTGCTGTAGTTCTGCAATATCCATTGGTCCATCATCAGAGCGGAATACTGACTATTTCATCATACCCCAAATGTATCCATCAGGTGGTGTAAGGTCAAGTGAATGTGAAGGGTAATAGAAGTCCGTTCCACGACAAATTATTCTGCTTCTAAAATGCTCGCGGAGAAGTTCTAATAAGCATCTGGCTGTATGGCGCCATCCTGTTCAAACCATTGCCTGTTCAACTCGCGGCAAAAATTTCTTAAATCTCTCACAAAAGGTACGATGATGTTCTGCCCGTAACGCTATTGATTAACAGTAACTGTGTTGATTACCGTCCTCAACAAAATAAGGATCTATTACACCGTGCCCCGATACATCACACCAAATCGTAACTCGAACACTGTGAAGTGGTTTTTCTACAATGAAGTCAGGACGTTCAAATCAAAGAAATCGAGTTGTTTGTCTATTGATATAGCCATTTAGGTGAACATGACTTTCCTTTAAAAACCATACATTTTTCAAGAAATCGGTACCTTAGTATACTAGGCTCAACACGCGTCCACAATAAACTTTTCTTGAACGTTTGTCCACAGCGTTTAGTCGTTGTCCAGTTTGAATACGATATGAATAACCACCAATGCCTTTGAACATTCTACGACTGGATGTTTAACTGATGTTTAATTTATACACAGTTCGTCAAAGACTTCTTTCTGGAGACTGCAGAACCTGGTCAAGAACACGTTCTTCATTACAGTTGGTACAAACTGTTCTTCGACGTCTTGAAGAACCCTTGCGCTGACACGCTACCAGTACGACGAACAATTGCTAACGTTACTCCTTTACTGGGTGCATCTTTATTAAATTTCTCCCTATATTTTTCAAAAATTTGTTTCAAACTTGTGCCATTGGCCCGTCCACTTCCGTATGAACGGAAATAATGTTTTACTATACTTACCTTTTCCTCAGTTGTCAGAACTATTTTCAGACCGATTTTAACACGAGCGTAACATTATGACATTTAATGACAAACAAGCCAAACATAACAAACAGACATCGCCCGAGCCATTCCACGGTCCTTCATGTTTCGGTACTGTTTATTTTAGTGAATACCGTACCAATACAAGTTTGTTGGACTTAAATCTTTACGCCAAACAGTCTGTTTAAAATGAAAATTACATTCTTACATGACTGTAGCCGAAAAAATTTCATCTATAGCAAGGCTGGCCACCCGATCGATCGCGGCTATTAGTCCAATTGATCGTGGCAAGGAAGTGAAAAATATAATTTTAATATACCTAACAATATTTATCACGTTATATATCCTCACATCCGCGCAGTAGCTCTTTTTTTCTCTTCGGCATGCGTCATTCAATGAGGAGGGAAGTGCATGCAATGCGGGAGCGGGAAGGGTATCAATCAAGTCAGTTGATGACAGGGACTAGCGAAGTTACGAGGTCAACGATTCGAATAATGTGCGAAGACCTGAAGCGCAATAGGTTATAACGAAATAAGTTTAAGATATATATATATATATATATATATATATATATATATATATATATATATATATATATATATATATATATATATATATATATATATTGGATTACTCAGTGGTTCAGCGGTAAATAAGTAAACGGTACCAAAGTTCGAATCTTAGAGTAGTCAAGTGCTTGGAAAAAAATGACATGAATTGGACGCAAGTGCTAAAACAGCCCTTCTCAGAACTAAACCTGATGACGCAAGCAGAGTCTGTTTCCGAAACATCGCGCTATAAAAGCACACACACACACACACACACACACACACTGTGGAAATAGGCCGATCAACTCAACTAATATGAGACCACAGTTACAAAACACGCAACGTAGTTTTAGTTTGATTTTTGAACTAAAAATGAACAAAAATGGTAAAAATTAAAAATATCTATCAATTTAATAATATGCTAAAAATACAAATTAGACATGAAAGTGCCTAACAGCCACATTGCCAAGTGATTGGACTGGAGAGTTGTAAGGAGAGTTCTAATCCCCGACCAGGAAATCAATTTTTATTACACTTTAAAATGGCAGTACTTATTCAATATTTTGGACAAGCGTTAAACAGTAGAACTACTTAGAAATGTATTTTAAATTTTTTGTTTTAAATACAAGGCGTTGATCACTACCTACATTAGCATTTGAAAGTGCATCTTAAAACACTATTCAAATATGTATTAAAGAAATAGTGAAAATCCTCAAGAAACTTATTGTAATTTTTTTAGAGTAGAATTAATGCGTTGAAGAACATGAAATCAAAAAATTTCAGTTTCTTTTTGCATGTACCTAGTTTTATTGTGTAATTGTATAAATCCGATAGTACTTTTATGGTATTATGTATGCAAAGTCGGGACCACGAGGTTATAACCCATTTTGCGAAATGTACGAGTTAATTTTTAGAAAACGTATGTCGTTGATAATTTCAGAACTGTACTCAGTTATACCAAATGTAACAAAAATAAGTTACTAATCAACACAAAATCAGCAGACTATATAAACAAATTAATCTGCAAATAATTGTTTATATACCTAAATATTTTTTTGTTGTAAAATGAAATTGGATTAGGACTCGACTTCTTTAATTAATTGTTAGTTGGTTTAAACAATATTTTGAAATCGTAACTTCTATTTCCATTTAAATCAAATACAATAAATAAAATTATAAGTTCAATAATAGTTTTTATGTGAAATACATTTCATATTTATGTACATATTTAATCACTACATTCATTGTCACTGCTTGATCTGGTTCGAATAAACCTCCTCTGGAATCTAGGATCATCCATTTAACAATCGAAAAAATAAAACGTAACAGTCGCTTTAATTGTTGCACTAAATGAATAAATGTTATTCTCATTATTAATATATTATTTATTATATATTATATGTTATTCCTTGCGACATCGCACGTACAGATTCCATTAATATAAGTAATTTGATTGTTATCACATTAAATTTAAAACTTACATCAGTTCTACATACATAAAGACAAAATTTGCATCGATTAGGGCTCGTACTTCGATAGCGCAGTTGGATAGTGCGGTACTCTAGCAAAGTACAGGTCGTAGGTTCAAATCCTACTCGAGGTAAACTTTTTATTTATATATTTATAAAATTAATAATAATTTTTAAATGTTATTCTCCTTTAACTTACGGTTAGTAGCAAATAATTAAGTCAGTTTATGTATTAAGTCTTTTATGTGTTACATTTTAAATGCATATCATAAATTCTTCTCTTAACCACGTTTTTGAAGGAGTCATCTACATTAATGCTGCTTTTCTTTTGACGTTGTCTTTTCTTCTGAGGTGTACTAGGTGCACATTGACCAGCTTCTTGAATTGCAGCAATTCGTGCTTTGGTACAGGTCACAGTTTTTTCTGTAACACCACATGCTTCGCTAGGTCTCTATAAACAATGGTTTAGGTATGACAGATTTTTAATTACGATACTGACCTGTATAATCGACGTTAGAGGTCAATTCGGGCCATTTCGATCACGCACTGTTTCAAAATACCGTTGAATATTCATTAACATGACCTGGCTTTGACCTTTCAAAGATTTGCATTTTAAAGACATCATTCTAGAACACATTACATGTATCTTTCTTATGTAAAGTTTCTAGCAAAACTGATATGGAATGACTCTTGAAAGGTTCAAATTCCCACAACCTTAGATTGTAAGTATCTTAATTTTAAATACACTAAAAATGAATATTACTAACGTCGAACATATAGAATTTAACCAACTTCAAAATACGTAATCTTATATTGCATAATCAGAACAAAATAGAAAAACAAAGTATAACGTGAGATAATTCATACACGGATGAATACACTCTCGTAAAATTTATCTTAACCGCCTGACCACACACAAAAGGAAGCGTATTCATCCGCTTAAATCACCAATAAAAAGTAAACGTAGCACACACTGATCAATCGAAACTTTTCCTTCCTTCTTACAACGGTAACGGCAATCGACCTTTTCGGTATTTGATCGATGGATACCAATAACTGCTTAATCCCCTCGATTCTTAAATTTATATTTACACGAACTTCAGTAACGAAAAATCTTTAAACCAGAAACCTTATGCTTCGATCACATTTCCATCTGGTTTAACGTATATATATATATATATATATATATATATATATATATATATATATATATATATATATACACAAATATTACTTTATTTACAAGCGTTATTTGACTTTTATTCAAATATACCAATTTATTAAAGCGAAATTTATATTTACACAAAACTTATTAAAGCGATCTTTATTTACAGCAGATTTTTCATTCGTTGGGGTTAGCTAAAATGCGATAATAGTCCAAAGACAAGGAACAGCACTAACACTAAAAAAACTAGTTCTTTCTTCGATGAATACGTAAAACTGTCACGTCTGACAACAAAACGATATTATCGGGGTGAATGAATCTTCTAAAATTCCCAAAAAGGGTAAACAGAAAAGATTTCACACGGTAAAATTCAAATAATATAATAATCCCCGGAAAGACGTGAATACGTTCAATCCGCCTGACAAACCAGCTCACAATAAGTCAGGCATATACTTCCTGTTTTTCAATAAGAAAACCTGTTATTCAAATAAATTCGCTATACTTTCACCAACAACAATTCAGTATATGACTGAACTGGCAAACTAGAAATGAATGAGCGCGACTGAATCTTTCGTTATAAACGATAGCACAAACCATTTATTTCCAAACATATTATGTTACTTAAAAACTCTTTTCATCCATCATGAAATTAACTGCGATAATAATTTTCAATGACGGTAAGCGAGTTTTTTTGTTTGTTTGGAAAATTAGCTGTGAACCTTTTCGAATTTAGGTAATACGACCCCCTATTTTCACATTTATTCAATTATAGGTCTTTTATAAATATTTAATCGAGTTTTGTTTTTTTTCTTGTGTTGTGACGTATTTTGATTTTAAATTAAATAATTAAATATAGTATTGACCGGTTATTTTTTTAGTTATTTGAGCCAATAATTTTACGTTGAAGTTTACCGAAATGTATAATGGATTTTGAGTTTGGTTAACGCAAATTTTGCGAATTTTAAATGAAGCTTAAGATTTTATTTAAGTGCAGGTGGACTTTGCGTAGATATTTTTGAAGTAGAAGTTCAGTTAGATGTGAGTTTTTTTCGGATGAATATTATGGTTTCCTGTTAGGCCATTATTTTCTAGTTCATGACGTTTTTCCCGCTATAAATTTATTTAACAAGTGACGCCGTTGTGACATATTTTTCCTGATCTTGACGTTATTGAGTTGTGTTAAGTGCCCTTTTAGAGTAAAAACGCCACCCATACCACTGAGCTGTTGGTTGCTTGCACTTTACCTTTGCGGGCTGATGCTCCAGTAAGTATTTGGCCGTAACAAGGTATCAACATAATATCAATTAGTAGTGATATGCTTATACAGATCACTCTGCAACATAGTTGGACAAATATTGTAAAATTAGTATCGTTTAAAGCCTGTGCGATATCAAAATTTCGTATTTGTGGAGATGCTAATATCAATGTTAGTGTTGAAAATACTCAACGTCTCAGATTGCTTGAAGTACTTACGTTATAAAATCTTACATAAACGAGCCCATAGGAGTTACTAGTACAACGTCTACATATACTGATAATTTATTTTTAAAACACACATAAGTATGATTAAAATAGTTAACTGTTTTGGGAGGAAGCCGTGCATTTAAAAGCAAATTTTACAAGCTTTAAACATCTCAGTAGCAAACTCGTTCCTTGCGTTTTCATGTTTTACCAATTCTTTTGATAATATTTTAAATATTTGTTAACACTTTTACTGAGGATGATAGTTCCAATTGTTAGTGCAACGTTTAAAACTTGTAAAATTGACTCTAAATAAATTTTATTTTAGTTATTACCCTTAGTTGTGAAAGTTTTCATTTTCACACACATTTTGTATGATATAAAATGTCATATTATTAATGGCAGTTTGTCTGACGTCTCTTAATGTCTATATTCAACATTGGTAAATTTCTATTCTTAATTTATTCTAAAGATTGGGCAGACTAATAAATCAACAATGACATTCACACTCTAAATACGGCTCCTTTTATCATTTCATTAAAAGAATAGAAACAAAATCCTTGGCAAATAGTTAGATTACAAAATATGTTAAAAGATGGGCCAATCATTACAAAAATATAAACCACCTTTACAAAACAACAAAATTGATATCAATTAAACAACAACATATAATTGAGAAGAAAATGTATAAACATTTTGTTAAGAATTATAACATATATTGTAGCGTCCCCCAGGTACCCTATCTTGAAAAGCGTAATTTGAATTTATTTGCAATAATGCATGATATTTAATTACTCATAAACCTCAAATCTGATCAAACGAAGTGGCCGTCTAGTGGTAGGTGCGTTGTGCTATCTAATTTGGATAGGCTGGATGAGGTACGTGTTGCATCATGAGGGGCAGGTCAAAAAATGAAACTACTCAAATTAAAATCAACGAACTTTGCGCAGTGGTGGTTCAGCCCGTTAATCTACTCTTGTAGGAAAGAACCACTAATAAAACTCACTTTATTCATAAATAATAAATAGCACAAGTACATTCATAAATCAAATAACACAAAAAAAACAATGAAAGGGTTAATATATAACAAAACACCGTTACATCAGGTTAAAGTGCATACAAAATTATAACATTAAGAGAAAATGAATAAAAACTGCACAGAACACAATAATAAAAAAACACATGTAGGCACACTCACAATTGGGTCATAGATAATCAAAATAAAAATCATAATAAAAATCGTAACACCAAACATATGGCCCTTTTAAAAACCAATCATGCCGGTCTTTAAGTAAATAAGCACATGAAATAATAAAGCAAATTATGGTACATATAAAATACAACAGTAAAATTGCACAGGTGATAAAGTAAAGGCAAGGGCAAAAGAAAACAGACAAGGAAATTACACGTACCCAATTGTTTAGTGACCACTGAAGCACAGAATACTTAAATCAAATTACAATAAAGCAGTTACAAAGAGAAATCAGCTTGCAAGCAAATAATTCCACTTAAACACACTGACAAAAAAACTCATTAAAACAAAGCTTTAGAAAGATACCGTGCTCCCTTCTCCGGTTACACACTCATCTATACAACAATAAAAATAAAATTCGAGGTATTGAATGGTTATCTGATCTCGGGAGTATGTACACGCTTAGTAATTGCCTTTTACAGTTAGTAACCAAAGCGGTATGATATACCCGTTCATCAGCCCGCCTCTACCCAAATATAAATATAAACAACAACCAACAATGCTAATTCGCACAAATACCATAGTGAGAGGGCCCTGTACTGACTTTTATTTTGACACATTTCAGCTTAATGAGTCCGCGTACGAACAAGATACCTTTGCAAGGCTATGTTTGATCCTTTTAATACGTTACATAGACTGGTAAAATGATCGGCTGCGAGCTTGCATTTATATAAAAACACATACTTACACTAGAATAAATATTCCCTTAATTGATCACAGACACAAATCGTAAACAGATGCGGTTTAACCCAGAAAGAAAAGACAACTTAGTGTTGGCTGATTCAAAAGAAAAATGTACACGCAAGAATTATTTTAAAGACAAACTGTTTACAATGAAGGTATTTAATTACCCCAAAAATCGATCTGTCTCGATTGACACGCTAACTGTAACTGCCCCCCTTCGATTTCAAAACTAATTATATCTACTCCAGAAAAAACACCCCCGTTTTTAATTTTAAAAATCTGCATTCGTCCGCAACAACACTAATTTCTCTGTCGAAATTTCAAGTAATTTAAACGCGGTCTGTACCGCCACGATTAATCAAATCTGTTCAGTGAACAAATAAACATAAAGTAGTTTGAAGATTACTAAATTCTGTGTTAGGTAAGACTAACAAAATAAGAGTTGATAACAAAATCTTTACTGACCGACAGAATACCTGTTGTAAATCTTGTTACAACAGTTACAGAAATTTACAAACCTAACGACAATATCAGAAAATAATAATTAGGTACGAATATTATAATCAGCGGTACTCTAACAAAGTACAGGTCGTAGGTTCAAATCCTACTCGAGATGTACTTTTTATTTATGTATTTAATAAACTTAATCATAATTTTTAATTACCTACATATTTACTTTTGAATTTATTCGTTCATTAAAAAACTTACAATAATTACAATCAGTTGTTGTCAACTTTCTAATACATAATTGTGCAGCTTAGATGAAATTCCACCCAAAATAGTAAAAATTGAAGACTTCTACATTGTTATACTACTAATTAATACAATAAAATAGCTGCTTTTTAAATGCAAATATCCTACAGCACTCAAAATTAAATACATAAAAAATCTGATATCTCGAGCGCATGACTTTTTTATGCTCGTCTCCATGTTGCGTTAGTAAACAGTACATAGACATAGCGATGAATAATTTTTATTTATTCATATTTTCGCTAATATGAAATGTACATATAGTATAGTTTTATTTCTTTCTTATATCCACCTTGGTAAACAATTAAAAAATCATAAACATGCATAAGATAAAATACAACTTTCTATTTAGGAATGTAATTACTTACTAATTACTTATAACCTTTATTTTCTCATTTTTTACATGTTGCAAAGATTATTCGTATTTCATTTTAGATATTACTTCCATACATTTAGCCCCCCTCCCTTTCTCCTCCAATAATTCTTCTACTGTCCTGTAATCTTCCCTTAATTCTCTGATGTATTTTTTCGTCATATGATTCATAGTCTCCATCCCTTCTCTGCATAACCTACAGTTTCTTTCGGCGTCCTTTGTCCAATATTTATTTCCCCGCTCTTCGTTTCTGCATCTGAACCTCGCTATCTTTTTTTTTCTTTTCTTTCTTATTTTCTCCTTTCAAATATTTTAGTATACCTTCTCCCTTAACGTTCTTATAGTTTGCACCATAATTTGATTCTTTTATTTTTGTCCACGTTTCTTGTTTGTACATGCCTGTCCCTTTTTATTATGTCCATTCTCACTTCAACTCCTTCTCCTTCATAGTATTCTTTTCTGTTTTCTTGTCCATATTTAACTATCTCTTCTTTTATTTCTTGTAATAATTTACACTTCGTTCTATCTCTCATTTCCTCTTCGTACTTTATTGCTCTGCTTCCCACCTCTATTTTTTCTTCTTGTACTTCCGCTCTGACGATATACCCCGGTGTTTCTCTTTCCAGTCCCAATACTCACTTCCAGTATTTTACTTGTAGCCAATCCACCTCTTTATACTCCTTCCACCGCCACACTTCTGTTTCATAAAATATCACACTTTTTATTAGTTTGTCGAATAGTAGCTTACTTTTTCCTAGGTCCATCCGAAATAATCTTTCTTCCACACTCCACACTTGCCGTATTAATTTATTTCCTTTTCTCACTCTTTCCGTTGTGTTCCCCATCTTTGTTGTACATGCTGTACTTCCTCCTCTCTCCATTTCCACGTATTTCCTTCTTCTTCCCCCCTTTCTCAACACCATTACCTTCGTTCTCTTTACATTTGCTTCCAGTTCTTTCCTTTTGAAGTATCTCTCCATCATCCTTATCGTATCCTTCATTTCTTTTTCTTCCTTGGCTACTCCCACAATATGGCCCGCGTAGGTCAGCGCACACCCTCATGTTCCCTTCCACCAACCCTCACACGTGCTCCCTTCTTAATGTGTCCGCCAGGTTCCCTGTGTATACCAAAAACAATGGACATTTTTGCCTCAACCCCTTTGTCGCTCAGTTCCCCATTCATTCTTACCATAATCCTCGTTTTGTCATAAATTTCCTCCATCCTTTCTATCAGCCTTGCATTTATCTTTTCTTTTTCTCAAATATTCCCACAGCTTTTCCCTATTGACTCTACCGAATGCCGCTACTAGGTCTACAAATACCGCCACCATTTCCCCACTTTTCTTTTCTAGTTCCTTGTTTGCCATGTCTCAATATGTATATGTTATCTGTCGCTGTTTACCCTTTCCTGAATCCCGCCTGTCTCTCAGGTACCAATTTCTTTTCCTCTATTTCCCTCTTTAGCCTTCCTTCCAGCACTGTCGCATATATTTTGTATGCTGTGTTTAACAATGTAACTCTTCTGTAATTTCCCACTTGTTTTTTGCCCCCTTTTTTGTATACTGGGCATATTAGCCCTTCCGTCCATATCTTCGGAAAACTTTCTTCTCCCCATATTTTATTTATTACTGTCATTCTTTGTATCCCATCTTCTCCTGCCGCTTAGCCTTTTTTCACTTTCTTTATTACTTCTTCCTCCTTGTATACTTGTTCGCCTTGTTTTTCTTGTCCCTTCTGTCCCCGCTCCCCTTCCAGTAATTTCATGAAGTACGTCTCCCATTCCTTTATCTGTATCCTTATATGTCCCTCTTCTCTTTACTTTAAATATTTTCATACTTCTTACGTTCTTATTTCCTTAATCATTTCCTCTTGTTTCTTTTTTTCTTCCTTCTTTTTTCTTTCGCATGTCTTCCTGTGTTTTCTTAATGCATCTTTGTACTCTTCTTTTTCTATCTTCCCTTTTTCCATTGTCTTAGTGTTCTTATTGCCTTCCTCTTGGTCTCCTTACATTCTGTATTCCACCACTTCTTCCAACCCATTCTATCACCGTTCCTACTTGTTAGTTTTACTTGCTCTGTCGCTTACTCCATTTTCTCTCTCATTTCCTCCACGCTTTCTACTACCCCTTTCCCTTTCCATATTATGTTTTCTACTTTCTCTTTATAATTATTTGTTTTCACTCGACCATGTTTTTGTTGTTATGTAACTCTCTTCCTTTTTCCTTATTCCCGTTCAATATCTCCCATCCCCTTTCATTTTCTTTTCCCTCTTGATATACCACTTTATCCTTTCACGCTCTTTTTCCCGTCCTCTTCGTTTATTGTACTCCTCCATTCTCACATTGAAATCCCCTCTCGATATTATCATGTCCTCCTCCCATTCTTCCACCATCTCATCTTTTTCCTTGTCCCAATCATCCTCTTCTGTAAATTGTTATTATTTTCATCTTTGTTTCCCCCATGGTACATTTCTTTCTACTATTCCCTTTCTCTGTTGTCTTTTCTCGTCTTCCCCTTTTTGCCTCCATTTTTTTCTTACTTCTGTTATTATTCCCCTGTTTTGCTCTCCCTCTTATACTGTCTCTTTCAGCGTGCTGCACCACTCATTGGAATTCCTTTGAAATCTCCTTTTCCCACGTCCCCCATTCTTTTTACTCCATCCATGTCTCTTGTAATACCGCCATGTCTTGTTCCTTACTCCCAAAAATCATGATCTTTGTTCTTTATTCCCACCACGTTCCAAAACATTACCTTTAGTTCCTTTGCATCTTCCTCTACCCTTTCTCTTGTTTCCTTTTTTGTTCTTTTTATTTCCGCTATTCACTGTTCCATTTCTTCGCTATTTCGCAATACTTCCTTCCTCCTCCCCCATTCCTCCTCCTTTAGTTTTTTCGTTTTGGTTTCTCCTCTCCGGCTCTCTTTCTCTGATTATCTTCCCGTTTCTCTGATTCCAAAGGTATCTTTCTCCCTCAATCTCCATTTTTTGTACCCTATTCTTTCTTTTCCCCCCTGCCTCTCATTTTTGCCGCCATGTTCATTATTTCTCGTTGAATTCTTTTTTTCTCAAAATTAAGTCATGGTCTATGTATATTCTTGTATTTTTCAGTTTTCTTTTCTCTGAAATTATTTGTTGTTTCTTTTCCCATTTCTCCATTTCTACCACCACTATCTCGTTTTCCTTCACTCTATGTATGACCATCCCTTTTTTGATTTCCACTTGTATGTTTAGTTTCTCTTTCAGCACGTCTTTTCATTCTTTCGCGTGTACTTTGCTTTTCCATCCCACAAACAAAAAAAAAAGAACTCTTTATTAACCACAAAAATTGGAACATAACTTTATAATCGGTGTAAAACCCGTCTTTATACAACCACATATGAAATATGAATCGCTTTGATAACCTAATTTATATTCAAACATTACTCCAATTGATTAATTTTTTGAACATTAATGAAAGAAATTATAAGACCATATGATTTATCAGAATGTAAACTGTCACAATTATCACACATAATTAAAATACTTACATATTAGGTATTAAACTGTGTATTTCTTTTTTTTTATTGACCTTTATGTAAATGTATACATTTCGATCCAAATGTATCTGTTGTTTATAATATTGTATACTTACAATGAATCATCGGTAGTTAACATATTTAATCGATGTGCAACTTTGTTTCCAGCACACTTTACATTTTTTTTATTTAATTAATTTTTAAGGCTTTATAAAGAAAACTTATTTAAAATGTTTAAAATCTTTAAAAAAGATAGTTTCACATTTTGATATAAACTTTTTGGGTTCTTTAGACATTCACAAAAATCACTCTAGAGACTTTTTGTTTTTTTAGGGCTTATATAAAGTGTCTTGATTTGTAAACCAATTTTAACCAAAGCTTGACAAACTGAGATATTTCAATAACCCTAAATATGTAGTGCTATTAAAATTGGATACGTATTGCTTAAGTTATCAAGGCTATAGACACACACATTAAGTTGAAAATGTTGTAAATGGTTTTGAAAATGCTGAAAACTTCTAAATTTGTTGAAGTCTAGACAACGATTTTTTTCATGCGCATAAGAAAGTAAAACAGGGCAGCACACTTAATATAAATAACTATACATTGCTCTCAATTCCACCTACCTTTTCTAAAGTTATTGAAAAGGTAATATCAAATATCATTTCATTACTTCCTTTATCATGAAACACGAAATCATTTCAAAATCACCATATTCTTTTTTTGCTAAAATTCAACTCACAAGGCAATTCCTTACTCTTACTTTCTATATATTACATCGAATAGATAAACGTAAAAAATTGCAAAAAAATTTGTCCAAAGCATCTGATACCTTACATCACCATATTCTGTATTGAAATTAGATTTAGAGCAAACTGTGTAGCTAATTCAAACAATAGGTACCTAAAAGATTGTTATGTAACAATCTGCTTATCTAACGTTGCTAACAATGTGAATAAAAATTATTACTCTGTTTGCTATAATAATAAACAAAGGTGTGCCACAAGAATCTGCTTTGGAACTTATTCTTTGTTTATTGTACTCAAACGATTGGCTCAAGACTTTTCAAATGTAATTAAGTTACTAATTTACTGATGGTACATCTGGTGTGGCTTCCAATCTAATAATCTTCAGCAGTTACCAATTACTGCCTCAAATTTTATTTATTGTATGACTAAACTGTTTAATAGTGAAAAACAAAATAAATCTTTCTATGTGCAGTTAGGAAAGAGGGGCATAGTGGAATTTAAATTTTATTTTTAGAATAACTGGTGGCATCTAGGTTTATATGTTGTAACTTGGCTCAATTTCACTAGTTTGCTACTTGGGAAGTATTCAGTTGTCTGTATTAGTGCACGTGTTTAGTTGATAAAGTGAAATAAATTCCTCAATTGCAAATTGTAATATCACAAGGTATGAAATAAGCCACTTATTTTACTGCTTGTAATTGTAAACTGACTTTTTAACGTTTAGTAAATAATGCAACATATTTGTGGATATGAGAAAGCTGGTGAAAAATATAATGTCCCTGTTAGCACTTTTCACAGACGAGTTAAATCGGAAAAAACAGCAGTTAATGCATCAAAAAAGTTCTTAGGTCATTATCGGCCCATTTTTAATATAGAGCAAGAGCATGAATTGGCCAATTATATACTTTTAATGGAAAGTAAACTCTTTGGTTTGACTAGAAGAGATCTGAGAGCATTAGCATTTGAATATGCACAAAAAAATAGAATTCCCAACAATTTTAATGCTGAAACAGGCCTAGCGGGCTCCGATTGGGTCTATGGATTTTTAAAACGAAATCAAAATATTGTCCTACGTTTACCCGAAAACACCTCAGCAGCGAGAGCAGCAGCTTTCAATAAGCCCAATGTGTCAAAGCTTTTCAAATTACTTGGAGAATTGATGGACAAGCATAGGTTTACACCGAGTCGTATTTATAACTGCGATGAAACTGGCATATCTACAGTGCCTAGTAAGCCATCAAAAGTTTTTTCTCTAAAGGGAAAGAAACAAGTAGAGGTTCTTGCATCGGATGAGAGAGGAGTTCTCGTGACTGCTGAAATCTGTTTCAACGCCTTGGGATCGTATATACCACCATTATTGATATGTCCTCGAGTACGAAGAAATCCATTATTTGAAATAGGACTTCCACCGGAGAGCATTATGGAGTATCACCCATCCGGATGGATGCAATCCAATATTTTTGCACCGATATGGTTTAACCATTTTTTGAAATATGCCAAACCAAGTGTTGATGACCCTATGCTCCTAATTTTAGACGGACATGCAACCCACGCTAAAAATTTATCGTTAGTGGAAATGGCAAGACAAAACAATGTTCACATACTTGTTTTGCCGCCGCACACTTGTCACCGATTGCAACCCCTCGACGTTTCATTTATGTTCCCTCTAAGCACATATTATGAACAGGAGGCAAAAAAATGGCTAAGAAACCATCCTGGTCAAGTTATTACAGTCCATAATGTTGGCGAACTGTTTGGTGGAGCTTTTCAACGGGCTGCAACAGCACAGAATGCAATTAATGGATTTAAAAATACAGGCATATGGCCCTACAATCCTGAAATATTCCCTGAAGAGTTATATAAACCAGCAGAAACAACTGATCAGGATCAAAATGATACTATTTTGCCTGCAGAAAATCAGGAAATGGAGCACAGAACACCTTCACCATTAACGTCTTCTACCAATTTGCCTGTTCGGGATAATGATATTACACCTACATCCAAAAATGTTGCCAGTAGAATTCGTTCCGCAAACAAGAAACTGGAAAACAGAGAAAACGTATCACCACAGCCTAGTTGTTCTTTTGTACAAGAGTCATCTGATAATATTTACTATTCTCCAAGCGACATAATGCCAATTCCGAAAGCTTGCCAAAAATAACGAAAATCACATAAACGTGGAAAAACTATGGTATTAACAGCTACTCCAAACCTAGACGAACTAAAGGCATCTCTTAACTCTATTGGTAAAACAAAGGCCAAAACTGTAAAGCGAAAAATGGTTCCAAATGTTAAGAAAGAAAAAAACAAACGAGAAAGCCTGAAAACATTCAATCAACATCTGAATCATCTTCTGAGGAACTTTGCGACAATTTTTCATCTTCTGATGAAATTTTCAACGATTCGTCAGGCAACGATGGGGACAAAGTGATTAATTCTGTGAAAAAATTATGTATTGAAAAAGTAACATGCCAACAAAATGATTTTCTACTTGTGGAACTTGAAAATCCAAATGGTAAACAAAAGAAAAAATTTGTGGCAGAAGTTCAGTCTATGGACAAAGAAGGAGTTCAAGTTTCTTTTAAGCGCCAATACAGACAAAATTATAATATTTAGGTGTTTCCCGAAGTTCCTGATAACAGCGCCGTCTACATGAAGGAAATTGTTGGTCGCCTTACCAAGCATGAGAAGCTTAGGCATGGAAAAATAAGATTTTGTAATGTATTTTTTTATTACGCTGATATTTTCCATTTTGCCCCATACCTGGGGTAAAGTGCAAATTTTCAAGATTTTTAAAAAAAGTAATTACTCTTTTGGTGTTTCTAATTTTGCGTTTAATTACATTACTTATAATAAACAAATATACATTCTAGTGTAGCATTTGGTTTTGATTTCCATTAAACGGTTTTTTCAATTTTTTTTATCAATTTTGTCTTAGGCCTTCCACTTTGCCCCACTTTCTCCTACTGCAATGTAATAAAATACGGTTTCTAGCGAACTTTGCTGCAATATTATTTACCACAAATAAAGGTACATAGAGCAGAATGACAAATCGTAATAAAAATGAATTAAGAATCAATCACACTACAAAAAAAGGTTTTATTACACGACCATAAAGGCAAACAGCTGCCAACACAAAAATTTAAGCAGTGTATCAAACAGTATCTTTTGCATCTTAATTTGTATATATTAATAAATACTTTCACTAGGTATTACTAGTTCAATTTCTCCAATGATGATGTTCCTGTTTATGAATTATAGCAATAAATTAATATCTATTATTACTACTAACGTTACTCTCTTGCACCGTTCAAAGGCATGGTGGACTTTTTTTATTATCTAACTGGTGTGGTGAGTTTAATTAGCAAAAAAAATATTTTCAAATAACCAATTTGTCATACCAAGAAAGGCACAAAACCCAGAGAGGTTAACAGAAGTAACACAACCCATTTTGAAAATCTGATTTTTTTATTGATATAATAAGCTGATTTTTTTGTTAATTTTACCTAGAAGATAGTTAAAATATGGTACTATAAAAAATATATATGTAAATAAGAACTTTTTACTAATAGTAATTGATGCGCATACAGTCGCACAAATACAAAACAGGAATCTCAGAATAGTAGAATCTCTACATAAATTAGTCAACTTTCTACATTCCAATTTTGAGGTGAATAAGATTGCATACTCCTTTTAACTGCTATGTGTAAAAGTATTGAAAAGATATGCAGTAAAATAAAACAATTTTTTCCTTTTGTTTCCTAAAATATCAAATTTTGTAATTTGGTCACATGCTAAACTGTAACTGTAAACAAAAAAAATCTTAAGGTAGGCACATTTCTGATATTTTGGATTGCATGGATTTTATGTTACTAGTTCAGGAAATCATTGAAACAACAACAAGAATTAGTAATTTTTATTTAATCTTTAGCTACATCGATGTTATTCCAACATGGGATACATAACATGCTTTGTTCTGATGGATAAATTCGATACCAGTGATAATTTTATGTATAACAGTAATTTGTACTATATTATATATACATGTGTATTCCATTTCTAAATTGCTTTTTTTGATTGTTTTTGTATGCTTATTTCTGTAATTTAACATAAAAAGTAACCATAAGTGAAATATAACCCGTCATTACAATTGTTAATGAAAAAATTAATTCAACTGTATGTTGTTAAACTGTTACAATTAAAATAATCATTTTGAAACCATCTAGAACAGTAATATTTTATGATTAATTCTTAATTCTGCTATGGCGTAGTAAAATTAGAAACAAACAACAGAATAATGTTCAAGATGGTAAATAACTGAATTATAGTACTTATTATAATACGTAGGCACTCTGAATGTTACGCAAAAGTTTCTTAGCTATTTAATATATGCTTGAATAATTTTTCAAATTATTCATTTGCTATAACTCTAAAATAGATTATTATTTGAAACAAAATAAAAATTAAGTAGTAAAAAGACTAGTTAATACAATTTAGCAAAACACAAATGTGAATCATCAATCATAATACAAGAGATACCCGATTTAGTAGTAGTCTACTAAGCTTAAGCATATATTTTACAATTTTTATTTTAGTATTGCAAATGAACCTGGATATTTGAATACTGATTATTCATTTAACTTTGCAACGTACTCATCATCTCAGTGTTATCTCACACTCTTTTTGTTTCATACAATGTTAGCTTTAGTACCACTTGAATTTAACATTTTATTTACAAAATTTACAATAGCAGTTGCAGGTTGTTCAGGCTCTAATTCGGCAAATAAATGACATTGATTGTCTGTGTTGCTTGTAGTTTTACGAGCGACAAATCCAAATATTTTGCTAAAAAAAGAGAATAGATTTTTATTTAAGTATATTAAAATAATACACACTTTGAACTCTTTGGAATTCCTTCATCAGTTCCAACACTCCATCTATGTTCATCAGGATCCAAACCAAAATATGATATTGTGTTAATTGGATAATGCCTTCGGAAAAATACTTTTCTTTTATGATCAGTTAATGTAACTCCTTGTCCGTTCACCTTAAAATGAACAATCGTAGCAGTAGGTGCTGGTGATTTTTGGAACAACTCTATAACAGTTTTTCTAATTGCTTGAGGACCAGTTAAAGACTCCATGTCAAATGTAAATAAATATAAAACATTACATGCTGCACCTTGCAATAACCATGCTTGTGAAGAACTATTGACATTTTCTTGTTTTATATCTCCTTCAGGCAACATTAACCGACAAGGCAAAGCCATCTGTGTAACTGAATGTTGGTAAATTAGAGCTGACAATGAACTAAATACTGGTTCATTACTACAGCCCTTTAAACGAACACCTCTTGAAGTAGGCTCAATTAAAAAGTGCCGTACATATTCATCACTGCTAGGTGATTTTGTTTGAACATTCGATGGTAATGTAGCAACTTTTAATGCTAAACCAAACGCACCGGGAAAAGAATTAGAGTCTCGGACCACAAATGTTCCAGGCAATTGATTTCGTAATATACTTATTGCTGTAAATAATATTAGCATTAAACCTGATATGTCATTAAGAATGTTCTACTAACCTTCTTCACGAGAAATTGTTGCTTTGTACCAATATTTTGATGTATCTCTTACAAATTTAACATGTGCTGGTGAAACTTCTTGGGGAGACTCAGAGTGCACAGAACTCCTTCTTGAATTTGTATAATAAGCTGTAGGAGAAGCTGAGCCATTATGAATAGGGCTTCTAGGACTGTGGTGATAGCTATCAGAAAAATTCTCCTTGTAGTTGTAATTGGTAGGTGTTGCTGATGTGCTGCGTTGTACTAATGAATGAGTGTATTCTATTGTACCATTGCTTAATTCACTTGGGGAAGTTGGCCGGTCCTTGCTATTATACAATAATGTAAAATAAAATAGAATAAAGCAAATCAAATTATTAGTTATTGCTGTTTTATACCATCAATGTAAGAAGGTTTCTACAAGTAGATTATATAGTTTCACATACAACATGCAATGGAAATACAAACAGTAGATAATGTACCTAATATTTTATTTAAAGAGTCAATAATTGTAAGAAACACTTCTTATGATTATATTACAACGAGCTTATGTAGGAAAGTGCGTACAATTTCGTAAAAATATTACAATAGGTATGATTTCTTTAATAACCAATATTCTTATACAGTGAAATATAATGTGTCATTCTATTGTTATCCATAACTGACCTACATAAATATTGTTTTTGCACTGTTTTGTTCACAAATGCCGTTACTATGTTAAAGTTACTGTGCTGTAATGAACATAAAAAGATCTAGATTGGCAAAGTACAAAGTTCAAATCTAAGATGACCCCAATTTTACCAATGAATTCCTATTAAAAATAATTATAGCATTACTTTAATTAATAATAATAATAATTAATTAATTAAACAAAATCAATTTCTGTCACATGACATTAACAAAATATACATTTAATAATATGTTATATATTAAGGGACTGAGGAACTACTTTTAATCCCCTCTGAGACAAAGTCGAGGACCACAATCACTCAAGGGGTTAAAAGATATGCTATTTTTTGTCATTCCAAGATTAAACATACCAAAATACATTCCGAAGATCTATACTCAGTTTACAGAATAGTTAAGCTCCTCCCCAAAAATTCCCACAATATTTAAATGCAACTTTGTTATTGGTTGCATTTTTAAAACCCAGAACACAAACAATTACTTGCTTTCAACTGTTGTAGTTGGCGTACCTAACAGAACAGATCTCTCTAATTTGTCATTACCTTTTTTGGTGTTTGAATGAGTGTGTATGGTGTTTACATCGTCGTTACTTGCTTCAATTTGCTGTTATTTTCATTTATACGAACAAAATAGTTTTATGTTCTCTGTTTTTTAGAATAATGTAAAGTGCGTTTTGCAACCATATCTTATTCTAACCGTACTATATAACCCTATCGTCCTTATAAAAGGACGCTCTATTTTGACATAATCCAAAACTTCAAATATTTTTAAACTATGTTTGTTTTAGGTACTTTATTTTATATAATTAAAAATAATTAGGACAAAAAATAGTATGTGATGAATCTTAGTTTATATCCAAGTCCATCTGTAATTTCCAAACTTTGCTTTACTGTAATGATTTGCAGTCTCTTGTACCTTCTTTAATATGTTCTTACATCGTGTTTTTACAAGTAATAAATAATTTGAAACTTCTGCTGTGTGTTAGTGCCAATACTAAAAACATGACGCTTTGTATTTAGTCTTGACAAAGTGATATTTCAATTTGTGGTTTTTAAATTTCCCGGTTTTTATAATTTGGCCAAAATGTAGTGGGAGGAGCTTAACTATTTCTGTTGGGTAAACAGATTTTAGGTTGATTTGTTGCTCAGGTTTTGGTTCACAACAAAAGTCACAAATTTTTATATTTATGTCCCAAGGGATTAAAAGTTACTTTTAATCCCTACAAACTAAAACTCCATATGAAGTCATGGTAAGTGCATCGAGTTCCTAGCTATACAAGGTGTCCCGAAAAGGTCTTTACAACGTTCTTCCACAAAGAGTACACCTCAAAATAAGTCGATTTAATTAAACTTACCTTCGACGAAAAGTTGATAATAACCGAGCTGGAGGGTGTCAAAATTGAACAAATACATCACACTTTCTGTAATATTATCGAGCTAATTTCACGAAATTTGGTATACAGTTGTTTCATTGGGTGAAAATTCAAATTTAACGATTTGTTGTATTCCTAGAGATTCCAAGACGATTAGGAGACTTTAAAATCACTATAACTTTTTTGTCCCACGATGTATGTCATTTTGGGCTAGATAAATCTGTTTCCCTATATTTTCCAGTTTAGAAAGGTATACGTTATTGAAGTCGCTAGAAGCATTCCGTCCCGAGAAAAATGTATCTGAAGTTGATGAGGCATGTGAATTGCCAAAGTGAGCCGAAACCTATTGCAAGGTATTGCAATTTTTTTTTAAGAATTTGGCAAAAGTGAAAGATTTCTCTTGTTTTTATGGCTGTACTTGCTTGTTTTTAAGTATAAAAAATCAGATAAAAGGATTTTTAACACAAAAATTAAACAGAAAACAAATCCAAATACAGAAATATGTCATAAAAACTGTTCAAAATGCCTGCTCACGCATGCACAGCATCGCACGACCCACAAAATTAAAATTAATCCATAATTACCTCGAAGATTAATTCGCTACGTCCTGAATACTTAGTTTTCATTTTCTACCGGAGTCATGTAAACCACGGACCTAATATGTCCCCATAAAAAAAATCCAATGGATTTAAGTCGAGAGAACGTGGTGGCCAATTGGCAGGAGCATTATTACCTCAACCTATCCATACTGTTCATTTCAGTAATTTCGAACAGATAGTGAAAAATGTGGTGGAGCCGCATCGTGCATGAACCACATATCTCTTCGAACTAGTAGAGGTAAATCCTCCAGTAAACCTGACAGCGTAGTTTGAAGATGTTGCAAGTAAATTTCACCGGTAAATCTTTGCGGTAAAGTGATAGGACCAACAATACTATTTCCTATTAACCCTACCCACACATTAATTTTAAATTTATGTTGAAAATGTCTAACTTTGATTGCATTCGGATTTTCGTCTGCCTAAACGTGTTTGTTATGGAAAGTTAAAATAAATTTCTCTTTGCACATTGATAAATCGACAAAAAAATAATCGCACATCAGTAAGATGTCTTAAACTGGCTGCTTGTGGTATGTGGATGTAGCAGCTATTCTCTAAGTGTTCTATTAAGGGTAGTTTTAGATACTCTTATTTCTCTACTTAATCGTCTTGTACTTCGTTCCGGATCTTCTCCAATACGTTCTAAATTGTCTTCTTCAATTTGAGGAATAGTTACAGAACGCGGCCTAATAATGATTAGTTAATTTTTAAATCTTTTTTTTAATTTTTGTTTACCTTCAGCGGTTTCATGAGCTAAGCAACAGGTTTCTCGATGACGTCTGTCCACTGCAGCAAACGTTGGGTGTCTTGGTGTATGACGATTTGGAAACCTTTCAGAATAAACTCTGACACACTCTTGGCTATTTGCTTGACAATATCCAAAAACCAATAACATATAGGTATATTCGGGATTGGTACACTACTCGGCCATGATGAAAATTTAGATAGAAAATTGAAGGTTTCTAAGTTATTAGTTATTAATTATTAAGAAAATTTAGTAGTAAAAGTTACTTAAATGTGACAGTAGTTTTATTTAGTTGAAACTATGGCAATATAAGTTAGAACAATCCGGTGAAACAGTTATAGTCGCTTTAGATATCTCAAAGGGATTTGACCAAGTTTGGCATAAGTGTTTACATGCCAAACTCACCTCGTTTGGGTTAAATGATACGCTCATCAACTGGGTTTCTAGTTTCCTTGATAAAAGACGAATACATGTCGTAGTTGATGGCTGTTTTTCAAAAGAAGTTACCATTAACGCGGGCGTGCCACAGGGACCAGTTACACTTTTCCTGCTATACATAAATGACCTTATTTCTTCAACAACTAATGCGATCCTTTTGCTTTGCTGACGACAGCACTCTTCATTGTAGTCCATCTCAGTCTACTCATAATGGCAAATTCAATCAACAAAGACATTAAATGTATTCGCGAATGGGAAAGCAATAATCAAGTTAAATTTAATGGTAACAAAATTCAGTGTTGCCTTGTGTCCGCCAAAAAAGATCGATCATTTCCTGTTGTAAGTATGAATGGATCACATCTTAAGTTTTCAGAGTCTATTACTCTATTGGGAATGAATGTATCTTTAACTGTAACATGGGTTGACGATCTTCTGTCAGCTACCAAAACAGCTGCTCGTAAAATAGGCTTCTTGTACAGAACTAAGCAGTACTGTACCTCCCGACAACTCTTTCTGCTGCATAACGCCCAAACTCGACCTCATCTAGAATATAATTTTCACTTCTGGGTTGGCGCTCCCCAATACGCTCTCGGCATCGTTGATCGCATTCAAAAGAGAGCAATTAGGCTTATAAATGACCCGTCCTTAACTTCTGACATACGGTCCCTTGAGCATAGAAGAATCGTTTAGTTCTTTCTTTGTATTATCCGTATTACAATGGCTATTGCGCTGCTGAATTACATTCTTTGATACCATCTCGGGCTTTGCTAGGAATACTCGGTTCCCTCATGCACATCAGTATGCAGTACAAATCTCCATTTACCAAACGGGCGCAATCCACAAAACTTTAGGTAGATGTTCATAAGCATCTCTTGGCGATTCAATTTTCCCTCTATCCATCCTCCTAAGTGTTCCTGAGTGGTTTAGCACGATAGGCTAAATTTAGCCTGTTCAGGTCCACAATTATTAAAAAAAATACCAATGTAGAATACACCGATGTTATTGGTTTTTGGATATTGACTCACTTTGACAATTTACATACGTCATCAGCTTCAGAGGCGTTTTTCTCGGAAATGGTTGCTTCTAGCGACTTCAATAAAGCATACCTTCCTTAACTGGAAAAGATAGGGAAAAAGATTTATCAAGCCCAAAATGACACACACCGTGGCACAAAAAAGTTATAGTAATTTTAAAGTTTCCTAATCGTCGGTTGTGGCGCCCTCTAGGAGATACAACAAAATCGTTCACAAATTTGAATTTCTCATCCCAAAAGACTCCTGTATATCAAATTTAGTGAAATTAGCTCGAAAGATATTAAAGAGAATGTGATTTATTTGTTCAACTTTGACACCCAGTTATCATCAACTTTTGGACTAAGATAAGTTTAGTTGGGCTCCTTAATATTGGGTCTCCGATTTTCTGAGCTCGGTAAGGGCTGCCGGTTACCTTTTACTTCATCCTTAATCTATTCTCATCCTATTCTTCCTTCTCGTCCTCACTGTCTTCCTATAGGATTAAAAGTCCCAAATTCAAAAATAAGATGGCTGTGGTTTCTAGGGTAATAAATTCCGGACGTAAAATCCTGCCCCATTCGGATGTTGTCTGCGAGGGCAGGGCCCAAGCGACCGCGGTCATCGAAAGCGTCAACTTTCTGATTCACTACTGCAACATCCGCGATATCAGGTCTAATCTTAATGCTATTCACCAACATGTTGAACAATTACAACCTGATATTTTGTTTCTATCTGAAACACAAGTCTCCTCTGAAAGCTCCGAGTCACCCGACTTGCAATTTCCTCAATATAACCTTCACTCTAACTTTCGATATAAAGGAGGCGTATGTGCCTACATCAAGGGCAGAATTGCTTGCAAGAGGGTTTCTTCCTTAGAAAATAAAAATTTTGACGTGATTTGGTTTAAACATTCTGGTCCTAATTTTGTGAAATTCTACTCTTGCATTTATAGGTCTCCTAATGACGGTAACTTTCAAGGCTTCTTCGATTACCTTAGTATGAAAGTGGACCATCTCCTGTCTCAATTTCCATCTTGCGATATCTCAATTGTAGGCGATTTTAATGTTCATAACTCTAATTGGCTTCAGTTTTCATCTACTACAAATCCTGCTGGTCGTAGTGCAGAAACATTTGCTATTTCATGTGATCTCACACAAATGATTTCTGAACCCACAAGAATCCCTGATAACCCTAACCATATTCCACATCTTCTAGATCTCTTTCTTACATCAAACCCTCTTGTTTATAAAACTTCCGTTCTTTCGCCTTTAGGTCTTTCCGACCATTGTCTAATAGAAATCATTTCTACTGTACCTAATTCCACTGTTGTTCGCAAAACCGATAGAACCTTGTGGTGTTTTAAGTCAGCTCGATGGAGTGATTTGCGGGATTTCTTTGCAACATTTCCATGGCGTGAATATTGTTTTAAGTCGTCTTCTTCTTCGGACATCGCTCTTTCAGTATCCTCAAGTCATCCTCATGGGAATGGAGTTATACATTCCCAAAATACAGTACCGTATAAGTCATTCACGTTCCCAACCCTGGTTCAATAAGGCTTGTGCTGATGCAATATCGTTAAAAAGTAAATATTACACTAAATGGAAATCTAATAAATCGGTCGACAGTCATATAAAATACGTTGGTGCTAGAAATATCTGCAAAAGTGACATCACTAAAACTAAAAAGTTGTTCGAACAACGCAAATGCAATGAACTAGCTACATCATCTTTGGGTAGTCGTAAATTTTGGTCTTTAGCTAAAGCCATTAGTAAAAAGTTTGGAACATCTTCATTTCCCCGCCTGACATCTATTGACGGATCGATAGTTGCTGATTCTGTAGACAAAGCCAATGTTTTTGTGGATTTGTTTGCATTAAACTGGTGTCTCAATGATTCTGGAAAAGATGTGCCTCTAGTCAACTCTTCTTCATACGCTATGAAACCAACTCATTTTCGGTACAAGCTCTTGGAATCGATCATCAGTAGGCTTGATCTCAATAAGTCGACTGGCCCAGACGGCATCCCAGCTATTGTCTTAAAGAAATGTTACCCCGAACTAGTACCAGTCCTATCTAAGTTCTATACGGTATCTATGTCTTCTGGGGAATTTCCGTCATCATGGAAGTTAGCAAATGTTCAACCTATTCCCAAAAAAGGCGATAAGACCGATCCCTCAAACTACCGACGAATTGCCATCACTTCCATTTTGTCTAAAATCATGAAAAAAGCCATCAATCAGCAACTGCTCCCGTTCGTTGAAAATAACAAACTCCTTAGTGACCAACAATATGGGTTTAGGCAAAGTCGTTCAACAGGTGATCTTCTTTCATATGTGAACCAAGTTGGGAACAATACAGTAGAGCAGTCCGGTGAAACAGTTGTAATCGCTTTAGATATCTCAAAAACATTTGACCAAGTTTGGCATAAGTGTTTACTTGCCAAACTCACCTCGTTTGGGTTAAATGATACGCTCATCAACTGGGTTTCTAGTTTCCTTGATAAAAGACGAATACGTGTCGTAGTTGATGGCTTTTTTTCAAAAGAAGTTAGCATTAACGTGGGCGTACCACAGGGATCCGTTATAGCGCCTACACTTTTTCTGCTGTACATAAATGACCTTATTTCTTCAACAACTAACCCATTCATTGTTTTGTTGACGATACTATACTTCATTGTAGTTCATCTCAGTCTACTCATAGTGATAATCCACCTTCTATGTCAAATCAAGAAATTAAAGCTGAAATGGTAAATTCAATCAACAAAGACATTCAGTGTATTCTCGAATGGGGAAGCAATAATCTAGTTAAATTTAATGCTAACAAAACTCAGTGTTGCCCTGTGTCCGCCAAAAAGATCGATCATTTCCTGTTGTAAGTATGAATGGCTTAGTTCTTAAGTTTTCAGACTCTATTACTCGGTTGGGTATGACTGTATCTTCAAATCTCTCATGGGTTGACCATCTTCTGTCAGCTACCAAAACAGCTGATCGTAAAATAGGCTTTTTGTACAGATCTAAGCAGTACTTTACCTCTTTACCTTCTGCTGTATAAGGCCCAAATTCGACCCCATCTGGAATATAATACTCACCTCTGGGTTAGTGCTCCCCAATACGCTCTCGATATCGTTGATCGTATTCAAAAGAGAGCGATTAGGCTTATAAATGACCCGTCCTTAACTTCTGACATACAGTCCCTTGAGCATAGAAGGATGGTTTCAGTTCTTTCTTTGTATTATCGTTATTACAACGGCTATTGTGCTGCTGTATTATATTTTTGATACCATCTCGGGCTATCTTTACGAGAAACACTCGTTTCGCTCATTCACATCATCAGTATGCAGTACAAATCTCCACTTGTCGTACCAAACGGGCGCAGTCCACATTTTTCTACACGGCTTGTAAACTCTGGAATGATCTCCCTAGTTCATGTTTTCCTCTCACTTATGATATAAGACCATTTAAGGTAGCTGTTCCTAGGCATCTATTGGCAATTCATTATTCCTCTATCCATCCTCCTAAGTGTTCCTGAGTGCTTTAGCACGATAGGTTAAATCGGTTTGCTTTGAGGTGTACTCTATGTGGAAGAGCGTTGTGAAGACTAATCCGGGACACCTTGCAAACAATTTATACATCAAAAATAGCAACGAAAATGTACGCACTTTTTTTACTTACGAAAGAAGGGGTGAAAGTTTTACATAACATGCTACTCAAGCAACGAGTAGTTTATTTACCTTTCATTAGAATTTGACCATCTCTTAGAGGTTTTTAACGCAGAAGTGGGATAACTCAATCGTCTATAAGGATATAACATTTACATAATTTTTTTTTTGAGACAGGGGAAGGAATAAATTAAAATGTGCAATGAACTTACCGTTGGGTAGTAGGACTTTTAGGTGGTAGTCGTTCGGACGATAAATCGAATTGAACAGTCGGTGTCGATGCGTTAGTATAAGGTGTTCGAGGATGAACTGGAAATGCAGGTGTTTGAGGTCGTGGTGACACACTGTGAGGTGGGCTGGATTCCATTTCACTAACAGATTGTGTCCTCCAGGATGATACCGACTCATCACGGTACTGTAGATCAACAAAATTTTCATTTAACATTTCTACGTACAACTTATATTTAAATAAATGAAACTAACACATAAGATGAGTAGTGAGACATATGAATTAACTAAAAGAGTAACGACTTTGGTACCTGCCATGCATTTGCAGAATTAGGGCTGTCATTAGAATTATCGGATCCGTTAGACAAGCTAGCTATCAAATCAGCGAGTGCATCGTGTCGTGAACTATCTACACGTGAATTATCATTCATGATACGTGAGCTTCCATGAAGTGATTTGTTAATTTGACTTTCATTCTCGTTATATGAATTAGAAATACCCACCAAAGGAGAGGTACTTGGATGAGGACTTTGCTTAAAATACTGTTCTTGTTCTACTAATGATAAAAGACCGCCATCTGTAGTGTCTTTGCCCCCTCTTGCAGGAGATCTAACTACGTGACCCATTGGATTCTCGGCAAGGGTAGCTGCAGGTGATGCTGAGCTCTACAAAGTTAGTGTTAAATGTGAGTTGGTGCTGTACAAAATATTGTGACTTGTTAATCACATTAATCTTACTACATACAAAAATAAAGCTTCATACCTGAACAAATTTTTCATGTGCACGTTTTACGGCAACAAATGGTCTTTCGTTGCTGGAGTAAATTACTTTATAAGAAGAATTTCTGCTTGAGGTGAACTCATGGAAGATACATTCCTTGGTGTTGTATTAATATGTAAAGGAACCGTAAAATCTTCATCGTCATCTGCAAATGCTGTAGTGTCACTAGTATATCCATCTGCCCGGTGACTTGCTGACGGTCTAATATGTCTAACTTGAATATTTCTCAGTTCTGACAACAGACGGGTTTCATGTGGTTGGCGCTCTTCTCTCAATTGCATTTCTCGGCGTTCCTTTAACTTCAATTGTTGTTTTTGTAGCCATGTTAAATTACTTGTCGTATACCTGAAAAGGACGACATTAATTTGAAAGCATTAGAAAATGGTTTATGACAGTTGAGAACCATTTTAACAAATTGCATATTGTGCGGAAGGGGCGAATTTTTGTATCATAATAGCAACATAATTATAAAATTAAAACAATAAAAGATGATATCCCAACTAAATTATTCAAATAAGGCAAAGCATTACTAATAAGAATACTGTATATTGGGCCAATTCAGCAGCTATTTTTATTTGACAAAAATAGTTTACGTATATCTAATTTTAGATATTTGCCAACTCTGGGAGTCAGTAGAGTAAGAAAAAGGTTGAGTGATATTGATTGTATTGTAACCAGTTGAAACAGTAAAAGGAAAAAAAAGTGTTTAGGAAAATATATTGCACTTACCCCAGAAAAAGGTCATCAAAAAGTGCACATAATGTAAATGTATAGCTTCGTCGCATAGAAATAGAATATAACAAATAGAGCAAGTAGCTGGACTAAGTATATGTAATGCATGTTATAGCACAATAAATTATAATTTGTATTAACTCGATTTGCTTATAGATGTCTAACTCGTACATTTTACAACATTAAACTGGCAAGGCTTAAGCCAACATTCCGGCACCTAACGTACAGCACAAAAATGTTTGTGTAATTGATATTCTTCATTACACGTTTTGATAATATAGTTATTGAAGAAATATTTATTTCAAAATGTATTTTAATGCAATGGCGGATTTACAATATTTATTACAATCACGTAAACAGTTATTTGTGTGCCTGAAAATCATTAAAGAAAGAATACAGTAGGATAGATGGTTATCTACAAATACGCTGAAAGATATGAGGAAGACTTCTAGAAATTGTTGAACAATACAACTAGAAAAAAATAGACCACCAGACCCCATTCCTCACTATTTTATACATAAATTGAATTGCGCTATTTTTGTTTAGGTCTTGTACAGTGGCCAACTAAGAATGAGGTACTGTATCTGAAACTATCCATCGTAGAGGCTTGCGCAAAAAGATTATTACTAAAACGGCCAATACAAAAACCTGGAACATATTTTTAAGTTTCTGAAATAGCCGCTAGGCGTAACTGCAATCTTGAATCGAAAAAGCGTGTTTCTGTGAATTCTGCTATATTAACCTATAAAAATTACTGGTCTTTAAAGTCGAGGATAATCTGAACTTTTTGTTTGGCACTTTTGAGGTATGTCTAAAATAAAGTGGTGGAGGGTATTCAAAGGTTTTCTTAAATAACCCCTGTATCTTCGAAACGGCTAAGCTGATTTTAGCAAACTTGGGCGCGTTGAGATGAGCTATTCTTGGGCTACAAATGTTATAATATTTGAAGTTTTGTTAGTTTCACATGTCGCTAGAGGGCTTTATTCGACATTCCGACAGAAACGGTGAATTTTTTTCATGAACAAGTAGCTAAATGATGCCTAAACAAGCTCACGAAAACCGCATCTCGATTCTTGTTCCTAACCTAAAATATCGGCCAAAGAAAACTTTATACGAAAATCCCTTAAGTTTTTATTTTTTTAACTATATTTTTCTGGAATTGTTTCTATTATGTAAGTTGTGGCTCTAAAAGGACCGATTTAAAGGAGGAAGGTTTTAATGTCCCCGTAAATGCTCGAAATGCTGACCATCATGCTCTATGCATTGTTGAAGCCTCTCATGACTAGACAAAACTGCAGCTTCAATTTCGGCTCTCGGTATGTTACGTATTGCGTTTCGAATCCGGTTTTCATATCTTCTCTAGTAGTATGTTGAGTCCGAAACACGATGTCCTTTAGCGCCCCCATAAATAAAAATCGAGGCAAGTTAAGTCTGGCGATCGCGGAGGCGATGGAAACAGACTTCCTCTTCCAATCCACCGCTGTTGAAATACTGCATTAATATGCTCGCACGTTAATAGCAAAATGTGCTGAGAAACCATCCAACTGCAAAACAATTTTGCCTTGTTTCCAGAGGCACATCTTCCAACAACAACGGTAATTGATTGGCCAAAAGTCAAGAAATATATTGCCATTTAGGGGTTGCCCGAAAAATATGGCCCAATAATTCTGCCTCCCAGTATGCCACACCATACATTTAAACTCCAACATCCTGGGCGCTGAATTTCACGCAACCAATGGGGATTTTCTGCAGACAATAATGCATATTGTGCAGATTGATTCTCCGTCACTACTGAAGGTGGTTTCATCGGTCAAAGAATTTGAAATAAAATTCTCTATCTTCGCGTATCATGTCTAACATCCAATGGTAATAGTCTAACCTTCGATCAAAACGACATTAGAACTTCCTATGGTCCTTCAAAAGATTTTGTCCGTGATATGCCCAACTCAGTGGATAATGCTCTTGTGCTAACATGAGGATTTCCTTCAATATAGAGTACACGGTTAATATTTTCTTGTGTTCTTCCAATTCTTTGCCGTTGAAACGTAGGCCGAAAAACTACCATTGGCTCGTAAACTCGCCACTAATCGGGAAAAACTCTTACATCGCAAGGACGCCGATTTGCATATCGAGCCGCGTAAACTTTTTAGCTACTGCGGCATTCTGAAGACATTCAAAATAAACCGCAAGCATATTCATTATTCGTAAAACGCATTTTGAAAGCACAAAATTGCTCAAAGTAACGCGAAAGTATTGACAACTATTGACAATTTGAGGATTATGTATGTTTTGTTTAGGTATCTGTTTCCATTGCCTGCTTCTATTAATTGTATTTTTCGTATATATCCATAGTGAATATGCATTTAAACAAACAAAAAATAGGCCTTTCGTATAACTTTTAGCATTGCTTACTTGCCCGTAGTAATTTCAAAAAGGGTGATTTTATTCTGGTGTATAAATTTACAAACATTTAAAATCGCAATTTCTAGGTAACCTATTCAGAGCCGAAATTGAAGCTGCAGTTTTGTCTACCCATAAGAGGTCTCAGCAATGCACAGAGTGATGGTCAGCATTTCGAGCATTTACGGGGCATTAAAACCTTCCTCCTTTAAATAAGTCCTTTTAGGGCCACAACTTACATAACAGAAACAATTTCAGAAAAATATAGTTAAAAAAATTTAAGAGATTTTCGAATAAAGTTTTCTTTGGCCGATATTTCAGGTTAGGAACAAGATATCGAGATTCGGTTTTCGCGAGCTTGTTTAGGCATCATTTACCTACTTGAAAAAATGTCATACCAATGCATTTAATTTTTTGCGAAAATTAACCGTTTCTGTCGGAATGTCGAACAAAGCCCTCTAGCGACCACATGTGAAACCAACAAAATTTCAATTATTTTAACATTTGTAGCCCAAGAAAAGCTCTTTCAAAGCGCCCAAGTTTGTTAAAACCGGATTATCCGTTTCGAAGATACGGGGTGATTTAAGAAACCTTTGAATACCCCCACCACTTTATTTTATAGATACGTCAAAAAGTGCCAAACAAAAAAGTTCAGATTATCCTCGACTTCAAAGATCAGTTATTTTTTAATGTAGCAGAATTTACAGAAACATCACTTTTTAGATTCAAGATTGTAGTTACCTAGCGGCCATTTCAGAAACATGAAAATATTTTCCAGGTTTTTGTATTGGCCGTTTTAGTAAAACTTTTTTTCCGCAAGCCTCTACGATGTATAGTTTCCCAGATACAGTACCTCGCATTCTTAGTTGGCCATCCGTAGAAGTATGTTATGTCGCATGTCTCACTTGGTTGGTAATAAGATATAATAAATTTAGTAAAAAACAGTAATTAGTACGAAAAATATGAATTACATTAAGCATTGATAATACCGTACTTAAATATCTGGTATGGAACAACACATGACCAACCTACAAAGTGTTAAGTAATTAAATTCAAGTTTTGTAATCAAGTTGGTGGAAAAGTAACTGTTTTTAATTAATTTTTTTCAAGTTTAAGCACTAAATATTTTTAACTGTTACCCATCTTGTTTTAAAGAAACTACTTTAAAGTTTTACCGCACCCTCAGAATATTTAAACTTTTTCTTTTTATTATAAGTTTTGTTATGAACGAATAAGTTCAAAGGTAAATATGTAATTAAAAATTATTATTAACTTATTAAATACATAAATAAAAGTTTACCTCGAGTAGGATTTGAACCTACGACCTGTACTTTGTTACAGTACCGCGTAACCAACTGCGCCATCAAGGTTCAAGCCCCAATCGATGTAAATTTTGTCTTTATGTATGTATTATTAATATTAACATTATTAATTTTCACGATTGAATTATTTTGCAATTAATAAAATATGAAGCAAATTAATTTGGAACTTTCATTTGCCTGAACTTTGACGGATGGTATTGCGATTCTTGACAAAGCCTTTTTTTGTGGTTTTTTGCATTCTGGTTCTCAATATTCTGGAAAAGATTTCCCCCTAGTAACTCTTCTTCATACGCTATGAAACCAATATTTTCGGAAATCTTAATCGTCATCAGTAGGTTGTCTAATAATACTGGCCCAAGGATCCCACTATTGTCTTAAAAAATGTTAGAACAGTACCATCCATCTAATTCTATAGGTATCTATGTCTTTGGGAATTTCCCATCATGGAAGTTAGCAAATGTTCAATATTAAAAAGGCGATAAGACCGATCCCTCAAACTAGAAATTGCCAACTTCCATTTTGTCTAAAATCTGAAAAAAGCCATCAATGCAACTGTCCGTTTTTAACAAACTCCTTAGTGACCAAAATATGGGTTTAGGCAAAGTCGTTCAACAGGTGATCTTCTTTCATTGTAAATTTGGGAACAATACATAAAAAGTGGTGAAACAGTTTAATCCTTTAGATATCTCAAAACATTTGACCAAGTTTGGCATAAGTGTTTTTGAAACTCACCTCGTTGGGTTAAATGATACGCTCATCAACTGGGTTTCGTTTCCTTGATAAAAGACGAATACGTGTCGTAGTTGATGGCTTTTTCAAAAGAAGTTAGCATTAACGTGGGCGTACCACAGGGATCCGTTATAGCGCCTACACTTTTCTGCTGTACATAAATGACCTTTTTCTTCAACAACTAACCCATTCATTGTTTTGTTGACGATACTATACTTCATTGTAGTTCATCTCAGTCTACTCATAGTGATAATCCACCTTCTATGTCAAATCAAGAAATTAAAGCTGAAATGGTAAATTCAATCAACAAAGACATTCAGTGTATTCTCGAATGGGGAAGCAATAATCTAGTTAAATTTAATGCTAACAAAACTCAGTGTTGCCTGTGTCCCCAAAAAGATCGATCATTTCCTGTTGTAAGTATGAATGGCTTAGTTTTAAGTTTTCAGACTCTATTACTGTTGGGTATGACTGTATCTTCAAATCTCTTGGGTTGACCATCTTCTGTCAGCTACCAAAACAGCTGATCGTAAAATAGGCTTTTTGACAGATCTAAGCAGTACTTTACCTCTTTACCTTCTGCTGTATAAGGCCCAAATTCGACCCCATCTGGAATATAATACTCACCTCTGGGTTAGTGCTCCCCAATACGCTCTCGATATCGTTGATCGTATTCAAAAGAGAGCGATTAGGCTTATAAATGGTCCTTAACTTCACATACAGTCCCTTGAGCATAGAAGGATGGTTTCAGTTCTTTCTTTGTATTATCGTTATTACAACGGCTATTGTGCTGCTGTATTATATTTTTGATACCATCTCGGGCTATCTTTACGAGAAACACTCGTTTCGCTCATTCACATCATCAGTATGCAGTACAAATCTCCACTTGTCGTACCAAACGGGCGCAGTCCACATTTTCTACACGGCTTGTAAACTCTGGAATGATCTCCCTAGTTCATGTTTTCCTCTCACTTATGATATAAGACCATTTAAGGTAGCTGTTCCTAGGCATCTATTGGCAATTCATTTTCCTCTATCCATCCTCCTAAGTGTTCCTGAGTGCTTTAGCACGATAGGTTAAATCGTTTGCTTTGGGTGTACTCTATGTGGAAGAGCGTTGTGAAGACTAATCCGGGACACCTTGCAAACAATTTATACATCAAAATAGCAACGAAAATGTACGCACTTTTTACTTAAAAGGGGTGAAAGTTTTACATAACATGCTACTCAAGCAACAGTAGTTTATTTACCTTTCATTAGAATTTGACCATCTCTTAGAGGTTTTAACGCAGAAGTGGGATAACTCAATCGTCTATAAGGATATAACATTTACATAATTTTTTTTGAGACAGGGAAGGAATAAATTAAAATGTGCAATGAACTTACCGTTGGGTAGTAGGACTTTTAGGTGGTAGTCGTTCGGACGATAAATCGAATTGAACAGTCGGTGTCGATGCGTTAGTATAAGGTGTTCGAGGATGAACTGGAAATGCAGGTGTTTGAGGTCGTGGTGACACACTGGGGGGCTGGATTCCATTTCACTAACAGATTGTGTCCTCCAGGATGATACCGACTCATCACGGTACTGTAGATCAACAAAATTTTCATTTAACATTTCTACGTACAACTTATATTTAAATAAATGAAACTAACACATAAGATGAGTAGTGAGACATATGAATTAACTAAAGAGTAACGACTTTGGTACCTGCCATGCATTTGCAGAATTAGGGCTGTCATTAGAATTATCGGATCCGTTAGACAAGCTAGCTATCAAATCAGCGAGTGCATCGTGTCGTGAACTATCTACACGTGAATTATCATTCATGATACGTGAGCTTCCATGAAGTGATTTGTTAATTTGACTTTCATTCTCGTTATATGAATTAGAAATACCCACCAAAGGAGAGGTACTTGGATGAGGACTTTGCTTAAAATACTGTTCTTGTTCTACTAATGATAAAAGACCGCCATCTGTAGTGTCTTTGCCCCCTCTTGCAGGAGATCTAACTACGTGACCCATTGGATTCTCGGCAAGGGTAGCTGCAGGTGATGCGGAACTCTACAAAGTTAGTGTTAAATGTGAGTTGGTGCTGTACAAAAATATTGTGACTTGTTAATCACATTAATTTACTACATACAAAAAATAAAGCTTCATACCTGAACAAATTTTTCATGTGCACGTTTTACGGCAACAAATGGTCTTTCGTTGCTGGAGTAAATTACTTTATAAGAAGCATTTCTGCTTGGAGGTGAACTCATGGAAGATACATTCCTTGGTGTTGTATTAATATGTAAGGGAACCGTAAAATCTTCATCGTCATCTGCAAATGCTGTAGTGTCACTAGTATATCCATCTGCCCGGTGACTTGCTGACGGTCTAATATGTCTAACTTGAATATTTCTCAGTTCTGACAACAGACGGGTTTCATGTGGTTGGCGTTCTTCTCTCAATTGCATTTCTCGGCGTTCCTTTAACTTCAATTGTTGTTTTTGTAGCCATGTTAAATTACTTGTCGTATACCTGAAAAGGACGACATTAATTTGAAAGCATTAGAAAATGGTTTATGACAGTTGAGAACCATTTTAACAAATTGCATATTGTGCAGAAGGGGCGAATTTTTGTATCATAATAGCAACATAATTATAAAATTAAAACAATAAAAGATGATATCCCAACTAAATTATTCAAATAAGGCAAAGCATTACTAATAAGAATACTGTATATTGGGCCAATTCAGCAGCTATTTTTATTTGACAAAAATAGTTTACGTATATCTAATTTTAGATATTTGCCAACTCTGGGAGTCAGTAGAGTAAGAAAAAGGTTGAGTGATATTGATTGTATTGTAACCAGTTGAAACAGTAAAAGGAAAAAAAAGTGTTTAGGAAAATATATTGCACTTACCCCAGAAAAAAGGCCATTAAAAAGTGCACATAATGTAAATGTATAGCTTCGTCGCAAAGGAAATAGAATATAACAAATAGAGCAAGTAGCTGGACTAAGTATATGTAATGCATGTTATAGCACAATAAATTATAATTTGTGCTAACTCGATTTGCTTATAGATGTCTAACTCGTACGTTTTTACAACATTAAACTGGCAAGGCTTAAGCCAACATTCCGGCATCTAACGTACAGCACAAAAATGTTTGTGTAATTGATATTCTTCATTACACGTTTTGATAATATAGTTATTGAAGAAATATTTATTTCAAAATGTACTTTAATGCAATGGCGGATTTACATTATTTATTACAATCACGTAAACAGTTATTTGTGTGCCTGAAAATCATTAAAGAAAGAATACAGTAGGATAGATGGTTATCTACAAATACGCTGAAAGATGTGAGGGGAAGACTTCTAGAAATGGTTGAACAATACAACTAGAAAAAAAAATAGACCACCAGTCCCCCATTATTCACTATTTCATACATAAATTGAATTGCGCTATTTTTGTTTAGGTCTTGTACAAGTATGTTATGTCGCATGTCTCACTTGGTTGGTAATAAGATATAATAAATTTAGTAAAAAAACAGTAATTAGTACGAAAAAATATTAATTACATTAAACATTGATAACACCGTACTTAAATATCTGGTGTGAAACAATACAAGCCCAACCTACAAAGTGGTAAGTAATTAAATTCAAGTTTTGTAACCAAGTTGGTGGAAAAGTAACTGTTTATAATTTTTTTTTCAAGTTTAAGCGCTAAATATTCTTAACTGTTACCCATCTTGTTTTAAAGAAACTACGTAAAAGTTTTGCCGCAACCTCAGGAATATTTAAGCTGTCTTCTTTTTTATTATAAGTTTTTGTTATAAACGAATATGTTCAAAGGTATATATGTAATTAATAGTACATTAGATAACAAGGGATTGAAGTGACTCTTTTAATACCGCGAATAGAGGGATTAAGAAACTTCAATCCCGTGGTATCTATACTATTTTTTGCACTTCGTGGAGTAATAATAAAAATAATTATATTATTTTCTGAAAGTTAAAACATTACATCTATGATAAATTTAAATTATTAGAAAAGTCACTTTGACAAAGAAGCTACACTATTCAAGGCTAATGAAATTTATGAATTATTTTTAAAATCCCAGATGTTTCAATGCCATAACAAGGAGTAAATAAATAATAAACAACATTCGCCATTGTGAAAACGTAGTCTGTTGACGACGCGTAGTTGCGAAAATGGATGAGTTTGATATTGAAGCAGCGGCTGAAGAGGCTGTTAACCAACTATTGCCCTCAAAATCCAGAAAAGTATATGACAAATCTTATGAAGATTTTATAGCATTGTGCCGCCAAAAGAAGATACAAAATCACATCAATGAAAATGCCTTTTTAGCATATTCCAATGTAAAAAGCAAAATTGTACGTGCTTCCACCTTGTGGGCGAATTATTCCATGATGAAATCGGTGGTAATGGTGAAAAGTAATATTGACATATCCCAATATCCGAAATTAAAAGCTTTTCTGAAAAGAAAAAATGACGGCTATAAGCCAAAGAAGTCAAAAGTTCTTACTGATGAACAAGTCGATCAATTCCTAATTCAAGCTCTAGACGGCGATTTTTTAATGGTTAAGGTGAGTAATATAACGTCTATAAATTTTTTGACAGATATTTTGACACTGTTCAATTTTTAGGTTGCACTGATCATGGGTGTAGAGAAAACGAATTAGTTGAATTATCAATCCACCAACGTTACAGATTTGGGTTACTCTATCTTAGTTAATATAAAAAATACAATGAACAATATTGACCAAGTATTCGTTGTTCAGAATTCCGTGAATAACCCAGTCGATTTTATAAAACTATGCAGAAATTACATTGCTTTAAGAAAACCTGACACAAACCATTCACGATTTTTTGAGACCTTTGGAAAACTACCCCAAAGAATTGCAACTTTTTTGAAACTTTATTAGCAAATGTCTACGTTCTCAAAAGATTATTTTTTAATCCCTAGAGATTAAAAGTAACACTTCAGTCCCCGAAATGGGAAAACCAAATAGTACTTTTAATCCACGAAGTGCAAAAAAAATATTAATTTTATTAAATACATAAATAAAAAGTTTACCTCGAGTAGGACTTGAACCTACCACCTGTACTTTACTACAGTACCGCGTTAACCAACTGCGCCATCAAGGTTCAAGCCCCAATCGATGTAAATTTTGTCTTTATGTATGTATTATTAAAATTAATATTATTAATTTTCACGATTGATTTATTTTTGCAATTAATAAAATATGAAGTAAATTAATTTGGATTTATATGTAGATGTCTAAAGAGGAAAAAAGAAAAAAGAAACTTTCCGGATATGAAAACTTATTAAACAAACGAAAACGAGAAGAAAACTTAAAAAAAACTAATGCAAAAATAACGTTTTATTCAAAAACCAACCATTCCTTAAGAAAACAAAGACCTTATGTCTACATCAACGGCGGAATTAGAAACTGAACCAAGCAGCAGCCAAATGGTGTCCGATTTCTTGATTCCTAAAGTAAGCTCAACTACTGATGAAGAACTGCTTGGAGAAGAAATTTGAGGACAGTGTCAATATTCAGCTACAATCAACTTTTAGCAAAGATTATAAACCTGATGACAGTAAAGACAAATTTTTGACACTTTCTGAGGATCCAGGGTTATGGCCCAAGTTTTATTTCCCCATTATGTTCAATTATTAGTACATATTGGACCAGGTCATTATCAGATTAACAATCAGGACACGTATTTTACTAGAATTTTACATAATAATGAAAAAGTTAAACGAGAATGGTTGTATTCTGTATATTACTTTTATTCCAAAATCTTTAATGTTACAAATTCTGTGAAAACTATAAAATTCAGTAACGATAATGGGTTCAATGATTGGCATCATTTAAGTGAACATTTAAATTACTACGAAAAAGGTAAGTTACATTTCCAGAATTTGAATCAATGGACTTTAAATCGAATGAAAAAGCATAAAACTATAGATTCTGAAGCACAAAAGATATTCAATAAGGAAACAAAACATTGGCATCCCGTTATTGAACGTTTTTCTATACGATTCAATTTTTGGCTGAACAGAACTTAGCCTTTCGAGGTACTACCAATAAATTAGGTATATGAAAAAAATAATGGCAACTTTATGAAATGTATCGAAATGACCGCAAAATTAGATCCTATTATGTCGGAACTTGTTAGCTGGTCTCAAATGAAAACGCACAAAAATATGCCCCATTACCTTGGGAACAAAATCCAAACCGAAGTTATATCCTTATTAGGAAGTAACGTTAGATCTAAAATTTTAAACTTGACGCTAAATAGTTTTCTATTATTCTCGACTGTACAGTACATCCCATTTTGGTTGAGACAGCCAGATATGTCGGTTGTTGTTGAAGATAGAACCTTGCGGTTTTCGCGGTCCTGTGGCACTTTTTTATGAAACTCAAGATGGCCTGAACGGATTTTGCCTAACTTCTTTCGTTTATAAATTACAGGGTGTTTTTGAAAAACCACACTTTTTGGATCCCCTCCATATCTAAAAGTTTCTCAGCGATAATGTCAAATTGAAAACTTGTCCCATAGAGAACTTTACGTAGAATCCAGGGGCGCACTCAATTTTTTTTTTCGGGGTATCGTTATGGAGATAAGACTCAAACCTATGACTTTTTCAATGGAACACCCTGTATTTTATTATCTCATTAAATTACTTATTTTTTTTCCTTCGAAATGGTAGATAATATATAAACATGAAGTTTTCAAAAATGCTCCAAAATTACTAAAACACTGAATTTTAATAGATTTCAAAGTTTTATTACACGGATTATTATTTGTGATTTGTTTATAGTAGGTCATGGATGCTACAAACACTGTTGTTGACTTTTGGAGCATTGTTTTATCAAGTGACTGTGGAGAAATCAACACATCTGCTGTCATGATGATAAATTTTGATGCGTTTTATTGTGTTTGTGTTTGACGATTTGTTAATTTGTGAAATTTTATAATGGCTGAAAGATTTTTTCAGAACAACGAAAAGTATGATATCATACAATGTTTCAATCAATGCCATGAAAATGTTGACGAAGCATTAGAATTATATTTAAACAGGTAAACTAGTAATTTACAATAAGACATTATATGACATATTGTTTTTAAAACGTTAGCTATCCAGAGAGGCGTCAACCTAGTCGAGCAACGATATTTCGACTAAAGAATAATCTACTGAATTATGGTGCGTATTCTAAACCCCGACCCAAGACGTATAACAAGGACGTATAGCGGATGAAATAAATGTCTTAGCCAGCGTCCGTGTCTCTCCTCAGGCTTCTTGTACGAAGTTAGAAAATGACACTGACGTTCACCGATCACGGGTACAAAGGATTTCAAAAAAACACAAATTGAAACCCTACAAAGTGAATATTGTCCAGCATTTATACCCTGGTGATGCAGCGAGGCGTGTGAATTTCTGTAAATGGTTTTTGAACCAAACTCGAAGGGACCATAATTTTGCGAGTAAAGTCATATGGGCAGACGAAGCCCATATAAGCAGTGCCGGTTTATTTAACAGGCAAAATACAAGGCACTGGTATGATGAAAACCAACACCTAATTTTTGAGCAACAACAACAGGGTCGATTTGGTTTTAATGTAGCCTGTTTCTTATTGGGGACATCAATAAAATACCGCATATTTCAAGGGGCTCTCAACGCGAATAGGTACTTGGCAATTTTAGAAGAAGTAATACCAGAATTCCTGGAGAATGTTCCCCTCGTCTATCTTAATGCCATTTACTTCCAACAAGACGGTGCCCCTGCCCACAATTCGAGGTTGATTGTGCCGTTTTTAGAAGAAATTTTCCAGGACCATTGGATTGGAACAAATGGACCCATTACGTGGCCTGCAAGGTCACCTGATTTCTCAGTGTTGGACTTTTTTTGTGGGTTTTTTGAAAAATAAAATATACGGTAAGAGGCACAATAATATTGAAGAACTTCGTGCAACAACAGAGGCAGTTTTCCAGAATTTACAAAATCGTCCTTTCATAATTTTAAATGCATTAAGACGTATCAAGAAATTGTGTCAATTGTGTGTTAGGGAAAATGGACATCAATTTGAACAATTCAATGAATCAGTTACCGAATAATTTCGAAATGAAATAGTATGAGTAAATATTTAATTAGTTGCTTATTCTACATTATGAACTTTTTATTACTATTTATTTGTTGCTATTAGTTACCTACGTTTTGTGTTTTGTTAGTGAATTAGTGTTCCTGTTCCTTTCATGGAAAAATCACAAGTACTATTTCTTCAATTTGAACTTTTTTTTATGAAAAATCCACAGCCTACTATTAAAAATCAATGTTTTAGTGATTTTGGAGCATTTTTGAAGAATTTATGTTTATATATTATATATCATTTTGAAGGAAAAAAAATTAGGAATTTAATGAGGTGATAAAATACAGGGTGTTCAATTGAAAAAATCATAAGTTTGAGTGGTATCTCCATAACCATACCCCGAAAAAAAATTGAGTGCGTCACAGAATTCTACATAAAATTCTCTATGGGCTAAGTTTTCAATTTGACATTATCGCTGAGAAACTTCGTAGATATGGAGGGGGTCCAAAAAGTGTGAATTTTCAAAAACGCCCTGTAACTTATGAACGAAAGAAGTTAGCAAAAATCCGTTCAGGAGATCTAGAGTTTCACAAAAAAGTGGCACAGGACCGCGAAAACCGCAAGGTTCAATCTTCAACAACAACCGAGATACTTGGCTGTCACAACCAAAATGGGATGCACTGTACACTCGATGTCAGCCACCAAGCACACATTTCAGTATGTATCGGATTCGTCAATTTAAACGATTCGGGAATTAGTATTGAAGAACACTTCTAATTTTTTGTTCTGTTACTGATGTTACCGGTGAAAGTTTAACAAATTTGTTGTTATCGACGTTATAATTAGATATTTTTAATTTACACGGTCACGGCTACGACAACGGGGCAAACATGAAGAATAAGCGTAATGGTTTACAAAAAAAATTTTTAATATCAAACCAAAAGAGCATTCTTTGTACCCTGTTGTAACCATAGTTTGAACCTTGTCGTTAACGATGGCGCAAAGTCAATTACATTATTTCTAAATTTTTTTTCTATAGTTCAAGAACTTTATAACTATTTCTCTGCTTCAACCCATCGATGGACGATTTTGAAAAAATATATATCAAATTGGACTTTAAAGCCGTTGTCAGATACCAGATGGTCGAGCCGAACTGATGCTATAACACCCTTAAGGTATAAACTAGGCGAAATATACGACGCTCTTTTTGTAATTACTTCTGCGTAAATTTCATAACGGTGTAAAGAATGTAGCTATGGCACTAGCTAAAAAGTTAAAAAAAATTGAATTTGTATGCATGATGATTTTATGGTTTAATATATTAAACAAAGTTAATATAGTGTCCAAAATTTTACAAACTCAAAATTTTAATATTGTGCAAGCGTGTGCCGGATTAAGTAATTCAATTGATTTAAAAAAAAAAACTGTCGTTCAGATAACAGTTTTAATAATTTATTAGAAAGTCGTGATTTTATTAGATATCGATCCTAAATTTAAGATCTCGAAAAGTTTTAAAACAATTTAGTGACGAAGGTGACGATGAATTTAAGTATCAATCCATTTGTACCCTGTTGTAACCATAGTGTGAACCTTGTCGTTGACGATGGTGCAAAGTCAAATATATTATTTGTAAAATAGTTCAAGAACTGTATAACTTTTCTCTGCTGCAACCCATCAATGGACGATTTTGAAAAAAACATATATCATACTTTACATTAAGGCCGTTGTCAGATACCAGATGATCGAGCCGAATTGATGCTGTAACACCTTTAAGGTATCAACTAGGCGAAATATACGATGCTCTTTACTTTTGCGCAAAATTTTGATAATACTGTAAAGAATGTAGCTATCACTAAAAAGTCAAAAAAATTTGAATTTGTATGCATGATGATTTTATGGTTTAATATATTAAGCAAAGTTAATATACTATCCAAAACTTTACAAACTCAAAATTTTAATATTGTGCTGGTTTAAAAGTAATTTAATTGATATTTTAAAAAACTGTCGTTCAGATAACATGATTTATTAGAAGACGGTAGGAAAGTCGCGATTTTATTAGATACCGATCCAAAATTTAAAGATGAAGGCGTTTTAAGACCTCGAAAAGTTACAAGACTATTTAGTTACGATGGTGAGGATGAACCAATACAAAATGGAATTAAAATTTAAATAATTGATTTTTAATTTGATAGATATTACTACAACATCTTGTAACGATAGATTCAATTGTTATCTGCCATTGTCAAATTTTGCAATATTTCGGTTAACAGTCATTTTGAATCGAAAAGAGTTTTGTACAAAATTGAGGGTATATTATGATAGAAATCGAAATGAATTTGATATAAATGATAGTTTTTAATTTTAAAAATCACTAAATTAAAGTAACGAATAATTTACATTATTCTTACCCAAACATTTTTTGGCTGTACGAATTTTATTGATAATTCCAGTTTCCATACCACAGCGGAAAGATCGTTTTAAATTAAAATCATTAATAGATATTTATTATTAAGAAATCAGAAGATTTATCAAAATGTTAAACCAAGATTAATTTAAATCAAATTAGCTTGGAATATAATTTATTTTATTTGACCATGAAATAACAAAATATTAAAAGATTCAGTATTTTCGGCAATTTTTAAATGCAAATGCAAAAAAGTAAAGTTAATTTTTGTTAAAGATACTGTGATATTCTAGTATATATCATGCAGGTTTTTCAATCATGCTTTAGCATCAATCAATTTCTTATAAAGACCACATTACGCCCATTTAGGCGTATAAAGAAATTATCCAAAATAAAAAAAAATATTTAGGTTCTAAAAAATCTTGCCATCATTTCAATCAGTCTACTTTAATTCAAAGTTAGACAATGAAACGTTAATACAAGAATTTTCAAAAAAACGCGTAAAGTCCAGTTCTGTTAAAATATGTTCAATGTTCCAATAATTTTGTCAAAATTTTGCATTTATGAATAAAATTGTTTAAAATTTAAAATTACTGTATAATGTTATTTTAAAAACAATTTTATCATTATTAACATCCCAGGCCAGTTAATCCATTTTTATTAACGGTTTTAATCATTTCGTTATAATTCGTATGATTTTAACTTGAAAAATTCTAAGCTGAAGTAAAAAGTTAACCAAAAAAAATTCTACTATTTTATAACAAGGTTTATTTTTTTATAACAATGTATAGAGGCATTTTGTTTTGCACGACTTGCTCGACAAAGTTGACGCGCCACTGGTCGGTAATTAATAGACATAGATGCTAAATTAAAATATTTGATGGAACAACACGACCTACCAACCTATCAAGTGGAAATTTTAGGATAATTATAGAACCACTTTTTTCATACGTTAATAACGAAAATACGCAACATTGTAAAAACAAAAACAATAACCTATGTCAGATGGACGTTTAAAACTTCATGCGAGATAGACGTTAATAGACATATGCCCGCTTCTATAAAACCCATAATACAATTAACCATTTTCAATTAATTGATTCATTTAAGACATTTTTATATTAAGAAACTATAAAGAGAAGTTATGTAAAATTAAACTTTCTTTAAAAAAATATGTCTACACATTTTCTTATAAGATTAATCGTTATTTAGATATTCAAAAAAACTGACACAAATTTAATTTTGTAATTGCGTCGTATCAAAAAATTATTTGAGGCCTTTATGCTCTTTTTATATCTTGAAAATACAGATTAATCGTTATTTAGATATTCAAAAAAACTGACACAAATTCTAATTTTTTACCGCTAAATTCCGGGTCGTATCAAACAAAAAAACTATTTCAATGATATGTTTGAGGCCTTTATGCTCGTATTTTTATATCTCTGAAATATACAGATGTTTCAAAAATAATTTATAAAAACCAAACACTGCTAATAAACTCCCCTTCAGGCTTAAATACGAAATTTGAAGCACGTGCGTGTAGCCGTTCTGCAGTTATTGTGGATACTAACATACATCCACACACAGATATTATAGCCTATCTTAGTGAAACTTTGTCAAACGTTGTAAAATGAGCCAATAGGGTGGTTTAGCGTTAGCGAAAAAAAATTCGATTGCGTAACCTTTTATACTTACATGTGTATATGTAGGCTGGAAGGTAAAAATAGGAAATAATGTCAAAGATATAGGAAAAAAACCCAAAACCAGGAAATTTTCAATGTATTTAATTATAAGTAATAATAAGGAAAATGCCCATTATCAGGGCTGTTAGTTTATTTTTATTTATGAAATGAGCGTTCGATTTCTAGCTGTATTTTTATTTAACCGCTCAAAGTCCCTAACGATAGTCACTTATTAATTGACTAAACCTAGGAAACTGTTCAGCTCATAGCTTTAGTTTTATTTGACATCCATATGTCTCTTATGATCAACACTTTTTAATTGACTGAAACCCTTGTACGTGTAGGACTCTTTGTATCCACTTATAATTGAATTGGGGATTTTCTAGTTTTAAGTTTGACATCTTCACTAAATTTATTCTATTGCTAATAACACCAATCTATTTACGGTTCGATTATATTTTTTATTGGAGTAAAAATGCTGGATCGCATCAGGTAAACAATAGATTTCATCAAAAGACGTTTTTTCAGTAAATTGTTAAACTTTTAACTATTTAAAATGGTTCTTTAACAATTGTGTAAGCGTGAACAACAACGTACATTCTTGGTTCCAAAAATGGTAAAATTAACTAGAAAAAATTAGGTTATGATAATGCACAAGTCGACACACTAAAATTTTTTAGGCAGAAAAATTGGCCATCTTAAAAAATTGGCCATCTTAAAAAATTGTTCTTAATATTCACAATCTTCCAAAAATACAAAAAAAGTATACGGCGCAACGAAGCACCCGTCAAACACAATTTAGGATTGATTATCTTTTTGATAAGGTAGAATGGCTGGGCTAACTTCGAGAAATTTTGTATTGCTCATAAAATGCACAATTTACAAAAAATTCAAAAAATCTGTACGGCACAATGTAGCACACCGCATTATTTTTTTAATAACGAAAAAAGGCTGAGCCATCTTCTTTGAAAAATATTGTTTTGTTCACAATACTTACAATCACAAAAAATAAAAAGAAACCATACTTGACAACGTAACACACCTCGAGCACAACACGACGCTGCACAATAATGATTTTTTTTGATAACTCACATAAAAATACTTTTCAAAAAAACCAACAAAGTTTTTATAGGATTCCAAAAATGTTTTTGATATTTCAGTTTTTGTTAGTTTGATTAAATAATCATTTAAGTGTGGCCTGAAAATTTTATTACAGTTAAGAAAGATAAAAGTATTAAGTATTACAGCACAAAATTATATCCATAAAGGAAACTAATTCACTTCAGATGCTTTATTAACTGAAAATTCTGTAAACCCTGTAACAGATACTATATGGGTATCGGACCATGCGTCCCGATTTAGGTGGGACAATACATCTTTCTACGTGCTGTACCGATTTTGAATATGTCCCAGTTTTCACCACTTCTACCGAATAAGTACATGTATAATGGGAAAATAATCATTCCAACTGTTTCTTATTGTTAAATGGGTTAACAGATACACTATACCAATGTACACTCTCATACAACACAAATAAAATTTCTATAGTCTGTCCTAACCTCCAAATTCAGTACTATCTTTAGTCATTTCTAAATAATGGTATCCTTGTTCTTCATAGCGATGTTGTCAAACGTAAAATGTAATTTATTAACAAATCAATATCAACTCCGTGTACTGTCAAATTTACTGCTTGCTTCTTCTACGGTATTTATGGCATTAAGCTAACTCCATTTATTAAAAATCGTTCTCTCTGAACCTACATCTCATTCGAGCGTTTTATAATATAAGGTAATGATGAATAATTTCTAAAATTGTATAATTGAGGTCATAGATACACGACTCTACCATTCGCGCCGTTTTAATAAATTAGGCGGGTATTTTAAAATTCATATTCAAATGCTTTATTTTGCACCACCTCAGTTTACAAACCCAGGTGGTGCAAACGGGTCTAAAAGTATTAAAACATTTAATTTCCATAATATTGTATTTACTAACTTAAGTAAGTATATGAATTCTAATAATAGTAGGTATATTATTTATAAGCACTTTTGTGGCGAATCTGCAGGGTTGACGGACGAACGTAGTGAGTCCGGCAAATACAGATGAGCCACAAAAGTCACTTTCGCATAAAATATACTATTTTTCTTCAGACGTTTTACACTTAAATGTGAAATAGGAAAATAATTAGCTAGTGAAAATCAGGAATAGTTAGATTTCTTAGCGTGCTCTGGCAAAGCAGTAGACGTTGTTAGGTTTCGTTGAAAACAATGCATTAAACAAGTTGAAAATTGTGAAGATTCTCCGTGTTATTGTAAGTGTTTTATTAAACTTTTTGTTCCTATTTGTGTAAATTAAAATATTACATTGTTAGGAGTATGATGGATTTGGAGAACTACACGCCGTCAGAAATTACTGAAGCGGCTAATACAACAATAAATGATCTATTACCTACAAGATCGCGCAAAATTTATGAACGTGCTTTTCAGCAATTTATAAAATGGTGCAATGAAAAAATATTAAAAGGTGCTCTGAAAACGTAATATTAGTTGATTTTGCCGAATTAGCAACAAAAATTAAAAGCTCGACAATGTGGTCCCAATATTCGATGATAAAATCATTATTGAGCCTTCGACATGGCGTAGATATAAGCAAATACTTGAAACTTCGTGCATATCTAAAGAAGCAGAATGAAGGATTATACCCCAAAGCAGGCCAAAGTATTTACAAAAGACCAATTTAACAAATTTTTATCGGAAGCGTCGGATGAAAATAATTGGCAATGAAGGTAAGTTTTAGAAATAGAATGAAAACAAGTCAATTTGTATAGTCATCTAGTTGTGTATGGCCTAATGAATATCTTCTGTAATAAAGGTGGCACCGTTATATTTCTAGGTCTAATCAGGGTTTTGTATGTGGCACCATCTATTGGTATATTTTAAACTAGCGAATGTTTTCTGTAATAGAGGCGGCGCCATCTAGCGGTATATTTCTAGGACTAATTAGGGTTGTTTGTGGTGCAATATAGTGGTGTAAAAGCTAATGAATGTTTTCTGTAATAGGGTTGGTCGTGTTCGTCTCTCCTCGTCTCTTTCTCAAACATATAAATCAATTACTCAAATCAAATTAATCAAATCAATTAAATTAAATACCAAACTGATTTAACTTAATCATACAAAATCAGCTCACAATTCAAAAATTGCAGAGTGATTAAACGCACAGAGTGCAAAAGAAAGACAATATCACACTTATTGTAGCTACCCATCTAACCGCACTTTCGGATTAACTGCAGCATTGTTAGTGGAGGTTCAAATACCGTTAGGAAAAACAAGTTTAATAAAATTGAAGGAAAGCTTAGCGTTTGAAAATACATTATTATTATTATAACAACAATACATCATTTTTATTTAATCACATCTTTATCGGTCTTCTTCTTGAACCGTGATTCGTCGCTATCATCATCATGGTTTTGAGATTTGTTCTTCTCCTCCACCTCATCGCTCTTCTTCCTCTTCAAGCGTCTTATAATATAAGGTAATGATGAACAATTTCTATAATTGTATGATTAAGGTCATAGATAAGTGGTGGGATAGATAACGACTCCTACCATTCGCGCCGTTTTAGTAAATTAGGCGGGTATTTTAAAAATTCATATTCAAATGCGAATGTGAATCATCACCATCACCTTGATGTGAGATACATTCAGCTCATCCACTGATGAAGGCTGGCTTTTACACGATCAAAGTGAAAATCTTTTTTTAAAGCATGTTATCGTCGTTTTTTTATTTTCAATGTAAATTTATAAGTACAATATAAATGCTAAATACGAGTTTCAGTAATCAGGTTTTCTGTATTACTTTCTAAATTAGTTAATAAGGGAAAGCAATAGCCAATTTATATATCCAGCGATTCATAAAGTAGAAAACGTGTTTAGTGAGCTGTATAAAATATTTCAGTTCAACATATGGTTATTATTAGTTGAAAGAAAACACATCTGAAGGTAAAGGTATGCGTATTATTTTTAATATATGTTTTACTTGCTATTGCTAACAAAGACGTCGATAAAATTTTTAAAATGTATTATTATTCTTACAGGATGACGTCATAAAATCAGACCTACAATAGCTGGTACGTATTCGTGGATTTTAAACTTGTAGTTATTGTTAATTCGCGTATAATAATAAACCATTAAAACCTTTTGCCTTTTATTTCCATTATATCAATTTGATATTCTTAAAACATGTTAATTTAATTTAACTCTATGTTATATATAAGTAATTATTAATTTCCAGTCGTTCTAATGAGGTTTTATAACTGTTAATGAACACGTTTCTATGAAATAATTTTGCGTGTATGTAATTGAACATGCAAATAAATCAGACATAATTTTCCGAATGTGTAGGTGGTGACTGTTTAGAAAGAGGATCTGCCTCTATAAAAGTATCATTGCATTGGGGTAGAAATTATTTATCATTTCACGTCATATATAATTTAGACTTTAATGTATTCAGTTTTGAACTGTACGCTGGTTTCCGCAAACTGTAAGACATGGTTTATTGATTTTGGTTGATTGATTGAGATTGATCTGATTGATTTGGTCGAGCATGATTTGTTTGAGATTGAATGATTAAATAATTAATTGATTTGTTTGTGTGTGAGAAAGAGCCGAAAGAGAGAGAGAGAGAGAGAGAGAGAGAGAGAGAGAGAGAGAGAGAGAGAGAGAGAGAGAAACGGAAAAACGAGAGAGAGAAAGAGAGAGTGTGCATGATCAACTTCTATTACAGAAAATGTTTATTAGTTTATACGCCAGTAGATGGCGCTAAAAATCAATTTTACTCAAAGGAGGCCAGGGCGCAGACCTTGATACAAATCCTGTCTTACAAGGCTAGAGCCACCTTATTAGAACACACATTTTTTATGACGGGAGGGGGCGAAGGCCTACAACTGTAAGATTAGGTTAGAACCCACATATACAATTGTACCAAGGGGCGATAGGCCAAGGCCCCAGAGCTAGTTTCTGCACTTATATATAAGATTAGGGCCCTATATCATTTCCAACCATGGGCCGCGACAGGGGCGAAGGCCTGAGAACAAGTTTTAAAGATCTGCACACGTCTTACAAGTTAGCATTAGGACCCCTTATTAGAATACAAATTCAAATTCCCACCAATCAGAATGCAAAGACTTAGCTCTTCCAATCAGGGTACAGGGTCAAGAAAAACAAAATGGTCTACAAGATAATTATCAAAAATAGTTGTCACCCTAGCCTTCAGCCGTACCCCCAACCCCAAGACCAACTCCAAGTCCAACTCGAAAACCAACTCCAAGACCAAACCCTAGCTCAAGGCCTTAATACGCCTCTCAAGTATGCGTGATAAAAAGGTCGATAAAAATGGCCGACAAAAGGACCTTAATTAGGGTTAAACTCCGCCCAAGGGTTGAAAAAGGCCCTCGAAAAGAAGGCAACATCCTGACCCAACCCCAAATCCAAGACCAAGGTCTAAATGTGCCCTCACGTGAGCAAGTACAAAAAGGGCATGGCTGTCAAAATGCTCTTAATACAACCAAATTAGGGTGAAAATCAAGGGTTGAAAAGGCCTCCGAAAAGAAACTATAGGCATGAAAATACGGTCTCCCACGTGGGCGGTCTTGTGACGTCAAAATCCAAGATGGCGGTCAAGGTGCCTGCCTCTACTAGTTCTACCTGTAACTTTTTTCATGAGCCAAATTATGTTTTCTCAGTAGACGCAGATGCCACATTAAATATATTGCTTCGGTCAATTGTCCGATAAAAGTTTCTATCTGTGAAATAATTTTTAACAATTACCCATTACGCTATTAAACACTATTGATCGAAAAATTTAAAAACGTGTATAATTCCTCGATCGACCCTAAACAGACCTAAATAGACGTAAATTACAGCAAAAAGTGAACGGAGCAATATTTCATAATAAATTGCAACATAAATATATGCGTAATTAAAATACTTAGGTTTAAGGTTTTAAATGGTGTATTTTATATTTATATTTTATATAAATCAATACGTTTCAATAACAATTACAGTTGTCGTCCTCAGCAAGTGGTAATATCTGTAAGAATTGCTTGAGATGTTAGAACAAATTTATAAAATATGAAAACGCAAACATAAGCCTGCTATTAATAAAACAGTTTGATAAACGTATAAAGCCAACAATGCAATCCAATTTTAGTAAAGAATAACTAGATACATAATAAATTACTACTAAGTATTATTAAACTGCCTTGAAGTTGAAAAATCACAACACATTTTAACGGTCGACGGTTAACAGTGAAAAATGTCATAATCCAAGAACAAATTTAACAAAATTTAACCAAATTATGATGTAAGTGTAAAGTTGTGAAAAACTTTAACTTGAAATTGTCAAAACATTCACAAATAAAAACTTGACACACCAATTAAAGATCTAATAAAGAAATAGTTTATTGTTGATAATTATAATTGCTATTGTACAGTGAAAACACAATGAGTACGTTTAGTATGATTTTTAATTTTAACTACACAGTTGCATAATTATAGTGCTGTGGTAATTTAACGAATAATTGGTAAAGCATTTACTTCACGGTTTAGGAGAAACAGCAGAAACTTAGACTTACCAAAAGCTAAAAGCTAAGACACACCATTGTGCCTTTTTTAAAGCCAAAACGAAGATTTTCTTCTTTCGTATTGAAGTTATTAGGATGTTTATACAAGGTGTTCCGGAAAGGTTTTACAACGCTCTTCCACGCAGAGCACACCTCAAAATAAGTCGATTTAATTAAACTTATATTAGTCCAAAAGTTGACAATAACCGACCTAGAGGGCGTCGAAGTTGAATAAATCACATTTTCTTTAATCTTTCGGCTAAATCGAGCTAATTTCACGAAATTTGGTATACAGGGGTTTCTTGGGATGAGAAATACAAATTTTGAACGATTTTGTTGTATCTCCTAGTTGGCGTTTTAAGCGACGATTAGGAGACTTTAATATCACTATAACTTTTTGCGCCACGGTGTACTTTTTTAAGAATTTGGCAAATGTAAAAGATTTTTCCTTGTTTTTATGTTTTACTTCCTCGTTTTTAACGATAAAAAATCAGATAAAAGCACAAAAGTTAAACTGAAAACTTAATTGCAAATACAAAATATGTCATAAAAACATTTATTTAACAAAATTTAACCAAATTATGATGTAAGTGTAAAGTTGTGAAAAACTTTAATTTGAAATTGTCAAAAACATTCACAAAAAAAACTTGACACACCAATTAAAGATCTAATAAAGAAATAGTTTATTGTTGATAATTATAATTGCTATTGTACAGTGAAAACACAATGAGTACGTTTAGTATGATTTTTAATTTTAACTACACAGTTGCATAATTATAGTGCTGTGGTAATTTAACGAATAATTGGTAAAGCATTTACTTCACGGTTTAGGAGAAACAGCAGAAACTTAGACTTACCAAAGCTAAAAGCTAAGACACACCATTGTGCCTTTTTTAAAGCCAAAACGAAGATTTTCTTCTTTCGTATTGAAGTTATTAGGATGTTTATACAAGGTGTTCCGGAAAGGTTTTACAACGCTCTTCCACGCAGAGCACACCTCAAAATAAGTCGATTTAATTAAACTTATATTAGTCCAAAAGTTGACAATAACCGACCTAGAGGGCGTCGAAGTTGAATAAATCACATTTTCTTTAATCTTTCGGCTAAATCGAGCTAATTTCACGAAATTTGGTATACAGGGGTTTCTTGGGATGAGAAATACAAATTTTGAACGATTTTGTTGTATCTCCTAGTTGGCGTTTTAAGCGACGATTAGGAGACTTTAATATCACTATAACTTTTTGCGCCACGGTGTACTTTTTAAGAATTTGGCAAATGTAAAAGATTTTTCCTTGTTTTTATGTTTTACTTCCTCGTTTTAACGATAAAAAATCAGATAAAAGCACAAAAGTTAAACTGAAAACTTAATTGCAAATACAAAAATATGTCATAAAACATTTATTTAACAAAATTTAACCAAATTATGATGTAAGTGTAAAGTTGTGAAAAACTTTAATTTGAAATTGTCAAAAACATTCACAAATAAAAACTTGACACACCAATTAAAGATCTAATAAAGAAATAGTTTATTGTTGATAATTATAATTGCTATTGTACAGTGAAACACAATGAGTACGTTTAGTATGATTTTTAATTTTAACTACACAGTTGCATAATTATAGTGCTGTGGTAATTTAACGAATAATTGGTAAAGCATTTACTTCACGGTTTAGGAGAAACAGCAGAAACTTAGACTTACCAAAGCTAAAAGCTAAGACACACCATTGTGCCTTTTTTAAAGCCAAAACGAAGATTTTCTTCTTTCGTATTGAAGTTATTAGGATGTTTATACAAGGTGTTCCGGAAAGGTTTTACAACGCTCTTCCACGCAGAGCACACCTCAAAATAAGTCGATTTAATTAAACTTATATTAGTCAAAAGTTGACAATAACCGACCTAGAGGGCGTCGAAGTTGAATAAATCACATTTTCTTTAATCTTTCGGCTAAATCGAGCTAATTTCACGAAATTTGGTATACAGGTTTCTTGGGATGAGAAATACAAATTTTTGAACGATTTTGTTGTATCTCCTAGTTGGCGTTTTAAGCGACGATTAGGAGACTTTAATATCACTATAACTTTTTTGCGCCACGGTGTACTTTTTAAGAATTTGGCAAATGTAAAAGATTTTTCCTTGTTTTTATGTTTTACTTCCTCGTTTTTAACGATAAAAAATCAGATAAAAGCACAAAGTTAAACTGAAAACTTAATTGCAAATACAAAATATGTCATAAAACTTTAAAATCGCGCCGTTTGCACGGATGCAAAGATTGACACGACGCAGAAAATGAAAATTAACACTTTGCATGATTTCTTCATTATCTCGAAGATTATTTGCAGCATCCTGAATAGGCGGACACAGTTGGTTTTATTTTCTACCGGAGTCATACAAACCACGGACAAAATATGTCCCCATAAAAAAATTAAATGGATTTAAGTCGAGAACGTGGTGGACAATTCACAGGAGCATCATTACCTCTGCCTATCCGTTTCGGTACTGTTCATTTAAGTAATTTCGAACAGGCAATCAAAATGTGGTGGAACCCCATCGTGCATGAACCACATATCTCTTCGAACTTGTACCGGTAAATCCTCCAGTAAACCTGGCAGTGTATTCTGAAGATGTTGCAAATAAAATTCACCGGTTAATCTTTGCGGTAAAATGATAAGACAAACACTAATATATCCTATCAACCCTGCCCACACACTAATTTTAAATTTGTGTTGAAAATGTGTAACTTTGATTGCATGCAGATTTTGGTCGGCATAAACGTGTTCGCTATGTAAATTAGTTAGCACTCTTCTTGTGAAACACGATTCGTCGGTGAACAAAACGTTTTTGAAAGTTAAAATCAATTTCCCTTTGTACAATGATACATCGACAAAAACTAATCGCACATCAGTAAGATGTCTTAAACTGGCTGCTTGTGGTATGGGATGTAGCAGCTATTCTCTAAGTGTTCTATTAAGGGTAGTTTTAGACACTCTTATTTCTCTACTTAATCGTCTTCTACTTAGTTCCGGATCTTCTCAATACGTTCTAAATTATCTTCTTCAATTTGAGGAATAGTTACAGAACGCGACCTAATAATAATTATTTAATTTTTAAATCTTTTTTAATTTTGTTTACCTTCAGCGGTTTCATGAGCTAAGCAATCGGTTTCTGAAGACGTCTCTCCACTGCAGTAAACGTTGGGTCTCTTGGTGTATGACGATTTGGAAACCTTTCAGAATAAACTCTGACACATCTCGGCTATTTGCTTGACAATATCCAAAACCAATAACATATAGGTATATTCGGGATTGGTATACTGCCCGGCCATGATGAAAATTTAGATAGAAAATTTAAGGTTTCTAAGTTATTAGTTATTAATTATTAAGAAAATTGAGTAGTAAAAGTTGCTTAAATGTGACAGTAGTTTTATTTAATTGAAACTATGGCAATATACCAATGTAGAATATACCGATATGTTGTTAGTTTTGGATATTGTCAAGGAAATACCGAGAGTATGTCAGAGTTCACAATGTGTCAAACAAGGAAAAATCTTCTACGATTGCCTTGCAATAGCTTTTGACTCACTTTGACAATTTACTTGCGTCATCAGCTTCAAATGCATTTTTCTCGAAAAGGGTTCCTTCTAGCGACTTCAATAAAATATACCTTTCTTAACTGGAAAATATAGAAATAGGTTCATCACGCCCAAAATGACGTATATCATGGCACAAAAAGTTATAGTGATTTTAAAGTCTCTAATCGTCGCTCTGAGATACAACAAAATCGTTCACAAAATTTGAATTTCTATCCCAAGAAACTGTATACCAAATTTCCTGAGATTAGCTCGAATTAGTTGAAAGATATTAAAGAAGGTGTAATTTATTTATTCACACTGTAGCTCGGTTATTATCAATTTTGGACTAAGGTAAGTTTAGTTAAATCAATTATTTTGAGGTGTACTCTACGGAAAGAGATTTGTAAAGACCTTTCCGGGACATGTATTTAATAGTTACGTTGTAACATAATAATACATATTTCTATATTATCAAATTGAATCGTATTAAAATATTTATGTCATTACAGATTTCTCTGGTTGACGTTATCCACAAAATCTCCTATGTTCTTACGTCGTATAAGCAACGTTTTGTGGTTCCAATGTATACTTTCACACAAGAACAAGATAACATATACCTTCCGGAAGTGTACATTGGAAGCACAAAACGTAGCTTTGATACTAAAGGTAAAGAACATATGACATTTTGTAGATTATCAACCAGAGAAATCTACTGTAACTGAGCATGCTTTAAATAATTTAATCATTAAATTGAATTTGATATTAGGAAATATTGTCAAGATTATTATGTTCGCTTACAACGTGAAGCTATTGAGATATATAAACATCCTACTAACTTCAACAGACAAGAAGAAAATCTCCGCTTAAATAGGTTTCGGCATCTTATAAAAAAAGGCACAATAGTGAAGTAAATGCTGGTTTTTGGGTCTTATAATATAAAAAAGGTTTTGGTATATCTAGTTTTTTGTTGTGTTTTTTCCTAGACCTTGAAGTAAATGTTTTACCAATTATATGGTAAGTTTCCACAATACTATCATAATTTAACAATATCTAGTTAAAATTAAAAGTCATATTAAACGTACTACATTGTGTTTTCACTGTATCATAACAATTACAATTATTAACAATAAATTATTTCAAATTAAAGTTTTTCACAATTTTACACTTACATCATAATGTGGTTAAATTTTCTTATATTTGCTCTTTGATTATGACATTATTCACTGTTAGTCTTTTGACTGTTAGAGGGTGTTCTGATTTATCATCTTCAAGACAGTTTAACAATACTTAATTTATTAATGAAGGCAGTTATTTTTTACTAAAATTAGATTCCATAACGTTTATCAACTGTTATATTACTAGCTAGCAGGCTTATGTTTGCGTTTTTCATCTGTTTCATATTTCACATTACCTCTTACTGAGACAATCACTGTAATTGTTATTGAAACGTATAGATTTATATAAAATATAAATATAAAAATACAGTATTTAATAACCCAAAAGTTAAGTATTTTAATTATATATAATAAAGATGAAAGTTGACATTTTCATGAATATATGCGAGTTATAGTTCACCTGTTAATTATGATTTATTTGAAGTTTTTCCATAAGTTGTCACTATTCAATTGACTGCTATGATAATAATGGAAGAAACGTGACTAAGTAATCAAATCACTATTCTTGTAATTTGGGATGTGTAAATTTGACACTTTCTCCAACGCTTATTAAAAATGATTTTTCGATGTAAACTAAATTAATTACAGTTTATTTATTTATTTGCTTGCTTACTATAATAAGCAAAATGGTCTAATGCGTATGGATAATCAAGACATACAGATAGAAGTCTATTTGTATAACAAGTGTAAGTTATGTACCTACACATAAATTTTACAAACATGAAAAATTTAAATATTTTTTTTACCATGTGCGCTGAATAGTTTGACTTTATTTACATAAAAAGCTAGTAAATAATTTACGGCTACCCTTGGTTTTATGACAAAAAGCAACCTTCTTAATAAGTAACCTCGACCCAGTTCTTTAAAAAGATACGTCTGTCATTTTATGAATGAATGTTAAAACAATGTGGTAAGTATAATCTCATCATTTCAATTACGTTTATTTTTTACGTTTTATAGTCTGGCATCCAATATTTAGAAGGTTTCGAGGTTGTATGGCGCTTAATCAATTAAATTATTTTAATTAAAATTTATATACTATTGCGTAGTATTTTATTTAAATATCTGTATTACACCTTATACACTTGTTTACGTGAAATGCTGTAGTGGGTAGTAATTATTATTATTATTTATTTGCGCTTAAACTGTAATAAATGCCTTATCGAAAAAATTACGTAATTTATGGGCGAACATTTACAAGGACCCTAGATTGGAATACGGAAGTTAGTTCGTTCTATAATCTTTCTTTATATATCTAGTCATAACCGTTATAAGATAGTGAGACAATTTAACAATAGAGGCATTCATACATTTTGCCATATGCGAAGATATTTTACTTCTATTTATAGTAACCTGCATGTGAAGGTGTTTTCTGAACAAAAGATTTTATTCATCGGAGCATTTACTTTTTCAAGATCACTTTCTGTTAGCATGGTATTTGTGTGTATTCCTTTACACAATGTACATAGGCTTTGTTTACTGTGTAGATTTGTTAGCAACGTCCTTCTGTGTGCTGTAATTAAATAATTATATACCTATTAATACAATACAGTGCAGGTGTAGGTAAGCTATTGCAAAATAACCATTACCCAGTAAATAAATGAAATAGACTTGGTCTAATTTTTATTGATCGATTTCAGCAATGTAAAATCAATCTTCTTTTGAAGAGTTTTGCAATTCTTTATTTATGGGGTTAAAGAGTTCCGGCGATTAACGGTTCCAAATTTGAGTCTGAAGAATGGGTGCTAACTTCACACTTGAAGAACTAAAGAGAAGCATTAAGAACGAAATCGATGCGATCGCGTATAAAAAGTTATAGGATTTTAAGCAACGTTAATTCGAAATATTTTGAAGCTCGGACAAAAATTATTTTTTAAGCATTCCAGTATTCTTATGACTCTAAAGAAAATCGTTACGAACGAAAGCTATCCGATCATGCATTAAAAAGTTATTCGACCTAAAAGTATACTGATTGCGAAGCTTTGCCAAATTCGGACAGAAATCATTTTCTTAAAATTCGAGTAGTTCTGATTATAAGTTCTAGCTAGTATTCTTATAGTTCTAAAATAAACTATTATAGCCTAATTAAAACTTATCAGGCTTTAATTAAACAACGTTGATTTCAACTTTGTCCAAGTAAAACGATTTTTTTAGAGTTGCACTAATTCTGGCACAAATCCTACATAATACACTACGAGTTCTAAAGAAAAGGCATATGATACGACTTACCTTGCGTTTTACAACAGTATAAATCAATGACTCATACTCAAATTTCATTAAAAAAGTGATAATAATCGAATTATATTTTGGGTATGTTGTAACGGTAAGACTGTGAACTTTGAAATCAATATTCCTTTAGTTTAGTTTTCTTTAGAACTCTAGCCAAAAGTATGAAAATGCAAACTTTTACGATTATTACTCATAATTAAGGTCATTTGGGTATGCGTATATTTTTTTATTAATTTTGTACAAATTTAAACGTTTTGATAACAATTACAGTTATCGTCTTCGATGTTATCATAATAGTTTTTGAAAATTAATTAAGATGTCAAATAATATTTCATATATTTATTTGACATCTTAATTAATTTTCAAAAACTATTATCATTTACTAAATACATAATTGTGATTGTTATCGAAACGTTTAAATGCGTAAAAAATTATTAAAAAATACACGATGTTATACCTAAAAGATAAGCAGCTTAACTAGCTAGAACTACTAGAACTCACAAAAACCAATTATTGTCTTCAAACTTAAAAAATTTACGAATCAACGTTGTATAAAGTCTTGTAACTTTTTAATACGCGATCGGAACTCTATCGTCTTAGAATACCTAGAACTCGTGCTACAACTACTGGAACTCTCAAAAATTATATTCTTGCGAAATTTATCCGTACTTTTTTCAAAATTACCGTTCCACTCATTATGTATGAAAATGCAATAATTACTCGTCAACACTATTCGATCTTAAAATCGAATTTTCAAAATTTTTTGGAAATTTTTGAGGAATATAGTTTTTTTTTATATATCCGGAACTTTACAACTCACTAGAGCAAAGTAAGTGAGCTATTCAGAACTATTCGATATTAAGATCGAGTGTGAAGTGAGCATCTATCTATTCACTGGAACTTTTTAATTCTTCAAAAGAAAACTGAAACTCTAATCAGAACGGCGAAATTTTTATGTCGAGGTCCTAACTTCACACGCTCATTTTGTTTACTAAATTGTTCAAAATGTCTATAATTCTGATAAGATTTTGAAAATTCGTCCCCAATTTTTTAAAAGTAACCGTAGGAATTATTTTCGAAGGTTTGGGTTACGAAACTAATCAAATGATTTCAGTAAGGTCTTCTAAACAATCGATTTTAAATGCACCTAGAGGAAAAAATGAGTCACATGAAATGCGGCGATCTACCTATGCTCGCCTGTCATATTATTGAATCATTAAATAATTACTTACAAGAAATTACCTTTGTATGGTATTATTGTAAGCCATTGCATAGCTTTCATTACGCTTTATCGCCGAGTGAATTTTTGGATAGCTCATTTCCAGGAAAAAATGGATTGGTAGAAGAGGTGCTCTGCAGTGGCCGGCAAGATCTTAGGATCTCACAGCGCTTGATATATATATATATATATATATATATATATATATATATATACACAGGGTGAGTCAGTTTTTTGTAGACAAACTTTAACAGGAGATAGAACACATGTTTCTAAAAAGAAAAGTTCCTATAAACATATGTCGTAGAACGCTTCGTTTCCGAGATACAGGGTGTTGAATATAATTTTTTCTCAAATTTTCATTATAACTCAAACGAATGCTTAGATTTTTTCATGTTGGGAGATAATGTCTATTAATTAAGGGCATAAAATAAGCGATAAGAATGTTCACAAACTTGCACAGTGGCGGAGTGGAGGGTGCTCAACCCTTTCATAAACAGAACTTCTACGCCAATGACTATTTTTAAAAACTGTTATTTTCATTATCTACATACAGTTTAACAAAAATAATGTGCCTTATTCTGTTTCGAAATTCCTGTGCGTTTCCGAGTTATTTTGATTTTTGGTGTTTGATGTGGTACTAAGTTAAGTAATGTGCTTTATGTGAATAATTGAATATAAAGTTTTTAATAAAAAAGATATAATAAAACATTTAGAGCCATTTTAGTACCTAACGATCGTTTCTTTAAAATTTCAAATACATTTTCATTTATAAATAGGTAGGTTATCGTTTTTTTTTAGTATCCATTGTTATTATCCTCGTATAAAAAGAAATGCATAATTATTATTGTTATGCGGTCAATACTTTCTGTATAATTATGTATGTATCAATTTCGCCATAAACATGTATGTAGTTTTTAAGTGAGATTCTAATAAGTTATAGACCGCTGCTCACTTGCTCTCATTAAGGAGCCGCCACTGTATCAAGCCATACTCAAATACAAGACTTTTGTAAATTGAAATCTGTTTAGTACACTAATTTTAACAATACTTATTTATTACTGTAACAATACTTAATTAATAATTGTGAAATTAATAAGAATTCTTAGCAATAACGATTTATAAATAAATAACAATAACACTAGTATAATAAAATTAGACACTTTGTTCAAAATGTAAACCGTTCTTTTCAATACACATTTCACAACGACGTACAATAGAACGTCTTAAGTTAACTAAATGATGCACCCTTATTTCATTGCAACAAAATATGATAACGATAACCGATAACCTACCCTATTTATAAATGAAAATGTATTTGAAATTTTAAAGAAACAATCGTTAGGTACTAAAATGGCTCTAAATGTTTTATTATATCTTTTTTATTAAAAACTTTATATTCAATTATTCACATAAAGCACATTACTTAACTTAGTACCACATCAAATACTAAAAATCAAAATAACTCGGAAACGCACAGGAATTTCGAAACAGAAGAAGGTACATTATTTTTGTTAAACTGTATGTAGATAATGAAAATAACAGTTTTTTTAAAAAATAATCATTGGCGTAGAAGTTCTGTTTATGAAAGGGGTTGAGCACCCCTCCACTCCGCCACTGTGCAAGTTTGTGAACATTCTTATCGCTTGTTTTATGCCCCTTAATTAATAGACATTATCCCCCCAACATGAAAAAAATCTAAGCATTCGTTTGAGTTATAATGAAAATTTGAGAAAAAAAAATTATATTCAACACCCTGTATCTCGGAAACGAAGCCTTCTACAACATATGTTTATAGGAACTTTTCTTTTTAGAAACGTGTTCTATCTCCTGTTAAAGTTTGTCTACAAAAAACTGACTCACCCTGTATATATATACAGAGTGTTTCATTAAGGCTGGCCACCGGCCGTATTTCAGAAACTAGTGGACATAAAAAGTGGAGAAAAAAAATTCATTATAAAAGTCGCCACGAGAAAATCCTGGAAATTAATTTTAAGTTCCGTAATTCATCGCAAGGGGGCGCAATTGAAAATTAAAAAATAAAATTATAAATTTCTCCGAAAATTCCCACATTAAGGCATACCTTTGGTAACATCGTTAGAAAGCTTAGACAATTCTGCATCATTTTGGTCTAAGGCTCATTGGCGTACCGACCTTAATAAGAATGGGGGAAGCTATTGAATGTGTAATCATTTAAATCGCTGTTATTTTTAAACGACTTATCCGATTGTAGTAAACCTAGGCTTGTTTAGAAGAAAAAGGTAAGTGCTTTTAACTGTCGCATCCATTGGTACGCGATAGCTCATAATAAAATTGTTAGAGGGCGCAATTTGCAATAATACCAGTATTTTTGATTTTATTCAGAAAAATTAAATCATACGGTATAATTATGACATCATAAGCGGAAAGTAGCTTAAATTTGTGACAAAACACGTAAATAACGCAATTTGATATCTTTATTTGTTCCAGAGTTATGGCGAAAAGAAGACTTTTTAACCGTTTAATTTAATAATTGATTGTTGCTATGGTTTCTTAAGGTGTATAGGTTGGATTAGTAATGAGGAATCTGCATTTATCATAGTCTGTACCTCCCTTCACACTCTATCTAGGCTTAGGACTAGTCCAAACTAAGCAAATTGCAAAATTTGGAGCGTGTTTAGAGGCCAACGGGCCATAACAACGATATCAAAGTAATGATTGATTTTGTTTAAGAAACTTTTCAATAGAATGGTACAAAATCATGAACAACTGTTAAAAAACAAGTGAAAAGCTATAAATGTTCAAATTGACGGCCGTTTTGTAAAATACAACTATTAATTCTTCTTCTCGTACTGGAAACAGCTGTTTCGATTTCGTCTCGTGGAATCGAATTTATTGCAATTTCAATTCGGTGAATCATGTCCTCTCGAGTGGTTGGTTTCGTTTCGTAAACAATATCTTTTATTCTTCGCCACAAGTAGAAATCTAATACAGTTAAATCCGGGGATCTAGGTGGCCACGGAAACAAACTACCCCTTCCCATCCAGCGATTTGGGTATCTAACATTTAAGAAATCACGGACTGTTCGGGAATAGTGTGAAGGACATCCATCATGTTGATACCACAGAGATGCTCTCACGTCAAGGGGAATGTCTTCTAAAAGATTGGGCAAGTCATTTTGTAAAAAGTTTAAATAAGATTCACCATTTAGGTGTCAATGAAAAACAAATGGTCCGATAATTCTGTCACCTAAAACACCACACCACAAATTTACACTCCATCTGTTTTGGTGATCCACTTCGCGCATCCAGTGAGGATTTGCTTGCGACCAATAATGCATATTGTGCAAATTAACTCTGCCGCAGCTAGTAAAAGTAGCCTCATCGGTCCATAAAACTTTGGAAAGGAATCGAAGATTTTCACTACACATGTCTCTCAGCCAATAGCAATAGTCGAGCCGCCTGTCAAAATCAGTGTCTGATAAAGCCTGGTGTAAAACTAGATGATAAGGATGCAGCTTAAAATCCCTTAAAATTCTGAACACAGAAGCAACACTTACACCTACTTCTGTGGAATTCTCCCTGATGCTTACGTGAGGCTCCGATTCTACGTACGCAAGAACATTAATACTATTGTCTTCATTTCTTATGCGACGTCTTCTGACAGGAAGTGGAATACGTCGTACATTTCCTGTTTGTCTTAAACGTGTTGCCATTCGCCGAAACACTTTTCTAGTGTAGTGCCTTCGATCAGGATATCTGATAGCGTATTGTCGTTCCGCAATAGCTGCATTTTGAAAACATTCATAATACACGGCAAGGATGTCGTAAGCCTCGGCATTGGTATACGACATTTTTGAAGGATAGCACTAATTTCTGATAAGGTACAATGAAACCCAAAACTAATGAAGGAAAAAATTTTTACAACACAACATCAATCAAAATTAAGTAAGTTGACAACTATTTCAATTTATTTACCTCCATGGAAACGAGCCGACTTTGTTCCGCAGCAAATTAGATTATTATTTTAAAAACACCACATTAGAATTATGCCTTAGAAGTTTTATATGATGTTATAAACGTACAGAAGAAGAATTAATAGTTGTTTTTACAAAACGGCCGTCAATTTGAACATTTATAGATTTTCACTAGTTTTTAACAGTTGTTCATGATTTTGTACCATTCTATTGAAAAGTTTCTTAAACAAAAATCAATCATTACTTTGATATCGTTGTTATGGCCCGTTGGCCTCTAAACACGCTCCAAATTTTGCAATTTGCTTAGTTTGGACTAGTCCTAAGCCTAGATAGAGTGTGAAGGGAGGCACAGACTATGATAAATGCAGATTCCTCATTACTAATCCAACCTATACACCTTAAGAAACCATAGCAACAATCAATTATTAAATTAAACGGTTAAAAAGTCTTCTTGTCGCCATAACTCTGGAACAAATAAAGATATCAAATTGCGTTATTTACGTTTTTTGTTACAAATTTAAGCTACTTTCCGCTTATGATGTCATAATTATACCGTATGATTTAATTTTTCTGAATAAAATAAAAAAAACTGGTATTATTACAAATTGCGCCCTCTAACAATTTTATTATGAGCTATCGCGTACCAATGGATGCGACATTTAAAAGTACTTACCTTTTTCTTCTAAACAAGCGTAGGTTTACTACAATCGGATAAGTCGTTTAAAAATAACAGCGATTTAAATGATTACACATTCAATAGCTTTCCCCACTCTTATTAAGGTCGGTACGCCAATGAGCCTTAGACCAAAATGATGCAGAATTGTCTAAGCTTTCTAACGATGTTACCAAAGGTATGCCTTAATGTGGAATTTTCGGAGAAATTTATAATTTTATTTTTAATTTTCAATTGCGCCCCTTGCGATGAATTACGGAACTTAAAATAATTTCCAGGATTTTCTCGTGGCGACTTTTATAATGAATTTTTTTCCACTTTTATGTCCACTAGTTTCTGAAATATGGCCGGTGGCCAGCCTTAATGAAACACCCTGTATATATATATATATATATATATATATATATATATATATATATATATATATATATATATATATGTTGACCACTATAACTTGATAACGAATAGATATTTGAATAAAACAAAACTATTATTTACAGCTGCCAATGTACTTTAATATTGGCTGTTAAAATTACCCCCATTTGAACTACCCTTGAAAAGACAACCCCCTACCTTAAAATTTTAAATAGCACGCCCTATATTTTTTTATAAATTATGATGCATGTTATGCCCACGAATGTGACAATTTTTACAATATTAAAATCGATCACTAATTACGGAAGAAAATGCAATTTTAGATTATTGCAATTCGAAAATTTAATATAATGAATTATCAATAATTTATTTCTAATTTTCTTAAACGGGTAACATATTTCAGTTTGATTTGTTTTATTATGGTTGTTCACGTCGTCCATCATGACCGACTTGACTGAAACATATAAATAAATGTATAAATAAAAAATGCATTTTCTTCCGTAATTAGTGATCGATTTTAATTCTGTAAAAATTGTCACATTCGTGGACATAACATAATTTATAAAAAAATATACGGGGTGCTATTTAAAATTTTACGGGAGGGGGTTGTCTTTTCAAGGGTAGTTCAAGTGGGGGTAATTTTAAAAGTCAATATTAAAATACATTGGCAGCTGTAAAGAATATTTTTTGTTTTATGCAAATATATTTATTCGTTATAAAGTTATAGGGTGGTCAAATCAGTTTGGGACACCCTGTAATATATATATATATATATATATATATATATATATATATATATATATATATATATATATTTGTACGTTCACTAAAAACGTGAGTGTATACAACTACGCCCGAGAGTGATAATGTGCTCAGAAATAGAATTAACGAAGAATGCAAACGGATTATCTACGAAACATTTAAACGCGTGCGAGAATTCGAAAATAGATTATATTAATTTCCGTGAAGTTACCCCCTCATATTCTGAATTTATATTAAATTTGTTGCTTACTAATTAGTAAGTTATTAGTAAGTATTTGTAAGCTAAAAATCAAAATTTGTAAGCAAATTTTCGACTTTATTTTAACTAAAACAGTTTTTGGGGCTACATTCTCGGAAGCTGTAAGTGGTTTTTTAAAGATCTCCCAAATGGCGAAAATATTAAAAGACAGAGGATGTTGTACAGCGCATCAAGAAATGCAGTTTTATCGTTTCCCATGGATTCTTTTTGGAAATCATTCTAGCCCAATATTTTCTGATGTGAAATAGAGGTTTAATGACATCTCAACCCTCACATCACACTTCATGAAAACTATGATATTCAATGAAAGTGCTATTTGAAATGGAAAGAGCTAGAAATAAGACTAAAAAAAATTTATCTATAGATGCAGATTTTCAAAAAAATCTATCAACCCGCATAAATAGAAGTGGGGAAATGTATTAAAAGTAATTGTAGACGTAATATTGCACTGTGCCAAAAACAGCTTCCCTGTCAGGGGGTCATCAGATTCAATATCACAAAAACTGTGGGGTGTTCTTGACCACTTGACATGATAAGCCACTACCACCCCCAACTTAAAGAACACATTGAATATGTAAGATCAAGAAAGAATGCTATTAGTTATTTTTCACCAGTAATCCAAAATGAAGTAATTGAGCTCCTTGGGAATAGAGTACGCTCACACATCTTAAAGAAAATTAAATTAGAAAAGCATCTTTCGATTATGTTCGACTGTACCCCTGATGTTTCGCATTCCAAACAAATGAGTGAAGTCATAAGGTACGTTGATTTTTCTGGCGGTGAGGCTAAAATCGTCGAGAGTTTTGTTGATTTCATGGTTAGCCACAAAAAGACTGGTGAAGGGATTTCAGGAGACATTCAAGCAAAATTGAAAGAAGATGGATTGGATATAAGTGATTGCCGTGGCCAAGGGTTCGATAACGGTTCTAACATGGCTGGAATTTATAACGGCGTGCAGGCTCACATTGGGCAAATCAACGACCTGGCTAAATTTGTACCTTGGCCGCGCACAGTTTGAATTTGGTTGGTGTAGAAGTATCTCCAATGATGATCGCTTTTTTTGGGGTGTTACAAAGCATATTCTGTTTTGCTAGTGGTTCAACCATACGATGGGAATATTTTAACAAGTACTGGATAGTACTTTAAAGGGACACCCGATGGTCATCACAAAGATAGGCCATCACATCCAATGAGAAAACTGTAAAAGGTTTATACACTGCTCTGAAGCAAATGACAAATAATCAAGAATGGAATAATGAAACCGTTTATGGGGCCTCTAGCATAATCAAAAATGTAGATTTCTAGTTTACTGCCGACTTCATATGTGGTCGGAAATACTGATATCAATTGATTGCACAAATAAGTTGTTGCAATCAAAAGACACGTCTCTTGACATTGCATCGAAACTGTTAAATGGTCCGTCGAACAAAATCCAGAAACGGCGTGGTGATGGTATAGACGACATCACTGACAAAGCTGTATCAAGATGTGTTGAAATGCTTTTGTATTTATGACAAGTTAATAACCGAAATGAGAAACAGGTCTGAGGCCTATACAAAAGTGTCTGAGGATTTTGTATTTTTATCTGGGTCATTGCTGCATGAAAAACAGTCTTAGATTTGGAGAACTGGTGTCAAAGATGTTGACCTCAAGTAGATCAGAGACGTGGACACCGTTGAAATGGTCACAGAAATTTGAAGTTTCAAATTCCACATGAACGAGCTGCTTAGTGACTTAGTCTCGGCCTCCCATTTAGAACGTCATGCCGTTTTCAATCGAACACGACACATTCATTGTTGTGGCTCATTCGTAGCGGCTTCCAAGATGGTAATGAATGGCATTATTCATTGCAATCATGCATCGATCAATTTACTGTAGTACCCAAATGAAATTAGTTACGAAACATTTAGTCAACATTCAGTAATCGATTGATAGCTCGATTCATGGAAACTGGTAGTTTTTAAAACGCAAAGTGCAGCTTGGACTGTCTTAACAGAGGACACCTTAGCAGATATCCAAGAAGGATGAATGCAATCAACAAATCTTTCGAAAACTATCTGCAAACACATAAGAATTTTACCATACAAACATAATTTTACATAAATGAATTTTAGCCTCTATCCTATGGAAGTGTCACACTGCAGTAAAGTAAGAATTTATATTTGTACCCGTACAAGGTGTCGTATTACATGGACGTTGACGAGATAGAGATTTTCAGCTTAGAGTAAACTACTGTCAATGGTTCAACAATACGATGAACAATGATTTACTGCATGTATCTTGTATTTTCTGATGAAGCTTGGTTTCATCTGTCGGTATAATATATATAGCCATATATATATATCGTACGTGTTATATATATATATGATATATGACCTGATACAGTATATATAGCCTATCGTGCTAAAGCACTCAGGACACATAGGAGGATGGATAGAGGGATAATGAATTGCCAAGTGCCATGAACAGCTACAAATTTTCATTCATAAGTGAGAGGAAAACAGGAACTAGGGAATCATTCCAGAGTTTAGAAGCCGATAGAAAGACTGTGGATTGCGCACCTTTGGTACGACAAGTGGAATTTGTACTGCATACTGTATGATGAATGAGCGAACCGAGTGTTTCAATCTCAAAGATAGCCGGAGATGGTATAACAGAATGTAATTCACCTAGTTCATAATAGCCGTTGTAATAACGATAATACAAAGAAAAGCTGCTTTACCATCCTTTATGCTAAGTCGTTTTACTGTATGTCAGAAGTTAAGGACGGGTCATTTATAGCCTTCGTTTTTCTCTTTGAATACGTATACGATATCGAGCGTATTAACTACAAAGGTGATCTATATTCAGATGAGGCCGAATTTGGGCCTTATACAGCAGAAGGAGTTGTCGGAAAGTACTGCTTAGATCTCTACAAAGCCTATTTAATCGAGCATGCCGTTTTGTAGCTCGAACAGACAGATGGTCAACCATGGAGCTCATTTAGATAGCAGTCATACCCAACATGAGTAATGGTCTGAAAACTTAAGAACTGAGCATTATTCATTGACAATCAATGCATCGATCAATTTACTGTGGGACCATAAGGCAACACTGAGTTTAGTTAGCATTAAATTTAACTATATTAGCTTCATTCGACATCGTAATCGATTGATAGCTTTCGTTATTCTATGGAAACTGGTAGTGTTTTAAAACGCAAACGTGCAGCTTCGGCTACTGTCTTAACAAGAGGACACCTGGGTAGCAGATATCCAAGCAAGGATTGAATGCAAACCCTCACCATAAATCGTTTGCGAAAACTATCTGCACAAACACATCAAAAATTTTACCATACAAACATAATTTTACATAAATAATTTTTAGATGTATCCTATGGAAGTGTCCACACTGCAGTAAAGAAGAATTTATATTTGTACCCGTACAAGGTGTCGGTATTACAACAGTTGCGAGATAGAGATTTTCAGCTTAGAGTAAACTACTGTCAATGGTTCAACAATACGATGAACAATGATTTACTGCATGTATCTTTTTTTTTCTGATGAAGCTTGGTTTCATCTGTGCGGTTACATAAATAGCCAAAATTATCGTACGTGGTTTTTTTTTATGATTGTGGACCTGAACAGGCTAAATAAGGCCTATCGTGCTAAAGCACTCAGGAACACTTAGGAGGATGGATAGAGGGATAATGAATTGCCAATAGATGCCTATGAACAGCTACCTTAAATTTTCTCATATCATAAGTGAGAGGAAAACAGGAACTAGGGAGATCATTCCAGAGTTTAGAAGCCGTATAGAAAAATGTGGATTGCGCCCGTTTGGTACGACAAGTGGAGATTTGTACTGCATACTGATGATGTGAATGAGCGAACCGAGTGTTTCTCGCAAAGATAGCCGGAGATGGTATCAAAGAATGTAATTCACCAGCATAATAGCCGTTGTAATAACGATAATACAAAGAAAGAACTGAAACCATCCTTCTATGCTCAAGGGACTGTATGTCAGAAGTTAAGGACGGGTCATTTATAAGCCTAATCGCTCTCTTTTGAATACGATCAACGATATCGAGAGCGTATTGGGGAGCACTAACCCAAAGGTGAGAATTATATTCCAGATGAGGCCGAATTTGGGCCTTATACAGCAGAAGGAGTTGTCGAGAGGTAAAGTACTGCTTAGATCTCTACAAAAAGCCTATTTTACGAGCAGCTGTTTTGGTAGCTCACAGAAGATGGTCAACCCATGAGAGATTTGAAGATACAGTCATACCCAACAGAGTAATAGAGTCTGAAAACTTAAGAACTGAGCCATTCATACTTACAACAGGAAATGATCGATCTTTTTTGGCGGACATAAGGCAACACTGAGTTTTGTTAGCATTAAATTTAACTATATTATTGCTTCCCCATTCGAGAATACGTTGAATATCTTTGTTGATTGAATTTGCCTTTTCAGCTTTAATTTCTTGATTTGACATAGAAGGTGGATTATCACTATGAGTAGACTGAGATGAACTACAGTGAAGAGTGCTATCGTCAGCAAAGCAATGGAATGGATGGGGTCTGCAGAAAATCCACATGTATTTCGAGAAACTACCTTACACCCTATCAAGGTCGGTGTCTGGATAGCAATGTCGCGACAACGAATATTTGGACCCGTATTTTTCGATTGCACAATTACTGCGGCAAGATGCAGGAAAATACTTTTAGAACCATTTATTAATAATTTGGATGATCGTGAATTACGAAACGGGTAATTCACCAGACTTGACACCGTTAGACTTTTTTCTTTTTGGTTATTTAAAAAACAAAGTGTTCAGCGGAAGATTGCATACTCTTCAAGAATTGCGAGATGCTATAACTCATGAAGTTCATAATATTGGTGCCGAAATGTTACAAAATGTATTTGCGAATATGCAACGTAGGGTGAACTTATGTTTACAATTTAATGGCGGTCATTTTGAACATATGCTGTAAAGCAAAGAGTGATAACTAATGTGTACCTAAGGAGTTAAAAAAAAATTTGTGAAAGACATTGTCATTCCATAAACATGTACTATAAATTTCATTTAATTATAATGAAATTATAACATTTAAATACTTAAGATTCATTATTTTGTAATGATTTAATCCAATCATTAAATAATATTTTATTTATTTTGTTGTATTTTATAGGGATGCAGTCTAATCAAATACAAAATAGTCATTATTTAAATTAAGATAATATTTTATAATATGTATAAGTTAATGACCTTCATACAGATTTGAAACTGATCGTAGTTTTTACTCGAACCATGCTCTAGAGTAGCTAGAGCAATACAGCTTACCAACCTATCAGTGGCACCAACTTAAATATTTTGATCACGTGGTATACACTTGAGATTGATCACTCTGTATTTAATTTAAGTGTAATATGTATTGTATTATATACCTATGAATTGTTAGTTATCTAAATTTTAATAAACTCTGTTGAATTGAAAAGCATATGTCTTTATAAGTTTCCGTTGTAAGAAATGTTTTGAAAAAATCAAAATATGTCCAAACGAACGAGTGAATTTAGAGATAACTGATAACTGTCTATCCAGAGTTGCATGTAAAATTAAAAAATATATACAGCACTTGATTAAAATGACAACACTGGTTATTTTCGGGCAAGTTTAGAATTTGCATAATGTAGAAAATCACAAAATGTGTAATTTTATGTAGAAACAAAATCAGTGACAACATGGGATTGTGTAATGTTACTGTATTTGGCTAATAAATATAGTTAATGATTAGGTAATACTTAAAGCAATAATAACATACAAATACCGTATAATTATGTAATGCGTGCTTTGTATATAAAGAGCTAAAAAAATCATTAAGTGCTACGACAAATTATAAAAAATTCATTCTTTTATGGTTGTGCCCCACTCTATACTTTACCATTTGGTATGGCTGACTTTTATATTTACCGAGATGTGAATTACTTATTCTCGGCTTATTCCCAACCGCTTTTTACTTAACCAAGTAAAATGCATTGTGGTGTTTAAAAAAAAATAAGAACGGGTTTTAGAATATAAATATTGAAAGTGATTAAGCATTTGCACACCTAAATTTGAAAAAGTGATTGCGGTATAATTAACCTTGAACGAGTATACTTTATTTCTGTTGAAACTGAAAACGAAAGTTTAAATGTTAGAAATGGCATAACGTTAAACCAGTACAAGTTTAATTTTAACTACTTATGTGTAAGATACGTTTAACTACTATATACATACAATTGGTAAAAAAAAAACCTTGAAAATGGGAATTCACGTTCTAATCAGTTGCAAAATGCAGAATTAAGACTCATACATTGAAAAAAAAATTACTTATTAATTATGTAATAGTAAATTTAAGTAAGTCGATTGATTCACAGAATGCGCAGGCGTAAATAGAAATTAATCGACTTAAGAATTCAATAAAGTGGGTTAAACAACACATGCAAAAAACAACAAGGAATTTGTGACTTAAAGAACACATTCCAGCAACCATTTTATATCTGATTGTTTATCATAATTGAAATGAATAATTTCTTTAAATCTCTTTTCACAATATTGCAAATTTTAACATATTTCAGCAGAAATTCGATTGAAACTTGTTAATGCAAACATATGGTAATGATGTTACCTACAAGTTCAAGGGCGACTTAAGGAATGTGCGAGGTGAATTTTAAAATCAATGCTGCCACTTGATTAACAAATTTAATAAAATTGTTTACACTTACGTTTCGTGGAATTCCGGTGATCTTGGAGAACTTCTAAAAGCTCCGGGTGGTGATAAATTTTCTCCATCTGAATAAGGACTTGTAACTAAAGAAATTGAAGTTTTATACTCATTAATTTTCTCGGGATTTCTTCTTAAGCTACCATCTGTAAAACTTCGTTTCATCGGTTCATATTTTTTGACTTCATCTTTGTAATATTCCTCCCTATATTCTTTTCGATATGGTTGACGATTTGCATTTAATGCACTAACAGTAAATATATCATCTATTGGATCCTTTTTGTTATATGCCGTTGTCGAATAAGTTCCATACTTTGAAGATGAATAATTAGGGTATGACGAAAAATTTGAATCTGGAAAAACTTGGGTTTGCACCTTTTTTAACGTATCACCAGAACTTTTATTAAAACTAGCTTTGCGCACCAAACTAGGGCTTGAAAGCCCTTTAGATTCACTTATCATACTTGAATTTACTCCGTAACTGAATGGACGACTATCTTGACGTGCGTGATAAGGGATGTTTTTATCTTCTTCTTCATCTATGTATTTTACATGTTCAAGATTAAAATTTGCACCGTTGGTGACAGCAGGTGATTGTTGTCGCGGTTTTACATCTGGTATACTTTGCACTGTTAACATCATATCCGTGAGCAGCTCGTCTAACTCTCGATGTTGATCTTCAGGGGTTAGTGGGGATGGTTGTGCGGTCAGCGGGGGACTCGTAGAGGCGTTAGTGTTGGCGTTTTGCTGGTGACCTGTCGTTAAAAAATATAGTTAGCAAAAATAGCTTTTGATAGCAACAGCACTAAACGTATAAGGTAAATGTAAGCATTAACTAAATATATAAAAGTGTCATACAATATAGTAATAAAATTCAAGATTCTTAAAAGAGTAAGTTACTTATACTTTTTCTTCATTACTCACAGGTGATTTGTGCAATAAACAACCTCTATCGTTTGTAAAAATAATGGCTGTAATTAATATAAAATGATAATTATAACATTCCGTCATAAAACTGTGATTTATTACAATCAGGGTTGAAAAAATCATAATTTTTTAATTTAATCAATATATTTTTGTTTTCTTAAATCTATAAAAAAGTAATTCTTGGCTGATCATTACAAAGAAAAGAAAAAGGAAAACGCCACGTATTTCATTCCCTCCCCAAAGGGGAGGGCGGGCTGCTCGAGCTTTCCGAGCTCCTTCACCCACAATCAAGGACTCCCAGCATACATTCATACATTACGTATATGCATGATGGGATTAAGGATGGCTATGGTCAGGATAGGATTGGAAGGAACGGAGTTAGGGTTCTGAGGGGGAAAATACTACCCCAGATCATTAGAAACATATTTAAACTTGATATGTTTAAAAATCGATGACATTTCTATCTTGCCAGTCAAGAAACGGAAAGTTTTCCCATCGTGTGTGTTTGACCAATGCGAATTTTTTTTTATTTTTATGTTTTCAAATGTGCAATATTATTCAGTAAAAAACAGTAATTTTTTAAAAGAATAAATATTTGTAATTTTTTTCATTATATTATGTATGCATTGCAATATAAAATTATAAATACGAAGGCAATAAAGTTGATTTTTTAATGTGTTTAATTGCCGAGGCTCATTGGGCCGAGGCAAATAAACAACAGTCTTAAAAAATAATTTTACTGCCGTGGTACATACAATGTTTTTTTCTAAACCGGAATCATTTAATAAAAAAGTCAAAACGTTTCTCAAAATTCGATTTGACTTCAAGGTAAAATAAACCAAAATCGGACTTCATCTGCCTTAGTAGGAGTGTTCTCTATGTTTGGACTACTTCACTCCATGTGTTCTCCACATACTGAGGAACAAGTTAAGGGTAAAAAAGACGGGAAAGCTTTTGTTCCTTGTAAATATTATAATGGAAATAATAATTATGCCCGTAGGTTTTTAGTAAAGACCCCTTTTCGAATAATATAATTTTTAACCAATCATTTTGTTAAACGTCACTTGATTATGTATACACCTAGTGCAGTAGTTTTTGATGAAAGATTGCGATAGTATTCCAAGTATTGTGACGAGCAAAATAAAACAATGTTGAAAGAGTAATTTTTCTTCTAGGGGATTTATGTTAATAAGTTATTTTAAACCCAAACCAGGACTGTAATACATCCTTTTGATACTTTTTGTGAGCTGTACGTAAAACAAGTTAGGTAAAATGGACAAATAAAGTTCAACCTTTGATTACGTAACTATACGATATAGAAAAAAAAAGCAAAAGGCAACGTGTTTCATTCCCTCCCCAAGGGGGAGGGCGGGCTGCTCGAGCTACCCGCGCTCCTTCAGCCACAATCATGGATTCCCAGCATACATACATACATTACGTATATATGCATATGCTTTTGTAATCGGAAGGAATGGAGTTAGGGTTCTGAGGGGGAAAGTACTACCCCAGAATTCACCTAAGTAGCCGCACATGGTGTGCATATACGCAGTGACCATGCCGCTACATATGTATGAGGAAAACCCCCTGAAAAAACCTCATACAAGGTAGATGGTAACAAGAATCGAACCCATTACCTCCCGAATGCTAAACAGGTCGTGTCACCACTACACTACCAGCTCGATCTATACGATATAGTGTTTTAATACGTTACCAGCATATTGTTTAAGTCAAAATAATAAAAAATATTACATAAACATTGATTGTTGGTTTTTCAGATATAATTGAATAAAAACAGTTTTTACTGTTTTCATGTATTCTCGGAATATTAATAAAATATGCATTTAATTATTAAATCGGAACCCGTTCACTGGGCTATATGTATGAAAAGATTAATAGCAATGCAATTAGAAAAAATAATATTCATTTTTAAAGAAAAGCCGTGAGGTATCGTTTTTGTAATCAAACATTATTTTACAGCGTCCTAGCAGGAACGCCACTGGTCAAAGTAAACAAAGTCATTTCAGGTCTAGTTCATATTTATTAAAAATTAGAAAATGTCTGATATGGTATAGCGATATTAAATATTAATTAAAAAACTGAACGCCCATCTTCACAATCAATAGCCTACGCGCTAATAAATTGTTCTTCTTAATTTGACTTGAATAAATAATATACTGGTCAAGTACTGCCCTGCAGATGTATTGCCGTTAATAACAACGACAGGCATACACGTAGTAATTTACAATTAAATATGTGGTGTGGAACAACCTACAAAGTGAAAATTTAATGAACAGGAGCAATACATCTTTTACGATAGTTATGCAACCTGTTTTGTAATGGGTTCAGAATGTAAATGCCAGATATTGTAAAAACAACAATAATAATAATTTATGTCAGATAGACGTTTAAACCTTCATATCAGTTAGGGATTAATAGACATACAGATGCTAACTGGAACAAAAACACCGGCCGATTTTATAAAAACATCGATAATACAGTTTAAGCATTTCAAATCTTATTTCATTACTTTTAAAGGCTTACTTGGCTTCGTATTACGAAAACTTTTTTAAAATGAATTATTTTTAAAAAATATGTTTACACATTTTCCTATAAAGTTGATCGTTGTTCAGATATTCAAAAAATAAATATTTAAATTTTACCTTGGGAATTTTTTTTTGCCATGGGATAACGTGCCATATTTACAGTTTTAAAATGTATATGCAGGTATTTTTATGTCTTTGAAATCTACAGCTGTTTCAGAAATATTTGATACAAACGAAAAACTACACCTAATAAATCCCTTTCCGCTGATGGATCTCTCCCAAAATTAGCCCTAGGAAAAATTAAATGAAGCTTAAATACGAAAGTTCAAGTACGTATGTCGTATGATTCTGCAGTTACCGTAGATACTAATGTACATCAACGCACTCACACGCACTCACCCACATGCACGCCGATCTCGATGAAACTTCGTCAAACGTCGTAAAATGAGGTACCCGGATTGGCTACGGTTATGTTAATTACAGAATAACTTGTTGAGACTATACAGATCGCGTTTGGGTATTTTCTGGTGTTTACAATTGCAACGACGCCGATCTGATTAGGTAACCGGTATGCGTGAATCATCACCGTACTCCACGCGTTTGCATTTGGATTTGGTGGAAGATAAAATATAATTTTATATTTAATCGAAATGTGCAAAATTAATAATTTAAGATTAAAGTGAGATCGTTGATAAACGCGTCATCTTGTATTTATTCAGATGAAAGGCAACGAAAAATGAACCAGCTCAGAAATTCTGCGGAAGACAAACTATTCGCTCTATTCGCCCGATTTAGTAGCGCCGTCCGACTTTTACCATTTTCCAAATTAAAAAAAAAATTGTAGCTGAAAAGCGTTTCAAGACAAACTAACCATTGAACACCTATTTTAAGGTGCTTTCAATACAACAAAATGTATTACCGCGTTAGGAAATTAAGTTGAAAAATAAAGTAATTTTGAACCTTCTATTAATCGTTCTTTATTATCATTCCCAGAAGTTTCCAAATCATCCACTTAAGAAAACATTGAAATTTTTTTATTATTGGTTTGTCTTTGTTTTTCCTGCTTTATGGGAATATTGTGGTGCTGCCTTGTTACTTATGATCTTTGCTTAATCTTAATAAACATATTTATTCTGTATTATAAGTGTTTTGTAATTGTGGTTTCATATTAGTTGAGTTGATCGGCCTATTTCCACAGTTTTTGCTTTTCTAGCGCGACGTTTTGGACCTCTGCTTCCGTCATCAGGCTTAATCTTGAGAGTCCAATTATATATTTTTGGAACTTATACACTGTATCCACGGATTGAGTTCATTATAGGTGTAAATAACCAAATATTTTGGAATTTCAAAACGATATTTTCAGATTCAACCATGTTGCATTGGAAATGAATTTTCATCATATTTTTAATTGTTTAATTCAAAGCCGCCTTGGTGGTGGAGTAAAAACTATTTTCTTTGCAGGTAAAGTACCTTTTTTTTGTATCATACAGCAAAATGTTATTAAGAAAAGCTGTTCAGAAGGGAAAAATAAATGCAAAATTTTAAAATAATCGGCACAATTTCATGAAACCATTACTTTTATTTATTAAGACAACTATCATCGATTAGATCTAAGAATCTATGCATACAACATTTCAAACAATACAATGTCATTTGTTTACAAACAATACTGATTGTCACTTTATAGTCAATTTTCAATCATGCATATTTCAAAGTGTCATTCTGTTACAATGATAACTCTTTAAGAAAGCATCTAACTTGTAAAGTGCAGCGGAGGTTGGTTTTAGCAAAAGTCACTTAAAGAGTATATTCAAAGAAAACAAAATTATTCCTTTTAAACCAAAATTTATTCACACCTTAAAAGCTTGTGATTATGACATTAGGCTTGATTTTTATGCAAACTTTGGTGAAAAAATTATGGATGACCGTGTTTTTCTATATAATATTTTATTTTCCGATCAAGTTTTACTTGTACGACAAATGGGCTAGTTAAAATCCTCTCAATGTAAATATTTTTTATTTTCTGGAAGAGTCTTTAAATTAGGAAGTATATTTGGATTTGCTAGACAACTTTTTATAACCAGAATTAGAGAACTTTCCCTTGGCGCAAAGGCGTAAAATGTATTTTCAACATGATGGCTGTTCGTCACAGTCTCGTTCTCCCGACTTAACAATTTTTTATTTTTTTCTATCGCGCTACTTAAAACAGAAAGTGTACCAAACAGATATGAACCACAATATTGAATATCTTAAACAAGCAATAATTAATGCCGTAAATGAAGTCACCCCGAACATGCCAAGAAATATGTACAAAGAGTTTCTAATTAAAGAGAGATGTTTTGAAGTTGCCGGAGGCAACATCGAATAGTTGTTCTTTTTACTATTTAATGTACGGTCTTCTTTTTTTTTAATATTTTTGTTATTGATTACAACTAGACGTTACTGTTACATAACAAATATTGAAATATCATTGATTTGATAATTTCAATAATAACCAATTTGAATAAGAACATTGTTTGTAAACAAATGACAATGTATTGTTTGAAACGTTGTATGCATCTAATCGGTGGTAGTTGCCTTAATAAATAAAAATAACGATTTCATGAAATTGTGCCGATTATTTTCAAATTTTTCAGTTATTATTATTTGTCAATTCTGTACCGATTTTCTAAATTTTGCTCCATGATACACAAAAAAGGTACTTTACCTGCAAAGAACATAGTTTTTGCTCCACTACCAAGGCGGCTTTGAATTTAAAGTGGTTGCGCAACGGTTTATTGCGTATGCTGCACCGTAGCCTGTTGCGCAGGTGTATTGCGCTTAAGCTCTTTGCTCATTATTGGGATCACAATGGGTTTCATTTCTACACTAGCTTGTCTTATTGGATTTTCTGCCAGTGCTATGTATGTGGCTTCTTTCCGGCCAGTTGTATTCTCGTCCTTTACCACTATCTGTATGTTATCCCATTGGATACGGTGGTATTCGTTCCAGACACATTGGTCGATTCTTGATCTTTCTGTTTCGCCTTTGCGGATGTTGTTCTTATGTTCCTTAGTTCTTAACGCCTGGACTTCTTACGTTATGTGAATAAATGTTTATCGTTTAAACCATATAAAATTAGATTTAGATATTTTAGCACTTAAAACGGAACGTTCTACCAAAGATAATGAAGTGATTTTAAATACATGAGGATTGTTTTATAATAAAGGTTTTTTACATATTTAGTACTAATTTTACGCGATGACCAGCGGCCACCTTAAATTTTCATTAGCACTTTTGAGAAGATTACAGGCAAATGCAGACAATGATGTAAAGTACTTTAGGTGCCTTTACTGGCATATTATAGAAATCCTCTTTCATCTTCTTTGCCAATTTTAAGAAACAACTACAGGACTGGTTTAAATTAACTTAAAGGAGATATTTACATTATTATTATTTTATTGTGAAGATACAGTCCGTAGAAATTCTGAATAAGCACGTATATTTAATCAGAGTTTAGGGATTTAAAAAGTTTGAATTGGCGTCTTACGACTTATATAAGCGCTCGCATTTAGAGTTTAATCAAGAGTTAGAGGTGCCGCGTTGGCAAAATTTATTCGACATTAGCCAGCCTTACACAATTTTTCAGTACAAATATAATAATGATTTTGAGCAAACACTCTTTAAGTTTTAGAGTACTTTATTTATTTTTTTGGGTGTTTTGCAACCTTATAATTTCAGAACATCCAGAAACCTGGACGAATTTCTGAAGGGAGCGAATTTAAAGTGATTTCACTGGTTTTCCCTGTCTACAAGTGCTCTACCATTATTTCCGCGCACGATAACACTCATTTAAGGCAGGGTGGCGCCTATGTATTTTACTACCCCTATTATAACGAACCCGGTGCAAACATTTTACTATAAAAGCAATTTTTTACTGGTTCTAGAGAGATAATGTAATTCCTAGTGTATTTCTAGTACAATTTTATAGCACTAGTATGGCCTTTAGTGAATCCAATAGATTGTATTAATCTATGGTATATTTTTTAGAACAGCTAGTTATTTTTTAGGTTTTCCTGATAGTTAAATGACAAGCCACTTCAAAGGGCAATAACATGCGTTATTTGTTCCGAAAAATCAATGTAAGGTATCGGGGGAGGGAGGGCAATTTTTTAGGAATTTGAAAATAATGGGTACAGAAATCGTGGAAGAAAAAAGGAATTATTGATATTATAACAAAAATACGCCTTGTTTTATTGTAATATTCTGTGTTACATATAATCTAAATTTTACTATATTAAGTGTTGTTTGTGTTGGTTTTTGGTTTACGTTTGTGTTGTATTTATGATTTATTAGTATTTATTTTCGTGCTATTAGAAACAGTTCCTTTATAATTAGTTTAAATATTGGTGTTTTTCATTTTGTGTTCACGGAACAGCAATGGGGGTTCCAACAATTAAGAATTACAAGATTAAAATTGTTATGGTAGAATTTTGCGGAAAATAATAAATGCAAGCAAGTGTCAGTTTTTCACTTGACCCACAAGAAATTGAAAGTTGTCACATGTTATGGTTAGTACTAATATTCTCCGACCGTGCATAGTTCTCACTGCTTAACTTGAACATATTCTCTCTATCATGAGATTTATTGTTTTGTTTGATTAGGATAACCGGCATGTGACCAGGTATGAAATTCAATCTTTGAACTATTTGGTGTGATTTCCTGACACGAGGCTCATTACCAACGGCACTATGCGCAGTTAATTAACACCTGTTTCAGTTTTAGGTTACTTGCCAGAAAAAAACACTGACAAATATACAAGTTTTATTAGCACAATCCAATTTTCAATTTGATGTAAGTGCCTTAACAATGACATGGCGTTTGGAAAGTTATAAAAATGTTGAGCTACTAGGTCACAATATAATATATAACTACAGAGACTTTAACCAAAATTAAGGTGTTATTGTATTTAAAAAATATTCCTTGCTTACGAATATCATCACTACCTACGTCTTTTCAAAGTTTTTTGTTAGTGTTATCTATAGATCTCCATCGACGAATGTAGATTACGATTTTTACAATTATGTACAGCAATATTCTACTAAATTAACATTGATATGCCTGGAAATTCTTAAAGTGTTAGTATGTATTCATATTCTTCAAATGAATTTGGTTTTGAATCCGGCATGAATGGTGGTACCAGGATATATGGTAACTGTAAAAGTTGTTTGGATCATTTCCAATTATGGCTGATGACAAAGAAGTGGTATACAAATAATTTAGATACCATTAGGACCACTCTTATTTAATATTTACATCAACGATTTTTTGACAAATGGCTTTGAGGGCCAAATTATATCATAAAAATGGTAGTAACCGGAATAACTTATAAGTAAAGCCACCAGAGATCTAAACATATCAAAACCTCATTTGACCAAAACTTATTGGAAATTTAAGTCAAAATAAATTTGCTACATTCACATCTTATAAAACCTGTTTACCTGCTGTTGGTGTAATCAAACTACATGACATTATTGATTACATAAACAATACAAAGAATTGTATCGAGTTGTTAGGAAAGTAATTTCGTTTTTTTTTTGTGAAAATGAAAGACAATTTTCGTATAATGAATTTTATTAAATTATATATGAACATTCTGTTCCAATACCTTTTGCCATCTTTCTGGCAGTAGCATGATTCCACGCTCAAAAATGTTTGCTCTTTGCTGGCAAAAAAACTGATCAAGGTGATTTTTGCCCTGCTCATTTGAAGTAAAGGTTTTACCGTTTAAAAAATTTTGCAGTGACCGGAACAAATAATAATCCGAAGGTGCCAGATCTTGAGAATATGGTGGGTGTGGCTATGTATCGCATTCAAGCTGTAAAACCTTTTGGCGACTTACCAAACTTGTATGAGGTCTCTCATTATCTTGGTGGAACACTACACCTCTTCTGTTGATTAATTCTGACCTTTTCTGTTGAAGTGCATCATCCAGTTTGTCCAGCTGATGACAGTAGACTTCCGAATTAATTGTTGTGCTATCCCGTAACAGCTAAAAAAACGATTCCTTTGAAATTCCACCAAACAGACAGTATCACCTTTTTTTGATGGATAGTGGCTTTCGAAATGCTTTGAGCCGGTTCATCTTTTTCGCTCCATGATCTCTTGCGTTTGACATTGTTATATACAACCCATTTTTCGTCCACAGTAATGATGCGCTTCAAAAATGGATTATTTTTGTGGCGTTTGAGAAGCGAATCACGGACGTCAATGAGACGACACAAATTTCTCTCTGTGAGAACATGGGGAACCCATATACGAGCTTCGAGGTTAAACCTAGGCCTTTCAAGTGGTCACAAATAGTTTAATTTGATAAATTTAACCTCTCACTGATCTCACGTGTTGTTATTCGTCGGTTTGCATCCTTTATTGTGTCTTTATTAGCTTCAACCAACCTACCAGAACGTGGTGCATATACGACATCAAAATGCCGGATCGAAAATTTGCAAACCAGTTCTGGCACTGGCGTACTGTCAATACATCTTCTCCATACACATCGGTTAATATCTTTCTCGCTTGAACTGCATTTTTACCTTTTCTAAAGTAAAAAAGTAAAATGTGACGAAATGCTACTTTTTGCTCTCCATATTTAAAAGGGCACCAAACAAAAAATACTGCGTAGAATCAATTGCACTTTTTCAATCACAAGCCGTACTATATTAGCTGTCAAAACATATAATGATTATATGGCATAAGTGTGAAGTTGGGTGCGTAACAATACGATTAAATTCTCTGTCGGGAAAAAAACGAAATTACTTTCCGAACAACCTTATAATTTATATAAACAGAATAGAAAGCTCTAAATATATGAGTAGTTATTAATTAACATATGTCAGGAGACAGGGATATACAAATTTTTTCTATAGTTAAAAAGATTCTGTATTTAGATGTAGTTAGTCCCAAAAAATGTTTTACTTCAAGTATATTAGGTAAAAGTACCGAAGTTCGTCCTAGTACGGAAGTTCGTCTCATTTTTAGAAAACTTGAGAAAATAAGGAAACTAAAACACTTACAACGAATCGGTTTGCGTTGAAGAATAATTCTATGATCGCACTATAAATTCTACCAGTTAGAATCATCTTCTGTCTTCCGATTACCTGTTTACCACAACTCAAAGATGCGCCTGAGCACGCGGCTTACATATAGCCACCAGTATTGTCCTAGAGCTAGCGTCGCGCGGTCGCTGCTTAAGCTCGCATCGCGATTCGTGTGCGTGATTTCGAGGGAAGCAAATACTAAAGGTAAGTGTAAAACCTCTTCCAATACGCTAGTATACACAATAAGTTGCTATTCATTTTTATTTTTATTTTATAGTGAGACGAGCTTATGGACACATAAAATTGCTATTGTCCCATACTTCGTCTTAGAACGAATTAACGTACAAATAATGGTTTTGTAAAAATGATTGTGTAAATCACTACTTTAGATTATTTTATATGCAAATAGTGACAGTAGATTTGGAAAGGTTGATATTTTGTTCCGATCAAAGTTCGTCGTACAAAATATGTTAAGTTTTCAATTGAAAATCGCGGTAAACACAAATTCTCCACTACGACGAACTTTGGTACATTCTGCATATACAGGCACTGCAACCGAATTTCGTCTTAATTAGGGATCGGATTTGTACGATACAATTTTACTTGAAAGTAATCTTCATCAACTGCGATGAACATATTATGTATAACGTGAGGTGATTAGAAATCGTCTTGGGGATTAAGAACAAGTACATCCCAATTTCAGTATTACAATTTCGGCACTAATTACATTCAACTTACACCAGTCCAAATTTGAAAACTGAAGTAAGTGGAGTAAACCCTTAATCTCAGTACTTTCAGAAAACATTAGTCATTTTCCTGTTTTACCAATTCTAGAAAAAAACTATGGCGGCTCAGTTGCCTGATAAGAAAATAAAATATTCGAAAGAAACCCTAGAACAAGCTTTAACCGAAATTAAAAACGGAGTGTCTATGTATAGAGCTGCGAAACTGTATGGTATCCCACGAACTACCCTTCAAGATAAAACAAAAAATCGCCATTCTAAACCAATGGGAGCACCCACAGTTCTATCTGCAGAGGAAGAAGATCGTATAGTACAATGGATATTGCAGTTAGGTACAATGGGTTTTCCTGTATCGAAATGCCAATTGATACACAGTATCTCCAAATTTATGTCAACCACCAAAAGAGAAACTGTGTTTAAGAATGGGGTACCTGGAAGGCACTGGTATGAGGCATTTCTTAGACGACATCCACAGATTGCAGAACGAGTCTCTCAGAACCTCACTACAGGTGTCTTTTAACTACCTATATTGAAGATTTGTATTATTATTATTAAGCATCTTAAACATTGCAGGTAGAGCAAAAATCACCAGAGGCAGTATACAAAGCTGGTTTAGTCGGATGGAAAAATATTTTCAAGATCATCCAGAATTACAAAATATTTTGGAAGATCCCACAAGAATTTTTAATTGTGATGAGAGCGCGTTCTATCTCGCTCCCAAGGAAAAATCCGTTTTGGTTCGTAAAGGTTCATCAGCGGTGTACAGCAAATGTCTAAATGATGAAAAAGAATGCCTTACAGTTCTTATCGGAGCATCTGCAGCAGGGATTTTGATGCCTCCTTTAACACTGTTCCCTTATCAAAGAATCCCACAGGCTATTATTACAAAAATGCCAAAGGATTGGGGATTAGGTAGAACAGATTCTGGTTGGATGACGTGTGAATCCTTCTACGAATACATTACAAATGTATTTTATCCCTTCTTAGAAAATAATGAGATATCTCGGCCCATTGTACTTTTTATGGACGGGCACTCATCTCATCTGTCCATGCACCTGACAAATTTTTGCCGCGAAAAGGGTATAATCCTTATCGCGCTCTTGCCAAACGCCACGCATATATTGCAGCCCATGGACGTAGCTTTGTTTCATCCACTTAAATCCGAATGGAAGAAAACAGTTTCCACCTGGAGGATTGAGAACAATGGCATTAAGTTGAAGCGGGAGGATTTCTCTGAGTTACTGAATTTGTGCCTAGCGAAAGTTGTAAATGATGACCTTTTTCGGAACGGCTTTCGAAAATGCGGGCTTTTCCGTTTTGATGCAAACGCAGTATCGTATGACAAACTGTTGAAACAGCCCGAGGAGCAGACAGATGAGGTTTCTATAGAGGATAACGATGGAATTGTGGAAACGAAAACTGTGAATGCAGCATCTATTCTCAAGAAGCATATCGCTGCGGAACTTCTGCAATCTTTCAAAAGTTGCACTGACGAAAAGTGGACAGGTGAACCAATTCACAGCAGCCTTTATGAATTATGGAGAAATGTGAATAACCAAGTACCTGACGAATCCACAGCTCACATTACCACTTTAGATGCTAACCTATCTATCAGCGAACTACTGAACGAGTCAGGAAGCGATATGATAAATTTCAATGTAGGTCCTGACGGAATACTATTCGCCTCAGATTTGCTAGAAGAAACTCCATCAACGTCTGAGAATTGACCCAAGAACAGAAACCCTTTACACCTAGGAGCAGAACATTTCGAACAAGGAGAGTTATTAATGTTTCAGAAAGTCTATTACATCTGGAGCCAATGTCAACATCCACTCCCAAGTCTACCCCACATGGAACTAATACCCACAATTCACCCGAAGCTTGTTTTGGTACAAATAACGAAGTGCTTGATACGACTCCAAAGAAAAAGTCATTGTCTCCCTTCAAAAAAGCATTCTTCTGGCCTGAGGCACAGAATGAAAATAAACAGGGTAAAATCAGAAAGCGATTAACACCCACAGTTGCCACCTCCAATGAATTTTTAAAACACCAAAAGAAAGTATTGAAAGAAAAAAACACGAAAAAAGTACTAAGAAACCAAAATTGGACAGTAATGTAGATCTCGACAAAACGAAGGTATCAGAGGGGGACTATGTTGTTGTATTATATGAAGATGATGAATATCCAGGTAGATAACCAAGATATATTCATTTAATGCATCTTACATAATTTCTTCATTTTAGGACAAGTTATTGAGATTGATCATGAAGAATACAAAATTAAAACGATGGCCAGAGCCTCTTCAAAACTACCGAATAGATGGCGATGGCCTCATAAAGAGGACGTCTTATCTTACGAGGAAGACGAAATTATAAGGAAAATAAATCCACCTGTTTTGTTAAACAATAGAGGATTATTCTTGGTTAACATGTGATATGTTATTTGATTTTTTTATTGGTGATTTTGATATGTGATTATGTATGTATCTGACCAATTCAGTTTTCATTCGTTTTTACTGTTGTTGGTTTACCGAATACATGTATTTTATTTACTGTTTACTTACACACCATTTACGTTTTTTATTAAAACGGAATAGTTGGGTTCTGAAATATAGTTTGTTGCTGAATGATGAGTGTGATTTTTCCTCCTTTCTGTACCATTGTCGTAAACTTTGCAGCGCTCAAGACAGCACTGTTTCCGTGGTGGCCAATTACTATGGAAATTTATGTAGTTCTTAATTTTACTTTCTATACCTAATATTTGCACTCCGGTAACTCCAGAGAAGTATTGATGGGATCTGATTTTTAGTTTCCTAGTTTGTCTAATAAAACTTGAAATTCACTCAACTACTTACCTACATATTAAAAGAGGCTCAATTCCATTATTTTTAGTGAATTAGTGGAAACATGTTGAACTCTGGATAGGTCAGTTGATATTTATGAGACTACACCAAGAAAATTGATTTCAGTAATGCGTTATCACGAAAAAATCAAGTCAAATGTCCATAGTAACAAATACGACGAACTTAGGAACCAAATGAGACGAAGTAAAAAACACGCCCAATTTATATGACGAACTTACGGACAAAATCAAGCAAGTATATTTCATTTAATATCTTGGTTATCTTGTAAAAGAAAAAAGTGTAACTTACAACATTTAAAAGAAGAAACCTTGCCCTATGAACTGAACCAACTCTCATGTTTTCATAGTTGACAGCTTATGAATGAGGATGACTAATGTGCGTTTTCCGCCTTAATACGACGATCTTCGGTACGTTTACCTTAAAGCTTTAGTTATACTCATGTATCTTACGGTATAACATCAGTTTTAAAATCATTAGATGTTGTTCAGAAATACATATACGTATACATATAGTTCTGAAAATCTATTTAAGGAATTCAAAACGTTAGATGTACAGATACACTATAAAACAATTTTACATAACCTGTTTACAAATAAGAGTATTATCAATATTCCACTAAAAGGAAAACTAGTCATATTGTAAATTAACCTACAATAAAAAAAGACAAGAAGCAAAAGAGATGTACAATATTTAACAGTAACATTATTTAACGTTCTACCTGGCCAAATACAAAATATGCAACTTCCACATTAGGGCAAGCAGCAGTGAATTGGTTAATGTACATTTGTCAAACGTCACATTTTTTTTCTTTCAAAACATTAAACAAATGTACAGTTTATCTTGAAAAAGACAGATCTACTTGACAAAGAATATAGGCATAAAATCGTGGACAGTATTGCATTGTACATAAACTCAAGCAGGTAATCTACAGTTTTAATAAACATATGCTAACGCCTTTACTTTTACTTTTCCTTTTAATTTACATCGTTCACAAACAGTTTGTGTACCTGCGTAATTCAATTTAAAACAAAGTTTATGTTAACTCATTTCTTTTTACGGAATGTTTAGGACTATCTTCCTTACACAATTGGAACACGGGATGTATACTGTATCCCGATTTCGATGGTTTTGCGAGGTATCTCAAGAATGGGTTGAGATAGGAAGTTGCGGATTTCAGGTTCCTATCTTACCTTTTTATGAAACGAAAGATGGACTATACAAAACTTCGATGGGACGCTTCGTTTCTGATATACAGGGTGATCTTGAAATTGGGACCTCGTATCGATGTTAGCAAGTAACATAGTAATAAATTTAGAACTGATACCGATAGATATTTTTACGTAACGTTTCTATAATTATTTCCGTTTCTTCAAAATAACCCAAACTTACCTATTATTTTACGTGGGACACCCTGTACATTTTTTCCCAATTTGATTCCAATTGTCCTCAGCTTTCCAAAAATATGTAAAACTGTATAGTTCTTTTCAACATTAAACTCAAAATTTACGTTATTACAAATTTATATTGTTTAATAGTTGGCAGGGGCGGAATCTGAAGTAAGAAAATAATTCGGCTGTCAGATTTTAGAAGTTTCTCAGTCTTTTTCTAATATCTTTAACTTAATTGTTCGAAATTCATTCGTTGTTAATTATGGCAGATAATACGTATCACATTTGGAAACGCAGAAAAATATGAAATGCTTGTTTGTTACATAAATTGGTACAAAAATGCAGACGAAGCATTAGAAATGTATTTTCTCAGGTCTTCTATCTTGTTACTTTGACTGACAATTTACAAAAAAATTTATCTTAGATATTCCGAGAGGCGACAGCGAAAAGAAAATATTTGCAAGAATAAAATCAAGTCTAACTGAACACGGCTCTTTTGATAAACCTCGTTGAAAAGTCTACAACAAATAAAATCGCGATATTGAAGAAATCAACTTTAGTATTATTGTCAACCTCAACAAATCCAAATACTTACCCCTTGCAGAGAGAGATTTTTTTATTATTTCCGCCCCGGCTAACCATAAAGAAATTTAAATTTGTACTGTAGAGTTTTATATATTTTGCGAAAGCTGAGGACAAATGGAATTAAACTACGAATAAACATACAGGTTGTCCCATTTAAAAAAGTCAAGTTTCTATGTTACTTGCTAACAGAGATATGAGAGGAGTCCCACCATGACAAATTTTGAAAATCGCCCTATATATCAGAAACGAAGCGTGCCATGGAAATTTTGTTTATTCCATCTTTCGTTTCATTAAAAAGTAGCGCAGGGACGCCAAACCGCAACTTCCTATCTCAAGCCGTTCTTAAGATACCCCGCAAAACCATCAAAATCGGGACACACTGTACTCTTCTAACATGAAGAATGCGCTATCCACGTAGTATACCATAACCAAAGCATAAAATAACAGAAAGAAAAAATGATGAATTTAAACCAATAGAAGGAATTACTGCAAACTGTGAAACGTAAATATTTTTCATCTAGGGATATTTTACAACCAACCTTCTGCAATTGTCCACTCTGTATAGATACACTTCTTAAGCAAGACAAGAATTATTAAAAATATTAATTACAACCTAATTAAAATTACTTGACTTGCTAATAATTACGAATGTACATATTCACATTAAACAATTACAAAAATATAAAGTTTATTTTTGGAAACAATATTAATTAAAAGCATTAATTCACTCTATAGTGAATGGCCTAAAAAGTTTATTAGCACGTTAGCATTGTTTAGACATATTTACTTACATGATTATCATTCTTTAAATTTAACGGACCACTCACTATTCGTTTTATTTAATTTCGCCCGTACAACACTCTTGTACTGAAGTCATCAAGCTATTTTATGTTTGACATAATGCTTTATGTAATAGTAAACTATGTCAGAGGAAATATGTCACATCGCCTTGCTAATATTTATATCACAGTAATTCTAGAAATTTATGTGAAATCACAAAGAATATTTTAAACATTTATTTTAAAATTGACTTAAAATTGTAGTGATAAAAGTAACAAAGACATACCACAAAATGTAAATGAAAATTCGAAGAATTTCTAGGTTTATCTATGTAAAAGTAAATAAACGTTTACTGTCGAAAGTACATCAAATGACGTATATAACGTAACACATTTATTAATAGTAATACGGATAATAATACGATACTTAAAAAACTAACCAATATCCCAGTATGTGCGTTGAGGAATCTATGAAGTGATTGTTGTAAAGAATACAGAACTTTGTTGTTAACACACGGGTTTCATAATTTTCATAATTTTGGACATTGTGGCCGACAAGAACTGGTGAATTATACTCTTTGGACCTTATGCATCCATACCTAAGTATCATTGACACTTGAATTTAGTTTAATCTAACCGTTTCTGACCTTTTTTTATTATAATTTATCAGGACTGTTAGTTAACACACCGTGTAATTAGAATATTTTTGAAATACAGTAAGTAGGTACAAAATACACATACTGATTTTGCATGAGTGCGTGAATGCTATGCGGCACACACACAAAATCGTCTTTTTGTCGAAATAGCTATATATAATAATTAGTACTTTGACAATGTCTGTCGATGACCATAATCAGGTCAACTATTCAAAACATTGCTGCAAACAAATGTTTCAGGTCAGTGGGGCTTTGACAAGACTGTAAGACTGTAATTACGATCGGATGTTATAATACTCAAGCTATCTCATTTTTTATTTCGTAAATCATTAGCGAGGTATAGGTAGGTATCATAAGCAAAAAATTTATTAAATGCAAGCACAGAGATGATTAAAAGTTGGTAATACGAAAATTAAAAATGCACGTAGAATAGAGTGAAATTAGTTTTTTAATTTAAGCAGAAGCTGTACGGCTAGATTGACATAATATTAATCCCAAATACGGAAATAGTTTAATAACGTAACAATAATCTACATACTTTTCGGATTCTCTATGTAATTCGTACAAAAACTATTTAAAACAGGCCAAAATTAATTTTGCTGTTTGCTCACACATCCTATTACATACATTATTGGAATCATACCACAGAACTATTTTATTCTGTGGTTATAATATAGATATTAGATGTAAAGGAGAACAACTATGATGTCATCTTCAACAACACTGACAAAGGAAATACCGATAATAAATGTGCTAATTACGTAGATATTTAAATTAATTTCGGTGAAATATTTATTCTAGGTAAAACAACTATTTATGTAAAATTATACATTCTACTAACCTGCAGATGAGATACCTGAGTCCATGGACACAGTAAGGGGACTAGAGACTGCGCCGGGTGAAAGTTCCGGCTTCTTGGCGATGGTAGCGTAGATACTTCCGTCTAAGGGCCCAAAAGTATGATTAACGTCTTCTATAACAAACATTGTACTTAGCTTTAACACATGCTACTGAATTTAATTTAGAACAAGCCTTATTGTTTCCCTCTTTCAACTCGTGTTACATTACCAGATGTGAATTATAGCGAATGTGCTCTTAATTGACCTAAAAATATACTAGTTACCCAGTTGGAGTACGCGCATCAATAAATGTTAAACAACGATTTTCTAATAACATCTTGCACATTTTTTCTACAATACAATTAGCCAGCAAAATACATATTAAACTTGTATAAATAAAAGGTGTGTGAGCGTGCATAAGGAAAATAATTATAGACCGAGATTGCAATATTATTATTTCCAATAGAAATATAATTATTTTCCAATTAAACCATAGCGAGATCAGATTGAATGTGCACAAGTATGGCTTTACATTTATGCTACAGCAAAACTTTGTATTTCACACATAATTGTAGTATTCATTAAAGAAACCTTCTCAATTTAACTTTAATGCTATAATAGTAGCAATTATAGCAATTACGTAGGTAGGAGATACAATATACAAACAACTTCAAATAAATTTCCGCGCCCTTTGTCCCATTTTTTCTTATGTATTAAAATGCCTAAGAATGTTAAAAACAAACACAAGCTGCAAGTGTATAGAGCTAACATGCATTTCTTTTCTGTTAAAATATGCGAGCGATAAAAATAGAATTTTCGTAAAACTAGTTAAAGGAAAAGGAGGCTGTGCAGCCAAAATAACAGTCTAAAATTCTATTCTAGAACAACAAAATTACACATGCAAATTTTGTTATTTCTCGTTTGCCACCATAGGTTCTTTTTTGAACTACTGACAAACTCAACGGGAAGACCAAACAAGGTCAATCAGTATTTGCTTATTCATACACATTAGATGAGCAAATTCACGTTAAAAGGATGCGTGTCACTCTGCATACTTAGTAAGTTTACAAAAAAAAGTAATATGAAGTAGAACCTTTGCGGCGGGTGTAATTACCTACAGAACACAAAATAATGCACATTGTCATACCACATATTTATTTCTATGGCTTAATTTACACCGTGTTTAAGATAGTTCGGTTCCCTGGAACTAAAAAGTATTGGGGATAGTCTGATAATCTTTAAACTATCGTGTTTCACCAGCATTCATAAGAGGTTTTTATTTATGCCAATACTTTTGCTGTTTCTTAACAACAATTTTATAGAAAAAGAGAAAAGATTATATTATGGTTATTGAAAAAAATTCTATTCACTAATAAATCAATCATTATAAAAAGCAACACCAAAATCCATTAGTTTAATTATAATTATATAATTTATTCTTCGATGCACATTTCAATTCAATTTCGGTTTTTAGTTTTAGCAAAAATAGTGCAAAAGTGCATAAACCAAGACAATAACCTCAGCCTATAATTTTATATATCGCGCCAAATTAGGTTCGTGATGGAAGTTCGAGAAGTTAACGTTTATAAAGCCTTATTTCAGGTAAGTTCGGATTGAGTATGGTTCAGTCAGGGCAATTTAGACTTCGGTTGAACAGAGGTTCCTACCAAGCTTAAGAGTTATTCGACACATAAAAGACAAATTTGTCTATTTCAAAAAAAGATAAAATCGTTTTAACGATTTCGAGCCGGGTTACAACAGGTGCTGCTTCCAGCAGTACTTAGACGAACGAGCAGTGCGTGGAGAGCTGTCACCGACGACGTCCAGGGAGTTCGCGATACCGTCGCTTCTAGATCTACCGTTCGACAGATCGAACAGCTTGCGCCACTTGTAAAGCCTTTTAAAGTCAGTGTACAAAGTTTTATACTTATACTTCTACACCCATGGCTACAAATTTTAGTTACTAACAGTTTGGGTAATAACAAGAAGATTTGGTGCCTTCTGCTCAGTCGTAGATTAAATTGGGCCAGGTTCGTAAAATTATCGATTTGCCTTACTAACCAAAAAATATTTCCTACCTAGATATGTTCACTTTAAAATCGGGGTTGCTTCTTCCTGAAACTAATAGCTAAATACTCGGACACCAACTTATTTTTAAATATGGAATAAATAAGTAAACCACTATACAATAAAGTTAAAAGAAAATTTCTACAACCTTTTATTAACACAACCTATATTTAAGTATAAACAGAAATATCTTATTGCTAATGTTAGTAATATTATAACCTAATGAATAATTATTATTAATTAATATTAATATTGGTCACACTGTAGATAGCGAAATGTTGCTGAGTCAGCGATTTTGGAAATTATTGCGTAATATTACTTAGGTTGAAATAAACCTGGATTTGTATGCTTAATAATTCCCAAATGAATAAATTTCACTCTTGATCAATCGTAACTTCGATTAACGGTAAAATATTTAATGGTGTAGATGTGTTTAAACGTGTAAAGGTGAAATTAAAGTAAAATATAAAACGTAAACGTGAAAGTAAAAAAAAAAAAAGTGCCTGAAAAAAAGCAAACGTCTCAAACATTGTAAAATAACTTTAAATAGCTTAACATAGAATTTATAGCACTTTTTTTTAAATTAAGAAGCAATAATGAATGCTACATCCACTTTCTTAATTCAACCAAAAACGACGCTAAGGTCTTTGCGCATGAACATATCTGAAACTCGAATGTGCGAACGATATGCGTACGAGTTCTAATTAAAATAATTAGATGAACGTTTTTATGCAACTAGATATGCAACACACGCTGCGCGAAATGCACATTAATTGCCTAACGAAAGGTGCACTATTAACAGCACGTTCGAAGTTTGTTACACACAAATGTTATAAAGAAAACTTATTTAGAATTGAAAGCTATTTTCAAATGTACAATTACAACCATTTACCATGAAAATTCAGGTTTTGTGATAATGAATTTATCTCTTATCTATTAAAATATGATAACCTTTCGATTTGTTAATGTTTATGAACAACCTTGCAATTTAAATACGTAATGAATGCATAATAATAATTTATTTTAGAAATAGGAAAATCCACACAAAGAGTGTTTAGTAAACAAACATTATATTAATACAGAAACAAACATAATCAAATTTTCATTCATTTTACTAAAGCCTCAAGATATCCACCTTCTCTTTGTAAACATTTAATCGTTCTTTTGCCAAACTCCTGTAATACTTTCCGTATCATATCTGGGGTAATTGTTTGGGATTCTTCAGAAATAATCCTCTCCAAATGATCTACATTTTCAAACGGTCTTCGCTGATAAACTTTGTTGTTTGTTGTTTTAAGTAACCCCATAAAAAAAAGTGTGAATCACCTTTCCATTAAACATATTTTCAAGGAGTATTCTAACATTTACTGTACTGTGGATGGAGGCACCGTCTTGTTGGAACCAAATTTTCAGACGGTCTTGTAGCGGAAGTTTGTCCATAAAGTCATTGACTTGATTTTGTAATAATTGCAAGTAATGTGCGGCATTGAAGGAATGTCGTCGAAAAAAAGGCCCAATTAATTTATTTTTGTACATACCACACCACACATTCGTTTTAAACGAATATTGGTTACGAATTTTTATTACAAAGTTTGGATTAATGTTAGACCACCAGCGACAATTTTGTGATGAGACGGTTCCGTTGGAAGAAAATGTTGCCTCGTCGCAAAAAATTATACGTTTTGTTAAAAACGGGTCTTCTTCTAACCTTCCTTGGATCAGAGCGCAGAATTCAAATCGTCTATCGTAATCCCTTTCTTGTAATGTGTGTACGAATTGCGATTTATATGGATAATATCCATTTCTTTTTAAAATATTTGCCACTGTATCTTTACTTACTGTAGTATTTTGGATTCTAGAGGCCCTTTTGCGCAATGATATTTTTGGTTCTTCTACAACAGAAAGCATCACTTCAAATGCAGTGTCTTCATTGGCAACCAGTTTTCGGCGTTTTTTCTTAAAATTATTTTCAATACTTCCACTAGTCTTGAATTTATTTAATATTTTTGTAACTGTTGAATGCCCAATGTTTCTATGCGGATGTCTATTATTAAAAATATCTGCTGCTTCTCTATGTGTTTTATAGTGATCTCCCACAATTAAAACAATTTCTATTTTTTCTTCACAAGTTAGTAAAGCTGCCATTTCTAATGTACTTTATAAATACCAACGCGCTCTGACATTCAGTGTCAAACATTTCATGTCAGTGCATCCTAGATTACGTTAAATTGTATAAAGCCAGAATACTTAATACGGAATGTCTGAAAAATTAGTAAATAATCACAAAACCTGAATTTTCATACTTAATGGTTGTAATTGCATATTTGAAAATAGCTTTTAATTCTAAATAACTTTTCTTTATAACATTCTTATGTACTATCAAAAATAAAGGTACTTTACTCTTTAGCAAAATTCATATTTTCTTATATAACTCGTATGTGACTGGGAAATTTTGATAACTGAAGGTTGCATTTTGGATTTTACATCATGCAGCACTCAAGATTCAAAAAATATTTTTTGAAAAATCTGTATTAATACTAAGACAACGTATGGAATTGTCAATAGTACTTTCTGAAAGTTTATGAATAATTTTTCCCCGTTAAATACTTGATTCCAACTTGTTCTGATTAGGCATTAACTTGAAAATGGCAAATCAGAACGCGCTGTAAACTAACAAGGCTAATAATGAAAATAATTTTAATCACATTATAACTTCAGTGCAAAGCTGTGAAAAACTTGATAAAAGAATTCACAACTAAAAACTTGACATGCCAATTAAAGATCTAGTTAAATCATAATAAATCTAAAAATAAAATAATTTTCGTTAATTACTTAACGACTAGTAGTTATTGTATATTAAAAACAGGATGTGTACGTTTAATCTTATTTGAATTTAAACTACATGTTAAATCTTTGCAATGTACTGATGAATAAACATTAATTGATAAAGCATTTACTCAAGGTCTAGGAAAAAAAGCAAAAAACCTAGACATACTAAAACTAAAATTAAGGCGTAATATTCTGCCTTTTTTAAATTAAAAGATGCTAAAACCTATTGGAGATAACTGTACTTGTTATCAAAACGTATACATTTTGTACTTATCTTAAAAACTACAATTTGAAACAAAAAAAGGTAAGTATTTGTAAGTATGAGTGTGTTTAGTTATTTTAACACAAGTAAGAATATTAATGTTGCAGCTTAAAAACTGCAACTGGAAATCTTGTGAATAATTAGTACCTTTGAAATTTTTACACATATTTAATTACATTGTTTAAATAAATAACTAATTTCCGCAGCTAGCTTTATACGTACGTATAAAGAGAAAGCTATGTAATCGGTTTAAATTTTCAAACACTTTTTTTTACATTTCTCGCCGTTTTGTGGCCTACACATACGAAAAACACATTTTTGGAAAAGAAAATCTCGTGTCTGATCGTGTGTCCCTATGTGAGTGTGCGCGATATCTTTTGAAACATTAAAGCTATCGATAAAAAAACAAGTTTTTAGAAAAGAAATTTCGTGTCTGCCTGTGTCTGTTGGTGTGTGTGTGTGCGGGATATCTTTTGAACCATTAACGCTATCGATATAAAATTAGGTACAAAAATTCTTTGACACAAACTCTAATTCAAATTTATTAATGAGCAAAATCCAACTAGTGGCGGTGCATTTTTACGGGATTAGAAAATTAAAAAATCCATTGCTTCAAATTTTAAAAAGTTACATAATTAAAAAAACGAACTAATACTTTTTTCATATAATTTCAAAATAAAAAAATATATAATAACCAGTGACGCACCGTTTTTAGGGTACAAAATTGTGCATTTTTTAATTTATCAACCGATTTTTTTGAAAGTCGAGTATTGGGGTTTTTAAGATCGCTAACTATAAATCATTTGTCAAAACTAAAAATTCAAAATGGCGGATCAAAAATGGGGGATCATCGTGTTTATTTATCAACCGATTTTTTTTAAAGTCGGGTATTGGAGTTTTTAAGATCGCTAAGAATAAATCATTTGTCAAAATTAAAAAATTCAAAATGGCGGATAAAAAATGGGTATGCTCAAATGGAAACTGATAGGTCTCGATGAAAGGCATTCGTCAGCGGAGCCAAACCTTCAAATGTGTCTCGAGAAGGGAGTGTCAGAAGAGGGTACAGGAAAGTGATAGATTTCGATGAGGTACATTCGTCTGTAGCGTCAAAATTTCAATTAAATATACCTCGGGAACGGTGTGTCGGGCGTGGGTACGCACAAAGAGAAACTGATAGGTCTCGACGAGACGCATTCGTCGGTGGCCCCAAACCTTCAAATGCGAATACCTCGAGAAAGTAGGGTCGGAAGGGGCTACCCACGAAGGGAAAGTGAGGACTAGACGAGACCCATCAGTGGGTGGGGTTAGAATTTCAATGCTTATATCTCAATACACGAAGCGTCAGAAATGGGTACACACAACGGGCAACCTCGCAATTTCATGTATTTTCAGCGACCATGCGTATTTTGATCAAGCGACATCAAAATCGTTATTTGTGCATCAATTTTATTAGGACAACGTCAAACTCATTGATTCGATGCCAAAGAAATGAATTTTATGCATTTCAGGTGACCACATCTCACTAAACTTTGCACTCAATTTTGTTGGGTTTATTCGTCAATTTTACTCGGTAAGAGGCAAAACACATTTTAAAATTTTGGAAGAAACACAAATTAAATAAACCTTTTACAACGATTATGGTTTTATTTCTTTTACAAGAACACTTATTTCAGTTTAGAATTGATGGATAGCCTAGCGACCTTTTTGTCTAACTTTTTCACTGTTTAGTTTGGAAGCACCGAAAAAGGTCACCTGTGTGACAGTTTGTTACTTTGTTTTGATTATGGCTTTTTTCATCGTTAACCTTCATCTGTTCGAGAGTGTTCTGGAATCTCATTTTTAAGGGAATTTAATAATATTTAAACTATGAAAGATCTAACTATTTATCCTCACTACAATACGATAACATTCAATATTATATTACAAATACATACACCTAATTGTTATAACAGATGTATTCATTGCATTTTTCTATTTTATAAATTTGTTTGACACTGGTTAATTTTTTTGATCTGTCATTTTTACTGACGGCGATAACTGTAATTGTTAACGAAACGGTTAATTAATCTTCAAATACCCGACTTATAAACCCAAAAATAAGTATTCGTAATTAGGCTAAATAATTATCTCAATTTCTTTTAAGAATTACAAAAATTAAACTTCAATTTGTACATCTCGAAAATGTGCTTAAAAATAAAATTAAATAACATATTTATTGCTCATTAATTTTTGTATGTAGCTCTGTTATTTCAAAATATCTGGTGCGAAACAACACACGACCTTGCAACCTACAGAGTGGAAATTAAAAGAAATGAAATAATTTGAATTATAATTTTTTACCTTCCAACCTACATATACATATAAGGTTATGCAATCGACTTTTTTTTATTATCGCTAAATCGACTTATTAGCTCATTTTACAACTTTTACCCAAGCTTCGCCCTGGTATGTCTGTGTGTGCGGATGTATGTTAGTATCCACGATAACTCCAGTAACGAAAATAGCTACGTACTTAAAATTTTGCATGTAAGCTTGTTTTCATTTGGCTTGGAGCTGAGTAACTTTGGGAGAAATCCAGGGGCGGAGACGGGGGGTTGTTAGGGTCAGTTTTTGGTTTCTATCAAATATTTCTAAAACAGCTGCATATTTCAAAGATATAAAAATACCTAGATATAGACCTTAAACATATCGATTAATTATGTTATAAGCAAATTTTTGATAAGACGCGTAATTTAGCGGCAAAAAAATTCCTAAGGTAGAATTTAAGTGTTAGTTCAAATTTTTTAAATATCTGAATAACGATTAATTTGTATTTTGTCAATTAAAACATGAAGTTTTAAACGTCATTCTGACATAGATTATTATTTTCGTTTTTTCAATATTGCCTGTTTTCGTTATGAACGTATGATAGAAGTTGCACAGTTACCCTAAAGAAATTATAATTAAATTTATTTCATTTCTTTTAATTCTAGATATCTATTAACCTCTATCTGACATGAAGTTTTAAACGCCTGTTTGACATTACAGTATTGTTTTTGTTTTTACAATGTTGCTTATTTTGGTAATGAACTTATTACAAAAGAGGTTGCATAATTATTCTAAAAAAATGTTATTAAAATGATTTCATTTTTTTTAATTTCCATTCTGTAGGTTGGAAGGTCGTGTGGTATTCCACACCAGATATTTTCGTACATGATGAAAGCAGGCAACATTGTAAAAACAAAAAGAATAATCTATGTCAGAGTGACGTTTAAAACTTCTCGTCAGATAGAGATTAATATATACCTGACCCTGGCAAAGCATAAGGGGGAGTTGTCCGATTACTAGAGAACTAGACTTACCCTATACTACAGCAAACCTCTGCACCTGTACGGCCTACCAAAGATTCATAAGCAAGGAATTCGTCTGAGACCAATTGTGAGCTCGAGAAATTCACCTCGTCACCCATTAACACACTATCTGCTAGAAATCATCACACTCTTATCGGGAAAAACCGAATCTATGGTCAAGAATACGCAGCACTTTATGGAAACCATCAGAAACTTCCAACCAAACAACGAACAAATACTGGTAAGCTTCGACATTGTAAGCCTATTCACAAATGTATCAACCGGCACTAACTATCATAAGGGACACGCTGGAAAAGGATGAAACGTTAGACGAACGTACGCAACTCTCGGTAAACACAATAATGGAAATTCTGACAATATGGATTGGAACTACATATTTCCAGGTAGAAGAGAAATTCTACCAAAAGAGTTTGTGATGACGATGGGTTCCCCACTATCACCCATAGCGAGCAATATATATATATATATATATATATATATATATATATATATATATATATATATATATATATAGGCTTCGATACGTGGACGATACTTTGATAGTTTGGCAATACGGTAAGCATAAGCTAGATGAATTCCTAGATCATCTAAATAGCTGCGCACCCTTCATAAAATGCACAATGGAATTGGAGTCGGAACAAAAACTGCGATTCCTGGATGTACTTGTACAGGCTGTCCCAAATTTGAGGGCAAGCATGGGGATCTCGCTTATTATAAGAGATAGGATATAGGTTTAAATTCGACACTTTTGTTAAATTCGATGCCGAGTAATAATCTGAAAACAAATTTGAGCTAACTCGAATGGATTTGGTTTTATGCTCAAAAACTAAAATTTCGATTTTGTTTTCGCGTTTGGCTACCTTATTATTAGGAATTTTCAAAATTGATTAAACATTATTAAGGCAACTTTTACGCACAATACTAATACGGTATTAAAAATATTATGCGACGTTTTGTTTATTCTGAACCATCATCAGGTTTATTTCTTCTTATGGGGGTTAAAACATATTTTTATGGCGTTGGATGGAGAATGTTATGCTGATATGTAACACTTCATGGTTTGATCGACTGCGAACTAAAATACTCTTAAATTAAAAACTAAATATTACATTATCACGATACCCATGAATCAAATAAAACTCAGGAGTTGGCTTTTGTCATGTCATTTTCTAATTGTAAAAAGGGTAATAACTGCAAGATCCTTCGTGTTAGTGCTTTAAAATTTGCAAGTTTCTTTAGAATGTTTTCAAATTCAGAAAAACGAGACATGATAAGGATATTTTATAGCTGCAATAGAAATAGTGTCAGAGCAGAACAAAGATATTTAGAGGAATATCCGGAGAGGCAGCAACCAAACCAGAGATATTTTTTTAAATTAGACCAAAATTTGCGAGAATTTGGATGTTTTCAGAAATCTCGAAATGCATATGGTAGCAGACTAGACAGAGATGCCGAAGAAGAAATATTACATCAGGTACTATTTGTTAGTATTATACTAATTATAAGAATTTCCACTCACTTCACTGCTAATTTCAACAGACATTTTTTTTGGAGAGTTATGACTTTATGTTATCCATCTTAGGTTCAAGAAAATCCTTCAACATCTACCAGAGAAATAGAGCAAACTATTGAAGTGCCAAAAACGACAGTTTGGCGAGTGTTAAAGCAACACCGTTATAAACCAGTTGCACGTTAGTCAAACTCTTCGGCCTGGGGACGATATGAGACGGTTGGATTTTTGTAACCAACTTAATACCAAAATGCTGGAGAATCGCAACTTTCTCAATCAAATAATTTGGACGGATGAGTGCAATTTTTCCACTAATGGAATGTTTAATCGTAGTAACGAGCACTACTGGTCCGTTGAAAATCCACGAATTAACAGGCAAATGCGAGGACAAGGCCACCGGTCCTTTAATGTGTGGGTTGGAATCTGGAAGGATAGGCTCCTTGGGCCAATTATTTACGAAGGTATCCTAACGTCTCAACGCTACCTCGCATTTCTAACAAATTAAATATCAGACCTTTTGGATGATGTTCCGCTAAACGAAAGATGGGCTCTTTGGTGGCAAATGGACGGAGCTCCTCCTCATAATGCTGCGATAATAAGTGAATATCTTAACGGCGAATTTCCTGATAAATGGATGGGAAATAGGGGACCACTTAGGTAGCCAGCAAGAAGTCCAGATTTAACCCCTTTAGATTACCTCCTCTGGGGCTATTTAAAAAATATGATTTATAAGACGCCACCGCAAAATATAGAAGAACTCCAGAATAGGGTTGTTAATGAACTTCGTCAAATTCCCAGGCGAACCATTCAAAGAAGCGTAAACAATTGTAGAAGAAGAATTCGTTACTGTATTCAAGAAGGAGGAAACTTGTTCGAACATTTATTATAATAATTTTTGTTTGTTTGTCTGTGTAATTATTTTGTTGTTACCTATCGATAAATTTGCGTTGTCGCTATTATGACCGTGTTACATAGACCTACTTGTTTGAGTTGTTTTTTTTTAAATTGTTTAACTGTTTTTATATTTTTTTGGATGTTCTAACGAGTTTAACAAATTAAATAAGTAGAACTACTGTAATTATTCCTTGCTGGATCCAAGAAGGTGGAATCTTGTTCTTCGTATTTTTCTCATTATTTTAGTTCGCAGTCGATCAAACCATAAAGTGTTATATATTGCTAAAATCAGCATAACATTCTCCATCCAACGACATAAAATATATCTTAACCCCATAAGAAAAATAAACCTGATGATGGTTCAGAATAAACGAAACGTCACATAATATTTTTAATACCGTGTTAGTATTGTGCGTAAAAAGGTGCCTTAATAATGTTTAATCGAATTTTGAAAATTCCTAATAATAAGCTAGCCAAACGCGAAAACAAAATCGAAATTTTAGTTTTTGAGCATAAAACCAAATCCATTCGAGTTAGCTCAAATTTCTTTTCAGATTATTACTCGGCATCGAATTTAGCAAAAGTACCGAATTTAAACCTATATCCTATCTCTTATAATAAGCGAGATCCCCATGCTTGCCCTCGAATTTGGGACAGCCTGTACACAGGAATGACAATACTTTTACGACAAGTGTGCCATTTCTGGATGTAAAATGCACAGTGGAATTAGAGTCGGAATGACACAGGAATGACAACACTTTTACGACAAGTGTATACGGGAAACTCTTCACACGGGAAGGTACGTACACTACAACTCCAATTACCACAAAAACGTGAAGGCGTAGCAAAATGCTTGTACGCTAGAGCGAAAACAATATTTGCAAAACAAGAGAACAAAAATATCGCTAAAACACTCAAGGAAAATGGTTACCCCGATCTAACACCTAACTTAAACAGAGTAAGCGTAACCGAAGGAAAAACAAGAACCTAAATATACACCGATAATACCGTATATACGAGGTACTTCAGACAAAATACGAAGGATAGGCAGTAAATACAAGATACGCACTGCCTTCAAATCGACCAGAACCGCTCAGATGAATATTAACCAGAAACCACACAACGAAGATCAGAATTCCAAGAATTGTGTGGAAATGAAACCCATACAGATTCCAATAAAGCGCGAAGAGCTTAAGCACAATACACCTGCCCAATAAGTTACGGCCAACATGTGCAATATATATATATATATATATATATATATATATATATATATATATATCACGAGTACACACACACACACACACACACACAAATATATATATATATATATAATATATATATATATATATATATATATATATATATATATATATATTGATTACTCAGTGGCTCAGCGGTAAAGATGTAAGACTAGTAAGTGAAAGGTACCAAGTTCGAATGTGAGAGTAGTCAAGTGCTTGGGAAAAATCATAACAGATGAATTCGACTCAAGTGCGAAAACAGTCCTTCTCGGGGCTAAGCATGATGACGGAAGCAAAATCCGCTTTTTGTATGTTTGAGTTATGCAACTGTTTTAGAAATATTTAATAGAAACTAGAAACTGCCTCTAATAAACCCCTCCGCCTCTGGTTACCACCCAAAATCTAATCAGCTCCAAGCGAAATGAAAACAAGTTTAAATTCAAAATTTTAAGTACGTCTACGTGCTTTCGTTCACATGCACACACATCTAGACATCATAACCGATCTTGGTGAAACTTGACCAAAAGTTGTGAGCTAATAAGTCGATTAGCGATAATGAAAAAAAAGTCGATTGCATAACTTTCTGTACCTACATATAAGGTTGGAACATAAAAAGGGATAAAGGTTATCTAAACTGGAATATGAATTTCTTTCTTATGAAAGTGTGCGGTTGTAACTAAGCTAATGAATCCAATTAGTTATACTTTCCAACGAATAAATGAATTAGACACTTGTTAGTTACATTACCAAATAATATTTAATTTCAAGAAAAAATCATGTATTATATTATTATTTATCAAATTACCACAAAGTTTTGTTTGTGGTTATTGTACTAATCTCTCAATCATTTATCATTATATTATTAGTATTGCTTACAAAGAAAACTCATTTGTTACACATAAATCAAGATTTGAACTGATTTCAAAGAAAAAATGACGAATGTATGAATTTTATTATTATAGGCAAGACAACCTTTATAGAACTCGCAATGAATCGGTCTCCTCATATGATGTCCATATTCAGAAAACTCGTTAATGATTAATGTCAGACATTTTTCATATATGCCAAAATGTAATATATTAGCGAAAAGTAATTAGCGAACGTAATTGCATTTTTCTCAAATCACGAGTTTAGAGTGTTGTTTTTTGATAGAAACGTGACCCCGTATCATATTCTGAAAGGATTATTGTTTTTTAATACTGTACCTCCAGCCACCTATTACAACAAAAATAAAAAAATAATCTTGTTATAATTGCCCGATTACTGTTTCACTGTAACATTAAATCGTAATTTATAATTTTTCGTAGTTCATTGAATTTCTTAATTAAAAACTATTGAACCAAAAATTTCATTATTTAAGCACCTACGAATTTTTTCATTCGATGAATATTAAATATAATCTATGATACGAAGGTGCGTACGTTTGGCGGAATTATTTTATTTACGCATTCATATAATTATAAAAAAAGATTCTATTACAGTTTATGTAAAAATAAGTCATTTTCGGTTATTGTAACAGACTGCCTGCTTTATGATAGTGTCTGAAAGTCGTAACCCTGTATAATAATACGATAAGATATGAATAATAAATAAAAGTGCGTAAAGAAACTATTTTCGCGAAAAAACCCGAAAAATAATTAATTAAAACCGCAAAACCTAACATACACATAAACCATTTATGGCCTGTGGTTGTTTATATACCGATTTTAATTAAGAACAATTTCAGTTGTTCTTAAAGGTCGAAATAAACGTGTATATATATATATATATATATATATATATATATATATATATATAAACAGTACGATTTACCAATTTTAGTAATATAAATACGCTACTACCTACCTACCTGACATTTTATATTGGGACACGTTACGGTCACTTATAATATAACTATATTTTAATTAATGAATGTGAGAATAAGATTAAAGAGTTACATTAACATGTAAAATAAAATACATACTGCGTAAATGTTTGATCTTCCACACAGATATAAAGATAAGTTTAATTATTTATACGTGCAATCTCACCTAATTAGCCCAAATCCCGCAATAATAAAAAGTAATAAACAATTAAACAAAAACGTTTTGTACTGAACTGCAATTGCAAGCATCATAGGGTGCAGCAAAATAGGAATAATGTCATACCGTCTCACTGAAAGGGTTTATTCAGTATCTTCTGCACATATTTGCATATAAAATGTTTATCGCAGTCACCTACACAAAAGCACATTTATATTCCTACTCGTTGGTTGTACGTTATTTCAAATTTGGACAACTATCTAGCGATCTGTTCAATATCGAGTGGGAGAGGTGATTATCGTTTTAAGTAGGGATTTTACCGCTAAAGCAGCCTACACACGCCCAAGTATAATTGTGATAATTTCCACTTTTTATACTATGTAACATAACAACAGAAATTAAAATTTGTAGATTAAACAAAGCAAATAATTATATAAAATGAAACCGTTGGTTGCGACTGACGACTGTATACATTATCATACAACGAAACAGAAACAGACAAAGATTTTAGAAATCAACCCACTTAAATAATTTATATTATTCGTAACGGCAGATATGTATTAAGCCATTATTATGCAATCTTGCAAATTTAAGCCGGTTTGGTTAACAAAGTAATAAGTGACTGTAACGGGTTATAAAAGAAACTCATTAGAATTAATGTTATTTTGGGTTTACTGACATTTATGTTCTACAATATTAAGTAACTACACTAAAATTAAAAGATATATTTGGATATATCGTTGAATTTCCTTAGTTTAATTTGGAGAAATAATTCATCTATTATGATTTGGCGAATTGTAGCAAAATGGTTGTTTCTAATAAATATCCAGAGTCTACATTACGTAAATGATAGAATTCCAGACTCAAAATTAAAACTCATTGTAAACAAATAATTGTATTGAGATACATCGACAATATACCGGCTGTCCAAAGCGTCACGCGACGGAAGATTGTGGCTTCCTTGTTGATTTTTGATTAAAATCATTTATACAAAAGTTATATGGTTCCAATACGTGCACAACTGAAAAATATTTTTGCACCTACAGGGGATTCATAAAAGTAGAGGGGTATCAATTTTTTTATTTCAAATGGAACACTGTATATAATTACATTTTTGGATAGCCTAATGAATAAGCTTTTCAACGATGTATACATTTGTACAAATAAAATGCAACGTTGCCAAGTTATTTAACAAAAAGGTATTTTTTCCCTGAATGTAAGGTTAGCAATAAAAATTAATTCTTGGTTTATTATCTAAATTGAGACAAATTAGTTGAGGGATATAATTAAGCTAGGTATAGGCTTTGAAACGTTTGTAAACGTTTTATTGATATATTGAATGGAGAGAAGGCTCCGTGTGAAACTTTGGCATGTTCAACATACATCAATTCGCCTATTTCAAATGGAACACCCTGTATATTTTGATATGGGCGAATAGTACTCTTAAAGACCTAACTTTTATCTAAATACATTGATACCGCTAAAATTTATAGTTTTGAAGATATTTCCATTTTTTTTCTATAATTATTTTATAATGTAACGATTTAGTAGAGGGCCATCATTTAAAAACAATAAAACAATAAAAACAATAAAACAAAATGTCAATTAGGTGTATTTTAACTTGATATCTTTCAAAACTACTTTTTCACTACATTTGTATTTAGAAGAAAACTTGAATTAAGAGAAGTTAACTCTAAATTTTAAAATGAAATATACGAAGAACGAGTTAATTCAAATGATTTACATAATAGGAGAAGCCCAAGGTAATTATTTACTTGCTTCTAGAACTTATAAACAAAAATTTCCCGATGCCCGTTGTCCACATGAACGAGTTCTAGAAAATTTAAAAAGTAGATTTAAGGAAACAGGATCTATTGCATATAAAAAGAACAATTATCCAAAACCTGTAAACAACGAGGAAACTCAACTAGTGGAACATGATTTACAGAAATCAACAATACACAATATAATTAATGAATACCATCCACGCAAAACATTGTTTTGAAAATTGATTAAATTACTGTCGTTGGGGGTTGCAACAGCCACATATTTTTTTACTACAGTTATGATGACAGACGAATCTACTTTTCATAACAATTATTTTGTAAATAGACATAATTGTTATTATTACGCCATTGAAAATCCACACATAATTAGATACAGAAACAATCAGCGTCGATGGAGTCTCAATGTTTGGGCTGGTATTATTGACAACAAATTATTAGGACCCTATTTGTTGGAAAACAATTTAAATGCAGTAAATTATTTAAATTGATTGCGAACCAACGTGCTACCATAGATTGAAGAGAACATCCCATTCGCTAATGAGGAGATATGGTTCCAACAAGATGGCGCTCCTGCACATTCGGCTCGTGATGTGACGGAGTTTTTAAATCAGCAATTTCCTGATCGTTGGATAGGTCGTTATGGGCCTATCAAGTGGCCAGCTAGATCACCCGATCTGACGTTCATGGACTATTTGTTATGGGGCTACATTAAAAATGAAGTTTATAGAACATCACCGACTACTGCAGAAAATATAAGGGAAAGAATTCAACAAGCGTTTCGGAATGTAACCCAACAAATGTTGCATAACCAGTGCATTGAGAAAAAAGGATGCTTGTTTGAACCTTATTTAAAATTTTTTTAAGTGCACATTTGCATATGTTTGACTTACCTGCTTCTTGTTCTTGTTAATTGTTTGTTTATTATTTCAATATTACATTGTTTAGTTTATTGTTAAAAATATTTAATAAAATTAATTATTACTATTACTAATCTGGTATTGTGACTTGAAATCATGGCACTCTATTAAATCGTTACGTTATAAAATAATTATAGAAAAATTAAAAAAATGGAAATATTTTAAAAACTATAAATTGTAGCGGTATCAATGTATTTAGATAAAAGGTAGGTCTTTAAGAGTACTATTCGCCCATTCCATTTGAAATAAGAGAATTGATGTACGTTGAACATGCTAAACTTTTACACGGCGCCTTCTCTCACCTATTCAATATATCAATAAAACGTTTACATCTTTTCAAAGCCTATACCTAGCTTAATTATATCCCTGAACTAATTTGTCTCAACTTAGATAATAAACCAAGAATTAATTTTTATTGCTAACCTTACATTCAGGAAAAAATATATTTTAGTTAAATAACTTGACAATGTTGCATTTTGTATGTACAAATGTATACATCGTTGAAAAGCTTATTCATTAGGCTATCCATTTAAAATAAAAAAAGTTGACACTACTTTTACGAATCGCCCTGTAGGTGCTAAAATATTTTTAAGTTGTGCACATATTGGAACCATATAACTTTTGTATAAATGATTTTAATGAAAAATCAACAGCGAAGCCACAATCTTCCGTCGCGTGACGCTTTGGACACCCGGTATAGTTTTACGTCTATCTCTTTTAATGGCTTTTAATGGTCAGTTATTAACAAGATATAATCAATCAATCTGTTCAAATTCAGATGCGCATTGTGTACTACATCAACAGATACCAATATAGCGCGTGTGGACGGTTTGATTAGAGAAAATCGTCGAATTTCAATTAAAGCGATATAACAAAATATTGATGTGAGTGCAGGATCCGTCCATAGTATCGTACAAAAATTGGGTTACAGAAAAGTTGCGCAATGGGTTCCTCATCTTTTGCCTGAGGATCCAAAATGTTTGCACTTTAAAATGGAATTAAAAACACAATGAAATTACTAATTTTATTACTCCATAACAATATTGCAAAATGCGACACGATCTGCGAAATCTTGTAGTCGTAAGCTTTGATGCAAGCACAAATGGTATGGGTGATATTTATGTTTGTTCGTTTTCTTCGTTTGTAACTACGTTTTTCTAGATTTTTTTGTATTGGAATTTCCTGTGTCTTCAAATCGTTCACGAAGAAGTTGAAACGATTCAGGTCTTGGATGTCTAGCTAAAGGGTACTTTTGTTCAGAAATCCTGGATGCCAACAAACAATTGCTTTCAGCTTCTGCAAAAGCATAGATCATATTAATCAGCTCTTCTTTCGAGAAATTCATCGCACACAATAACTAGTTATTAACGAAATTGCTATGCAGATAAATATCTGACAATTCTTCACGCATTATTTATAAGTGGCTGTTATTTGTTAAGTTATTAAGAAACAGAAAGAGACAAGCGACAACAAAGCTACTATGATTCATTGTGTTTTTAATTCCATTTTAAAGTTCATAGTTGTGCTGTTCTACGAGTAAATAACCATTAAGCGTTTCTCTTTTATAGTCCAAAATGTTGTATTGTGTCACAAACCTATAGCTTCACAGTTTTATTGTAATTAGCATTGTTTCATTTTTGTTTTTCTGTGAATTATGACATTGTCTTAATTTATTTTATAGGTCTTATTGTGACAAATTAAATAAAAAAGTAACAAAATTTTACAATTTTCAACTTTATAGCTAAATAATTCAAAAACACTTAGGAAAAGGTAGTAAAAGTGAGTGTATATTTAAAGCTCGTAAAAAATTCTATTCAAATCTGTAATAAAATACAGGGTGTGCCATTTAAAAAAAATTAGAAAAGTAAGATTTAGTAAAATGGACCACCCTGTAGTACATGTAGAGAAAAGAGTCTGCAATCTGAATGTAGAAGTTAAATCTAGACATATTGGAAAAACAAATCCCAAAAGTTCACTCCGATAACTTTCAAGATGGCGGAGCAGGAACCTACTTAATTGACTAATTTTTTTACATAAAAACGTCAATAACTTAGGAACCGTTAGTCGTAGACCTACAGTTCTTTGATATCATTTTGCACAGCATTTAACAAAAAATTGAAATATATAATAATATATAGGGTATTGCATTAAAAAAAGCCCAAGTTTAGTATTGTGTTTGAAAATAGGCCATCCTGTATATACACAAATATTTTTATAAGATGCCCCTCGTTGTTAACTACAATAATGTGTTATAAGATTTTTTTTAATCAACACTATAGCCGTATAATCTTCCATCCCTAAATCGTTGGGACACCCTGTCTAAAGCTATATGCCGATCAGAAATGCTTAATATACAAATCGCTTAAAAAATTTAAACTAAATCCGGTATTTTCAATTAATAACAGATGTATAAATTAAAATAAAAAGTTTCGAAAAATAACTAATACTATTTACCAAATTCATTGTGGTTCTTGTGATAAAATATACATAGGAACATCTTTACAACCTTTAAACGTGTTAAACCTAAAAGTACTGCTTTGGTTAAACATTCGAATGATTTAGGACACGTCTTTCAATATGATAACACAAAAATTTTAGATAGTAGATAGTAGAATCAAATTTAAAGAAACGATTAATTTTATCAATGTTACATATAAAAATTAATAACAAAATTTCCTGTAACAGTAAAAAAAGATCTAGAAAGCTTACCCATAAATTATAATAAATTTTTAATATTAATTTTAGTTCTTTTTATTGTTAAATTTCCACTGAAGATGACTACAACGTAGTAGAAATATTGTTTCTGAAATAGGGTTCCGAATTTCTACTGCATGTAGAACTCATTAAAATAAGACAAAATGTTCATATAAATATGTGCCCTAAAACGCACCCTTAAAAAGTTACAGGCCCTTGAAAGGGTTCGAATGAAACTGATTTTATTCAATTATTTCAAAAACAATAAAATATAAAGAGATGAAATTAAGGGAACATACATAACTTTTCACGCCGAGTAACATGAGCTAGGCCATTTTTCGTTATTCGAATCATAGGCGTCCTTTTCAGGGGGATGGAAAGGGTATCAAGTCCCTAAAAAATTTTGTACGACCTTTTCGCAATTTTTTTTAACAAATTCATAAATTTTGGACAGTTTTATGTAAAAAATGTCGTCTTTGCGTAAGTCGATATCGGCAACGGTTTTTGTGTAAAATGAGTTTGAAAATTATCATTATTTGATAAAATTACTGTTATTCACTTCGGAATCAATTCAGAAACGTTCCTATTATTTAGCCAAATTGCATTTAGAAATAAGAAAGAAAATTTATGAATTTGTCAAAAAATTGCAAAAGGTCGTACAAAATTTTTAGGACTTGATACCCTTTTCATCCCCTGAAAAGGACGCATATGATTCGAATAACGAAAATGGCCTAGCTCATGTTACTCGGCGTGAAAGTTATGTATTTCCTTTATTTGGTCTTTTTATCTTTTATCGTTTTTGAAATAACTGGATAAAATCAGTTTAATTCGAACCCTTTCAAGGGTCTGTAACTTTTTAGGGATGCGTTTTAGGGCACATGTTTATAGGAACATTTTGTCTTATTTTAATGAGTTCTACATGCAATAGAAATTCGGAACCCTATTTCAGAAACACCCTGTATATGGAAAATGTTGATACATGTTGTTTCTTTTTGTTGACACGCGTACCATAGTGGAGTAAGAAAAAGAGAAGGAAAATTTATATATACACATATACATACACACATCATGTAACATTACATAATGAAAAATTTACACGTATAGTAGAGAGTTTTGTGATTCATGTGTAACGTATATGTGAATAGGAGTAGTGTCATCTGTACAGGGGTGTCGTATCAATAATTCAACCACTTAAGATTAAATATAGCCCAGGGCTATAATTAGCAATGGAAAATAATGGATAACTAGAAGATTTTATGCCACATTGCTCATCGATAGATTAATAGGTCCAGGTTCAATAACATTTGATTTGCTTATTAACAAAAAGAGAATTGCTTATATATTTTTGCTTTACAAAAAAAAGGTGTTGCGTCAAACCTGAAAATAAATAATGTAATCTCGGACGCCAATTTATTTTTACGGAACAAATAAACCTTAAAAATAGAAAAGGCACAAAAACTCATGAAAATAACATGTAAAAAATAATGACAACAATGAGTTTTCTTACGACACTTAATTTGATTATAATGGATGATCTCTTAAAAACTAATGTTAGTTATTCTTAATTAATTGTCTTAAACTATAATGTGAATTAATTAACAATATGAAACACCTGGACTAATTTCTTTTACATTTTGGGTGTCACTAGAACTTCAGCAGATAAGAAAATACTGTCGACTCATCATTTTAAATTTATTGCGCAATTTTAATGGAAGTTGAAGTAAACATCGGGTCGATATGCTGGTAATTCCACATATATAGAAATTTCTTTATAAACCTCCAAACTGAATTGATTTTGTATGGTTCAAAGTAAGATTTGGTAATTGAAATCCCACTTCGTATTAGCAAAGCTATTGCATCATCTTGCAACGTTAACGTTAAAATAAACTTAAACCCAAAGTAAAAATACGTGGTAACAGTATAAGTAAAACCGAGTTAGTGTAGTTTAGTTACCATATAAATGTGGCACTCTAAATAAAAAATTAAACAAAGCGAAAATGGCTTCTACTTAAACACGTAGTTCAAGCAAGGAATCAAGGGACGCTCAAAGTAACCCTGCGCAATGACCGAATATGACTCGAAGCGCGGAAAGGATGTGCAGTGAATAATACTTGAAATAATTGATTTATGCAACTAACGCTACACGAAATGCACTTAAGTTGCTAATATGAACGTAAATTTTAAACATACATAAAAAGGTTTGTTACAGTAGAAATAGTTATGTATCAAGGGCGTAAAACGCAACGTAAGATCCATAAAAGCTGTTTGCGCCTGAAATATATACAAAATTTTCGATCGTTTCAATAATTATTTATTAATAAATAAGTATTCCATTTTTTTTTTTACTTCTGTGAGCAGTTTATCATAAATGTTGTTTTAAATTGGATGAATTTTTATGTCTCGATATTATTAAAACTCGCCGTGTATAATAATTTACCAAATAATTTGTATTCGTTATAGAGAAATTGGTTATTGTTGTGACTAGTTTGAGAAAATAATAATCTGTATACATACGTCCGCAAGTCGATAATATTAGAACCGCCATCTCTATCTATTGTGAACTTCCCGTGTTCTACGCTCCATAGTGTATTTTGAAAGGAGTTTTTTTTTATATAATGCAAAGTTGTGACGATGAAATGGTTTCGGGAACACCACCAAATCCAAGCAAATGTAAGGTCTACGATGAATTTGTTAGCAGGTGCAATATACATAATGTTAAGACACAAAATGTATTTTTGCACATATTCAAGAAAAATTCAAATACCGTAAGCCGCCGTCTATGTGGTGCTAGTATTCTATGTTGAAGGCAGCTAGTACAAGGGATTCACCTGAGGGTAAAATGGAGTGGGGGTAAGCTACACCCACAAGGTGGCGGGGGGACGGAGTGGGGATGTGGGTGAGGGACCGGGGTGAGGGTGGGGCCGGCTTCTTTTCGGGGTTCATTTTCAACCCTTGATGGTATTTTCAACCCCTTGAATCCATTTTTACCCCTAATTAGTGACCCTGGCTGGATTAAGTCTTTATGGCAGCCCAACCCCTGAAGGGTAGGCAACCGCAGTCACCCTGTGCGCGCTTGCGGTGTTATGATTGGAGGTCCATGGGCTCCGCCTCTTGGTTTTTGTTTGGTTACGGCCATTTTGTGGGCGTGACTTGCCATTTTGTCTGCTATTTTGTGGATGTGGATTGCCGGCCGTTTTATCGGACATTTTGGTTTGGCGACCATCTTGTCAACTATGGCGGGAAATTTGAAATTGCATTATAATAAGAGGGTCCCCATGCTATCTCATAAGACAGGTATAGCACCGGAGCTTGTTCTCGGGTCACCGTCCCTTATCAGCTACAGATCTCCGGCGGCTGACATTTTATTCTATTTAATTATGGGGCAGGAAATTTGAAATAGTGCTCTAATAAGAGGTCCTCATGGTGTCTCATAAGGGAGGCTTAGGACGCCGCTTGTTCACTTGTCTTAGACCTCTGTTATGGCCCCCTTGACGGAAAATTTGAAATAGTATCGGTTTTTTTCGGTCATTTTTCTAATTGGCGGGAGATTTGAAAATGTATTCTAATAAGGTGACCATACTACCTCATAAGACAGGTATAGATCCCCATAGCTTGTTCTATGGTCTTCACCCCTTGTGGTGCCATCAACCGGTGTATTTTTAGAAGCTAATGAATGTTTTCTGAATCGGAGCTCCACCTAGTAGTATATTTTAAAAAGTAGATTTGATTATGACGCCATCTAGCGGTGTATTTTTAAAACTGATTAATGTTTTCTGTAACAGATTGATCGTGACGCCACCTAGCGGTAAGTGCATGCAGAGCCCTGTAATCAGGCATAAGAAAAGTCCGTTGGGTTTTTACGCAGACAGGTTTTAAACAGGAAAAGCAAGTCACGTAAACAAGGTCAACATAGTAATTACATTTTCAAGGTGCTTTCACCTTTCAGTATACATCTATAGCGTCAGGGAAAACTCACTAATCACCTAATTAGGTAAAGGCAAACACGTTGACCTTCATTTCCCGTTTTGATAAAATTTTTATGTTAGGTCAACAGCGCGCGAGCATTGACCTAACCTAACAACCGTGCGTTTATTAATCTAACGTAATACTGTACGTGTATTGACCTAACCTAAAACGCAAGAATCGTGAGAAGCGAGCGGACGAGAGAGAGGCGAGAGGGATGAGAGCGAGAGGGACGTGAGAGAGACGCGAAAGGCCGGAGAAGTGAGAGGCGAGAGACGGGAGGTACGAGAGATACTTAAGCGAGGGAGAGGGAGAGATGGGGAGGGGGTGGGAGAAAGAGCCGCGGGGGACGAGGAACAGACGCGAGAGACCCGAGAAGCGAGAGGATAGAGGCGTGAGATACGAGAGAGAGGGGGAGAGCGAGTCGTGGCGGACGAGAGGTACGAGAGAGATGCGAGAGACCGGAGAAGCGAAAGGCGAGAGAGCAACGACACAAACGAGAGAGGTGAGCGCGATCAACACATTAGATGTACTTGAATAGTGGAAGGTTGTTATTGTGGTTACATAACTGGGGGAAATCCAGAAAATAATTACTCTGTATTAATGATTGCTGGAGGTCTCTCTGTAATTTATATTAGTTCAGTTATAAACAAGACGCCGAAAGTGAATGTGTTGTGACTATGAGCAGCTGTTTACCGTGTCAAGGCGTTCTCCCAATACGATTATCGACAACAACCCTGGTAAGTGATCGTTGTTTATTTTAACCCTTACACCATATTTTATTTACTTTATTTAATTGCTAGAGGAGTGATTTCAAGTTTAGTTATATTTGTTGTATTTAACTGCAAAACGTATTTTTTATCATTGTGTTCAAAACTTTCCAATAGTGTTACACGCTAATTTGGATGATATTATTATTATGGTTGTCTAATGATAATGACAAGGGTTGGATCAAATAAAACACAGAGTCCTATAGTTGTCTTACGCAATGAAATCGACGTTAGCTTCAAATCACATGTGTATTATCAAAATTAGAAGTGAAAGTCGGCTAGTTTATTTGTCCCCGGGCATTTCACCATTTTTAAAAACGAAATAGTACGCTCAACCTTGTTTATAAATCTAGGGCCCTTTTGTCAGAGGTATTTCCGATAAGACATTCCTTGTATGTAAAATAATATAGCGATCGGATTTCGAATTTGGTTATATCTGTTATTGTATAGGTATTTTTACTGATTTAACTGTAAAACGTATTTTTATCACTGTATGCAACACATGGTAATGGTGTTACATGTTAATCTGATGCTCGTATATTGACAGTAATTTTTGAATTGTGGTTGGTGTTAACAAGCTGTAAGTTAAGCCAAACCAGTATTTTTGAATTGTAAGCTGATTTTTGCAAGCTGTAACTTATGATTTGGTTGACATTGAATTTATTGAGATTGATTTGCGGATGATCGCAATATTAGTTTTAGTAAAAAATGTTTACATGAATGTTTTAAATTACAATAATAATAGATACATTGAATAGATTTTTCTTTTTCTGTTTACCAAAGTCTTCTAAAATAAAATAAAAAATAAAACAATTACCGAGCCAAATGAAATGATTCTGGGCTCGTAAAATCTATATTTCCATTTACATCCATAATCTGTCAAGTAGAACCGTCTCAATCATTAATTTTGAAATTGATACATAAAATACCATATAACGTTAGAGTTAATGTATGTGTGACATTATTGGTTACGAAAAAAAATAAACATTTTATTTAATATTCTTAATGATCTAACAAGAAGTAAAAGAAATTGAAACTAGGAAGAGTTATTTTTCTTATTTCGGTGTTTTATGTCTATAATTAAATCTAATAGATGTCAAGTGTTCTTCCAGCTTGGTTATCTCTTAAAACACACTAGACAAAAATAGAAATAGGTTAATATTCGTATATTAAGTAACTTCCGTATAGATAAATCAATAACATTTTAATTAAAAAACGGAAATTAAAGATAATGTTACACCGAAAGATCATAATCGTTAAAAGGAGTTGTAATGAAGAAATAAATTTTAATTAACCACATTAAACAAATGCATTTACAAGTTTTAAACTGTACAAAATCATGGCAAAAATTATTAAACATACGTTTTGTTAGTATGCATTTCTATTATTCTAATTCTATTAATAAAATAGCTCAACTTCATAAAAAACTTTTTAAAAATCAGGTTGACAATATTTTAATATTGTTGCTTTAGTATTCTTCGCATTTTATTAGTTCTGTTTTTTAAATATGTATCCCATGCCAATCTAAGGTTGCAATCATCCAAAATTAATTATAAGATGAATGCGGTGAAATGTGCATATACAACTTCTACTAAAAATTGTCCTTCTGTATTTTATTCACATGTAGTTTTATTTTTAAAATTACGTGATGTGATTCCGCATAAATAATAAAGATTATTTCTGTTTTAATAGGTATCTACAGGTTCATTATTTCTATAGTATACTCAAAGTATGGGACTAGTGTTATCAATTATTTAGCAAAAATTAAGCAGATGAGTAGTTTAGTTTTAAAACACTTTTTTCAGTAAAAATGACGATGCTATTTATTACTTCTTTTGGCGAAATTTCGGTTAGCTGACATTATATACCTAACATGTTTGAGGTCATAACCACATTTATGGCAACTATCTCTTTCAATATATCTTTTTTAGATAAAAAAATAATTAATATACGTTGCTTTCTTGGACACTGCTACCTAAATGAAGACGCAATCAAAATTGACTAACTTCAAGCTCACCAAGATTATCCATATTAAACTAATTGCAAATATTTATTTTTACTGAATCTTACCTTTAAATGAAACTATTTATGCACGTTTTCAGAAACACATATTAAAGTAACATTAATATATCGAAGTCATTTCCGACTCGATTTTGTAAGCTGAACTGAAATAGGTAGGTACCACCATACGACAAAAATAACATCAGGATGGCGCAGGTTACAATAAACAACTAAGCTAATTTTATACAGTAGTAAACTTGTAGATTCAATCAATTTATTTATAATATTGACACTGACTCATTTTCATTTGTACAAATAATAAATAGTGAACTGAATACCTAATTTTTTAATTCATAATTAAATTGTATTAAATGGTTTAAAACGTTTTTAAACGAAAGCCATTAATAAAAGTTTAATAAATCAGAATTAATTTGCATAGCGTACGTAATTCGAGTACACATTAATAAGTACAAACATATTAAGTTTCAACACGGTATATTTAACTTCATTATTCGATTTTAAAATAGATTTTCAGTTTTACATGTTCTAGATAGGAAAATATTCGGGGAAGAATATCAAAATATTAGAGAGTAACGTATTTTGAAGAAAAGAATTGTTTTAACACTGCAATTGAAACGTTTGTGTTAACCCATAATATAATTCAGACAACATGAAAAACAGTGGTTAGATAGAAATCTTTTAACAAATCCAAGGTTACTTTGGCAACTAAAATTAACTGTTTTCAAGTGTAACTATTATAAATAGGGAAATATGTGATAAAGCAATTATTAGAATTAATTATATTTCAATAATTTGTAACCAAGAATACGTCTACTGGTATATATATATATATATATATATATATATATATATATATATATATATATATATATATATATATATATATATCCGACAATCTATGAACTTAATGTGTGGAAATTAGGAACGGACGTTTGTTTTTTCCGCACAAAAATGATAACTACTCCAACAGGAAAAAGCACTAGGATTAACGATTAACACCTTTTCTATCGTCTTCAACACAGTCCCTTTGGACAAACTGCATTTAACGATAAATCAATCTCGTGTTGGTTGAAATGACACAATAAAATCCTTTCAAAGGGTTGATTGGGGAAACTGCCCCTACTCACGGAAGTTCTTTTAACACGGATTTGAGGTAACGCCGTTCCGCGATCATTTACCAGCGGTGGTAATGTAACGTCTAAACTAAGAGTCCCTCTCGTACATAACTCACTTACCGCCACATTGAACTCATATTCCCCTTCCTCTTAATCAACCAATCATACAACGGATTACTTAAAATTTTTAATACGCACCAAAACGAACTAAACTCGAAAGCCGACGGGAAAATTGCATCACCAAAAAAATAACGTTACAATCTAAAAGCTTCCCAAAAAATTATGTGTTATCAAATTCAATTTCATGAACTTATACTACATTTTAGAAGTCCGGTACTAATAAATGATTCATAATTTCATAACGATCACGTGACAAAACAATATGGTCTTTATCCCATCTTATGGAATCGTCGTGATGCTAATTACAAAAAAAGTGATAGAAAGAAAGACTCCATTCAAGAAATCGCCGTAGCACTGGAAAAAAGCTCCGACGAAATTGAAAGCGGATGATGAAATGGGGTATGGGGTTTCAAAGATGTTTGGTTTGGTTACAAGTATTTTGCATTTTTGAGGGACAAAAATATCCCAAATGAAACCAGAGAAACAGCCGAGGTTGAAACATATTTGGTAAAGTTATTTCTAACTTCTTGCGATCCTAAAGTTGATTTACGGTCTAGTTTTTATAAATTCTGAAAAGAACTTGATTTTTCTTTTCTTTACGATCCTTCAATCAACCCTTCTGTAGGATGTTCACGATCAAATAAATCATCTGGGGTATATATCTTCTTGGAAGATTTACTTTGCAGTACTGTGAGTATGGATTTATGGGGTTCCAATAAAAGTGGTATACGCAAAACGCGAAACACTGATGACGAATTTCCAAATGAATTCTCTACTACCCGACGTTCTATAATTAAGTGCTGTTTTGGGAGATCCCTTTAAGGGTATTCCAGGATATGGGTTCATAATGTTTGGATGGAGACGTTGGGGTCCCTTGTTCTGGTCCTAGCAACGGTGTTGGTGGTGGAAGGTTGAGGGTCCCATTTTCTATTTTAGAACCCAAGGTAGTGATATTTTAAAAACTCCTCCGTCCGAAATTCACGCTTGAGTTCTTACATTGGCAAATATAAACATATAATTTGCGACCACTGCTGCCACAAGGAGTATACTAAAATGTCCTTTATAGTTAAAATACTCGCTTCCGGTTTGAATTGGAGCTTGTAAATTAACGTATTTTCGATGAATTGCCCCTACGCAATGAGGAAATTGCAATGTCTTAATATTCTTTAGCAACAGCGAGCCACTCTTCGGACCTTTTAACTCCCACAGATACAACAGAAGATGCAACAACAGTACAAAGTGCAAAATAGAAAGAGAACCTAACATCGCAAAAGAATTTAAACAAGTAACAGAGAGTGAGTGACACACAAATTATACAGCTTCTAACATACTAAAAAACATACCACAAGAAGAGTCGGAACCCATCCATAATAGCTCTACTTTTGGTAGCTATATTGCTTCGAAGCTACGTCAATTTAACTCACTTATGACATCACATGTAGAACAAAATTAATAATATAATCTACGATTTTGAATAAGTACAACCAGACTCGTGTAGGAGTCACCGGTTGCTAAAAACCGCAACGTTACTGGTATTGCTTTTCGATAATTAGCATTTTGTTTTGAGATTAAACCATTTTTAATAGCTTTTCGAAATGAGCTGCACTCATTCGATTAAAATTATATATATACACATACGCAAGGTAATATTTTTAAAAATTGAGTTTGCTCTGGGTTTGCAAACCTAAAGCCGGGAGCTGATTGCGAGTTCGACGTCTACAATAGAAATAAGTAAGTTCGTGATCAGTTCCGTTTTCTTTTCGCCAAGGGTTCGGTAGTTGAAAATGGACGAGGAAAATGTGGTTATTGCCTTTGCAGCCTTTTTGTTTTTAAAAATCGCTTCTGGAAAAATCGAAGGAGACTGACTCCTAGAAGATCGCGGCGCAGGAGTTTATTTAAAAATCGCGTGAGGTATAGTGGAAGTCATTTGCTAAGCGAGTTGTAATTGGAAGATCAAAGTTTATTTTACAATTTTAATCGAGTGAGTGCAGCTCATTTCGAAAAGCTATTAAAAATGGTTTAATCTCAAAACAAAATGCTAATTATCGAAAAGCAATACCAGTAACTTTGCAGTTTTTAACACCCGGTGACTCCTAAACGAGTCTGATTGTACTTATTCAAAATCGTAGATTATATTATTAATTTTATGTTCTACATGTGATGACATATGTGAGTTAAATTGACGTAGCTTCGAAGCAATATAGCTACCAAAAGTAGAGCAATTATGGATGGGTTCTGACTTTTTTTGTGGTATGTTTTTTTAGTATACTAGAAGCCTGTATAATTTGTGTGTCACTCACTCTCTGTTACTTGTTTAAATTCTTTTGCGATGTTAGGTTCTCTTTCTATTTTGCACTTTGTACTGTTGTTGCATCTTCTGTTGTATCAGTGGGAGTTAAAAGGTCCGTAAAATCTTCTTCACTAGAACTCTGCCACTTCAAAAACATTTTCTACTTCCTGAGACTCATGAAAAAAAAAGTATCGAAATAGTGAAAATAGAGGAAAATTTTATCCTATAGATTTAATTTGCATTAACCATCTCTCTCATTTTATCTCACCAATAAGTGAAACAAAGTTTGTACTTAGGTATATTTAATTAGCAGATACCGAACTTACCCGAAGAGTGGCTCGCTGTTGCTAAAGAATATGAAGACATTGCAATTTCCTCATTGGGTAGGAGTAATTGATCGAAAATACGTTACTTTACAAGCTCCAATTCAAACCGGAAGCGAGTATTTTAACTATAAAGGACATTTTAGTATAGTCCTTATGGTAGCAGTGGACGCAAATTATATGTTTATACTTGCCAATGTAGGAACTCAAGCGTGAATTTCAGACGGAGGAGTTTTTAAAAATATTACCTTGGGTTCTAAAATAGAAAATGGAACCCTCAACCTTCCACCACCAACACCGTTGCTAGGACCAGGACAAGGGACCCCAACGTCTCCATCCAAACATTATGAACCCATATCCTGGAATACCCTTAAAGGGATCTCCCAAAACAGCACTTAATTATAGAACGTCGGGTAGTAGAGAATTCATTTGGAAATTCGTCATCAGTGTTTCGCGTTTTGCGTATACCACTTTTATTGGAACCCCATAAAACCATACTCACAGTACTGCAAAGTAAATCTTCCAAGAAGATATATACCCCAGATGATTTATTTGATCGTGAACATCCTACAGAAGGGTTGATTGAAGGATGGTGGAGAAAGAAAAAATCAAGTTCTTTTCAGAATTTGCAAAAACTAGACCGTACATCAACTTTAGCATCGCAAAGAAATAACTTTACCAAATATGTTTCAACCATCGACCCAGTTCCATCGCAAAGCCTTTACGAATAAATGTTTAAAACTTGTTACTTAGTCAAATTAAAAAAACTTGTACTTACCTCGACTGTTTCTCTGGTTTCATTTGGGATATTTTGTCCCTCAAAAATGCAAAATACTTGTAACCAAACCAAACAACTTAGAAACGCCATCTCTCCCCATACCCCATTTCATCATCCGCTTTCAATTTCGTCGGAGCTACGGCGATTTCTTGAATGGAGTCTTTCTTTCTATCCCTATTTTTGTAATTAGCATCACGAGAATTCCATAAGTTGGGATACTTCTAAAATGTAGTATAAGTTCATGCAATTGAACTTGATAACACATAATTTTTTGGGAAGCTTTTAGATTGTAACGTTATTTTTTTGGTGATGCAATTTTTCCGTCGGCTTTCGAGTTTAGTTCGTTTTGGCGCGTATTAAAAATTTTAAGTAATCCGTTGTATGATTGGTTAATTAAGAAGAAGGGGAATAAGAGTTCAATGTGGCGGTAAGTGAGTTATGCACGAGAGGGACTCTTAGTTTAGACGTTACAGTTACCACCGCTGGTGAATGATCGCGGAACGGCGTTACCTCAAATCCGTGTTAAAAGAACTTCCGTGAGTAGCGGCAGTTTTCCCAATCAACCCTTTGAAAGGATTTTATTGTGTCATTTCAACCAACACGAGATTGATTTATCGTTAAGTGCAGTTTGTCCAAAGGGACTGTTGAAGATGATAGAAGAAGGTGTTAATCGTTAATCCTAGTGTTTTTTCCTGTTAGAGTAGTTATCACTTTTGTGCGGAAAAAACCAAACGTCCGTTCCTAATTTCCACACATTAAGTTCATAGATTGTCGGTAACGAAAAACTCGCTGTACATATTTATTATTTAAGCTTTTTGTGTTGTTAAAGAAAATAATAAGTGTCGTTGATAGAGTATGCTTGACAAGTAACGTGTAAATGTAGACATTAGTGTACCGTACAACCAATTGAGATATTAATCATCCATGATTCAGACATTGAATTAATGCGACGTGTTCCATACTGGGCGCGCCATACTGGGAGATTCGAAGGTAGTTACAACGTCGATCATATCGCCGAAGCCGCTGCAGGGTTCATCATTTGGGTTTCCACCAGGTGGTTGTATAACGAAAGGAGGTAAATTAAAGGAGCCAACTGATTTAAAGGCTGATCAAAATTAAGGTAATCCTTTCCGACCATGTTGTTGCTGTGTGTTGACAATTTTTAATAAAGTATTGCACGTTTCTTGTATGCGCTAACGGTTGAATACGCTGTCCTGTAGGATCAATTCCTTTAATATTTTCCCATTTAAAGCTTAAGGGAAGTGTATTCATCTGTGTTATAATCCAAATTTATATGAGTTGTTAGTTGTTGTATTGACTGGCGTTAAACAGGGGAACGCAGATTATTTGTTATAACCATTTGTCATCTTGACATAAGAGTAATATTAACAGTAATTTAGTAAAGGCATACGTTGAAACTAGCTAGTATCACTGCATTTTAAGTTGTAACGTGCCAATTCATTTGTTTTCAATTTTTGGCTATCGTTACCTTAATTAAGTTTGGAAATTTGCATTATTATTGATAAATATGCTTACATTACATTAATATCTTTAAGTATTTCTTTTTTCTTTCAATAATTACATTTTTTACATTTCGATATTTTCACTTTGGCCTACATAATTACGAACGTCCCTGTGTATATTTCAAATATCTATTTTAGTTGTTCTATGCGCAAACGCGTATTGAAGACGGTTACTTCACTTCCTTTCTGTTTCTTGTGCCGACCAGTTCGTTACGTTATCTTTTAAGTTTTGCTTCCCTTTTACAAGGTATGTAAGGTTTTTAATTACATTTCTGTAAACATTATATTGATTATTATAAGTTTTGTTATGAACGAATAAGTTCAAAGGTAAATATGTAATTAAACATTATTATTAATTTTATTACATACATAAATAAAAAGTTTACCTTGAGTAGGGTTTGAACCTACGACCTGTACTTTGCTAGAGTACCGCGCTAACCAACTGCGCCATCGAGATTCAAGCCACAAGCGACGCAAACTTTGTCTTTATGTATGTAGAACTGATGTAGAGTCTAAATATAATGAGATTATAATCAAATTACTTATATTAATGGAATGTGAGCCTGCAATATCGCAAGGATTTACACATACCAAAGGAACTTGACTAATATTAATTTATTATAAGTTTTGTTATGAACGAATAAGTTCAAAGATAAATATGTAATTAAAAATTATTATTAATTTTATTAAATACACAAATAAAAAGTTTACCTCGAGTAGGATTTGAACCTACGACCTGTACTTTGCTAGAGTACCGCGCTAACCAACTGCGCCATCGAGATTTAAGCCCCAATCGAAGCAAACTTTGTCTTTATGTATGTAGAATTGATGTAAATTCTAAATATAATTATATTTATTACGGAACAAAGCTAGGGTAATAATCCCTTGGCAGCGGCAAGGCCCTGGAACTGGGAAGGTCCCCAATATGGTAATAATTTCGTATCGTTGCAAAGGCGTGCTGCATGACATCACGGAAAATGCATAAAATGGCGCATGGTAATGCTTTGTCATCTGCACGAGTATAAATGGGGATAACTTGTGGCACGTAATATTTAAGATAAACGTGCGATACTTTTGTAGCCTTACAAGAATAGCAAAGATCTGCAGGTCCTAGGACCGCCTGTGACTACGTTCAAAGGTATGCGAGTTATTTGGGTATTTAGACGAGCTGTAAACCTTCGCAGTCAGGCATTTCAACCTTGATTGTGTAATTGTATATACTATGGTGCCCTTTCCGGTTTTATGTCCACCCCAACCCCTACTGTGACTTATTTATGGCAATCCACCCTACGGTGCGCAAAATTAAGTAACACCTTACCCACCCCCAACCACTGAGTAGTCGAAGAAAACCCCCAATTTTACCTGTTATCCCGTTCTACTGCAAGTTTATACCGTAACAGTTCAATTAAATTAACTACTTCTTCCCCCGAGCACTCCATTTTCACGAAACAAATAAAATGATACGCCACAAAAATGCACGAAAGCATCCAGACCGCACCAAGGACTCGCTAACTATCTCTTTGATGTACCGCTTCAAAAGCGAACTCATTGCGACCTCGAGAACTGTTTTAGAACTCCTCGCGAACGTACGTCCACACTAGGTTCGCTAGTGGTTTAACAACAGCTCGCAAGCGTGGTCTGTACCCGGCATAAGATTGAGTACATTTGAGAATTAAAAACATACTTTCAACATTATATATATGATGTTTGTATAATAATGAACACATTTATTTACAAAAAAAATTATTTCACTGCTCTCTTCTAAAATTATGACTTTGTCGCATTCGTTCGTTGTGAACATACAGTAAGAAGAACAGATTAGGTAATAGAATCTTTACAAGTAGAGGGCGGATTTATGTGCCTCAGTATGCTTATTTTTTTCAAATTATAAGATAATATTCAATTTATTTAAGACAGCCAAAATAAATACATCGCTTGTTCCCATAACAGTGTGGAACTGCAATCATCAACTTAACTTTAGTTCTCACTGACCTACACATAAGCCAGGCTGGTGCAGAAATAAAACCCATGTACCGAGTAACAAATTCAAATAGATGCGCAAAGACTTGACTCCCGGAAAGGCGTGCAGATGAAGCCTAAAAATTGATACGATAATAGGGTGACCACTTATACAAAAAGGAAATATGGAACATGGACGCATCACACCAAGAATCTGAGGGGTACCAAATGCTCCTCAGTAAGGGAAGGAGAGAGAAGTTTCTTTTAAATTAGACACAAAATTAGTTTCCATGGCTCTCTAGATTAAGTCACAAATGTTGTTTATGATAAGTTTTTAGGCGTCCTTGTCATAATGCAATAGTCTCAACAAAAAAAAATTTAAACAATCTATTTAATTCTATATTTTACTTCGGTTGTTAGAAGTACATAGTTAATCAAATGGTGAACGGAACGTTACTGATTTGTATATTTTTCCATTGCATTCGTAAAATATCTGGGCGATCTTGAAGCTATACTTAAAAAATCCAAGACAATTCATTTCAAAATTACGTTTTGTCGTTAAAAGTCCTTTTAAAGGCTAATTTTTTCGCTGTTCCCAATTTTATTCATATCAGAAAAATCCTTTCCGTGTCAGCGTTGGATCACGGTAAACCCATGCACATTTAAATAATCTTTAATATGTTGTTGTGTTGTATATCTTCATATTGTACATCTTTAATATTCTCTCTATCGAAGGTAGCAACGATAACCATCTGGTTTAATGTATTCCAACAGTTTTATGGTATTCAACATTACCAAACACAAAATTTTTTTAATTGCTCAACAGTATAAATGTAGCACAGTTCACCCCAACTAAAGGTCTTTTAAGTAACTGCTGAACTTTATGAAAGAGTTATTCTCATCATGTCTTGCTAGTCCTCCAAAACTGCAATTTGTGTTGTCAGCGTACATTGCCATTACTTTTGTTGTTAATTCGTATTTGTCAACCGTTTTAATAATATATCTTTATAAATGTCTAACGTTTCATCGAAAAGATCTTAAACTTCCAAGAGTTTTACTTGAATGTCCTTGTCCTTCATCAAATATCTTACGAGTATATAGGACAAATTTTTACGCTCCCGTGATTTGAACAATCGGTGTGTATTATGACAAAATTGACCGTTCCAAGATAATTTTGTATTACACTATATTTATTTACAAGCACCGGTGCATTTATTTTCCAGACGGTACAAGACACCGTGGCCAAAAGTGCTACAAAAGTCTCGTAAATTATGGAACTTGAGATGTCATCCTATTGTGTCTTATCTGAAAGTCGCACTATCTTTTTCGTACTTCCTAGGCTTCCTAGCGCTTGAACACCGGGAGTGAATAGTCTTCTTAACATCATTAATTAATTTTTGTTTGGTGAAATAAAAACCCATTATTAGTGTCACCTAATTATGTTGCGTCTAGATGAGGTTTACGTGCAAAATTTGGATGTTTTTTGTCGCCTACAATTTCAATATTTATAACTACTGCCTGTAAATAAATTTATTAAATTTGACACACGCTATATACCCTCTAAAGGGTCTTTACAAAATCCTTCCATACGTTCCTTAGACAAAACTTAGTTATACATTTAAAACAGCTAATGTGATTTTGCTAAAGTTTGATACGTTGACATAGTGCCATGGTTTTATCACAAATTCGTATTTTTGCAAAGAAATAAAATGGGGTACGAAACAATATTATTAAGGATTATCGCATTTTCGGCTATTGTCCCTGGTCTGTGTACTTACGCGCTACTCCTCCAACGGGATAAAATACTTTTTTGATTGGTCATTACATCTGTTGCAACTAGTTCAAAAACTTCCGGAAATCCAAAAGTTTTACATTTAACACTCCTACAGTTTTTTTTTGATGCGGTTTCTTGCTTATATGATATTTACTAGGCCTCAAAATTACAGAGCAACATTTAAATTTATCTGTCGCTTCAGATTTTGAATTAATGATTCAATAAATCACCCAACTCTAAAGGAAAGTGCGATACATCAATGCCGAATATACCGATATGCTATTGTTTTTTGGATGTTGTCCAAGACATTTTGTAGTGTGTCAAGGTGTGCTATAAAAGGTTTCAAAATCGTTGTACGCCACATACTGATGTTGGGAAAGGCCATGGAAGACCGGTCACGTTGTTCCCAAAACTGGAAATGGAAAGCAGCGTTTTGTAAGAGTTCCTATTCAAAACTATTTAAAACCTTAGTAGGTACCCAAACAAATAGAGAGGTAGAGGTAATGAATCTTTTGTGCCACCACCACTTTCTCCATTGTATTAGTTTGTATGTAGCTTACTCATAAAATTCATATAAATCTTTGTGTAGATGTAGGTAGTGAAGAGTTTGAAAATTTTTATATTATCTATATTTCTTTGTTTGCAGAAATTAAAAATGTTCAAATACTAATAAACCCAAGTTCTCCTTCCATAGATTGATATTAATCATAATTTTGTTTCGGGAATTTTGCCAACATCGCATAAACCGATTTAAAAAAAAATTGGTTTGGTGTGAAGTGAAGTGTAGTTTTCTTCTGTTAACTAGTATGGAGGGGGGAGGGGTTAAAATCATTTTTCGGGAATACTTCCTGAAAGGGTGGAAAAATAAAATCAAGTTTTACATAAAAAAAATAACAAAGATTTTGGAAAAGGGCATGCACCGTAAGGATCGATCGACCACCTTAAATTTACCCTTATGTTAATGTTCTTTTGCGAGAATGGGTTTATTGCGCAACCTACACTTATTTATGATCAATTAAATAGTCCAGGAATTATTGAAACACCTTGTAACTAAAAAATATAAAATATAGAGTATTACAAAGAGTTTTCTAAAATCAATTTAGAGTTTACATTTCTACTATCATTTTTAGTCATCAAGGGAAATGAATACAGGGATTTGATTTCAAGATTGGTCAATATATCTATAACCTCATCTAAACACAAATTGATAATGCAAATACAGTTGCTTTGAAACTTTATTGAAACCAAATATTTTAAAGAACAATGTACTAACATCAGATTGATATAAGTACTTATTTAGCGGAACTCTCTTAATATGCCTAGTTGTGAAGATAACAGTTAAATCCTCTCACATTATAATAACCATGTGTGAAAACCAAACCATTTCAAAACCATGGGCCGATTGCATAAAGATGGGTTAATCCAAGAATATTCTAATACTGACATTAACAAATATGACTTGCGTTTCCAAAAAACATTAATTTTCATTCAACATTTAGATTGGAAAAGTAGGTGATTGAATCACTGCTATTATTTGAAATGATTGGCAATTGTCACTTAAAAACTTTATATAAGAATTCATATCACTAGGTGAGATAAGTTAGTTTTGCGAGTATGAGCCGAGACCTGTAATTGCGAATACTCGCAACAATTAGTTATGGGCGAATGATACACATACATTTTTGTGCGATCGTTATTAATTCATTTGAAAATATTTTCGAAAATGTCCTTTTTTGACGCCATCATAGTTTAAGTTATGTTGGTAGTATTGAACACCAAAGTGTTCGACAGCTCTAATATGTAAACAGCTTTGAGCAGATGTTCATGTAAGAATTTTACATAAATAATGAAATAATGAAAGGCCAATTCTCAAGAAAATATCGAAACTTACATCATTATATAATACATAATAATGAAATCTACACACGTTAAGAAAATGCACTAAACGTGCAACAAGTGGCGCATTTTTTCACAAAACATTTAACATACGAGGGTAAGGTGAAAAATTCTCGGCCTGACAATGAAAGACTGCGACTTTCAGTTAAAAGCTGATTTTATTTTTCTACATAATCTCCCTTGACTTTAAAACACTTGATCCAGCATTTCTCCAACATCAGTATTCCTTCCCGGAAGTGAGAGTCTGGAAGGTTGAGAAAATATTCATCTATGGCCCTCTCCACTTCTTCATTGGATGCGAAGCGTTTCCCAGAAACAAATTTCTTCAAGTTTGGAGACAGATGGAAGTCTAAGGATGCCGAATCAGGAGAATAGGAGGGATGACCGAGCAAATCGTATCTCAAGAAGGTTGGGGTAATATTCGCCCTACATTGTTCTGCCTTTTGCCACGTAATGAATTAACAGGATCCTTTTCGCATCCCAAAAACGCTAGCCATGACCTTTCCGGCAGATGCGATCGATTTCGCTTTTTTGGGCGCTGAAACACCGGCTTCCACCCAGTGCTTGGACTGCTGTTTCGTTTCTGGCGTGTAGTGGTGGACTCATGTCTCATCCATGGTGACAAATCGCCGCACAAAATGGATTGGATCTCTATTGAATCGGTCCAAAGATTGCTACGAAAATTTGCTTTTGATCGGAATTCAGCAAATGCGACACCCATCTTGCGCAGAGATTTCGCATCCCTAATTCCTTGTGCAACATGTTTCGCACCCCTTCTTCCGATATCCCCACGGCCTCGGCTATCTCACTCATCTTTGCTCGCCTATCGTCCAACACGATATCATGCACTTTTTCAATGGTTTCTGGTGTGGTTGCGGTTTCTAGCCGTTCTTCACGTGGGTTATCTTCGAGGGATGTGCTACCACGTTTAAATTCAGCTGCCCACTTTTTAACGGTTCCAAAACGAAGAATTTTATGACTGCACGGTATTTAAGTTCATCCATTTTAACGAAAAACACCCAAGACGTTCACTGCAAAAATTCGTGTAAAAAACTACTTGAGGGAACAAGTTGAGACTTGTGTCATACGAACCAATGACACGTGCACCCAGGCAGGAAACGGAAATTTTTCCTGATTGGAGCGCCATCTCTGTGTCAGGCCGAGAACTATTCACCTTACTCTCGTAAGTAGTCAACAGATAATCATAGTTCATTTCGAAATAAGAACATATTCTCGAAAATTTGATAAAGTGACTTTTATTCCGTAATATCCTTTGGAACAACATTATAAAAGAAGTTAAAAAATTTGAGATTGGAAGATTTGTAAGGTACTACTAATGTGACACTGACATCAATCAAGCAAATAGTAAGATATCCAAAGTCAACAGTCTACAGTGCTGGCTTTAGCCATAGAAGTTCAGATTAACGTTTCGCTGATATGTAGATTTTCCAAACGCATAATCTGACATAAACGTCAAACCCAACTTTGTGGATGTGCCGATTAGCCTAAATCATACTACCGTCGAAATATTCACAGTACTTCGAATATTAAAAAATTAAAAAACAAATTTTACATGAGAAATCATCTTATGTTTTCTGCACTCCAGCACATAATTTTGTATTTGAGGGAAAAAATGTCACTTTTTCTCCCTGAGCAATTAAATATAGTATCTTATATACCAAGAGACTAAAGTACAACTTTTAATCCGGAGAGTGGAGGCTTTCGTCAATGTTGGAAGGAAGTTAAAAGATGCTTTAGTCCTGTCGTATATGTTATTTTTTTGTATTGCAGGGATTCAAGGCTAGAAGGTTATAAAAAAATCAAAACATCAAATCTGAGCCTGCATCTATTTTGATATAAGAGATGGATTTGTGATTTTATAACAGAAATATTTATTTGTATGCCAAAGATGCAAAATGCTACTTTGACGGCCGAAAGGAAAAGTGTTGGACGAGGCCGCGCGCCTGACAATCCTGAAGCCGTCAAAGACATTTTACGTCCGTGGCGTGCACAAAAACCATTAAATAAATATGAATACAAAATTAAATTATTTATGTACAAAATCAGTACTAAAATTCTCAGTGTGCTACGATGTGGGGCAGAATAAATTTAGCTAGCAACGTTTGGGGAAAAAACCCTCATAAGTAAAGCAAGTAAGAGAAATGGCTGGAAATTATTTTGAAGTTCGTAACTCGACCGATAAGGGGCGTAACTCCTACAATGAAACATAAAATTCATGCTATCTCATAAAATTGAGTGATGAGCTATAACTTTGAAAATATCATTTAAAAGGTTGGGTTATACCTCAGCATTTTGCTTTGCATTTTTCCGTATCTCTCATAATAAAGGAGGGGGAGGCCAATGCATTTTCTAATATTTACATTTTAATATCTCCTGAACCACTCAAGGGATTCGAAAATCCTTAGTCTCGTTTGAAAAAGCGATTTATAGTCTTTTGAATGGTGTTTTTTGTTGCAGCGTTTAGTTTTAAATAAATAAAGTATAGCGTTCTCTGGAAAAAACTAAATAGAACGGTACTATTTATTTGGCAGACTGATACGCGGCTTAAAATTACCTAAATGTTAGTGAAAGCCCGTTCTCGATTTATACGAGAAAAGGTTAAAAATTTGAATACCACAATCCGATTACGGAAAACTGGCAACGTGCAGCCGATTCAACCACCTGTAGGAGTTCGTAGAACACGCCCCGAGAAAATATTATCAACGTTATCAATACGATCCCACCGTAAGCAGCACAAAAATTTTCGACGACTTGAGAGTTCCAAAAGAATTGTCCACGAGATTCTTCAAAACAATAATATACATCCCTGCCACGTCGTTTTACATTAGGCATTAAATCATACTAATTATGATCATAGACTCAACCATTGTCACTGGCTCCAAAAATGTGAGTCGGGAAAATCCAGATTTTTTTGTTGAAGCGTTTAGTTTCAAACAAATACACTAGAGCGATTACACATTTTTGTGATTTTTTTGAAAAAAACTAAATAGAACGATATTATTTATTTGACACACTCGGCTTAAAATTACCTACATTTTAGTGAAAACTCCTTTGCGATATCTCCATGCGTTCTCGATTTATACGAAAAAATGTCAAAAATTTGAATTGGCGTATTTTAAACTACGGCTCGACTTTCTCCCCACTAAGTAACAATGTTGATAAGTCGCATCTTGCCTTCCTTCACACTTTATCTAGGCTTAGGACTGGTTCAAAACTTAATTTTAAAGCGTGTTTAAAGGCAAACGGGACAACGGAACATCAGTGATAACAGTAAAACAGAAGCACAAAAATCTTAGATCTATCTACACGAAGAAAGCTTAGCCAGAAATACCTCACAAATTATCAAAATGTCATCATATTTCTCCTGGTTGTTGATTTCTCTTGGAAAACCAGTTCTTTCAGTCTACCCCATAGGTAAAAATTTGAACAAGTAAGATCCGGCAAACGCGCCGGCCAGGGAAATAGACTTCGCCTTCCAATAACACGAATCGAATATTGCTCACATAAATACCGACGTACGTCATAATGTGCCGGACAACCATCAAGCTGAAACCACATGCGCCTTCTTGTTTCGAAGGAGACGTCTTCTAAAAGTTGTGGAAGAGAAACGTTCAAAAATTCCAAGAACCTCTCCCCATTAAAGGTTTGGTCAAAAAATGTGGACCTATAATTGTTCCTTCCAGTATTCCGCACTATTATGTTTAAACACCCGCGATTTTAATTGTGGATTGTGGATTTTGCTCGGACCAATAATGTATATTGGGTAAATTCACATCCCGTGTGTTACTGAAAGTGGCTTCGTCTGTTCATAATATGTGTAACAGGAAATTTGGATTTTCCCGAATCATATTTAGGATTCAGTGGCAATGGTTGAGTCAATGATCATTATCTGTAAGATGTAATACCTTGAACAATGTGGTAGGGATGCATATTGTTGTTTTGAAGAATCACGTGAAACTCCCAAGTCGTTGGAAGTTTTTCTGGTGCTTAATGTGGGATCGTATTGGATGTAGGCCAAAACGTTGATAATATGTACCTCGGTGCGTGTTCTACGAACTCTTACAGATACTTGTATCTGCTGCGCGTTGCCAGTTTCCCGTAATCGCCAGGCCAATCTTCACTTCTCGAGAAAAATGTTTTCTTTGTGGAAATTGTATTGCACATTGTTGCAGTATTTTCGAAGCATTGGAAGTAACTGCGCAACATACTACAGATTCAGCGTTAGTAAATGGCATATTTCTAAAAAAACTCTGAGAAGTAACTTTTGACAATTGTCAAATCAGTGGATCTTTTCAACTTAGCGGTTACTATTCCGATTGCGGTATTCAAACGTTTAACATGTTCTCGTATAAATGGAGAACGGATCGCGAAAATTTAGGTAATTTTAAACCGCGTAACGGTCAAATAAATAGTACCGTTCTATTTAGTTTTTTCTAAAAAATCACAAAAATGTGTAATAGCTTCCAGAAAACGCCCTCTAGTTTAGATGCTTAAAACTAAACTCTCCAACACCCTTAAAAAGACTATAAATTGCTTTTTCAAACGAGACTAAGATTATTCGAATCCGTTGAGTGGTTCTGGAGATAGTAAAACGTAAATATTGCAAAATGCATTGGCCTGCCCCTCCTTTATTATGAGAGATACGGAAAAATGAAACGATGCGGTATAAAACAAGCTCTCAAATGATATTTTCCTTATTATAGCTCATCAACCAATTTTCCGAGATAGCATGAATTTTATGTTTCTTCTTAGCAGTTACGCCCCCTATCGGCCGAGTTACGAGCTTCAAAATAATTTCCAGCCATTTCTCTTACTTGCTTTACTTATAAGTATTTTTTTTTCCAAACCTCTAGGCCTTACCATTGTCTACCCTTATCCGGACACTCTGTATATGAAAGAATGGAGTTGGAGTCAAAAGTGATTAACAATAAATTATTACGGCCTAGCATTAATAAAAGGATAGTATACTTAAATACATGTAATTGGATACCATTAGTCTCGGCGCTGAAGAAGATTTATGAATAAAGGATACCGTTTAATATAAATCGAAGATTATTAATTTATTACATATGTTGTTTGCGTTACTTCAACACTGAATCGGATCATGCAAATTCCTTAATCAACACAAAATATAACAAACCTCCATCAGAATCATCATTAGATTCTTCCAGCTGCAAAGGACTATCTGCACGTGTTACAGGATCTTCTGTAAGAGTAACTGGTATAGCTGGCGTAGGTGCTGGTGCAGACATTCGTCCTTCAGGACCAGCACAAAAATGTAATTCAACAGCACCGTCTGGTGGAAATCGAGAATCTATAATTTTGTAAAAATTACTTTTGTTAAACTTTCTGTACATAACAACATCGTCTTACCGCTGCATGCAGTATCTAATTCTTGCTTTGTAAAACTGAGAGTATTATCCGCAACAGCACACGTATGAAACTGACACGCAAAAATTGTTTCACGATCTGATAATCCCCGATGGTAGCATTTTACTAAAATATCGCCTCTTAATTGAAGACCAGGTCTTCTTTCAGCTGCTAAATTTACAGTGAATTGTTTAACACCGCTTACTACACTATAGACACCTAGAAAATAAAAGTATGTATGTAGTTTTTGCGTTGCTGTACATTAATTACAGTATCAAATGTTATTTTATTGCAATAGAAAGTAATGGATAAAAACATGTACATTTAGAGATTTAAACTTATTAAAGTAAGAAACTGCACATGTATTGAATTATGTCTTGCCTTAGAAAAGTATTAAATGTCTGTACCGAGATGCAAGAATGCTTTCATGGTTCTTGGTTTTAACACGCATAGCATTAACTTTCCATTATCAGATTATGTTCTCAGAAGTACTTCTTGGCGTGGCGCTAAGAAGTCATTAATATACATGCATTTAAATTTGTTTTGTTCATATTAATTCTCATTATAAAATACCTGAAGTATACACAGGTGTAAGTCCTTCATAAAGCTTTAGAAATGCCCTGCATCCGCCCTGTTGGAACGATGGCGCACCCAGAACCGTTACATGCGTTAAATACAGAGGGGCGGCGTTCACTTTAATATTGTGAGAAAGTAAACCCGCAAAATAATCCACATATCTAAAATGAAAACCATTTAACTTTAATAATGTCTAATTTTATAATTACATACCTTCTATTAGATGGTGTTTGTAAAGGTCCTATATTATCTTCTAGAAACCGTCGCATTGAAAAACGATCTAAAGCTTGATCTGCGGTACCACATATACTTGAATAATGCATATAAGCTGCCACTACAACTCCCAATTTGTCTTTACTACCACTGAAAAATTAAATACATAATTAATAATAATAGTGCAGAGAAATAAATAAAATAATGATTAATTATTTAATTTCAATTATAATCTAACGTATGCCTAATTGTAATTATTAACAGTGAAATAAGTTGCATAAACGTGGTTTAAGTACAAGGTTGTACCAAGTATACCATTGAAATTTGAACTCCAATTTGATCTGCGTATGTTTCTGATCAGCTCTGAGCATAAACAGCAAAAGGAAATTTTACCAAAAATTAGTATAGCTTATGGCACTTTAATCTATAATACAGATCAATTTAAATTAGACTGGTAAATGTCATAAGTTAAAATATCAGTTAATTAAGAAAATGCTTAATCACTTAATCTGTTGCAAAAATATCAAAAGGGAGCTTAAAGTTCTACAATTTTATGGTTGTAATTAGTTTGTAAGGTGATGGTTTAAATATGATGATCTACAAAAAATACAATTAATATGATTGGTAAATTACAGATCGCAATCAACCATTAAAGTAATAATCGTTGTGTAACATAATAAACTATGTGCAGTAAAAGAAAGCTATAAATACATACCAAGCATGAAGAACTGCAATTCTATGCTGATCACCCGATAGCCACGATTCAATTTCTTTGCAAATACTGCACAATCTTTCGAGCGGTGGTGCTAATTTTTGAGGCCAGCCAACTTCCTTCACGTGTTTATGATCATTTCGTAATGTTCTTTTTGGTTCAGATAAATTAAAGACCTAATAAATAAAATACTTCATTAAAACGCAGTACACGATTAACACATTCATTGGCAAAGAGTCAATAAAACTCAATGCCATCAGCAGTCAATAGATGCAAGTAGCATAAAAGATATTCATCTTTACTGCATGCGCTCTTAAATTAACACATTTGCTTGAATTAACTTAAGGAATCTTAAGCAGTTACTTAATAAGACACGTTTTAAATGAATTTATTTATTTTGAAATTGGAAAAATGCTCTTACCATGTAATTATCACCGTGTTTATTTTTAAGCATATGTGCGGCATTTCTTTGTCCTTCTCGGTAAGATTGTTGAGAAGCGGAAGAAGGAAACCAAACTGCTATGATTCTTTCTGTTACATAGCTGAGGTCCATTCCACCTGTTGAAGCCGCCTGCGCTACATTATTTGCGGTTGATCGAGGCTGGCTTGTAAAAGTCTCCCCATAACCACTGCTGTATGATGACGATGAGAGCATCTACAATAAAATATTTTATTAATATTAGAAAACGTGCAGAACAATAATTATTAAATTTGGAATGTAAAAAGAACAATATAGTTATATTCTTTTTTCACAAATGTTAGTAATGTCTAACAAAATTTAATATATAACAAAAATAATTATTCCTCAAAGAAAACTGAATTATATACGAGGACAAGCCACAATTATTGAGAATAGAAAGATTGATACAAGTTTTTAGAATTTTTATTTTAAATATACTGACTTCCATAAAAATTGCAACACCTAGAATTTATTAAACGATTTTATTGAAATTTTCGTCAACAATGTCTTTCATTAGAACAAACAAACGATTAAAATTTGAAAACAAAAGAACAAAAACTAAAAATGTTTTTTTCAATAATGAGTTGCTCCTCCACGCTTTGTAATGCACTCATTTAGACGGCGTGGCATGCTGTCAATCAAGTAATCTATAGCTACCTGGGGTATATCAACCCAAGCTTCTTGAATCCGTAGCCGTAGATCGTGTAAGTTATCTGGAGGGTGTGGTAAACTACCCAGTCGCCTACCGACCTCATCCCATACACGTTCAATGGGCGACAAATCAGGAGACCGGGCAGGCCATAGGAGGACGACAATGTTAGCTTCTTCCAAAAAACGTGTTGTAGTCCTTGCCGTATGAGGGCGCACATTATCCTGTTGGAAAATGGGATTTACCAGCCCCTCAAGATATGGAAGCGCAACAGATTCTAGCACATTGGCAATATAACCAGCGGTGTTTAAGTTGCCATCAATGAAAACCAAGGGTGATCTGCTACCGTAACATATTACACCCCATATCATCACTCCTTGTGTGAGGGCTGTGTTGTGTTCAACAAAAAATGTTGGATTCTTATGTTCTCCACGCATCCGTCTGACCCTCCTACAACCATCGTGGGCCCACAAGCAAAATTGGGACTCGTCACTAAACACAATTCGATGCCATTCTTGCGCCCCATTCGCTCTTTCGATGCTCCATTCTAGCCTGTGTAGACGGTGAAGTGGTGTAAGAGGAAGACATAAAAATGGACGATATGAACGCAGCTCATAAGACCTTATCCGTCGATAAACTGATGATATTGACATTCTGGGTCCTACGCCTGTCATCCAATCATTTGCAATCGATCGAGTTGATGAAAATCTGTCTCTTGTGGCCAAAAGTCTTAAGCAACGTTCTTCACGATCTGTAGTCCTGCGGGGACGTCCAGATCCAGGGCGACGTTGTTGCACCCCTTCCTCGGACCATTTGGACCAACATCTCAATACGGTTGTAACATTTCGGTTTACACGACGAATAATTTCTCTTAGCGAAAGTCCGACCTCTCTCATGCCAATAATACGGCCACGTTCAAAATCAATCAATTGGGATAGATGTTGATGTTGACGTACTCTTGGCATTGTTCCCAAGTTCAGAACGAAATTGTGAACTAACAATTTGCAAAATTGACAGTTAATTACACACTGATTGGTTTATTTCTTCAAATTTATTGTTATTAAGTGCAAAGGAAAAAACAAAAAAAAACTACTAGCTAGGTTTTATTCAAATTTTAATTGTTTGTTTGTTCTAATGAAAGACATCGTTCAACAAATTCTAGGTGTTGCAATTTTTATGGAAGTCGGTATATGTTCAAAGTAATTGCCATTTACAATAATGCACTTAACCATTCTTCCTTCCATAGTTTAAAAGCGTTTAATAAGCTGTCTTTAGGGATACTATAAAAAAAAAAAAACACTTAACGGCGATGTCAATCTCTTCTTCTGACTGGAACCTTTTCCCTCTCAAATGTTTTTTCAGCTCAAAAAATAGCCAGAAGTCACACATCGCCAAATCCGGTGAGTAAGGAGGATGTTCTACAATTTTGATTTTGTTTTCCGCTACATACTGAACAGTTGTCCCAGCTATATGGGACGACGCGTTATCATGATGTAACATGATTCTCTTTCTTGGCACTTTACCAAACACAATAGGCAAACAATTTTCAACATACCATTTAGCGGTAACTGTCTTCTAATTTAATTGCGCCACAAAAATTTACACTTTTGAAGTAATTTCCAATTTAATTTTTCAAAATAAATCTGAAAAATAATTGTGCAATTTGTCAGGTTTCAATGCATCGTAATGTAGTTGTACCTTGTAAACATTACACTCAAAATGTGCCGCGCCAATTATTGATTAGAAGGTATGTAAATACAAATATTTTGTATCATAGAATTAAAATTAAATTACAGTAAACAATTTTATACATAGATACAAAAAAAAGTAATGAGCAAGAAGACAGAATTGGAGTGGTTGAATGTGCTAACAAAGGAGAAGAACTGGATAACTCTGGCCAAGTTAAATCTGGTTAGAGTAGAATGTTACCTAAAGGAGACTTTAAAACAAAAAGTCTATCAAAGGTTGAAATTGATGAAATGATATCCTGGGTGGAAGAAGACAACAGCTGCACTTTAAAACAGTTAAATGAAAAAGTTCTACAAAATTTTCGGAAATTTCTATCAAAAACTCCAATAGGAAATATTTGGAAGGCAGGATGTTTACAATTAAACAAGTGCATTCCAACCAAATATGATATATACCCGCGAATACTGAAAAACCCAGAGAATATGTCTTAGCGCTTATAAGAAACGGAGAATAAATCGTTTGGTTAGATGAAACTAATTTTAATTTGTTGAGCCGCCGTGCAAGAGGACGGACCCGACGTCACGCCAGAGCTGTTCAGGAGCTTCCTGCTTCAAAAGGTCCCAATATTCATTTGATTGGGGCCATATCGTCTGAAGAGGTTCCTACACATCTAATTTAGCCAATGCTGAGGTGCATCATTATTGAATCAATGGCAAAATCTTGGAAATTACAAGATTTGGTCATTGTTTGCGATAATGCAACTTGTCACTCAAGACTACAAAATGTTTTGGTTGGAACGGGGGCTACACTTTTGCATCTGGCAGAACAAGCCTTCGAATTCCTCCAGTGGTAAGCCGTGGTATTAGAGAGCAGAGAGTCCAACACCTGGAAGGCATAATCAACCAAGGGCAACAATTGTTGGAGGTGATTGTGTTAGAGCTGCACAATAAAGTACCACTCATCATGCTGCAGCTTTAGCTCTGGAAGGTATGATTGTGGGACAATAGTTTGAATTTATTTTATTATTTATGTTTGTGCTAAACATATATTATTAAGTATTGCTAAGTTCACGGTACTGCCTTTGTTTTGTCTTGATTTCTGTTATTGAATTTTGTTTATATTTATATTCAATTAAAACAAAAATTAAATTTAAGAAATTTTTTTATGATATTACAGTTTTAAAAAAGGAATGGTTTTTATTAATTCATTTCTTTTAAATTTTTAAATTTTGTTGATATGTAGAATGAGTTTTGTTAAAAAAAAATAAAAAATTTGAGAAAAACCATTTTATATTACAAATAATTTTTTCTATAAAAATAATTATAGGTATAATCTGCTGATCATATGTAATAATTTTCAATAAATTTAATAATAAATAGGCACTAAACTAAAACTATCTGAATTACACATAACGGTTTCTTATAACGATTTCTGAAAATCAACTAACGTATTCTGAAATACATGTTACCAATCTGAATTACATGGTATGTTTTCTGAATTACAGTTCACTAATCTGAATTATATCTTACGCTTTCTAAAATACAATTTTCTAATCTGAATTACAAGTTACTCTTTCTGAAATATAACTAATGTAGTGCTTGCTATGGCCTTGCACGCGTACCTTTACGTGTGTAGTAAAACAACCCTACTATTTACCCCGCTCCGATACCTTCACAGCTTTCGCCACCTGATAATAAAACTTTTCATTTTGTCCACTATAATATAACGGTAATTTTTATGCTGCTTCGCACACTAAAATTATATCAACAAAAAAAGTATTTTATTTAGGGAAATATTGGTAAATTTAGTTTAGGTTTAAAATAAAAGGGATATATTATTCAAGCTGAAAACTGTAACACGACTTGCTTCCCTGCCGCGCTCGGCCTGCGGTCTTATTGATTTAATTTATTAAAATAATAGTAACTTATATTACAGAAGACGAAAATATGTTATAGCGTGATATGTGTTAATTATCACCGAAATTAAGTTGCTGCTACTGTTAGCATATCTTGTACCAATGTATGAATGGCGGCATTGTCAACTATTTATATTTACAAAATAACCCAAAATAAAATAATTTTCAATACCTTCTTTGCATTGTTGTATTATTATTATTATTATTATTATTATAGTTGTCTATAGATAATGATAAGCGTTGTGTAAAATAAAACACTTGATTTGGTTTGATATGCTTCGGATGATTTTATTGACCTATCAATTGATTTGATTAATTTTTGTCTTTTGGCAAGGGGCGATTTTAAAATTTCCCGCCATAACACAATGGCTGTCAAAACATTCATTAGTTTCAAATCACAAAATAATATTACTTATAATAAATGATTAAACCCCTTTACTTTTTTTATAAACAGATTAATAACGGCTTAGGAAGTTCAGGCTTGCTTATAGATCTAAGGCCCTTTTTGACAGAGGTGTTTCCGCTAAGGCAGACCTTGTATGTAAAATATTTTAATTATCATTGTTCCATTTCCAATAACGCCAAATCCTACTGCAGAAAACATTCATGAGTTTTAAATCTCAAAATAGTATTACTTATGATTAAAACCCTTTATCTTTTTTATTTATAAATTTAATTATGACTCATAATTAAAGCCATGATAAGTTGTGCGTAACGGTGGACTAAGCCCTGAAAATGGATGTAAACGTCTTATACCTAGCTCACAAGTTAGACCTAGGGCCTCTTATTTCAAATTTCCCCCATAATCATTACAGCAGTGCTCTGTATGTAGTTTTAAAATATACCGCTAAGTGGAGCCACTTCTATTATAGAAAACTCTCATTAGTCCATACACTACGAAAGCAAGTTCCGAAGACCTGTATCTCTCTTACAAGCTAGATTTAGGGCACCTTATTAGAATACAAATTCAAATTTCCTGTCAAGGGGACCAGGGGGCGAAGCCCCGAAAGCAAGTTGCGAAGTCCTATAATTCTCTTATAAGTTAGCATTAGGGTACCTTATTAGAGTACAGGGTTAAATTTATCGCAATGAATAATCAGAATGTAGACACTTAAACACAAATTCAAATTTCCCGCCAAGGGGATAGGGAGCGAAGCCCCGAGAGCGAGTTGCGAAGTCCTATACCTGTCTTATAAGTTAGCATTAGGCCCCTTATCAGAATACAGGTTCGAATTTCTCGCAATAATCAATCAGAATGTTGAGACTTAAATACAAATTCAAATTTTCCGCCAAGGGGTCCAGGGGGCAACGACCCGAAAGCAAGTTGTGAAGTCCTATACCTGTCTTATAAGTTAACATTAGGGCCCCTTATTAGAATACAAATTCAAATTTCCCCCTCAACCAATCAGAATGCAGAGACTTAGTCCTTAGAGCACAGCGGCTGTGTAGTGGCGCTAAGGACTAATCAGAAGCCAGAAGGCCGACCACACGTAGAACCAATCAGGTAAAAGGAATGGGTGTGGTCTAGTTTTACCCCGCCTTAATGAAGCCATAAGGGCCTTATATAGTCTTAACCCCGTTAAGTTAACCGAAATGGCCGCCAGACTACACCCTAAGGGCATCCAGCGCCTCTAATCAGGGGGTTAGACCGGCAAAAAGGCTCTTAATATGGCCAAAAGGGCCTTAATTAGGGGCTAAACCCCGCCCAGGGGTTGAAAAGGTCCCAGAAAAGAAGCAGACCCCACCATCAGCACTACTCCTAGCCCTACCCCAGACCCCCACTCTGCCCCCCACCACACTGATGATGTCACTCCTATTATGGCCCCTTTTACTTACAGGGTTATTTACGTTATCCTACACGAAATATTCTGGATAAATTATTTAGTTTAAAGAAAAACAATTTTTCGGGGTCTATAGTATATAGTAGACTATTATTGAAGGTACATTTTGAAATTATTTATATATATATATATATATATATATATATATATATATATATATATAAGCATTATTAAAGCTGCATTTTTTCTAACGGAACGCCTGTATATTATTTCATTTTTAGTTTCTACAATCAAAATCAATTAGGGTTTTATAAAATTTGTCACTTAAACCTCAAGGTTTTGGAAACAGTTTCCCTTGTTAAAACACATTCACATAGAAGTGTACTGGTTGATTAAGTGTTGCACCGCATTTGTAAAAAAATATTAACTAAAAGTTACTAGCGCATTCAAGGTGTACAAAAATTTACTCAACATAAGTACAAGTTTTAAACAATAATAACTTACTTAAATTAGGAAGATACCCCTCTAGTTTATCTCACCAGCAAATTTTTAATTTTATCTTTCGAATAATACTTTCCTTCAGCTAACTGCTGACGTTTGATTGAAAAATACAAATATTAATAATAATTTTTTTAAAGTATGATATTTATCAAGTCACCTATAATGTTTGAACAAATCAGAATTAAATGTAGATAGCAAGCAGCAGGTATACCGTAAATACACTTAATTAAAAATATTTTAAATGTTGCTTATTAGTTTAGTGATCAGTAGATGAGTGTCCTTGGAATATTACTACTGATAATAGCTTTTGTTAACAGCGTTTGCGACGGTAACGACATTAATATCCGGCGTGGATAGGAATAAATAGAAACAAAATAATTAAAAGACGTTATTTTTTCATATAATCTTCTTTAATCACAATATACCCCAATAACGCTTTTTAACAAAGTAAAATAATACTTTTTTTATCGCTGCTCTCAAAATGCTGCATTAGTTTTTTTCTAGATGTTCATCGCTTGAAAAGGCATTCTCTGTAGATCCTTCTTAAGATTAAAAAATAAATCAACGGGGTGGCCATACCCCGGCTACAAAACGGGTGGTCCAGCTTTCGTAACCACAATCTCCCAAGCCGGATTGCGTAATTGCAGCACAACAGTAATGTAGTACAGAAAGCGAAAAACCCTCTTGAGCTTTACTCTCCTAATTTCCAATACTCCTTCAAAGGGCCGACCAGGGCCATGCTCACCTTCAAGCGACTCCAGGTGAAAACGTTCTGAGGATTCTTTTACGATGGAGTAGCATGGTGATATTTCCTTAAACACGTTGTTTAAGCATTGGTTTATTTTCGGAGGTTTTTGGCCTTTTTATTCACAGGAGGTTAAATTTTTTGTTTGACATTTTCACTACACCCGAATTTTACTGACCTATTAATGAACGTATCGTGATAGAAAAAAGTACTTAGTAAACGTTACTATAACTGTAGTATAATATATCCATTTTGACGTTTAAATATATCACACAGGTGTTACACCAGAAATTAATGGCACTAATCTTGTACATAGGATTTAAAAGAATTTTATATTGCGTTTATAATATGTACATTATGACATTCTAACAAGTGTTTTAATTAAAAATTATTATTAATTAATTAATAATAATTTTTAATTACATATTTACCTTTGAACTTATTCGTTCATAACAAAAAAAACTTATAATAAGTGTTTTAATGTTTGATTTTATGAAAATGATTTTTTTTTGTTGTATACCAACGAAGTTCTTTGTTAATGTAAATATAAATGTAATATAACCTATTCTTATGTAAAATGTGCATATAATTAACAGTAAAACTTCTTTTTTACGTGAATTAGAACGTGAATGCTTAATAAAATAAAGTTCAAAGCCAGTATTGAATTTTGAAAATCGGTACGAGTGTCAGATAATTTTGTTGTAAACGATTATTTGCTATTTTATATTTGAGCTAAGCATTAACTGTGTTCAATATGTTAATGATTATTACATTTACAGTAACCATCTGCGAGAAACCATATAGATTAAGGGACTTGTTCCACACATGGAAAGACTGCGTTGTAATAAGTGTAGATTTATCGAATTGAATGCAACAATACCTCTAAACCTAGACATTTAGTTGTATGTGAAAATAACCAAATAACGTTAATATACATTAAGCCTCAGAACAATTTATTGTTTTAAACAAAATTACAGAATTGTTGTTGGAATCTCATTGTGAACTATCGTGTATTTTTATTTCCTCTCTTAAATTGGTAGTAATGTCAATGTACAGATCTCCTTCCGGAAACTTTGAATTGTTTACTAATATGCTCGAACCTGCTATAAATGGTTGTAACAAATGCACATATCTATGTATTTGTGGTAATTTCAATGTAAACTTCACTGGAAAAGATAGCAAAGCTACCCAGTTGCAGCCACGTAAAATCTACGCTTAAATGTGCACGTAGCAACAAGAAAGAACAATTGTCTAGACAATTCTTTTTACTAACTTTACTTCTGTTTCCACTACTGCTCTTTTTTATGGCCACTTAGAGAATGAATTAAACATAATTTCTAATAGCGCAGGTTTTGGACACGAGTTAACGAAGAATTTTCGCCCAATAACATTACAAGGCAAAAACATATTTTTTTAACATTGTAGAAAATTCTAGTTGGTCTTTTGTCACAGACACCTCAAAAGATATAAACTTTAAATTTTGATATATTAGTAGAAACTTTAAGGTCCGCACATAATTAGCGTTTCCAGAAAAAAGAATGAGAGGTAACTTTAGATTTTTTAAAGGAAGTATACGAACGTTCTAATTCTATATAAATTCTGACGTTACTGCACATAAACAAAAATAAGACTTGCATTAAAGAAAGCTAAAAAACTTTCCATTATTAATGGTGGAAACGTTCAATAAAGATTTTATTAATGGACTTCTCAGTTTAATAAATAATTCTGACTGTGCATCCTTAGATCCACTTGTATATCTACAAGCGATAAATAACAAGGAAGTACATTTGTATAATATTTGCGCTCCAATATCGCAAACGGAAATTAGAAATGCAATTTGTTCTCTCAAAAACACCAAGACCATGGACGCTTATGGTTTAAATCTAGAATTAGTAAATCGGTAATCAATTTAATTAATTGTCCATTAACAACCCCATTAAATCAATCACTTCAGTGCCGCATATTTCCGCAAGCCTTGAAAATTGCTTGTGTTGTGCCACTGTACAAAAAAGGCAATATTGACATATCATCTAACTACAGACCGATTTCTATTGTACCTGTATTCTCGAAAATTTTTGAAATTATTTTAAGAAACCGCATGCAAAATTTCTTGGAAAAATACAATTTATTATTTAAAAATCAATTTGGGTTTAGAAAGAATAAATCAACGACTCTCGCTATTCTTGATTTTATTAGTAACATCATAGATAACCTTGATAAGAATAAACAATGTACATCAACGTTCTTAGATTTAACAAAAGCGTTTGATTTAGTTAACCTCCAAATACTTTTAAAAAACCTTAAATATTACAGATTTAATCGACAGTATAGAACTTTTAGCCTCATATCTCTCTAACCGAAAGCATTGTAATGTAATGGTTACGATACTGAAAACCAAATATGGACGATTTTTAATATTTATTATGTGTTTCAAAAAAAGGTGTTAATATGCTGTCAATTTAAGCCGTTAACATTTTTTTTGTGTAAAATACAACCTTCATTAAGGCTGAGAGTAGTAAGGGGCCAGAATAAGAGAAATCCTCCGCGATGGGCCAGAATAGGACAAATCTTCTGTGCATGCGTCCTGTGTGGTTTTTAATTCCATCCCCTGGAGGGTGTGCAACTGTGGACACGTATCTTAATTGCCGGTTTCTTTCCAGGTGCCATTTTCAACCCTTGATGGCCGTTTTGGCAGTATTAAGAGTCTGCTTAAGGTCCATAATCACCGAAATCGTCTTCTATCAAAACATCTAGGTTATTACTAGTAATAAAATGATGAATTGATTTTAATAATTTGTTATAAGTAATACTATTTTTAAGATTACATAAAACACATCTCATGTATCAACAGCATCATTCTCCTTATTTATTAAATCTTCAGTTACCGCTTCTTTTTCCCTGGTCGCGAGTGAAAGTTTATAACAGGTTTGGACCGGGATGAGCTGGTGCTGATCCAATAAACCACTTGAATTTTCATTTCAATATGCAACCTACTGAACACTAATTGGACAGAAAAAATCCATACAAAGCAATGCGTTTCTAATGATACGTTGAGATTACACACACAATCAATTTGTACTACCTCTCAAATTAACGTGTGGCACTATTGTCGAGATTTGCATCCGTTTACAGTTAAATTAGTAAAAAAATAACGAATGAGTTTTACCGGAATCGTGTATTATAGGTTAAAATATATATCTAAAATTAAAGTCATTGGGTTAAAATGTAAATAAAAGGTAAAGAACGGAAGTGGATTCAAGGATGGCCACGTGGCTACTTAACGGGGTTTTAAACAAGATGCTAGAAACTAAAACGGGTTTTCCCCAATCATTAACATACAGTGATTATTTTCTGATTTCCCAATTAAGTAACCAACAATAACATCCTTTCACCATTCAAGGCTCAAATACCTCTAACGTGTCTGAAAAAACCCCACTAATTACGTGGAAGGCAAACAAGTTGACCTTCACTTATAATATTTTTTGGATTCCCCCAGTTAGGTATCCATATTATGAATCCATTTCCGTTCCTTGCCCTTTTATTTACATCTTAACCCAGTGACTTTAATTTTAGATATATATTTTAACCTATAAAACACGATATCGGTATAACTTTTCTAACAAGTTTTAAACAATTCGTGAAGTTTGAGTCAGTATATATTTTTTAAATTCATTATCCATAGAACGAATGCTTAGATTTTTTCATGATAATGTTATACACACGTGATGCAATAATTGCAATGACGAGTAGTACTAACCTCTAACGACTTGCTGCTTTAACTTATATTCATACTAGAAATTGACAATAATGATTTAGTAAATGGATTCTTGTTGGTTTTAGTGTTAGCAGTTGTACATTACATTCATGTGAAATGAATTCAAGTTTATAGATCAACCAGTACCCTACTATTTAACCTTTGTAAACTTTCATAACATGGAAAATTGAACGGTATAAGTTTAAGTGAAGAATGATCTGTTATACATATTGTTTGAGAGTCGTAAATTACGCTATCAAGGGTTGAAAATGCGCCTGAAAAAGAGTTAAGTGTAATATATGTGCACTTGCAATCTCCAGCTAAACCGCGTAAATACTCAAACAGGCGAAAAGAGACGTTTGCATATTTAAATATTTATATATATAAATATATATATATATATGATATAGATTTTGATCGATTATAAATATATCAAGGTCGTTATATTAATTGACGTCAAATAAACGTCTTTAATAATCGTACATTGAACTCGTCAAACTAGACTAAATATCTACCAGCTGTACAATGGAATTTATTTAATTATTAATATAATTATTACAATATAGAATAAATATATAAAAACTCAGTTTATCAGATTTTATGCATTCGGTCGTTTTATACTTGATGGATAAAAGCATATGAAATTAGTTCTTAATATACTACATGTGATATCAAAATGATTAACCAGAAAAAAAACTGCTTTTACAATGAATTTTTATTTTCATCAATTTTGGTCAAGTTAGTACCAAATATAGTTTAATTGATTGACATAGTTAAAACGTACATAGATTTAATGTATGTCGCTGTTATCTAATTTGATACAATAAAAAGTTTTACAAAACTTCATTAATAAATTAACCAGGATTTCAAAATAAGTTAATTCGTTATTCATATGCTTTTTACGTAGAATAATTTTATTAGTAATAATGCTTTGAAGTTCGAACAAGATAAGTTTACTTTGGAAGCTTATTCCGAAATTGCATAAGATGTACGATGGAAATTTTGAATATTCATACATTATGTGTTGAAAGAATAAAATCAGTTTTTCAGAAACATCGAATTAATGAATGTTTTAGCAACTTCGAAAGAATTGATTAGCGCTGATTTTATGAGCTATGTAGTAGAAAATTTTAGAGTCGACATACTGTATCTTACAAGATGTGAAAAGATAAGTTAACATTTGGAAAGAAGTCCGACAAAACCTTCAAGAAATTGATACAAACGGTAATTTTTATTATACATCAACTGATTGATTTTATGTTTAGGCAATAGAAATAATAAGAATACTTTAAAACAATACAATTAGATTGAATATGTTTATATTTCAATATAAGCAATTGTTACAGGTATTTTATGGTACATGATAAAGAGTAAATCTACAGTTACATTTATTACAAAATAACGTTGTGCAAGAATTACAACTTTAGATTTTAAGCATTTAGAATATTAATGTTCACACAACAACTCAATGACGAAATACTGAACTAATTTCTACGGATAACATGTTCATTTATACTGGTATAATGAATTGATATTTACCTGTATGTCAAGAAAAGCACACGTATTGAAAGTATGAAACTGAATTATTACTAAATACTAATAAAACAAGCTTAGAATTTAGAAAATTAAGTTAAATTCAAAATAAACGCAATTATTACATTTTCAATTTTATCACTGCCTACATAATAGTGTCAAATCGTCATTACGAAAGTTTTTTCATTCTCATTGTATTCTATTTTAATATCTGATTTACGCCAGGAATACAATTTTCATTTTAGATTTTCGAACATAGTACTGTTTAGGAACGACGTAAATATTGCGCAGATGTGTGTACAACAAGAAGCTCGTAGAAAGAGACGAAATACTGAACATAATTCAGTTTACGATGTTATAGCCAATAAAACCTATTTATCTGATTATTGAATTTAAGAATTACTGTGTAAATGAGTCAATTGAAAATTCAAACATGTGTACCTTTGAAAGTAGTCCGACAAAACTTCGAATTTGATTTAAGTAATTTTCATTAAATATAGTTAGCTAAATTTAAAAATTGACAGTTAGATTGCAAAATCAATTTCGTAAATTATACAATTGTTACAAGTAGATTTGCCCAAAATCGCAAAAAATTAATTACGAAGTATATTTTCATTTAGGTATAATTTGAGTTCAATATCTGGATTTACGCACTGATAATTATGCACAAAATATTTCATTTTAAAGGATGGAAACATGTTATTATATTCAAGAAAAACGAAATTAAGACTGTGTCAAATTCAAATAAATGGTAACATAATTAACAACGTTGTCGTACATAAAGAATGCTCTAACGAAGTTACTTGTATTATGGTGTATTTATTTAATTCGCTTTGCACTGAATATCAAAGTTTAAGAGGGACTAATACTGATTTCGACATTGGCAAATTAATGGCTGCTTTTAAGAACTGTTCATAAGAAAATGTATAAAAGTAATGATTCTATATATTTCCAATTTGCAATATAGTTTACAAAAAACTGGGAATGTGTAACTGTATTTAGTGATTTGGGTAAAATATATCATTTTCATTTGAAGGGTTGTTTTATCAGTGTGTCAACATTATTTTTTATTGTAAATTCTTAATTCATATTGGGTTATGTATGTGCACAAACACATTTGCCCGTTGTAATTAGTACACTTAATTGACCAAAGTAGCATTTTGCGACAAAAAAATTAATTAAGGATGTTATATTTTCATGCTTAGGTATAATTTGAGTTCAAAAATATTTACAAACTGTGTATAAATTTGCACAAAATATTTTTCAGGTACCTTAAAGGTGGTAAACATGTTATTATTATGTCAAGAAAAAACGAAATAATCGACCTGTGCAATACAAAAATTCTAAATAAGATTGGCTAACTACTAATAAAACTTGCCTACTTTAATTTGCTGTTCTAACTTGAAGTTACTTTATTATGGTTATTTAACTTATATTATTCGACCCTTTTGTACTATGAATAATAATACAAAGTTTAAGTAGGTGTATAATACTACTTATCGCACATATGGCAATCATTAAGGCTGCTTCTTTGAAAGACACTCGGATTCTCAAACGAAAATGTATAAAATAATGATTCTATATTATAACAATGCCAATTATTTTTGACAAAGATACAGAGTGTTACAAAAAAGTGGGTCAATGTGTTAACTATATATATTATTTGGGCTAAAATATTTATCAGTTTTCATTTGAAGGCGTTGTTTCTCAATACAGTGTGTCAAAGTTAACTTTTTTAGAAGTCTTATATAAGCGTACCTTCTGTTCGATTTGAATCAAAAAACCCAAAGAACTAAAAGAAAGAAAAGTGTGTGTGGTTCCCCATGACCTCCCATTCTTTTTCTGACAAACGTCTCTGAACTTGACACCCATTTATTTTCGCAGGCTGATGGTTTATCTAACTATTTACCTCTTGTAAAATTTTGATTTTATATTGCGGTTTCTAGATGTTTTGATTATTTTAAACCTGTATTGCGATTTTTATAAAGAATTTAATTTTTTTTATTAATTAAAATATATCCATAACATTAATTAGAACAATCAGTTTTAATAACCAAGATGGTACAAAACTGTGAAACTAATGCGAATGTTGCATTCGCCGAAATGGTAACTATTCGATTTCAACGTAATCCTGTTGTGCTGGTTACCAAAGCACTACGGATCCGCATGCGTTATATCGTTAGTGCTTCCAATATGGTTAGGTAGCGAGCAGTGTAACAAAGGGTCATTTTCTGTGCTGAGGCAATGTATAGTACTAATATGCCCCGGTATCGTTGAAGAATGCTTTCAATAACGGTAGGAAGTCAAGATTACACACGAGGATGTGGTTTTTCTAAAACGGCCTGTCGTGATGGTTCAAGCTATAATCTACTACGAGGCACTAACGAAACGTTTTTTATTCATTTAGAATGATAAGATTATAAATATCGGATGTATAATGACAGCTATCTATAACTACACCTAATAACGAGGAAAAACTGAGGAAAATACAATTCAATTTTTTCTGGACAACTCATAGATAAAAAAGGTATCCTCGTTCTGTCACCTAAACTTGAGAAAATGAAATTATAGTATTAACCTATTTTCATGTCAACTCGTATAATTCAATACCAGTAGCTTCACTAGATATAGATGATCTATTGCTATTTTTAAGTAGTTATTCTAGGGATTTTCTATTCGCCAGTTCAGAGAATTATACGAAAGCACAATATACAACGTTAACTTACGTTGTGTAAGCTTTTCGCCCACCGATACATTTTTTTCGGAAATTACCTGTACGGACTCATGGCAGTTTAAATTTTATTGTGCTCGCAATGGTATTGGAATGTTAAATACGTTATGAAATTTATGAGTATTTAAGAAGCTTGTTGTAGAGCTAGGGAGACCGATCGTTAGAAATTTTATTTTTTTGGGTCGTCTTCGAATTAAATAGGCGCCTTTTAGACGTCCGCCGAGCTCAGACCGAGAAGGGCGTGGGATGTCTAGCGAATAATTAGGTGTATATTTAGTTTAGTTTATTGCATAAAGTCTTCATGATTTGTTTAAATGAATGTAAATACATATACAGTAATCTATCTTACGTGAATATTTTGAATACTTAACCAAATCATACATTATTCCTAATTAACGATTTAATATTTTGTAACAGGTGCGGTGTCCTAGCACCTGTTGCTACAGAGGACTGGAATTTCCTATATAGGGGCTTCACAGTTACGAAGTGAGATGGCGCTGGGACTTGTCCTCCAGTGACAAATTATTTTTGTTTATACGGTAAAAACACCGGTGGATGTGCTTTGGTGAAATAAACAAGAAAGTTAAATAAACAGTTCAATTGATTTTTGGTGTATATTCCTAGACACAAAATGTTTATTTGTGTATTAAAATTTGTTTAAAAATCACACACTTTTAACTCGTGTTTAATGTGAGAAAAGCAAGTTCTACTAATAATGCAAGGCCGTCGCCGATTATTTACATAACGTTAGATATTTAAAACGGAAAGTTAAGAATAACATGAATCTAAATTACATAATATGTGGACATTATTAAAGGGATTACGTTAAATTTGTTTATATACACAGGCTGTTCCACAATTTCGTTTATATGTAGTATCTCGGTGATTTTAAGAGATAAGGGGTTTAGTGTTGAGGTGTAATTTTCACAGAACCAATGAAGCTTAAGCTTTGTAATGCATTTATTGAAATTTCTAGAGGGTGATTCGAAAATAAAATACCTCGACTATATTTCATTTCTTTTAAATGGTACAATATATATATATATATATATATATATATATATATATATATATATATATATATATATATATATATATATATATATATATATAATGTTTCTATTTAGATTTCAAGTATTAATATTTAAAGACATTTTTCTTTCAAACTTGTGAATAAACGTAATTAATTCAACGTTTCGGGAACGTCTTTGTTCCCTTTGTCAAGAATTTATTTTGACAATTACAGAAATTGACATAAGGTAACTTTTTAACAAGTCAGAATATGAAATCAAGGTAACTAATTTAAATTTAATCTGGAACTCGGTGTGTTTGACTTCGGTTGGGATTCTAGTACATGATGTAGAAGGTGCAGAAGTGGGACGCAACAGGAATAGTTGCAGCAATTAGTATTTGAAATTTCTGGAAGATTTGGAGTTGGTTGAAATTTCGAATCAACTTGTTTAATGATGTTCTTCCAAATTTGTGGCATTCTAGAAGTGTCATCTCGTTTATTGAGGGCGTTTGGTCTTCTTTCAATTTCAACTGCTTCTCTAATAATTCTTTCTTGTAAGGTTATAGAGGGCAATTAACGGATATTTTGGTTAATTTGGTGTCCTGTATCTAAATGATGTGCAGCTAAAGACGATGATGGATTGTGTTGCTTAATTGTAGTTGTGTTCATCGGCTCGCATATAATATTCTGTTAGTTTGTCCGATATAAGTTCTTCGACAGTTGTTGCACGGTATTTCATAACTCCTTGGTTTCATTAGGAATTTTGTCTTTGGAGGTTTCTTATAAAGTTTGGGACAAAGTTGAATGTGGTTTGAATACCGGTCTGAAGTCGTATTTTGGGAAATTTCTTTGCGATTCTGTCTGTAATTCCTTTATATAAGGTAGAATAACAGGAATCTTGCGTTCATTGTTTGACAAGTTATTATTTCTTGAAGTCTTCTTACTTCAAAGTTGGTAATTTTCAATATTTCTTGATCTTTGTATCCATTTTGAACTAGTATTTTATTAATAGTCTTCATCTCATTCCGTTTTAGAATTTTGGTCAGATAAGTGGTAAGAGCGGTATATCAAGGATTTCTAACGCTACGTAATTGACCAGGATGGTGATGCGAGAGATGTTCAAGTATCTATTCGTAATGAGTTGGTTTTCGATAAACTTTGTTGTAAATTTACCATTAGGAAGTCTTGTTATTAGGGTGTCCAAATAGGTAGTGAATTATTTTCTTCAACTTCCATATAAATTTTATGTTGTCTGATGTTGTTAATATGTCCTGAAAACGGTTCAAGTTTCTTTCCATGCCAAACTAAAATGTGTCGGTCAACATAACGAAACCAACATTTAGGTTTTAAATCTGCAGAATTTAAAGCATGGTTTCAAAATGTTCCATATTATACATTCGCAAAAAAGCTGGAGAGAGGCGAGCACCATAGGTGTTCCTTGAATTTGTTATGTAGAATTGTCCTTTGTATGTAAAATAGGTTGAGTGCATGCAGTGGTTTATCAATTTGATTATATCTTGGTTTATTGAGTGTTTTCTTCTAGAATTTTGCATCGTGTCTTCAATAGGTATTTTGGTGAAAAGTGACGTTATGTCGAAGCTAACTAAAATGTCATTTGGAGTCAATGGTACAATTTTGAGTTTGTAGAAAATCATAAGAGTTTTTATGTAGGATACAGCATTTTCACAAATCGGTTGAATAATTTTTGCTAGATAACGAGCAAGGTCATGAGTCGGAGAATTGAATGCACTGACGATACAGAATCTACGTCGCTGACGAAATTAGACTCAACGTAGAACACATTCTTCAGAACTGTAAACTTCCCAAACAAAATGTCACCAAACAAGACCTCCAAATGTTACACCAAATCAAAATGACGACCAAATATTAATTACTCTGACAAAGGAAACGCTACTGTCATTGTCAATTCTAAAGACTATCACCACAAGATGTCTGAACTGTTAACTTCTTCAGAATATAAGAAAATCAGTGCAATCCTACCCTACATAGAAAAACAACAAAATCTATCATTAATTCTACAAAATTAGACAAAGAAACAAAAGAAACTAATTCCAAGAGAAGAGTCAAGAATCCCAAAATATACGGACTCCCAAAAATACATAAGGAAAACTGGCCATTACGCCCTATCGTCAGTGCATTCAATTCTCCGACTCATGACCTTGCTCGTTATCTAGCAAAAATTATTCAACCGATTTGTGAAAATGCTGTATCCTACATAAAAACTCTTATGATTTTCTCAAAACTCAAAATTGTACCTTGACTCCAAATGACATTTTAGTTAGCTTCGACATAACGTCACTTTTCACCAAAATACCCATTGAAGACACGATGAAATTCTAAAGAAAAACACTCAATAAACCAAGATATAATCAAATTGATAAACCACTGCATGCACTCAACCTATTTTACATACAAAGGACAATTCTACAAACAAATTCAAGGAACACCTATGGGCTCGCCATCTCTCCAGCTTTTGCGAATGTATATATGGAACATTTTGAAACCACTGCTTTAAATTCTGCAGATTTAAAACCTAAATGTTGGTTTCGTTATGTTGACGACACATTTGTAGTTTGGCCCCATGGAAAAGGTTAATTTGTAATATTTATTGAAATTTCTAGAGGGTGATTCGAAAATAAAATACCTCGACAATATTTCATTTCTTTTTAAATGGTACAAATATATATATATATATATATATATATATATATATATATATATATATATATATATATATATATATATATATATAAGTGGGCCAATGGTGCGTGGGGGGAAGATTGTGGGTTTATTCAGGAATATTTCCAAAGTTTGTTTATGGGATGTGGTGGGGTATTCTTAAGGCCACAAACCTAAAATATTTTCACTTGAATCGCAAAGTCTATACAGTGCGATTAATATCAAAGTTGCATTTTTTAAGTGGAACCCCCTGTATGTTATTGCATATTTGGATTCCTTGGGCAATTATAGTGCACTTTATTTATCACACATAGTACCTAAAACGAATCATTTAGCCGCAATTCGTCATTTTTATAAAAAGTAGATGTCTGAAAAAATTAAACATCGCTGTGAACACAACACTTAGAAGGCCATGAAGGCGATGTTACTAGACATAAAATGTACTAGCGTAAACCGGTCAAACTCAAATTCTTCTTGTGTTTAGAGAAATTACTTTGCCAATTTAGAAAATTTCAATCAATGGTAACTTAATTTTTTCAAATGAAACGGCCATTTTTTCATTATTGCATAAAATGCGGAATTTTTTTACTTTTCTAACGATATAAAATGGTCGGTATCTATCTTCGGTAGATTTCGTTTAATTTCACAATTTCTGATTAATTTGCTGTATTTTTCAACTTTGTATTATTTAGTAACACGTGGAAAATAAACAAAAAACTATTCACATTATAAAACATTATTTAAAAAGTAGAAAAACACATAAACACAAAAACAAGAAAATAAAATCAAAATGAAAACTATTTTAATCAATGGTAACTTGATTTTTTCAAACGGAACGGCCATTTTATTGCATCAACTGCGTAATTTTTTTTAACTTTCTAACGACATAAATTTATCGGTATCTATCGTCAGTAGATTTCATTTAGTTTCACAATTTCTGATTAACTTGTTGTATTTTTCAATTGTCAGTAACTAGCAGTCTGTTTTTTTTAGACATTAGGTACTAGTTCGTACTAAATTTAACTGATAAAAAGGGCAAGCTTTCCTCAAAATGAAATGATTGGTCCTGGCCGGGAGCGTCATCCAAGGGAAGAAACATTAAAAAATCCGTTAAAAAGAATTATTGCAACTCAATATTTTAATTGCAGCAATAGAAAATCCCCTACAGTCACGACAACTCAAAAGATATTTTCAAGTAGGTAAGTAGAACATCTCCCAGAAAAAAACAAATTTCATCCTTAGCCATCCAACTACATCAAGAGCTCAAAGAGACCGATTTTCAAAACAGTATTAATATTTGCAATTGAGCAGAACAAAAGCTAAATGGAAATGTAAATAGGGTTAAAATTTTTTCCAGAAATTAAAATTTTTTAAAACAAAGTGGTAAACATTTTTAACATTTATTAAAATAATTTTTATTTTTAATTTAGCTCGTAATTTTGTTTTTTTGAGTTTATGTATTTTTCTACTTAATAAATAATGTTTTACAACATGAATCGTTTTTTGTTTACTTTCCATGGGTTACTAGATAATACAAACTAAAAATTGAAAAATACAGCACATTAATCAGACATTGTGAAATTAAAACAAATCTACCGAGATGGGTACCGACTAATTCATATTGTTACAAAGGTAAAAAAATTCCGCATTTAATACAAAAATGAAAAAAATGGCCGTTCCATCCGAAAAAATCAAGTTACCATTGATTGAAATTTTCTAAATCGGTAAACACAAGAAGAATTTGCATTTGACCGCCTAGTCTACGCTAGTACATTTCATGTCTAGTCATAGTCATTATAAACTTTGTGATTCAAGTGAAAATATTGTAGGTTTGTACCCTTAAGGATACCCCACTCCATCAACAAATTTTATAAATATTCTTTAAACCCACAATCTTCCACCCCAGTATTGGCATCCTGTATATATATATATATATATATATATAATATATATATATTTAATCAGTCGGATCTATTTATTTTTCTTTCCAACCACGACTTGCTTAAATACGTATGTTGTGACGCTGCCGATTTACTCTATTTTTATTTGTTTTAAGCAAAATACATTTACTTCTATATCTTTACGTATTTACACAATATAACAAAACGAAGTTAATAAAAACAAATGGAACATAAAGCTTTAGTTTTGCCAACGTTTTGCAAAATCGCATTTGCCATCTTTAGATTTGTATCACTTCTATCCATTCAAGTCAATTTTTAGTGGACGTTAGGAAAACGGTTCAAGTTTCCTTTTCCATGGGGCCAAACTACAAATGTGTCGTCAACATAACGAAACCAACATTTAGGTTTTAAATCTGCAGAATGTAAAGCAGTGGTTTCAAAATGTTCCATATATACATTCGCAAAAGCTGGAGAGAGTGGCGAGCCCATAGGTGTTCCTTGAATTTGTTTGTAGAATTGTCCTTTGTATGTAAAATAGGTTGAGTGCATGCAGTGGTTTATCAATTTGATTATATCTTGGTTTATTGAGTGTTTTCTTCTAGAATTTGCATCGTGTCTTCAATGGGTATTTTGGTGAAAAGTGACGTTATGTCGAAGCTAACTAAAATGTCATTTGGAGTCAATGGTACAATTTTGAGTTTTGTAGAAAATCATAAGAGTTTTTATGTAGGATACAGCATTTTCACAAATCGGTTGAATAATTTTTGCTAGATAACGAGCAAGGTCATGAGTCGGAGAATTGAATGCACTGACGATACAGAATCTACGGTCGCTGACGAAATTAGACTCAACGTAGCACACATTCTTCAGAACTGTAAACTTCCCAAACAAAATGTCACCAAACAAGACCTCCAAATGTTACACCAAATCAAAATGACGACCAAATATTAATACTGCTGACAAAGGAAACGCTACTGTCATTGTCAATTCTAAAGACTATCACCACAAGATGTCTGAACTGTTAACTTCTTCAGAATATAAGAAAAATCAGTGCAATCCTACCACCTACATAGAAAAACAACAAAATCTATCATTAATTCTACAAAATTAGACAAAGAAACAAAACGAAACTAATTCCAAGAGAAGAGTCAAGAATCCCCAAAATATACGGACTCCCAAAAATACATAAGGAAAACTGGCCATTACGCCCTATCGTCAGTGCATTCAATTCTCCGACTCATGACCTTGCTCGTTATCTAGCAAAAATTATTCAACCGATTTGTGAAAATGCTGTATCCTACATAAAAAACTCTTATGATTTTCTACAAAAACTCAAAATTGTACCATTGACTCCAAATGACATTTTAGTTAGCTTCGACATAACGTCACTTTTCACCAAAATACCCATTGAAGACACGATGCAAATTCTAGAAGAAAAACACTCAATAAACCAAGATATACTCAAATTGATAAACCACTGCATGCACTCAACCTATTTTACATACAAAGGACAATTCTACAAACAAATTCAAGGAACACCTATGGGCTCGCCACTCTCTCCAGCTTTTGCGAATGTATATATGGAACATTTTGAAACCACTGCTTTAAATTCTGCAGATTTAAAACCTAAATGTTGGTTTCGTTATGTTGACGACACATTTGTAGTTTGGCCCCATGGAAAAGGAAACTTGAACCGTTTTCTAGGACATATTAACAACATTCACGACAACATAAAATTTACTATGGAAGTTGAAGAAAATAATTCACTACCTTTTTGGACACCCTAATAACAAGACTTCCTAATGGTAAATTTACACACAAAGTTTATCGAAAACCAACTCATACGAATAGATACTTGAACTCTCTCGCATCACCATCCTGGTCAATTACGTAGCGTTATGAAATCCTTGATATACCGCTCTTACCACTTATCTGACCAAAATTCTAAAACGGAAGAGATGAAGACTATTAATAAAATACTAGTTCAAAATGGATACAAAGATCAAGAAATATTGAAAATTACCAACGAAGTAAGAAGACCAAGAAATAATAACTTGTCAAACAATGAACGCAAGATTCCTGTTATTCTACCTTATATAAAGGAATTACAGACAGAATCGCAAAGAAATTTCCCAAAACGACTTCAGACCGGTATTCAAACCACATTCAACTTTGTCCCAACTTTTAAGAAACCCCAAAGACAAAATTCTAATGAGAACCAAGGAGTGTATGAAATACCGTGCAACAACTGTCGAAGAACTTATATCGGACAAACTAACAGAATATTATATGCGAGAGCCGATGAACACCAACTAGCAATTAAGCAACACAATCCATCATCGTCTTTAGCTGCACATCATTTAGATACAGGACACCAAATTAACACCAACAATATCCGTTTAATTGCACCTCTATAACCTTACAAGAAAGAATTATTAGAGAAGCAGTTGAAATTGAAAGAAGACCAAACGCCCTCAATAAACGAGATGACACTTCTAGAATGCCACAAATTTGGAAGAATATCATTAAACAAGTTGATTCGAAATTTCAACCAACTCCAAATCTTCCAGAAATTTCAAATACTAATGCTGCAACTATTCCTGGCGTCCCCACTTCTGCACCTTCTACATCATGTACTAGACCCACTACCCGAAGTCAAACACACTCATCCAGATTAAATTTAAATTAGTTACCTTGTTTCATATTCTGTACTTGTTAAAAATAGTTACCTTATGTCAATTTCTGTAATTGTCAAAATAAATTCTTGACAAAGGGAACAAAGTACGTTCCCGAAACGTTGAATTAATTTGTACGTTTATTCACACAAGTTTGAAAGAAAAATGTCTGATTTAAATATATATATATATATATATATATATATATATATATATATATATATATATATATATAGTCAATGGTGCGTAAGATTGTATTTATTAAGGAATATTTCCAAAGTTTGTTTATGGGATGTGGGGTATTCTTAAGGCCACAAACCTAAAATATTTTCACTTGAATCGCAAAGTTTATACAGTGGATTAATATCAAAGTTGCATTTTTAAAGTGGAACCCTGTATGTTATTGCATATTTGGATTTCTTGAGCAATTCTAGTGCACTTTATTTATCACACATAGTAACTAAAACGAATCGTTTAGCCGCAATTCGTCATTTTATAAAAGTAGATGTCTGAAAAATTAAACATCGCTGTGAACACAACGCTTAGAAGGCCATGAAGGCGATGTTACTAGACATGAAATGTACTAGCGTAAACCGGTCAAATTCAAATTCTTCTTGTATTTAGAGAAATTACTTTGCCAATTTAGAAAATTTCAATTAATGGTAACTTGATTTTTTCAAATGAGACGGCCATGTTTTCATTATTGCATAAAATGCGGAATTTTTACTTTTCTAACGATATAAAATAGTCGGTACCTATCTTCGGTAGATTTCGTTTAATTTCACAATTTCTGATTAATTTGCTGTATTTTCAACTTTGTATTATTTAGTAACACGTGGAAAATAAACAAAAAACTATTCACATTATAAAACATTATTTAAAAAGTAGAAAAACACATAAACACAAAAACAAAAAAATAAAATAAAAATGAAAACTATTTTAATCAATGGTAACTTGATTTTTTCAAACGGAACGGCCATTTTATTGCATCAACTGCGTAATTTTTTTTACCTTTCTAACGACATAAATTTGTCGGTATCTATCGTCAGTAGATTTCATTTAGTTTCACAATTTCTGATTAACTTGTTGTATTTTTCAATTGTCAGTAACTAGCAGTCTGTTTTTTTTAGACATTAGGTACTAGTTCGTACTGCTCTTTCTGCTTAGAGCTTCTTTCGTGTAGTTAGCATTAAATTTAACTGATAAAAAGGGCAAGCTTTCCTCAAAATGAAATGATTGGTCCTGGCGAGCGTCATCAAGAAGAAATATTAAAAATCCGTTAAAAAGAATTATTGCAACTCAATATTTTAATTGCAGCAATAGAAAATCCCCCTACGAGTACACGACAACTCAAAAGAGATTTTCAAGTAGGTAAGTAGAACATCTCTCAGAAAAAAAAACAAATTTCATCCTTAGCACATCCAACTACATCAAGAGCTCAAAGAGACCGATTTTCAAAACAGTATTAATATTTGCAATTGGGCAGAACAAAAGCTAAATGGAAATGTACAACTTTTGAATAAGATCGTGTTTACAGATGAGTGCACCTTACCACCGCTATTAGTTAACCAGCCCAATTTTCATTATTAGTCAGATTAAAACCCTTATTATTTCCAAGTTCATAGCCAAAAGAAATGGCCGATCAATGTTTGGGCATATTCGGTACTTCAGTTGTTGGTCCCTTTTCTTCGACGGTATTCTAAATTCGAAGTTGTACTTGAATTTCCTGTATAATAAATTACTAGCGAGATCTCCAGATATTTGCCCACTTGATTTCCACTGCGGAAGATATGAAAAATAGAATCCGAAACGTTTTTGCAACTATTGATCCAGTAATGTTAAATAGGGTTAAAAATTCTTTTAGCAGTAGAATTAAAATTTGCTTAAAACAAAGTGGTAAACATTTTTAACATTTATTAAAATAATTTTTATTTTTATTTTAGGACGTAATTTTGTTTTTGAGTTTATATATTTTTCTACTTAATAAATAATGTTTTATAACATGAATCGTTTTTGTTTACTTTCCACGGTTACTAGATATACAAACTGAAAATTGAAAATACAGCACATTAATTAGACATTGTGAAATTAAAACAAATCTACCGAAGATGGGTACCGACTAATTCATATTGTTAGAAAGGTAAAAATTCATTTAATACAAACATGAAAAAATGGGTTCCATTCAAAAAATCAAGTTACATTGATTGAAATTTTCTAAATTGGCAAACACAAGAAGAATTTGCATTTGACCTTTGGTCTACGCTAGTACACTTTGTCTAGTAACGTCGCATAATCATGGTAAGTTTTGTGATCATACCGATATTTAATTTTTTTCATTCATCTACTATTTGTAAAATGACGAACTGCCGCTAAACTTTGATATAAATCGCCTGTATAAACTTTTGTGATTCAAGTGAAAATATTTAGGTTTGTACAGGATACCACATTCCATCAACAAATTTATAAATATTCCTTAATAAACCCACAATCTTAACGCACTATTGGCACATCCATATATATATATATATATATATATATATATATATATATATATATATATATATATATATATATATATTGATCAGTCGGATCTATTTATTTTCTTTTCCAAACGACTTACTTAAATATGTATGTTGTGACGCTGCCGATTTACTTCATTTTTATTTGTTTTAATCAAAATACATTTACTTCTATATCTTGACCTATTTACACAATATAACAAAACGAAGTTAATAAAACAAACGGAACATAAAGTTTTAGTTTTGCAACGTTTTAAAATCGCATTTGCCAAATTTAGATTTGTATCACTTCTATCCATTCAAGTCAATTTTTAGTGGACGTTAGGAACTATCTTATATTTTAATAAATGCTAAATAAATAGAGTGTGCTTCACTGAAGAGATCGCTACCATCATTCTTAGGTGAATCCCATATTGGTTATTCCTCATAAAAATGACCCCCAACCAATGTGACCATATTTTTGTCGATAAAAACCCAAATTAAATGAAGAAATTTAGTACAGCGGATGTCAAAGCACATAAAAACCAGATACCGATTTTGAATACCAAAACCACGTGATTAATTGTTTTTACAAAGAACTGGGATTGGACGGCCTTAACAACCCATGCGCGGCTGAGAAGTTAATCGCAACAGTATCTTTAACCTTATTGTCGACTCTATCAACCAAGGATAAGTTTATATTAAAGCATATTGTTAAATATTACGCTTTTAATGGGTACGCAGTTTTATACGCAGCTAGAGTAGTGCTCTACCAACTGAGATATAGAAGAGGTAAATCACACTCGATTTAAACTTAAACTGTTCGTGATCGTATTGTTATACAACAAAACTTTTTCAATAATAAAAATAATATGTTACTTTCGGAAAGAGACGGTATTGAGATATTGATGATGAGAACGCATCACAAAACAGTATATAATCATTTAGCAAACCAACTCTGTCCACCCGGAGATGACTCTTGGTGTAAGTAAGGGAAAGCTATGGCATCAGGTTTCACATATGACCATACAAAACATTTTCACCTTCCTGAAATCATTATGTTAGAGCTAAAGCCAATATTCAAGCATTTGCCTGATCCTGTTTTTCTCAAAAAATGTTTGAAAGGAAAGTCGTAGAATCCTAACGAGTCACTATATAATTTGATATGGTCATGTCGAAAAAAAACTTGTTGGACTGTCAACTTTGAATGCGTCCGAGGCAAAGGTATTGGAACAACCTAGCGCTGGCAAAAATCTTGTGAAGGCGATGGAAATCCTGGATCGCAAGCGAGTCTACGAGAAGCGGTGATCGAACCCGAGAAAAAATAAGGCGTAAGAGAACAATGGCTAAAAGAGTACTGGAAGACAAATATGCTGAACAAGAGGATCCGGAAAATCCCTCGTACACAGTGCTGGAGTGCTGGAGACCATTTTAAATTTTCACTACACTTTTCTCAGTAACCGCTCAATAAATCTTGCTAAAATTTTTACTGTGGTTTTATTACTGGAAAACTATGTTCTTAACACAAGGAGTTATGAAAATGACTTGCAAAACCGAATAAAAAATGTTTTCAAAAAATTGTTTAAATAAAATTATAAATTTTCTTTGTACTCGTAAAACCATCATTTTGTGTAAGGAACTAAAGTTTAAATGATGTTCGGAGTGTCCTTAAAAGAAATCAGTGAGGATGGATGCAGTGAGAACAGAATGGAAAGGAATGATATTAGGGTTCTGACAAAGAAGGTCTGCCCCAGCATATAGTGGCACATGGTGTGCATAGACGCAGTGATCATGCCAGTCAAAAACTACACGGAGCATATAGAAACCTTATTCTTCCCAAATGCAATAAAATACACGATCTCCATTCACCTACGAGTTTAGTCATGGCGGGATTGGACCAGCATAACCGTGCTCTGAAAACGTTCATAGGACTTTCGTTGCGTATAAAATATCATTAGCCGATATTCAGGAGTATATTTATAGATATAATCACTTGATATAATAAACGATCTGTTTTCCAACTTAAGTTTATTACTTCAGTAGTATGATCACGATTCATTAAAATTACATTGCATCTGATTTCTCAAGACATGTATTAACAATATCCATGAATAGTATTTATAGATATAATCAGAATTATTAAGCTTGTATGGAATGTTAAACGACGCAACGAGCATTTTTTCTACATATTAAATTTGATTCAATACATGTTTTATGATTTCACGCATGAAACTGAAAAAAATTTACATGATTCATTTTCCAAGTTTTAAATAAAGTAAATAAATGACAGTAAAATTGTACTAAATCTGCTGTATATTGCTATTATACTAATGCACTGTGTTTGCTGTCAATATGATTAGCATCAATGACATTTCGTGATAAAATTATTGCTTTATGCGTATTTATTATGATACTGTTCGATATAAAGAACTTTTTTTTAAAACTTGTACCGTGATTATTTTTTTTTTTTTTTTTTTTTTTTTTTTTTTTTTTTTTTTTTTTTTTTTTTTTTTTTTTTTTTTTTTTTTTTTTTTTTTTTTTTTTTTTTTTTTTTTTTTTTTTTTTTTTTTTTTTTTTTTTTTTTTTTTTTTTTTTTTTTTTTTTTAAAAAAAAAAAAAAAAAAAAAAAAAAAAAAAAAAAAAAAAAAAAAAAAAAAAAAAAAAAAAAAAAAAAAAAAAAAAAAAAAAAAAAAAAAAAAAAAAAAAAAAAAAAAAAAAAAAAAAAAAAAAAAAAAAAAAAAAAAAAAAAAAAAAAAAAAAAAAAAAAAAAAAAAAAAAAAAAAAAAAAAAATCCTGTATTCTTACATGAAACTTGGATTATCAGTCGAGGATCGCACAAAAGAAGTTGGCATGATAAATCGAAGGAAAGCGTGAAGAAGAAGACAATGGGGAAAAAGGTTTATTAAAATTTAGTTATTATATTATAATTCCTAATAAAATAACTGTGTTTAATTACATTTATAGTTGTTGATGCAGGTAAAGGAGATAGATTTATTTCCGATGCTTCACTTTTGTTTTCTATCATGGAGATATATGTGCGGAGTTGTTTACAAAATAGTTTGAAAATAATTTAATTGTAAACTTAAAAGAACCATCTTTAATTGTAATGGGTAATGTTAGTTATCATTCCAAACTTCTAGAAAAAATTCGAAATAATTCATCCAAGAAGGAAGAAATATGTAATTTTCTATTAAAGCACATAGCTTATGAACCTAGTATGTTTAAAAAGTGTGGACGCAGAATATTACGGTTACCACCACATCACTGTCAATTTAATTCAATTGAACTAGTGTGGGCAAACTGCAAAGAACACTACAACAAAAATATAGGAAGACATAATTCCAAATTTAAGGATGATAAAAGAAATATGCTTGGAATACTAGCAACCAATTGATGGGACATATTGGCAGAAACGCATTAAACATGCAGAAGTGTCTATGTTAGAGTGGTGGGAAATTGAAAAACAACCATTGATTGATAACGATTCCACTTCTGAGAGTGACACTGATAGTGAATAATTTTTTTTAAATTTAAATGTTTAATTCCAATGTAATGTAAATATTCTAATTTTTACATAACATATAACTCTACAATAGGTGGACTGAATACATGTACTGATTCGTGTAAATTGGTTTTCATTTAACTTGGGCCAATATGAAATCTATTTAAACTATGTGCTAAACTAAAATATTGAATATGTATAATTTCGTTGAACTTCGAACTACATTACACTGTACACACTTTCTTCTACAAGAATGAAATAATCACAAATGTATCGATATTTACGTTATCGTAAAGTATCTACAAGAATAATGTCGATTACAAAGCAATAATTATGCTTCTAGAAGGGTTGTTATAAATCTTGAGAACAACAAACTAATCGCAACTTTTATCAATTTTTCCACCTGAAATGATTTAATTTATAACAAACAAAAAGAGTCTTTGTTTACTTACAACTATATAAGTTCTGGATTATGTAATTATAATCAAACCATGTCCTAAATTATAACAATTCACTGTCGCAGCAAAATATTTGTGACTCTATCAATAACATAAGTGGATATAATGGATAATTTTTCTAGTTTAAAATATAAAAAACGTTCAATGATTTTCAACTTTCTTTGACATTTTATGGAAATTTATGTGGAGACATCTGCCTATAAAAATATTAACTAAAAGATACTTTGCTGATTTAATGAAGATTGACGTCGCCTAAATCTTAGTTCCTGTAATTATAAGAATGCGTCATACCCAACTTCATTTGAATCAAACTATATACGTTATAATTCCATAACAGTACTCTCCCCTCAATAGTTATGATACTTAATTTAACAATACGTTGACGTAGCAACAAATTGCATGGTTTGCCAACTGTTCCATCAATATATCGATTTTCTGTATTAAGGCGTTACAGACACCTTGTTCCTTAAATTTGTTTCAGCTTAAAGACAACAGTTTTCTTTTATTGATTTATAATTATTTGCACTAATAACGATTTTATTTTTTCCAATGATATACAGGGTGAGTCACGACTGACGCGACGGAGTTTCAAGAGAAAACTAGATATATTTTTTTATTTTTGTGGCTGGGACATTGTGTAGGTCCATTAAAGCTACAATTTCAAATATACAGGGTGCTACAAAACGAGTAGCATATTGAAGTTATGTTTTTTAATGGAATGCCCTATATTTTATAACATTTTTAAATTAAGTATGAAAAATAACATAGACTTTCGTTAAGGTTTCCTATACCTAAATACAGAGCGTTTCAATTTATTTTGATTTTTTTGAAATTGCATGGTTTTGGAAAAAAATTAATTGTTACCAAACGAAAGTAATTTTGTCAAAACTGCTTCACTCTAGAAAATAAACTGCTTCGTTGATTTATTTGGCAATTTAATTGCGAAAAATACTACACTGGGTGTTCAGATTTCTCGGTAGTATTATTAATACATTCAAACTATAATATCTTCCTTATCTCAAATGGAACACTCTGTATATTTTGGATGTATCCTATGAGCCATTCAATGATCTTCCAAAAAGTACTAAGGTATCCTATACCTAAACTTACACGTTTCAAAGTTATTGAGGTAACAATGAAATTTAAGGTTTTTTTATGGGATTGTCAATCATTTTTTGAATCGAGTAATTAGCAAAAATATTTCTTATTTTGTGTGTATGAGTACACATATTTCAAGTTAGTATGAAGTACTTTTAATTAAAATATTACTTATGAAGATATGTGTATTGCAATGACAAAACACGAAGCTAAATTCTAATCTAGTGTGCTATTATCAAAATGACAAGTATTATTAATTAACAGTATGTCAATATAATAGGGTATTAATTATTTGAACTATGTGATGAATATCAAATAGTCATGTTAAGTTAAAATGGTTTATTCGAAGCAGGAAAAAAATGATATGAATTTAACTATTGGTGAATGTTATGAAAATCGTTTATTGGCCTCAAGGGTCTACGCAGCAAGGTACCCCAACCGCATTCATCCAAATAAAAATTGCTAGAGATTTTTGCAAACATTTCGTGGGACAGGAAGTGTCGCTTACCCAAAACAGTAAAAATCAAAAGTGGTTACCAGTAACGAAAATAACGAATTTTTGATATTAGGTTCCGTGGTTGATACAAAAAATACTAGTAATAGAATAATTGCGAGAGAAACGGGCATTAGTCAATCAAGTGTCTCCAGAATATTAATGAAACCCAAATACCACCCATATCATATTCAACTTCATCCAAATTTATATGGAACAAATTTTGAAAGGCGAATTGATTTTTGTTTAACAGTCCTCGAAAAAATTGGTGAAGAAGATAATTTTGATCAATACGAGTTGTTTACCGATAAGGCAACGTTTCATAATAATGGCCATGTTTCATCATAACTACGATTATTATGATATCGAAAATAATGTATTTCATACGACAGATCATCAGAATCGATGGAGCATTAATGTGTATGGTGGAACAATTGGCGATGAAGTTATTGGTCCATATTTCTTCGACGGCACTTTAAATGGTTGCAAACTCTTAAACCATTTAAAAAAAGACTTTTGGCTACTTTTAGAAAATATTCCATTACACACCAGACAAAAAAATATGGTTACAATTAGATGGTGTACAATTAGATGGTGGCTCTGCCCATTTTTCACGACATGTAAGGGAATATTTATACCAAAAATTTTTTAACAAATGGATCGGAAGAAGTGACCCAATTAACTGGCCTCCTAGACTTCACTCCGATGGATTACTTTTTATGGGGATATCTATAAAAATCCAGTGTATGCTACTCCTCCTACTACTGCAGAAGACATGATAGACCGAATTAAAAATGCATTTGGAACCGTCACTCCTGTTATGTTGCAAAATGTAAGACGTTCGATTGAAAAGAGAACTCTGCGTTGAAAAAGATGGCAGTCATTTCGAGCATTTGTTATAGTAGTTACGTTAAATTGTTAAGAATAATAATATTATTTAATATATTCGTGATATTGTTGAATAACTTTGAAACGTGAAGGTATAGGTATAGGATACCTTAGTATTTTTTGGAAGATCATTGAATTGGTCACATGTTTCATTTGAAATACAGAAGATATTATAGTTTGAATGTATTAATGCAACCGAAAAATCTGAACACCCAGTATAGTATTTTACGCAATTAAATTACCAAATAAATCAACGAAACAGTCTCTTTTCGAGATCCTGAAGCAGTTTTGACAAAATTAGTTTCGTTTGGTAACAATTATTTTTTTCCAAAACCTTGCAATTTAAGAAAAATCAAAATAAACCAAAAAGCGCTGTATTAAGGTAACCATAACGAAAGTCTATTTTATTTTTCATACTTAGTTCAAAAATGTGATAAAATATAGGACATTCCATTAAAAAAAAAACATAACTTTGATGTCACTCTTTTTTGAAGCACCCTGTATATTTGCAATTATTTTAAAAATGTAGCCGTAATGGACCTACATAATGTCCCAGCCACAAAAATTAAACATATATCTAGTTTTCTCTTAAAACTCCGTTGCGTCAATCGTGACTCACCCTGTGTGTATATATATATATATATATATATATATATATATATATATACATATATATGCTAGAACTCATCATTCTAAGCAAAAAGTTCATATGTACATGGGTCCGGAAATGCTTCGTTTCGAGATACAGGGTGTCAAAGTTGAAAAAAATTTCGTATACGGGTTTTTGGGATGACAAATTCAAATTTGTGGTCCATTTGGTTGTCGTTTCTAGAGGGCGCCAGCGGCAACGATTTCGACCCCTTTAAATCGTAGCAATTTTTTGCTACACTGTATGCCATTTTGGACTAGAAAATCGATTCTCTATCTTTTCTTCTAAAAAGGTATATACTAGTGATGTCCTAGAGCAACCCTTTCCGAGAAAAACGCTTTTAAAACTCATGATGCATACACATTTTCGGAGGGTATTTTTTGACAGGTTTATCAATAGGAATTTTTAATTGTTACTAAGTAACATACTTGTTTACTTATGTACTTATCTGTCTCTTTGCGTTCATTGATAATAAAATTTTAATAAAAATCCATAATTAAATACGATAGAATGCCTAGACATACAACATGTATACTTTTAATATTAATTTTTTCTTTTTTTTTTAAGGTTGGATTTTTCTCGGAAAGGGTTGCTCTAGCGACTTCACTAAGATATACCTTTTGTAGCAGAAAAGACAGGAGAATCGATTTTTCCAAAATGGCATACAGTGTAGCACAAAAAGTTGTAAAGATTTAAAGTGGTCGAAATAGTTGGCTCTAGAAACCACAACTAAATGGACCACAAATTTGAATTTGTCATCCCAAAAACCCGTATACGAAATTTCATGAAACTATTTCGAAACAGTCGAAAGATATTGAAGAAAACGCGATTTTTTTCAACTTTGACACCCTGTATCTCGGAAAGGAAGCATTTCCGGACCCATGTACATATGAACTTTTGCTTAGAATGATGAGTTCTAGTACTTTTTAATTTTGGATTAGATAAGATTCACCCTGTATATATATATATATATATATATATATATATATATATATATATATATATAGTACATATATATATATATATATATATATATATATATATATATATATATATATATATATATATATAAATATGAGTTGGGGTTTACGGACTTGAACCACAGCAATATAAATAAAGCTTGAATTATAAATAAAAGTGCAGTTACTTTACATTATTAGCGCCTGACGGACGTATTACGCAATATTATGAATTATGACACAAGACCAAATGTCATATTTTTATTAATATTGACTATTGTTTATCAAACATATTTAAAATATCAAATCTGACAACAATGAATTATAGTAGAATTATAATTGAATGAAGTCTGTCATATGTTCACTTATCTCTTTGGAAGATGTATTACAAACTATGATCGTAAAATATACGTTCCGATAGCAATTGCAATTTCCTTCTAATATTTACATAATAACGTTGACTGAAAACTTATAGAGACTCGCGAAAGGGCAAGGCGTTTTGTGCATAAAATTTGCTCTGGCGGATAGGAGCGCTGAGCTCGCAAGTCGCTGCATTTGCTCCAGGAATTCTCAGTCACGTCTAGAACGTTACATGTGAAGCTTCGCTTATAACGTTGTATGCGTATACGCATTGGTACATCGCCCGCTAATTCGTTTAGAGAGGAGCAAGTAAAAATGAGTGCAGCAATAACGCGCCTTAAAACAAATCATTGTTGCTATTTATATTGCAAAGAAAATGCGAAAAAGGACAAGCATTTAAGTTTTTTCAAATTTCCGACAAAAAATGAAGACATTTTAAGTGAGTGGAAGCAAAATTGCGGAAATATAAATGTGTACCTAACGGATAATTCAGAGTTAGGTAATAAAGTCCTGTGTGAAAAGCATTTTATTTCCGATAATATAATCATTCAACAAAAGCGGAAAATTTTACGAAAGAATGCCGTGCCAAATAATTTTTTATCAAGGTAAGTTTATTACTAGTTTGCTTTATTCATTTATTTATTTTCAAAGTTAAATGTTATCTATTGAGGTTTGAACTTAAAATTGAAATAAAACTACATGGTAATTTTTATAAATGCCCGTGATTTACAGTATATATGCCATTTATACTTAAATATACCTAAGTTTGAACATTCAGTAGACCCTACGGTTGGGCCCAAAGAAGGGCAAATTAAGAAATATAATTTTGGCAATTTATTGGGGCGAATATTAGCGATAATTCGCCGAGCTATTGCTGATGTAAGACCTTAAGATAAAGGCAAACAGATGCATTTCACAGTAATAATTATATCCCCATTCTCGGATCCGCCATGAGATATCTCTCCTGGCGGTACTATATTAGGTTTTTTGTCATATATGCTATATTTTACCTTTTCTCTGTAAAATAATTGTAAATTTATGAGTAACAACATAAATTTCTTTACTATTTTCTAAATTTTAGCAGACAGTCAAGCCAACAATAAAGACATTCGCAAAAGACTTTTTCTGACATGGATGGTAAGCTTATTAATTATCATAATAAACCGTAAATGTATAAATGCATTTTTAGAAAACAATCCCGACATTACAAATGATTCACTATGTTCCAAAGAGAAAAGATCGCGTCAGATGGACACAATATCTGGTTTGTTTAAATTTTTCTGTTATTTTAATATTAAAGTTAATATTATTTTTAATATTCAGAGATTGAAAGTAGATCATCAGAAGAATTTGTTTTAACACGGCCTATTACAACATACGAAAGAAATCGTTCAAAACATTTGTCCTCTCCATTAAGCACGAGAATTTCAAAATCTCTTCCATAGCAAGTTCTCCTGGTTCTGTCGTGAGCGAGCGAGTTTTAATATGCCATCTAAAAACATCATTTTTAAAAGCAAAGAAATGAATTTCTTTCTGTTAAAATTGACATTTAAAAAAAGCTAAGAGCAAAAAGTTACAGAGTTAATCGTTTGAAAAAGAAATCAAGCTTATATCCGCAAATATTTTAAACAATTTGTTCAAAACAAAACCTCTTTTGTTAACACATTTATTAAATGCAAATTTTCATAAAAAAATCTACATGGACAAAACAAGAAAAACAATTAGCGTTATCCTTGCATTACAAATCACCTGCGCTTTATAAATTCATGAGAGACAAGTTACAGTTTACCCTACCGTCAATTGAACGATTCAGGATTGGATGTCTGTTGTTTACATTAAACCAGGTATCAAATCAACTTTAACGGTAAAATTAAAAGCAAAAGCAAGCGTAATGAAGGAGCATGAAAAATTGTGTGTCTTATTAATAGATGAAATTTCTCTCAAAAAGAGGTACATTTTAATACAAAAGAAGATATTGCAGAAGGATTTGAAGATCTTGGCCATCTTGGACGAAAAGTGTGCCTGCTAATACAGCGTTAATGTTTTATATACGTGGCCTATTAAAATTGGAGACTTCCCTTTGTTACGTTACGTCCCGTTAAGGAGAAACAATTAAACAATTAATAATAGACGTATTGAAAACTTTGAAAACATTGTACCCTGAATCCAAAGTCATCGTCTGTGATCAAGGATCAAACAATCGGAAAGCAGTTTCATTATTAGGCGCTACAGTTGACAATCCTACATTTGATTTAGAAGGAATAAAAGTTAATGTCATTTTGATTGCCCACATTTGCTAAAAAGTCTTCGAATTAATTTGATTAATGAGAAATTAAATTTACTTACGGTGAAGAAGAAAAGCCAATTTCATGGAAAGATATACGAGAAACATATGAAATTGACAAAGCTAGCTCTACAACTCGAAGTTTATTAAAATAACAGATAAACATATACGTCCCAATTGTTTCCAGAAAATGCGAGTTTTATATGCAGCACAAATTTTCTCTCACTCGGTAGCAACAACTGTAAAACTTTGGTTGACACTAAACAGCTTACTTCAACCACAGCATCTAATACCGCTGAGTTTGTTCAGAAAATAGATGAAATATTTGACGCTTTAAACAGTCGATATTTGGGTGATAGCAGAAGAAACCGACGACCATTGTCTGTTTTAATAATAACGCGAAAACATTTTAAAGGATGGCCTTAATTTGTTTAGAAGTTTAAAAGTTTTTGAAAATGGAAGACTACGAACAAACATATATTTTATTCAAGGATTTCAACTTTCTATAAAATCAATTTTAATGTTGTGGGACGATTTAAAACCAATTACGACATTAAATACTTATTAACTTCATTCTTGAATCAAGATCCGCTTGAAAACTTTTTCTGTAATGCGGACAAGAGGCGGTTATAACCCAATGCCCACTGTGCGTCAATTTCGAATTGCCCTTCAACATTACGCTAATATTCGGCTGCAAATTGCTGTGGATAATGAATTGTGACACAGACTTTGCGATTTTAGACGTTTTAAGCAATGAGGAAAATGCACGTGACATTTACACCGCACAAAAACTGCTTTGAATATTGATAAAATATGAACGACACAATAGTACAAGAAAATGAAGAATTTCAAGAAGATGATATACTTGAAGAAGTAATAGAAGAAGAAATAAAACCTGTAACTTTAGAAAGCGACACAGGCTTATGTGGCAGCTTTTGTGGCGCATAAAATTTTAAAAAATTTGATTGCGAAATTTGCAAAAATATTTATTGACAGAATGTGATTTAGTAGATTCTAATTATAAGGACTTTTCAAAATCAGGATCAGCAAAGTTTTTAAAGAAACCTTCTGTTTCATATTATAAATCTTTTGCCTTATTATTAGAAAATTTTTATTAATTTTGAAAAGTATAAATTCAAAAAGAATTATCAAAAATATAACGGAAAGATTAAAACCGTACTTAAGTAAAATTAATGTTTGCAATTGCCATAAACAAATATTCTTTAACATTTTATGAAAATGATGATGTACCGAAGTTTCAAGTGGAAACAGAAAAAATTCGAAAATGTAAAAGTGATAAACAACAAAAACAAAATAGAAAATTAAGAATTCTCGAAAATTAATAATTATATTTAAAATTCATATCTTAAAACATCGTTGTTTTATTAACATGTCTTTTTAATGTCATTATCTATTATACTTGAATAATGAAAATAATAATACATTGAATATAGTGAATATAGATTTAGACATGCAAGAGAAGAACGAGGAGGAAAATAGTGAGCTCTCTCAAAACGAGCATTTTGTATTATGGAAAGTGTCTGCGAAAGGTCACAATTTAAGTATACAAAATACCAAGTGGTGTACTCATGGATGAAATGTCATGTAAAGCAAATGAAGAATACAACGACTATCTTGATCGTGTCGAAGGCATTGAGGTCTTGGCCATTTAGGACGTAAAGATAAAGCAGCAAACAGTGTATCAGTATTTTATCTTCGCGGCCTTTTAAAGAATTAAAATTACCGTTCTGTTATTATGCATCTGCAGGAACAATCAAATCAAATGACCTTCAAGATCTAGTAAGAACGGTCATAAAGAAAGTTCAAGTAAAGTTATTACGAATTATTATTTGTGATCAAGGCCCTGAAATAGAGGAACCTTTAATTTACTGAAATGCTCTAAAGAAAAGCCTTTCTTTTATATCGAAAATCATAAGATATATACTGCTTATGACACAGCATCTTTTGAAATCGCTTCAATAATGTTATGAAAAAGACTTTAAAATTTAGTAAACAATAGAAGTGTCTTGGGCAGATATTGAAAAGACTTACAATTTAGACAGGAAAAGTTCATCAACAGCACTCTTCCAAAGTAACGGACGTCATATTTATCCTAATAACTTCCAAAAGATGCGCGTATTATATGCAGTTCAAATTTTTGTCATTCTATGGCTTCTGATACGCACAGCGAGCGCTTTAAATTTACTACAAAGTGAAACTAGTAAAGATACTGCAGATTTCATCGAGAAAGTGGATAGAACGTTTGATTCTTTAAATAGTAGGCATATTTTTGACAAAATGTATACCGAAAGCCTCTCAGAGAAGATAATGTTTCCATGAAAACTCTAAAAGAAGCGAAACATTTATTTGAATCTGTTGAAGTATTCGATAGGAAAATGGTCGAAAGAAAAACAATATATATTGGTTAGAAGGGTTCCTGTTAACAATTGAAGCAATTTAACATTGGAACTTCTAGGGCGGTAGACCTAGAACTTTTGAGCAATGGTTATGTCGCTGGATATGCAGCAAATAAATTAATAAACAAAATAAATGTAAACATTGCAAAATGTATATGCTATAATCTGATGATTCTCCCATTAGCAAGCAGAATTACATATCTTTTACACAGATTTTGGTGTGTCAAGAATAAGTTACCTCACAAGACCAAAACTGAATTTTATAATGAAGTTTCCATTTTGCTACGTCAATTATCAAAATTAATTGTTGTACACAAAACCTCAATCAATTTAAAAGAAATTATTTTAAAAGAATTGCAAAAAAACGTTTATTTAAACACGAATGTGTCCTGTCACATCAATGACATTAAATTTATTGTTAAAAGTTATGATTAAGCGTTTTTTGAAATTTCTTTCGGAAAAACTGCGAATGAACAAATCTGAAACTAAAACTAAAAAAATTCGAAAACTGTCCGCGAAGTGACAAAAGAATATTAATAAAAATTAATTTCACACACCTTTAAACATTTAGTTTTATTACTGCAAAATTCCTACTGGCCTACTTTTGGCTCGTAAAAAGTTGCCGTAACATTTCTACCCATATTTAGGAAAGGTTCCTTTACTTTTAAAACAACATAGTCTGGAAGGGGTTGGTTGTTAGAACGCATATCGGCTTTTCCTAAATAAGGAAAACCATTCAGGAGATATTTACCTAGATTTCGTATCAACAGCTTTCCAAAACTATACACCAAATTTATTCATATATATATATATATATATATATATATATATATATATATATATATATATATATATCTGTGTGTGTGTGTGCGTGTGTTTGTTTGTGTGGGTGTGTGTGTGTGTGTGAATTTGTGTGTGTGTGTGTGTGTGTGTGTGTGTGTGTGTGTGTGTGTGTGTGTGTAAATCAGTGACATGTAGTACAACACTTATGTAATAAAGAACTTGTATAAAATACAGTTCAATGCAACAAAAACTTATGGACAATGATAAAAAGAGTGGACACGATTACGATTTTGTGAAAACTTAAACTATGTGTTAAATTGAAGTGGAAAGGATGGAATTACATTTAAAACTTACATAGGAACATGTATTACCCAGCATCACTGGGATATGAGTGTAAAATTACTAATTATAGACATAAATTTAAAATGTAGTGTTTATGTATAAGATAAATAAGGACTAGTGAAAGTATAAAACAGTATTGTGAAGTTGAAAAGGTTATAAACTTAAGAATAACTACTTTTCTAAGCCTGTAAGGTGAAATTAACATTAAAAACATGATTTATAACTATTGACAAAAGTAAGGTTAGTGTACAAGATAGAGCAAGAATTAATGAAAATAAAGCATAAATGGGACGTGAGGCCAAAATCAATTATAATTGTGAAAAACAGTGAGCTACCCTTAATTTCAGACAATGAGCAATAGTAAATATGTGTTTATGTGATAAAACCAGATTTTTAGGTTGTGTTCTTAGTTTGTAGACGTTCCTTGCAAAAGGCAGTTATGTAAAATAGGTGTCACAGAATGTAGTATTGATCCTTAAATATGTGGAGATCCATTATGTACCTGAAAAACAGAAAATATTAGAAAAATGTAAATATAGGTAGTAAAAGTGTAGATTGGAAAGTAAGTGTCAGAAATAGGTCGTATGCATTTTAATCAGGAACTCAAAATTGTAATTAGAATTCAAATCCACAGTAGTTTAGTTTGTAGACAGTGTGCAGAGGAATGCGGCGAGTGAGATAGTCATATAGCACAAAGTTTTACATTATCGTTGCACCTCTTAATGATTTTACTCAATGGTTAAGGGCATATATAATGACAGAACGGAGAAAGTATGTGCTGTAGCATTTGATGAAATATCTGTAAGGCAACATTTAGATTTTGACGAAGTGCATGATCTAATTGAGGATATGAGGACTTGGGATTTTAAGAAATCCAAAAGTACTAATAGTGCGCTAGTATTTTAGTTCGTAGACTATTGGATAACTGGAAAATTTCTGTGGGCTATTTTGTTTCAGTGGGACCTAAAGGCATGGCATTAAAAATATTATTGTCAATGTGGTGAAGACATTGAAACACCCTTAAAGCCTTTACTACTATTTTGTGAACCAAGGGACTAATAATCGTTCCCATTCAATTTGCTTTGGGGCTACGGAAATGTCCAGAAATAATTATTGATGGAGAGTATTTTAACCTGCTATGACGCACCGCATTTAATGAAGAGCTTACGCAATAACTTTATGAATAGCAAATTACAATTTATAGTAAGCAAAGAACGCGTTGGTTGGAACGACATTTTAGAAACTTACGAAATTGATTCGAGAAGTAAAACAACTCGTGCTATGTATAAGATTAAGGACGAACACCCGAATCGAACAGTTTTCAAAAATGTGCGTTAAATATGCAGCACAATTTTTTCACACGATGCTTCTGCTATGAAATCGGCACATCAATTAGGACAGCTCAAGAGTAGGACGGCTTTTCCTACTGCTACATTTATCGAAAATGTAAACAATATTTGTGACGCATTAAATAGTCGTGTTTAAGAGATGTTAATCTTTATAAACGTTGTCCATTTTTAATGCTAAAACTGAAAGTGTCTTAGAGCGCCACTCTAGTAAAGTGAATGTCGTACGCTCAAATTTTACTCGAGTTAAACTTTTTATTTATGTAGTTAATAAAATTAATAATGACTTTTAATGTGATCTTTATTCTGAAATACCCTGTAAACTAAAGTAAATTTTTTTATGAAGTGAGGCTTGTTTATTAAAGCATTTTTTTTTAAATTTTAAATACTTTAATTTCTAGTTTTCTATATGCAATTAGGGTTTTATTGACGTGAAAACCAATAAACAAGTATATAATTGATATAAGGAAACATAAATATTTATATACTCAAAATCGTTGATAAAATTAATGGGTCCTTTATTATGAATTACCCTGTATACGTAAATTAGAGTAAATTTTTTATGAAATGTTTATCAAAGCATTTTTTTTTTGTTTTAAATACTGTAATTTATATATGCAATTACAAAATTTTATTGACGTGAAAACCAACAAAGAAGTATATAATTAATAAGAGGGAATGCCCTGTATACGAAAATTAAAGAAATTTTTGAATGAAGTGAAACTTGTTTATCAAAGCATTTTTTTTTTATTTTAAACACTTTAATTTCTATTTTTCCATACGCGATTACAAAGTTTTATTGAGGTGAAAACCAATAAACAAATATATAATTAATAACAGGGCACATATAAATATTTATATACTTAAAATCGTTCATAAAATTAATGTGATCTTTATTCTGAATTACCCTGTATACGTAAATTAAAGTAAATTTTGTTATGAAATGTTGATCAAAGCATTTTTTTTATTTTAAATACCTTAATTTCAATTTTTATTCAATTCAATTATATTTTATTGATGTGACAACCAATAAACAAGTATAATTAATAACAGGGAACATATAAATAATTATACTTAAAATCGTTCATAAAATTAATGTGATCTTTATTATGAAATACGCTGTATACGTAAATCCAATTTTATAATGAAGTGGAATTGTTTATCAAAGCATTTTTTTTTATTTTAAACACTTTAATTTCTATTTTTGTATATGCAATTACAATGTTTTATTGACGTTAAAACCAATAAACAAGTATATAATTAACAGGGAACATGTAAATTATTTATATACTTAAAATCGTTCATAAAATTAATCCTCGAATCATTTCTAATATAAAAGAGACGACGGTATCGGTTTCTTGCGATGTTTGAATAAATTTTATTCATTCAGCGATAAAATTTCATATCACATGCAAACTCTGTTTACGGACGATGGTGTCACCACTACACAGTAGTTTAGTTTGTGGATAGTGGGGTGCAAAGGAACGCGAGAAGTGAGATAGCCATATAGCACAAAACTTTACGTTACATTGCATCTCTTTATGATTTTTACTCAATGATAATAATCAACTCTTACTAAATTGCACCCTATTGAACCTAATGGAACGAATAGCTCTTATTTGAGCTGTCATAATCCCAGTATTTAATAAGCGACATAAAGGACACGAAATTCATAATTGTCAGTTAAGAGATTACTCAAAAATTCAGTAATTGATATGTCAAGTACAGTTTAAAAACTGGTTTTAAAAAGCAAGTGAAATTAATGTCTAAATAAATTTGCTTAATATTAAATTAACATGACATCTGCAACAAATGTCTGAATGATTAACTTTGTACTAAAGAAACTGTAGTTTATAATTTCTTAATTAAAAAAATTACATTTAATTAGTACCAGGTTGAAATTTCAGCTATATTTGTATGCACAACATTTTTATTAATATAAATAATATTGCGTGCTAAGTTACATACAGATTTGCTGGAATATTAATTAAGGAACGTGATCACAATATTATTTAAAAGTTGCACCTTTTGTCTTCTCTAGTCACATTAATATGTATTACCATAAACCAATCAGAGGAATTTAATTAGTTTAATGTTATGCATTCAAATTCATGTAATTTAATTAATAGATTTGATTTACTGTACTTCCGCTATTATATGTCTGTCAATCCTTTATTTCCACATAATATTACACATTTCGTAAAAGGTAATAGACTACACTGGTATATTCAAAACAACGTGTTCATTTACTACGAATAATGAGCTACATAAAAATCCACAGGAAAATTAGTGAATTTAGTACACAATCATTTTGCAACAGAGATGTTACGCAGAACGCACAATTGGTAAACTAGACATATTTTGAGCGTTTAAAGCAAAAACGACAAAAATTGAAACAATGTCTTAAAAAAGATGCTTTGGAAATAGGTAAAATAGACAAACATAAACAAATACTGCTTCAAGAATTACTTAATACGCATAAGCAACACAACACTCATTATAAATTAGATTATAGCAGCAAATAATACATTGTGACATGTTTTCTATCTTGCATAGTTTAGGGAGTTTTCCGTTTGTAAAAAAAAGTATCCCATGAACTGTTTAGGATACATTCATGAAGCTGAATGTTTATCAAATTCGTTTCCACGAAAATGTTTAGTTTTGCTAGCCGTTTCCAGACTACAGCGGTTGAAACTGTTCAAAGATAAATATCTACGCATTTGGATATGACAAAATAGCTATAGTAACGCCGGGGAGAAGTGTCTCATGGCGGACTCGAGAATGGGGATATAATTATTACTGTGAAATGCATCTGTTTCCCTTTATCTTAGTGCGAAGTTCCCACTTAAAGAAAGACTGGTTATAATTTATACCTCTGCTACATATTTTAAATGCAGGACTTAAAAACGTATGTCGATTCCAAAGTCAAAGCGGATAACGGTGTCAGGTGTCTTCTTGGCTATTTAACCTGAAATGATTCTTTGTAATTCGTTTCGTATAATCGCATCGTGTTTTGTAGTTATAATAATTTATCTTTCGCTTCGTAATTTATTAGTTTCCATTGCATTTGCAAACAACAGTTTTTTTCAAAACTATTATTATTAATATTCACTATTACGAGGTAAGTTTATAATGCAAAAGGTATTTCCAATTGATTGAATGCATTTATTTATTTTGCAGCAAATAATGATGTCATTAAAAGGTAAATCTTTGAAAAGCCAAACTCAAGTAATGTTAATGAACATACTGCATTATTTCGAGATGGAACGCGATAACGGGGGGCGAAGTTTACCTTTAACTTCCATTATCCAGGCACGCTAATAATTTTAACTATTTAAATTTATATTTATGTAATATTATGTTGCAGCAAACTGCTCTCACATGCGGCATTTCCGTGAAAACCGTAACTCGGACAAAGGCTAGAATGGCTATCGCTTTAGAATCTGGGAAATCGGCGCAGGATTCACCACAAAAACATAGGCTGCGTTTGAAGTCACAGTCAGAGGAAGTCGATGTAAACCTACGTGAAAGACGTTTTGAAACGAAAAATTTACACCATGTATGCAACTGGTAAATAATTCAGAAATTATTGTTGAAATGGAGTTAATCACTGTTTAATTTTAGGCTCACATATTACAATCGAAAAACTCCAAACTGAACTTAAAGAAGATAAAATATTTAACTTCAGTAAAACGAGTTTGAAACAATTGTTACACAAAATTGGTTTTGAATTCCAAGTTGACGATGGAAGCAGGCGTTTAATGGAGCAGGTTCATATTGCTGGTGCTCAAGCAACATTTTTGCGAAAATATTTTGCTAATAAAAGTTGTGAAATTAGTTACGATCCTGTCTATTTGGATAAGACGTGGATTTTTAGTCGAGGAAGCGTTCGAAAATCAGCCAGTGGTGGGACGTTCAAAAAATAGCTGAGGAAATGGTAAAACCTCTAGTAATCAATGTCGGAGAGTTGAGTGAAGATGATAGTGAAAGTGAAAGTGATGACTTTTAATTATAAAATGTCCAATATTTAAATTTAAAGCAAAAATTAGAATCTTAGTTACTTTATAACATTGTAAAGCATTATTATATTTAACATGTACCTCTGTAGCTGTACTTAGGTTTACATTCGTACAGTGTATTTATTTATGACAAAATCAGTTATTTATAAGTGGCTTCGAAAAAAATTGCAGTCTTGACTCTTTTGACGCAGTGAGATCTCTCGGCTAAAAACGATCCTCCGCAATTAACTAAACTTTTCGCACTTCATTCGGGCACTGCCTACTGCTAGCTAATTCGTTTCTTATTGAAAATTATTGATATAATTAATTTGTAAAACAGATCCAAAACGAAATTTTGTTCACCTGGTCTCGGTTCTGATAATCGTTTACAGTTGTACAATATATTTTTATCATATGACTACCCACACTCGGTGGACTTTACATGCCAGAATAAGTGCGAACAGACCTTAAACGAAATTCGACTTTATTTATACGAGTGGATGGGGATTTTTAAGACCTTTAGGATGCTAAATCCTGAGATATTCGAACAATAATTTTATTTAAATTTGACAGCCCGGCTGACATTTGAAAATAACCTAGAAACATTGACGATGTTTTGTTGGTATTTAAAATTACTAACTATATGAACCAATAACGACATACGTTTTTAAAATCTTAAACCATGCTTTACTAAAACATGAGTCATAAGACAACTCTCGCCGGCCCAACTTTATTCATGTATCCATAATGCATGGATTTATTGAACAAGTCCGGTTTATAAACAGGGCGAGTTCAATAAAGCCTTATTATAGACCAGATGCATGCAACGCATTACGTTCAACTGCTTAATTTGGATTATTAATGAAAAAAATTAATTGAATGACATTTTTGACATTGTGTGACAGTTGTACATATTAATTTGAAAACGTCGAAATTTGATATAATACTAAAATAAAGTAACTTTATTTTACTAGTAAAATAATGTAATTTTATTTCATTACAATAAAGAGGTATTTTATAGCCGCAAAACTAGTCATAAACAGTCCTGTATGACGTTTTCGGACATAAACAAGTTTAGACATAAAAAATATAGGCAGTGTAAAAACAAACCGAAGGGCGTATTACTTAATGCATCACAAGAAAAAGCTCTTTATTATGGTATATCTTATACATTAAAATAATCGAGTGATTTAGTTCACGCAGATTGCGAGACAACCGCTTGATCGTTTTCGATGATTTTTTTCGATAATTTACATCCCAAATCTCAACCAAATCAATATCAAGCACGCCATCTAGTAGTCTATTACTAAGACTAATGAATGTTTTCTGTAATAGAAGTTGATCGTGGCTCCACCTAGCGGTATATTTTTTTTAAAGTATATGCAGATCCCTGTAATTGTTAAGACGGGAAATTTGAAATAAACGCACGGTTTAGGTTAGGTCAATACTAGCGCGCGAGCATTCACCTTGCCTAAACCGTGCGTTTATTAATCTAACCTAACATTGTAATCTTGTACGTGTATTGACCTAATGTTTGCGTGTACTTTCATACATTCAACTCACCCTTACATCGTCATGAGTGTGTAATAGGGAACATCGGGTAAAATAAAAACACATCATTGCTTTTACGTTCGTAGCTATCAAGCTGTGATTTCGTCAACAGCCTAAAATGAATTCACCGTATTATGAACCCACAATCGAAGATATTCAAGATTTTGAGGACTTAAGAGTAAATTATTATTGCATAACAACCCATGAAGAAGATGAACCCACAGAAGATGATACAGAAAATTCGTCTGAGAGTAAGGTCAAGGTTAATACTACTAAGGCCACCGAGAAGTCAGATATAAAAGAAGATCTAACTGGTTAGGAGAATAATGATGATGATGCTGCTGCTGATTCTCCTGCGGATATATGAGATGTAATCTTATAAACTGTATTACTTGTAATAAATTAGTGAAAACCTCTATCTTTTTATTATCGAGAATCAACTCCTATTACAGAAAATATTCATTAGTTTTAAAAATACACCAGTAGATGGCGTTACAAACAATCAGGAGGCCAGGCAGGGGGAGAAGATCTAAGAACAAGGCCCGCAGGCCTACAGCTGTCTTATGAGATAGTATAAGGGCCCCTTATTAGAATACTATTTCAAACTTCCCGCCAAGGGGGTCCCGTCAAGGGGCCAAGACTCTAACACAAGTTCCGGAGACATATACCTTCCTTATTGGAACGCTATTTCAAATTTCCCGTCCTAACGATTACAAGGGTCTGCATGTACTTTTAAAAATTAACCTCTAGTTGGAGCCACGATCAACCTCTATTACAGAAAACATTCCTTAGTCCTAGAAATACACCACCAGATGACGTCACAAACAAAACTTAGGCCTCTAACCATAGCACAGAGCCTGGAGGCTGGGCGGGGTCTAAGAATCAATGAGAAACCAGCAGACTGGGACGTGTCTTTAAACCCACCAATCAGAACGCTCACCCTGGGGCTGTATGCGATTGGCTTAATAAATAAAATCATTTTTGATTCGTGGTATTTGAGATTGATTTGATTTGATTGATTGATTAATCGATTTGGGGTGTACCGACGGAGAGAGGGTGTCAGAATCGTTATATGGTGCTGGTGGTGATACAACGGGTATCCCCACACCACAGGCACATGACAAAAATAATTTTAATGACCATCTTAAAAATACTATGCAACACATCGTGAAAAATAATTTTATTTTATTGTTTTTGTTTTATTGTATAATGCTTGTTTTTCCACAATTCTGCTCTGATAAATGTCTTATCGAAAATGATCAAACGCTTGGGGTAATTTGATCTTACCTTCTTTGTATGAACCATCAAAACCATATCTGAAATCAATATCTTAGACTTGCAAGTTGAAGCTTGTTTCGCTAAAAATACAGCAATTACCTTATTAGTAATTGATATTTTTAAACTGAAGATAAATAATGGGTTTTCTCTGCCGAGGGTGCGCAATCGCATTGCATCTCCAACTAATTTGGCTTTCGATATTTTTATTTCAAACGAGCAGCTGTAGAATTTTAAATCTCACAATAAATAATATCCCCTTAGATGAGACTCCGCTGTTTTAGATGAGACTCGTTTTCTTGCTTGTTTGACGTATTTACAGAGGCCTGTTATGCTACGTAATGAATATTTTCGAGATAATACTTGTACGTAAAATATGTATGGGATTTATTATTGTTTACGTCCAGTTCAGAAATCGTACATTCACTTTTTGTATAACAACAAGGTAATGTTTATGTAACCCCCCATTAATTGCGTTTTATTATTATTATATTGAATTTAAAAACGTATTTAAAATCAATGGTATATTTTATCTTTATCTTGATTATCTTTTTTTAATATCAAAATGGGTCCATGGTTTTCTTTTCAATACCTTCTAAATTGATGACGTGCTTAAACCAAGCATCAATCGTAACAGGTATAAATTTTGATAAATATTTTTTGGGAATACTAATGTGGTCTTATACTATGACTAAATAGGTAACGGAAAACCAGCAGTTATTCAGTATTATGCCAAGATAGTATGGGGACCCCTTTATTAGAACAATTTCAAATTTCCCGCCCTAACAATTACAGGGATCTACATGTACTAACCTAAACCGCTAAGTGGAGCCACGATCGACCCCTATTACAGAAAACATTCATTAGTTATAGAAATACGCCACTAAATGCCGTGCTTGATATTGATTTGACTGAGATTTGGGATGTAATTAAAAATCTGTTTATGTATTTGGTTTAATTAATTGAATCAATTAATCGAACTCAATCAATCATTCAAATCGATAAAATCAACCTCAATCAGATACATAAACAAAGCTTGTTTTTGGGATGTAATTAAAAATATGTTTATGTATTTGTTTGATTGATTTGATTGAGATTGATTTGATTGATTAATTGATTTGATTAATTGAATTTGACTTATTGATTTGATTGAGATTGATCTGATTGACTAATTGATTTAATTGAGATTGATTTGGTTGAGATTGATTTGATTGATTGATTGATGAGAGCACAGAGCCTGTGGAGGTCTATGGACCAACCAAAAAGCGTGGGAGATAATTATGACGTCAAGATGAACTAAGGTACATTAAACGGAAAAAATTATAAACCTTAGAAAAATATGTAATTATAGCTTTAATTTGATTTTTAATATACAGCCAAATACGATTCTCGTGCTATGACTGATTACAAGTAAACAATTTTCATAACCGTGGCTCACACCAGGGATCTCATGCTTCATTGCAGACTGTGAAGCATCATGAGGATGGTTCTCACCGTTACAATTGCTTCATGTGTCCATAGAAAACGAAATGAATAAGTGTGCGATCTTCATACATTTCATCCAGCTGTTGTTTCATATTATTGGCAAAATGAGCTACGGCACCATCGTGTTGAAACAAAATGATTCGTCTGAGTTCAAAACAAAAATTTTCCTAGAGCTCAGGCTTGATGTTTCGCAAAAATACAACATACATTCGTCCATTTAGCCTATTCGGTAAAATGTGCGGCCCAATCAAATACCCATTAATTATTACAGCCCACACTTTGACAGAGAATCTGTGCTAAAATTTACGTTCTACAATCCCATGAGAATTCTCTCATGTAAAAGAAACTTCGCCAACAAAGAAAGCTTGAGTTAAGTTGGTGAATCAACCACTTTATGTGCAGGAACCAAGGAACACAATCCGTCCTCAAGGGAAAATCTTCAGGTTCTAAGGGTTGCACTTTCTGAAGTTTGAAGGATTACATGAGGTTTTCGTGTAATACTCTCCACACAGTAGATATATCTGCACTCATATTATGCGAAATAGCTCGATACCCGCGGAGAAACTTGTTCTACTTGAAGCAAAACCACTTCTTCGAAATCAACAGTGCGTACTGATTTTACTCGTTCAACAATATTATTTAACTTCCCAGTTTCCTTAACACGGTTATGCATGAAAACGACGTGAGCTGGGTCCATTGGTGCAGTCCATCAGGGAGCGCTTTACGTACTCTGCTTACTAATTTAGCATTGCCTACTGTAACTCCATACATGAAATGTATGTCAGCATATTCTGTAATGTAAAACGATTCATATCGTTAGCAAATAATAAAAAACAAACAGAGAGTAATTTGTAACTCAAGAATTTGCACAACAATAATTAGATTTCTTTCTGGTACTTGGAATCTGCTATTTAATAATTACATTTCGTTTAAATGATAAATTATTTGAATTCTGGTGGGAACACATGTCACATTGTTACAGTTAGCTTCATTCCTTCCTTAACAATTTTATTAAAAAAATGCTTTTTATGATAATTATACAACATAACGTTTATATTACATACAATCATCAAATGTTTAAGTTGGTAAAGCCTGTCCGGTAGAACTGAACGGGTATCGGATTAACAAGGAGGATTGTCAATATATGGTTCTATTGTGCTTGAAACCGCCTTAATGCTTTGCTGTCTCGTACTTATTGTACGTGACAAAGAAAGATGGATATATTATGAATAATGCCTCTATTTCTGCCGAACAAAAGCGTTTGCAACTTTCACACATAATGACAAGGCAATAAGAATCAGATGCAGGTAGAATAGAAATTCAATAGGTATAATAAAATGCCAGTGGTTCTCAACACTGCTTTAACATTATATAATTTGTGAAGAAATGCAACTTTTGTATAATAAAAATAATAATCGATTACTAATTACCTATAAGTAATTTCAATTGACACCTTTCACTTATACTTATAACAACAATAACAAATACATTTTTATTATAGTTAGTAAATATTAATTAAATTACAAAGATATACTTTTATAATTAAATGTAAAAATTATAATTGTCATTCGGCTTCAGATTCATCACTTCCTGAGTCATCCAAATCTTGGAAAAGATCATCGTCATCACTTTCTTCAGTGTTAACTGTGAAAATAAGAGGTCTTACTTCATCCACAATCTCTTCATTAACAAAAGTATCTTTAATTATTTTATCCGTATGATCAATACATTTTGCCATATTTCCGCACTAACTGTTTTAATGCGTCGTTCCACGTATTAAGAACATCTTCGTCTTTTCCGGATGTCGCAACGATACTTTTGTCGTATTTGTTCTTAGTAATGCCCCATACCAACTCAATTGGATTGAAATGGCAATGATACGGGGGCAGGCGCAAAACTTCATGTCCATATGATAGAGCTAGCTCATCGATTACATATTTTCGCATTGGTCTACTTTGTTTCTTTTGGCCAATTCCACTAACTCTGCCTTTGTCATAAAATTTTCCCACGCTATTTTTTAGCGGTTAACCATTGCTGTATTTCTTCTTTTTTCCAAGAAACTTTGACTGCCTTCTCTGCCTTTCGAGAATGATAACTCGCATTGTCAAGGACAATTATTGATGGTTCCTCTAATTTTTGTAAAAGTGATTCCTCAAACCATTTTTCGAACAATTCTGCGTTCATATTATCGTGATAATCTAATGATTTATTTTTGTACCGAAAATTAATTGACTTCCGTCGATAAAACCGTTTCTGTTACCTGCTTCAATGATAATAAATCGTTTTCCATCTGATGATTTGTTCGGTTGATGTAAACTCTTTGCACTGTTATCTTGCCAAGTACATTTTGACGTACTACCTTTACTAAATATCCACGTTTCGTCTGTAAAACAAACTGTCTCGAACTTTCGGAGTTAAGATTTTTGAGATACTTTCTCAGAAAAACGTTTCTTTTGGCGACAATGTGGCTTTGTTCACACAAACCGCGTCTATTGTTGGTTTTTGGAATTTAAAGCCCATATTTTTAACACTAGAGCCAAACTGGTTTTTCCTATTTCATACGCGGTTCTCAATTTTAAGAAGTTTAATAATGAATTTAACGTTACGTGTTCCTTCTTCGCGTACATCTCGTATATTAATGCACGAATTGTTTGTTTTCCATTTTCTGGAAAATCTGTAGTGCAAAGTTTGACACGCTGTTTTTCACTGGAGGTTCCAACTCGCCGCCATTTTTTTAAAGCACAGATTTTCCCCACCGTCGAAACCGAAAGTTTTAACGCGTTTGCTGTTCTTTGTTGAACAGAAAATGTAGATAATAGTGGACCACCATTTTCTTTTTCTTCTTTAAAATAATCGACTGTATTTAAAACTAATTCGCGAATTTCTTTACTCAACTTTTTCGGCATTATATTAATGGTTAGTTTATATAAACGCTTACTCAAAGAATAATGATAATATAGATATTGCAGTTGTTTTATTTATACCTATATGTACCTACTAAATGGTATAATAATCTATTATTAATTACTTATTGTTACAGTATTGCATATTTATTTGGATTCTTTTGTAATTGGAGTACACTAAAACGTCATTACCATACTTAGGTATACAATGAACTTTCTAAATGTAAATTGAAATACCTATACTTAATCGAATATTCATTATTATGAATGGCTTTTATAAATGTTTATTATAAAAACTTGCATTCTTCCATAAATTTTAAATGTAATGTTAAAGCAGTGTTGAGAACCACTGGCATTTTATTATACCTATTGAATTTCTATTCTACCTGCATCTGATTCTTATTGCCTTGTCATTATGTGTGAAAGTTGCAAACGCTTTTGTTCGGCAGAAATAGAGGCATTATTCATAATATATCCATCTTTCTTTGTCACGTACAATAAGTACGAGACAGCAAAGCATTAAGGCGGTTTCAAGCACAATAGAACCATATATTGACAATCCTCCTTGTTAATCCGATACCCGTTCAGTTCTACCGGACAGGCTATACCATAATGAATGGAAGGGAGCTAAAATCATTCTTGGCTTGCTGGATATTTAAAGCGCTTTTTAATTTTTCGGGATAATGATGTACATTATCGCCAATAAATAACCAAAATGGTGTGATAATTTATGTTTTCCTTTAGTCATTAAAAATCCTACCTTATTTTTGGATTATCGACAAGGCGGCATCCATTTTGTTTAACACATGTCAGTATTCATTTATCAAACAACCTTGTTACAGGCAGTGCTATTAACCTTCTCAGAAACTATTAACCTTTAACGTATATTTATTACAGCTTGATTTTTTATGGTTGCAATATTTAATAAAAATATTTTTGATGCTTTCATTTCAGTTACTTAATTCAAACGCTCCTAAATTGATGTGTTTTTCTTTGCATTGTCATTTTTTTACTATATTTTATTATTTTTAAAGACACCCAAACTAGTTATTATATTGATCAATTAATGCAGAATTCTCAACAAAAGTGAAGTCTTTTTATCAACGCACCTCATGTTTACCGCACTACTTATGAGCTATAGTTCATAAAATGAATAGATTTCAGTTTCGAATTAGAAGTTATAGTTACACTGCTCATCAGACTTTATATGCTTCTCATTTTGATGCATGCCATTTGAGGTAGAACGAAGTGATTTTCCAATTTACGTTATCGGGGGCGTTCACTATGTTCTACCTCAAATGGTATGTGTTAGAATGAGAAGGTTATATAGTTTGATAAGCGCTAATCCGAAACTGAATCATAATAAAGCTAGCCTTCTCTTGTGATATTAATTTTGTCATCGTGTTAGATATCAGGAACCCTTAAGTTTAGTATTAAAATTTGTTAGTTGACAAGAATTAAATTAAAGTTTGAAAGTCACTGGTTTCAAAGAAATGGTATACGAAAGGTGCAAGTTTTGCAGCAATCAAGTTAAAATTATGTCAAATTTCATCAAGACGATTTTCATTATAACTACAGTTATAATTTTAAAAGTTCAGATACTTACGTGAGGGTTTTGAGTAACAGAGGTTTTTACGAATCAGCTTTGTAGCGTAAACACAGAAGACTCCATTTATTAGGTAGATATTTGAATATTTGACGCTTCCTTAGAATTTTGAAATAAATATACCTTTGAGAATGTTAGACATTTATTAAGTTGACGCGTTAATTATTATATGAAGTATCAAAAGTTATACCAATGTTTGGTAAATTAAAAATAGCGCTTTACTGTGTCAGGTTTATGTTCATGTATTGTAATAATCCTTCAAGAGATTAGTAATGCTATTTCATTGTGAACTTTGAACGTATAAAAATTTATCCTGATTGTGTAGAATGATTGCTTTAGACGTGGACCGCGTACTTTAGCTGTTAGGCCGTCATATCGTGATTTTAAGTTAAATAATGGAAACCTATTTGGCGGTGTAGCTTGGGTACGATTTAATTCATATTAGAACAGTTACTTTTTTTTAACATTGGGGTTTGAACGGCCGTAATGACAGTTATAAATCTTAACACTCTAACAGACAGGCATGTTTCAATATCTTAAAACAGGACTAATTTTAAATCACAGTGGCTTGTAACTTCCGTCAATTTCTGAGCGGTCTTGAAAATTAAAAGGTTGGGTTTTCATGTTATTTAACATTTGTTCTCCTTATTATGTGATTATTCAAAATAAGGATACGATCCTCATATGCTTGAAACAAATTAGAAACCCAACATGTTGAACGTTTTGTTTTATAAACGAACACGGTAGTGACTCAAAACAAGTGAAAGGGGGTGGGTCTCGCTCTGGTTTAGTAACTAGTGAAATTATACTATCTTACAATTGATTAAAGATATTGGATAAAAGCGATTGATTATAATTTATTGTGCTTCATTCGAGTGTTTGAGAGCATATATTTTCAGATACGAATCGGAACAGGACGAATAATGAGAAGGGTTCATGCAAGGTTAACTCAGTAATTGTTACCTAATATTTCAGTGTTCACACCTTGGGTTGATGTAGAACAAAAATAAGGTGTTTCCCACAATTAATTATCACGAAACTTTTCAGAGACTTATCGCGTAAACGTCGCTAAAGTTTTTTGATCGTGTTCGTCTCTCCTTCGTCTCTCTCTCTCTCTCTGTCTCTTTCTTAACAAACAAATCAATGAATCAAATCAATTAACTCGATCAATCCCAAACAACTCACGTTCGAGTACATCAAACAATCAGATCAATCTCAATCAATCAATCAACCTCAATCAATCATGTCATAACCTACAGCTTGCGAAAACTAGCTTACAGTTCAAAAATACTGCTTGGACTAACTTACACTTTGCTAAAACCATCCAATTACAATTCAAAATGCCAAATTGATTTACCTTAATCATACAAAATCAGCTTTCAATTCAAAAAATAGCAGTATGATTCAACTTATAGCGTGCAAAAGAAATTCAATCTCACACTTATTGTAATTACGCATCTAACCGCCCTTTCACATTAACTGCAGCATTGTTAGTGCAGGTTAGAACGCCGTTAGGAAAACAAGTTTATTAATAAAAATTGAAGGAAAGCTTAGCGTTTTAAAATATATTATAAACAACAATACATCATTTATTTAATCACATTTTTATCGGTCTTTTTCTTCTTCTTCAACCGTGATTCGTCGCTATCATCATCATGTTTATTAGCCAACATCAGCGGGCATTAGAGATTTTACTGACTTGTTAATAAACTATTACAAGATAATCGTTCAAGATGAAGTGGATGAGATGAATGTATCTCACATCCAAGATGATGGTGATGATTCACAGAAGAGGAAGAAGTGTGATGAGGTAGAGGAGAAGGATAAGTCTCAAAAACATGATGATGATAGCGACGAATCATGGTTGTAAGCTAGTTTTCGCAAGCTGTAGGTTATGATTTGATTGATTGAGATTGATTGATTGAGAGTGATCTGATTGTTTGATTTGCTCGAACGTGAGTTGTTTGGGATTGATCTGCTTAATTGATTTGATTAATCTGATTTGATTTGATTCATTGATTTGTTTGCTTGGAGAGAGAGAGAGAGAGAGAGAGAGAGAGACGAAAGAGAGATGAACACGATCACCCTCTATTACAGCAAACATTCATTAGTCTTTACACCACTAGATGGCATCACAAACAACCCTAACTAGTTCTTGAAATATACTGATAAGCGGCGCCGCCTCTATTACAGTAAACATTCGCTAGTTTAAAAATATAGCACTAGGTGGTGCCACAAACAAAACCCGGATTAGTCCTAGAAATATAACACCAGGTGTTGCCTCAAATTCAAATTCAAATTTCTCAACAAGAGGCCACGACAGGAGGGCGCAGGCCCTAACACAAGTTCCTATGTCTGTCTTATAGGTTGCTAATAGCCCCCTTCTTAGAATACAAGTTTAAATTACTCGCAATGAGTAATCAGAATGCAGACATTTAAATACAAATTCAAATTTCCCGCCAAGAGAGCAGGGGCTAAGACCCGAAAGCAAGTTGCGAAGTCCTATGTCTGTCTTATAAGTTGGCGTTAGGCCCCCCCTCATTAGAATACAAGTTCAAATTTCCCCCTCATAGATGGCGCCACAAACAAATTCAAATGTTTGGTCAAGGGTCGAAGTCCTGAGAGTAAGTTGCTAAACCCTACATCTGTGTTACAAGTTGGCATTATGCCCTTATTACAATACAAATTCATATTTGCAGTCATAACCTGCAGATACTTAAATACAAATTCAAATTTTGCGCCAATGGGGCCTCGACAAGGGGACAGAGCCGCGAAAGCAAGTTGCGCAGCCCTACATCTGTCTTACAAATTAGCATTAGGCCCCTTATTATAATACAAATTCAAATTTTCCGCTAAGGGTACAACGACAGCACACGAACACCTACGAATAAGTTCCGATCACGACAAGGGCGAGACCCGAGAACAAGTTTCGACGCCCTACACCTGTCTTACAATCTCGGTTATGTTCGGGGAGGATTGGAGAGAGGGTCGCCGAAACAGCCTTTGCCCAAATCCTCGCGTCGCAAAACTTTACCTATATGATAACGAACGCAATTGCCGAGATCACAGATCATGGTTTCGTTACTGCTGATGCTGATAAAGCCATCTCAAGATTATTTTATAACAAAGCCCTTGTCAAGACTGATAAGGTATTTAGAGTATAAAAATCAAAGCTTTAAATGGCGGTCAGGGTATATGCCCTCCAACGATTTCCAAGAGGAGCTGATAAGAACTCCATTCAACAAATTCACGTTAAGAGTAGTGAAAAACAGAAGTTTTTAAGATTCCTTAACAGACCAATACTAAACTTGGACGAGAATGGCTGTCCGTCGATTAAACAATTGAAAAAGGAAGCAAAGGCGTATAGTTGTTTAAACCATAAGATCGAGGAGCCTATGTGCGCCTTGGAAAACGCATTACTACTGCAAGACTAGGCGCATACCAACGCCAAAGATGTATCCGGTACAAGTGTTGAAATGTTTGAAATCGATCCCCAGCCACAAGAATTTGTTTCGACTTGTATGTACTTCTAATCAGCTGCCGCGACACGCACCTAGACCTTGTGCAATTATTATGAACACGGATCCAGCAAACAAACCAGGTCAGCATTAGACTGCTATCTACATTGACGAGAATGGTAACGAGGAATATTTTGATTCCTTTGGACGACCCCCGCTAGGTTACCATTTACGTTTCCTTGAGAAGAATTCTAGATGGTTCCGCTACAACAAAACGACGCTGCAGGATTACCATTCGAATGTGTGTGGGATTTCTACGATAATGTTCTTGTATTTTAGAATGAGAAATAATTTACCAATGCTTGATTTTGTAAATAAATTTTTCACTACGTGTTTAGTTATAAATGATGAGATAATCAAATTACTGTATAATGCTTCTTTTCAACTATTCTACTCTGATAAATAAAAGCGTTTTTAGTAGTTTAGTTGTTTTAATTAAGAGTTCCGTAACAAGAGAGAGGCGTGCATGATCAACTTCTACTGCAGAAAAATTTTCGGTGAAAAAATCTACAATCACAAGTATATTCTAATTAATAACAGATTAAATCTTTTTATTCTCAGGTGAAAAACATAAGATCACCACGTGGGCATAAAAAAAGTTAGTGTCCCAGGGGGCGGGGCTTGTGACGTAAAAAAGTGAAAGTTAAAGTGACGGTGTTCTACTCTCGGTGATACGCCGTTGGATTTGTGTTGGAATTGTATGCATTGGTGTTGTTTTTTAATCTTGAAAAGTTTCAACCGCCGGTATCTTCAAACTGCTAACTGCAGCAAAATTATGTTTTGCATATTTGTGTAAACCTACTTGATAAACCGTTATGTCAAGTTTTAGAAATTTATTTCATGATATTTTAAAGACAACATAGGTTGTTGTGCGAATGTAGATTTTTCTGAAATGTCGATATTCTTATGAATACAGGAAATGTGTTAAGAAAATTGGTTCTAAGAGGAGCGATCAGTTTGACCAATATAATTATAATGACACGAACAGCACTTGTGCAGAAATCTCTCGAAGAAAATTTCTTGAACCATTTATGTGCTGTTCGATCACTTACGGCATCATCTCCGAAAACGGTACCAGTTTTGTAGCCGCTACTGCGACTTTAGTACCAAGTTTGTACTCATAGAGTAAACAACCACGAATTAAGGTTTTATTCGTTTCCATTTTCAACGATTCAAATTCGGAACTAATCAATTGGCGCCAAATATAAATGTACCCGACGAAATAAGGATTCGTGCTAAAGTGAATGACAGATAACAAACATGTTCCATCGATCAACACCTTAAAAAATATTCATGGCACTCTGCTGTATACAAAAACTGCACGAACTTTTTTGGTTACCGGATAAAACCCGAAAAAAGGAATAGTAAGCAACTTGTGATCTCAATGCCCTTATCATACCTTTCTAGATTAATATTTATTAATCATATCGCCAATATCATCATCACAAATTAAGCTTTAATCTAAACAAAGGATTGTACAACTGAAAATATCGTATACAAAGTATAAAACAATTAATCTTCATAGAGTACAGCAGAGAGCAACATAACTTGCAAATTCTTAAACAAGCTTAAAAATCAACAGGTGTGGATAGTAAATGAGCTTTGCCATAAGAAACACCTTTGCAATGGTGCATCCAGGAATGAGATTCATGACAGATCAAAATGATACATAGTTAAAGTACATCCAATTTTAATTATATAAACCAATTTAAGAAATAATAAATAGAGCAACACCACTGGTAAAAGAACAAAAAATATAAAAAAAAATTACATTGATATGTATTACCAAATATTCCAATTATAACTGTACTTTTTAGCGTGTATATACAGGGTGAACTTATATACAACAGAAATGTGAATTAATAGGTCAATAAATTATAGAAATGATTTAATTAACTGATATACACAAACTCAACCGTTATATAAATACACCATTGCATTATAGATTTTCATAAATAAATATGTGTATCAATCATTATAAGTAAGCAGTAAGTACCCAATGTAAAACTTATCCAGGAAAAATGATGAATTTTGTATTGTACGTTTAATGATACATTTTGTATAATTTGTGGTCCAGTTGAATGCGGTATGCAAACAGTAACAGTAACGAATTAACATAAGAACATCAAATATTTAGGAAGAGTTTGATAAATTACTTCATACTTATGTAATAGAAAATGCAATATAAAATTTGACTACATAACCTTATTGTAACAATGGGAGAAATCGTTAAAGTCGCCTTGCAATACAATCAATATGTCGTCTACTCAGCTTTTGTAAAAAAAAAAACGTTCCTTAATTATTTTATTTTTAAACATGTTGTGTTCTGGATTATAAAAGAACACTTCAGCTAGTAGAGAGTCCTGTCCTTTTGCTCACACGTTTTATGATTGAAATTATAAAAATGTCGTTCATGGCATATTAACTGGTAATGAACGAGCATTCGCTATTCGAGAGTTGCAAATTAACTAAATAATTGTTAATAATGTCTAAGTATTCTGAAAAAGAAACACAGAAAAAGACTGGCAATATTGAAGGGAGCAAGAATTATTAACTTTCAGATCTTTAAGTAATTAAGCTAGATAGATAAAAGTGTTAATCGAATACGGAAATTAAACATCGACGTTTTGTCTGATAAAGACAGGAGTTCCACTTAAAGCGATACTATAGGTCTCGAGGTTTTAGAGTAATAAATATTAATTAATTAAGTTTAAGAGAGATATTAAATTAATTTTGATAAGTTTGAAAACCTCTTTTTTAAGAACGTTGCCAACTTTACTAAAATCTTGATCTAGAATAACCTCGACATTGTCTTTGTCGGCTTTAGTTGTATGTGTGATTGTTCTGCATAATTTTTAGTTGTTCTGAGATTCTGTATGAGGTTTAATTTCTAAGTTTATGGGCTCTGATTTAATTTACATCACTGTATGCTATTGTGTTATAAAAGATAAGGCATTCTATTTATAATTTAAAATTCAAAATCCATTTTGAACCCGTTAAGTTGGAGTTTTGAGCAATTAGTCGTCTACGTCATATAACGAATGTATCTTCTAAGTTTCATATTGATAGAAAACGCTGTTTCGGTTGTGCGATTATCGGTCCAGTGAGTGAATAACTAAAGATATAATTTTATGTATTAACATTCTGCTACACATTATCAATGAAAAAAACAAACTAGTTATCTAAAAGTTGTTACATAAAACGGTCAAATACTCTGAGCATGTCCACTTCATGAGGAATTAATACGACGTAACAGCATTTATTACAAATGGGAAATTTAAGGCAGTTATATGCTCCTAAATTAGTGATTGTGGTTATTAAATTTTTACGCCTTCAAATCACATTGCAACCTTAAGTTTTGCTTGACAACTTTTAGTCCAAACATAATTATTCACAATTGAGATACAAGTGAAAATCTTGTTAAAAACAACAGACAACAGTTTGTAGGTAGCGGAACGGGAAAATTTTATTATTGTAACAAAAATTTTCAAATCGCAATTGTTACCGCGAAAGGAAAGATAATTAATGGGTTGTAATATGTTGGTAATAAGTCGTAATTTGATAAGGTTTTTCGGGATATTTTATTTTATGCATTTTATGTAAGAAATATTTGAATGTATTTAACTAAGGGTTGAAAAGAAAAAGAGAAACATATGTTGGGATAGAAAACAGGTGTCCGCTCGAAACTGCCTTAACCGAAGGAGCGTGACGAATCGTCGAAAATTTATATATACACATTCTTGGTGTAAAAACGTCACTAGTTTAATAATTAATTACGTCGGAACATACCGTAAATCAGAAGTTTTTGAAATTCGAGACCTATATGAAGGGTTTGTTACGTACGAGTACATATTTTAAAAATTAATACTTCTTTTAGTAATACATGTAAAAAATATTCCCACGTAATATTTCTTGTGTTTTTTTATAACTTTTAAAAACGGGGGTGGATTTGGCAAATAAGAACGGCAGTTGCAGTTAGAGTTCGAATCAGGTCGGATCGATGTGATTGTTTAATTACAAGCTCTCATAGTAAACCGTTCTGTCTATAAATATTTTATCGTGTATATTTTAGTAAAACTAAAACCGTGAATGTGTTTTTTTTCTTTTCTGTGTTGCTTTAAATGTACGTTTTCCACAAAATTAAAGTGGTCGTGCAAATAAGTGTATCGCTAAATATTCGGGCTTTAATAAGCGGGCGTGTAACCAATATGTCTGTAAATAATCGTTATCGTCTTGGGTTTAAACGGCGTATCTTAACCCGTTAAATATTGGTGGATAAGTGATTAATTCAAGAATTGTATTCAAATGTACGTAATGTAAATTAAGCTCGCAGCAAACGATCCAACGAGCCTATGTAACTTATTAAAAATCTATCATTGCCTTACAAGCAGGCTCATTAAGTTGAAATCAGTTAAAATAAAAGGAGTCTGCTTCAGACAGTCTCTCCGCATTGCTAGTGTGATTGACTGTTTATTAATATTTGTGTAGAGGAAATAATGCGTGGAGAAACGTGGCACGATAGACCTCCGTTAATTCGTTATAAACCAGACCGGGGTTTACAGACGAGGGTTCAGATGACATTAAAAAAACCTCAAATTCCATCTTTACTGTTAAACGAACCCGTTCTTATTGTTTTGTATAGATGAATGTGTAAGCTGAGAAAGAGATGCTGTATTCTCTAACGTAGTCACTCAAACTTGCGGGTAGGTTACCGGCCACTTTGTTATGATTTATTTACACCTTACCCTTGCAAGGCTTTGTTTTAATGAGGTTTTTAATTGAATTTGATTCAGTCGGCTGAATTCGAATTGTTTGTCTACAAACTAATTTCTCATTATATGTAATTTATTGTAATTGTTTGTATTTATTTTGTGCTTTTATTATTCTCTATACAAATGTGTATTGTGTAAATTCCATGCATATTTTTTTGTTCTTAACTAAGTGCAGATAAACTGCATTGCAGTTACCTTATTGTTACCTGTTTAATTTTTCTATCATATTTTATATGTACCTTAACCTGCCTTATTATTTTCTTATTTATTTAAAGACCGGCATGATTGCTTGTATAGGCCCACATGTTTGGTATTACAAGTTTTATTTTTATTTATTTATGACACAATTATGGGTGTTCACCGTTTATTTTCTGTTTATGTGTATGTCTAGCTAAACCACCTTTTATCTTTTTATTCCTTAATCTTATAATGTTGTACGCACTTTAACCTGATCTTATGGTGTTTTGTTGTATATTGAACCCTTCCTTTGTTTTTTTTTGTTCTTTGATTTATTAATGTACTTGTGCAATTTCTTATTTATTAATAAATTGGCTTTTATTGGTGGTTCTTTCCCAACTTAGTAAATTAACGGGTTGGGCCATCATTTCACAAAGCTCATTCATTCTAATTTTAGTAGTTTTATTGTTTACCTGTCCCACATGATGCAACACTTAACGTCACCCAATCCTGTCTCATTCACATAACATGGCGTAGCTTACCACTAGACGGCCAATTATATTGATTAGATTTGACGTTTGCGAGTAATCAAATATAAGACTCGTAAATACATTCTAATGTTTTAATTATTGCCAGGAAAGTCAATGTTAGGCAAGCAATTAATTTGTGTAATAGTAGTACTATTGTCAGTAAAGTCAAAATACATCCCTTAGCGATTTTTTTGTTCTTAAATTTGCATTATTCGAGTAAGTTCAAATTACCTTTTAAAGATAGGGTACCTTGGGATATTACAAATTATGAGTAGTTACGAAATCAGAAACAGACATCCATCGAATGACATCACCAGAAGCAACAATAGTTTTGTAACAGGCAATTATAATTAAAAAGTGAAATAGGTACATTCAGAACTAATGTACATCTCTCTTGGTTGCATATCATTGAAATAAGAAGAACACTTATTATAAAATCCAATTACATAAAGTACAGTATGTAATTCCCTATAAAGCCAATTCAAAATGTTATGAAATTTATTTTTTCTGAAATCGTCCGTTTTTGGTCAATTACTCAAATATTTTGGAAAATTGTTTTTTCAGCCTAGTCATGAAAAGAGAAGCTATCAACATTTCAATTAACATTGAAACTTGATTAATTGTATCGGTCGCCTCAGTAACCAGAGCAGTGGTGAAGCGCACTACTAGAAATTTACAGAACATCTTTACCCTTAAAAGTTTTACAATAAATTTTTATGATAATTGGCGATGTTACAAAAAATAATATACAAGAACCCGTCAATCAAATTTCTCATTTGACTCGGAGCCCCTCGACAGTAATTCAACATTTTCGTAACTGTTATCTATTGTTATGATAGTCTAATGACATTTGATTTTGATTTCATTTAATAATATTGTATTGTATTTGTGGACCTATAGTTTTACTTCCTATCCGAGAAGGAGCGGTTTGGTTTTACTCCGTTTTAGAAAAACGGCTACCTCGGCCAGGTATGAACCCGCACCACTCGGGTGAAAGGCAAGCACACTAACTATTCCACCACCGAGGCAGCATTCATTTAATAATAAATACAGATTCTAAAACGTTTCCCGTCGTGTTTAATTGGCACTGCCTGTATAAACATCACACATGAACGTTTTGTTAATTCGATTAACAAGTATAGCGAAGTAAACCAGAGGAAGTCTCAATACATACGAATTATTTTGTCACTGAAGTATAATTAACATATAAAATAAAAGTGTGTATGTAACTTTATAATCTGTTAAGTCAAACGGCGTTAAGATGTTAAACAAAGTGGAAACGACTTGTGATCGTTGGAATGGAAGTGTATCTATGTGTATTAAGCTTGAAATTCTTATACTGTGAAAATAATTTTACAGAGAATGTTTGTTGACACAAACTAATAAAAATTTAATTTTCTGGAATTAGTTTATATTGAAATAAGGAAAGGAAATCTATAATATACAGATATCCCCAAAAGATTGAAACACAATCAACTTGGTAATATGTACTCAATTAGTATTTACTGCTATAAACGTGTGGATTATGATCAATATATACCCAACAGGTTTGAATAACAGACGAGGCGTCAATTCGATCTAAACGTCAACGAAAGTAATAAACTGAAAATGTGATCTTCTATATGTTACGAAAATTATAGTTTTATTAGCAAAAAGTCGTAAAGATATACATAACATAAAGTTTATCTCTAGTTACTAATTTTTGTTGTAAATTTTAAATCATGCATGCAGGAGAGTTTTTCTGACATTCCAGATTGGTTTTATTATACAATATTAGTTATATCGTTATAGACAGATAAATCAGAAGTATCAGAAATGTTCCCATCTAGTACCGTTGTAAAAGTTATTTTTGTTTTATTTTTCGATTGCGAATCTAAAGATTCTATTACACTCTAACAACTTCTAGATATTAAAAATTGTTGATTCATTGTAAAATTTTAATTATGTGACTGAATAGTAAAACAGCGAACGATACCGTGAAACAGATATTAAACAAACAAGGGCCTTAAACAGTAATTTATCCTTTAAGGTTAATTGTTCGTATCTTCATGACAGTCAGGCTGCTTTCATCACTATTAGTTATTGTCTTCGACAAAGATTACACTACAGCCTGAATGTGGTAAAATTCGGTCATCCGTTAGTATTTCGACAAATACACAATGATAATATTATGGTAAAAAGTCTACACCTACAAGCAGGCACGCCATTCAACCGAAAATGTGCTTAGATAAATGTAACTTAGAAGGTCTACTGCTTATTCTAAAAAGTCAAATATTACAGAAATTGGGATAATAATTAGCGACATTACACGTTAAGTTAATTTAAAACTTAAACAAAACTTTTTTGAAACCGCGCAAAGGTTTTGCTCTCAATTTAAAAACCAAGTCATATCTGTTAGTAACGGTCAGAATAAAATAAAAATACTATAAACTGATTGTAAGGACAACAAACGGATAACAATTAATGTTTTTGAGCTGCAACATCGCAAAACGATATCTTTATATTATTAAGTTATTTTTAAGACATTATTGAAAACAATAAAATTAATGTAACTACGTGGAAAAATAAGGATGAATGATAATGGAAGATGAATTTAATAAAATTAAAGTTAAAAATGTTTTATCAAAAACGGCAAAAGAAATAATGTACTGGATTAAACAACAAACTTATAAAACAGAGCTAATTCAAGTACTCTTTAACTGATTTGGAAGACATTAAAAACCTAATTTGAGTTTTGAAGGAAAATATCATTCTAGGTAAAACTAAGTATATTCGATAATATAAGTTTTACAAAATTCATTGATCGATTATTATGGATACAAACGATAATGTGACTATAATAAATTTACAAACAATGCATACAAGTTGAGGTAAAGACAAATTGTTAAAATTATTAAGATGAAGGTGTAATTTTGTCGAAACAATTCAACGCCAACAGAGTCAAAGCATTAGTGGTAAACACAGCCATAGAAGGTAATTTTTTTTCATATACTGTAGACTCGAAATTTGGTTAATGTCGAATTCTCTGGTGAATGTCAGCATTCTCTAAGGTGCGTCAGAATTATTTGCCTAATACCATTATTTTTACAGAAGTTGACATACCGTGGACTGATGGCGTATGTTGAAGAAACATTTGCTACAATTTAGAACGTTTTTCATATTTTTTAAGATCTAGAACGTTTGCGAAGTTTTCCAATACACTAAGCTCAATTATGTAAAATAAACAGGACATTCCAATATCACGGTGAAAGTCTGAAAGTATTATAATAATATAAAACAATAAACGTTATTCACATACATTTTAATATAATCTAAAAGTACAAGAACAAATTTATGTGATTAACTTACTAGAATCTTCGGTCTCATCATCTTATCAACATATGCAGTAAAACACCAACTACTATCGAGATGGTGTTGACAACATGTACAGGAATCAATGTAGAAGATCTGTAATATTTCGACCTTCACCGAAGCTGATGTGTTTATCGATCATAATACCGCCAGTTTGAAAGTGCTGAAATATTCCAAAATGTAACTTTGTAACAATTACTAATTTCGGTGCTCACGGTAACATATACCTGCTCTTACTATTAGTCAAGGATACAGGAATCGAATGTATAATTCCAGACTATAATATATCGAAAGTGATTATTCATCGATCATAAAATCGCCAGTTTGAGTGCCCCTCAATATTCCATGTAATTTTCTTTATTTTGATGCTGTAAAACCTGCCCTATTAGTAAGGAAAATCAATTAATAATTTCCTGTATTCTAATATTCCGCTTGGATTCATGTCATCACCGATTATTATCTTTATGTATTCAGTTTATAGTTGAATAAAGAATTTCATATTAAATTTTGTTACATGTTTTAAAATTTCCTGTATTTAATATATCGGCTGATATCTATCATCAGCGTATATATATATATTATATATATCAGTCATAGTGTAATTTTTTATAATTTTAGAGTCGGTGTAACAAACAACAAACTGCGGGGGCAGTCGTTAGTCCAAAGTTTTGGCACAAATTATATTCAGCAGTATAAACAAATACGTTTTATTTAAACTTATAGCTATCAAACATAATTAACTAAATTGAGAACTTAAATTTAGGCGATTTTCAATAAGACGCCATTTTTTACGAACCTCTCGCATAAGTTCTTGGGCGGCTGTAATATTTATCTCTCGAGTTTTTCTTTAAATCCTCCGTCTTAACTGTTCTTAATTTCTGGTTTATCATCCTCCATCATACACTTTTCTACTCAAAAGTACCCAAAATCCTTATATTGGGAGGACCTGAGGTAGATTAGAGGGATTGTCGTTTCGTGGTACGAACGGTTTTGTTATGAGCGTTGAGCCAGTTCTGTGTTTCGCTGGTGTAATGGCATGGTCCTAAGTTTGACCAAAACATTCTGTTATCTTCAGCATGATGTTCATTAATGAAATCATTTAGTTTGACCAGACAATTCTGAATATAGCGCTGACAATCTAGTGCTTCGCCTCTTACATGTCACATACAAGACTTCTACCCCATTAATAGAAATCGCGCACCAGACTAAAAATTTTATCAGCAAGTTTTGTCTTTGCTTTATATTTAACATTCTATGGGTAGTTTCCTTAATTTCTGAGTTCCTTAGCAAAATGTATCCGCCTTAATACCAGATAACATCGAGGTATCCGTGCCAACTGATTTGGCGTGTATTTTTGACATTTTTCCTTTTTCTATATTCTTAACCACACTTAACCAATTCCCTCCAGACAGAATCCTCAGAAATTCTACACTGCCTTGCTAATTTTCTGATCGATATTCCAACTCTATTTGTTGCTCTTCTTATTGACCTGTCTGCTCTGGCTTGGGTAAAATATCTGGGTCTTCCATTTTTTGGGAGATTTATTTATGGTATAACTTATTCACAATCCGTTATTGAGCGATAAACAGTTCTGCGGAAATATTTTGATTTTCGAATATGCGAGATATTTCGCGCTTAAGCATTTGCCCAACTAGATTGTAAATACTTTTACGAAGGTCTAATTTGTAAACCATTTTAGTACTGATTTCTAAAACTGAACTGTCAAACTGAATATTTTGTCATTCTCGCGTATTTTACATTCATTGGATTTTGTGTCAAAACCTTTGAGACATACGTTACTAATAAAAATGAGGCTAGTTTATATAAACATGGGTCCTAACTGCCTTCATTTCAGAGATACAGGGTGTTTTAGTTGAAAGAAAAATATTACTTTTTTACGATAATTCAATAACGGCTAAAGGTATAACGATGTGAAATGTGAAATTCCATGGTGAAAGCTAAATTTGAGAAAATGTTAGTGACATTCAAGTCAGGGTCGTTGAAGTATCAAACCATCCTAGGAACTACGCTACTGGAATATTTGTGAGAAATCACAGTTAAATTGAAAATTAGCATTAATCATACAATTTTTATTGAATTATCGCAAAAAAGTAATTTTTTCTCTGTTTAATGAAGGGGATTAGCACCCACGTTTATAGGAATTTTCCTTCTTATTTTCGTTAGTACTATCTGCTAGCGCAGTTTGTTAACCTCCTCCGGGTCAAAATATATATATATATATATATATATATATATATATATATATATATATATATATATACTGGGTGTTCAAAAACGTTCCGCTAATTTCTAGGGTAAATAAAAAATAACGTTAGTTTGGTTAATAAGCATGTGTCAGAAAATATCTCCTTAAGAAGATACGGCCCTGTAAAGGTGACCCCAAAAATTCTTTTTTTTTATCATCTCTGAAACGGTTTAAGATACTTAAAAGAAATTTAGATGAGAAATACCTTTGATTAGGCCATAAAAGATAACTTTAACAAATTTTTAATATTTTGTACAGGAGCGTGGCTAAAAAGGGAGTGCCCCTTATTTTGCCCCGAAACTTTTTGTATGCGGATATTTTAAATTTTTTTGGGCAAAAATAATATTTTTTAAGCAATTTGCCACAAAAAAGGTACTCTTGTTGATAGTCAAACAAATTACTGGTTTTGGAGGTTTTAACATGTTTTACCTAAAATAGGAAAATAAAAGAAATATTGAGTTAATTCGATTTACTTGAATTAAGTAGGTTTAGAATGCAAACTCGCGATTTTTTTTGTTTGACAGATTCGTTTGACACATTTTTTTCTGTTTGTTTTGTGTTATTCGTTATTGTTTTTTTAATTTTTTCCTATGTCTGTTCTGTGTTAATGTCATACAATTAAAACCCTTTTTAAGTTCTAGATAATTTACAATATTTTTACCTCATAGTTCTTTCTGAAACAATCATTATTCCCTGAGGTAGTTCGTTCTCGCGCATGAAAATTATTAATTGTTTCATTTTCAAATAATTTATTAATTCGGTCAGCATTACTTGCTAAAACCTCAAATAACTCCAAAACCAGTAATTTTCTTGACTTTCAATAAGATTATCTTTTTTGTGGCAAATTGTTTAAAAAAGATTATTTTTGTACAAAAAATAAAAAATATCCACATAAAAAAAGTTTAGGGGCAAAATAAGTGGCACTACCCCTTTAGGAACGCCCCTATACAAAATATTAAAAATTTTGTCAACACTATCTTACCTTACCAAAGGTATTTGTGATCTAAATTTCATTTAGGCATCTTAAACCGTGAACCGATAATTAAAAAAAAAGGATTTTTAGGGCCACTTTTACAGGGCCGTGTCTTCTTAAGGAGGCATCTTCGGACACATGTTAATTAACCAAACTAACGTTATTTTGAAACACCATGTATATATATATATATATATATTATATATATATATATATATATATATTTATGTTACAAAAAGTAGGCCAATCCGTTAACCACATATTCTTTGGGACACAATAAGGGGACTTTTCTTGTGTCATTTTTCTTTTGAACGCTTCTTTTTCGATATACAGGGTGTCAAACTTCACTTTTCAGAAGTGTATTTTTTTATTATCTTTGGTGTGTTTTAAGATATCGTTTTCAAATTTGGTACAAATCTTACTCTTTTCTAAGTGCACCTTCTGTATGATTTTAAGTAAAAAATTCAAAGAACTAATAGAAAAATAAGAGGGGTGTGGTAACCTTTAAACCCCAATTTTTTTCTGACGAACGCCTATAAACGTCGCATCCATTTTTTATAGTAGTTTGTTTATCTAACTTTTTTGGCTCTTGTAAACTTTTGATTTGATGCTTCCTTTATGACATACTTTTAGATATTCGACTAGGTGTTATTTTTAAAATTTTTTATTTTATTAAAATAAATATATAATATTTAAAACAATCAATTGTGTTATAATTATTAGACAATTGATTGTTTTAAGTTAATTATTATGAATTTATGCGATTAATAAAAAAAAAATTTAATATATATATATATATATATATATATATATATATATATATATATATATATATATATAATATATATATATATTATTACGTACATACAGGGTGATTCCAAATTAGATGCTAATCTTCAAAGAGGTGTTAGTGTGGCTCATTTGTGATCGATTGAGCAATGTTTACCTATATCCAAACATCAACGGTTTTCGAGATATTTGAGGAATATACTTATAAGAAGAAAATTGTAGAGATTTAAAACCAGAATGTGAAAGAAACCAAAATCGATTTCAAATTTTTTATCGCATATAAAACTTTTATACTATTCTCTATATGTAAAAATAGTACAAAAAAATGTTTTAATTTTTCGATAAAACCATTTTTGTCAAAATTCTAAATTGATAATAACAAATCATTGAAGCCTTGATTTAAAAGAACTAAGAATTTTATTCAATAATTTTACTGTTTGTGATCAAAATGACCACCACCGTCACTTATACAAGCTCGAGCTCTCTTTCTTATTCCTTGACAGGTAATTTTCATTTGAATTCTCCATAGATAACGAAAATTTCTAGACAAAAAAAAAACAAACGGTATAAGATACTCCCACGATGAGTACCCGCAAAGCTGCTAGTGAGCTTGGGACCTCTCAAAAAAAGTTTGGTCTGTGTTGAAAAATAATGACTTACTCTCATATTATTATACCCGAGTTCAAGGGTTAGAAGAGAAAGAGTTTGTCTGAACCTATTCCTTACAACTAACCCACTTGTCTATGAAACAAGACTCCTTTCCCCGCTTGGTCAATCAGACCAATAACTTCGTCTGTACCCAATCCCACTGTTGCTCAAAAAACAGAGCGAACTATGTGGTGTTTTAAATCAGATAACTGGAGCGAACTTCCCCTGGCGTGAGTATTGCTTTAAACTGCCCTCCTCTTCAAACATTGCTCTTTCAATAATTGAAGTTATCTTGGTGTATATGGAATTATACATTCCTAAAAAACAATTGCATAGGTCATGCCCGTTCCCAACCATGGTTTAACAGTGTTTGCACTGATGCATTATCGCAAAAGCATAAACTCTATGCCAAATGGAAATCAAATAAATCTGTCGAAAATCACACCGACTATAGTGCCGCAAGGAATAGTTGCAAAAGCATCATCACCAAGGCCAAAAAGATGTTTGAAGAACGTAAATGCTAACTCTCCGGTACCTTCTGTATTCCACTTAAAAAAATTCTCTCGCTTGACGACAACGTAGCTAGTTTTGATCCGCCTCTTACTTCCGGGTTACATCAAAATCTCTTGCTTACCAAAAACAATGACACAAATGAAGCATATTTTGAACCCAGTTTGGAGCAATAAACGCATCACTTCGCAAAAAAATATAGCGTTTATTAATTGCGTTCTATGTAGACGCGCGTTGTTGTGCAGAAGAATGACTGCTGCAGTCTGCTAAACTTTGATAAGAAGTTTATTGTAATAATTAGCGTTAACTGTTTTCTTTTAATCATGAAGATTAAGGAGACTGGTCGATATCATCCCACAGTATGGTCACCATCACTTTTCCAGCCGATGGTCGCAAGTTGAGTTTATTATGTGGAGGACAGCTTGCATAACGCCATTTTTGCCTTCTGGGAAACATCGGTGCATTCAGTTACATCACATATGCTACGCGACAAAAAGTTATCATCACCATCATAGCAAAGACGAAGTTCTGTAAAAACTTCTACTTGCTATTGTTCTATGAAAAGTTGTTTTAGAACCCACTTGGCACTAACTGTCAAATCGACTTTTTGTGTTCCCATGATCTACGATAGACCCCAAATAGGAAGGATGCCGCTGCATTGACACAAGTTGACATCTGTCCCGGATTCTGAATGATAAACACTCTTCATTAAACTTTTTGAACTCTCGATGAATCTCAATATTTACACCTTCGTTTAGATATTTTATAATAAATGTCTATTTTTTGCAACGATTATAGAGGTCATACTTAGTCGAGCTAGCTGTACCTACAGATTTCATTCATAACTTTTTATGATTTTTGTAACAGCGTGTTAAATATAATTTTGAAATCATGTTTATCTAAAATAATAGAAGAATTTCTGTTTCATTAATAATATGAATAATTATTGAAAATGCAATTTTGTATATGTTTCCTTTGTCTTCAGACTTTTATTTTAATTTAATACATAAGAGTATAAGTGACAAATAACCTTGTTTCTGATAAAACCATTTTCATATATGGAAAACTTTTAATAAAAATTAAAGACATTTGTGCGACAATTATATTTAAACTTATACAATTATAACCTAAAATATTAACACACGAATGATGCTTTTTAATTATAAAAGTCTTTCAATTCTCTAACTTTGACATAAAGGGAACTTATCAACATAATGATAATATAGCCTCAACTAATTGGAGTGCTAATTCCTCCCGTTTAAGTATAATTGTTACAAACTTTTCTTTTTTATTTTTTTAGAACTTTCTATATGACAATGGTTTTATCAGAAATGATGTCATTACTAAATTATAACTCTTATGTTATTAAATAAAAGTCTGAAGAAGCATTAGATCAGAGCAAAACATTCTTCAGGTATTTTCGTATGCACGTGATCATTGTTGTTAAAAACGGTGTGATATAAGCTCAAAATATAGCATATTTGGAGATACTTTGCTCCACGGAATTTCGGGCGCAAAGTATCCCCAGCATATGTAATGCATAGATTTTCCGTTATTGGCGCAAAGTATTTTGTTTTAATGAGTTGTTGTTTCAGATATGGTAAGGAATCACAAGAGAAGGCTTGAATCAAGAAGATACAGTGATTACAGTAAAGAAGCACTTGAAGCCTGTTTTTCTGAAATCAGAAATGGCCAACTTTCGAATAGACAAGCAGAGGCCAAATATAAAATTCCGAGAAGAACAATTTACAATAAATTAGAAGGGAAACGCTCCAAACAGATTGGAAAGCAGCCGGTGTTTAATAATGATGAAGAAAAGCAATTTGAGAAGTGCATGATATCCATGGGAGAGTTTGGTTTTCCCGTAGATGTGAGAGAACTTTGATACATCATGAAAAATTATCTCGAACAAGCTGGAAGGCCAATTAAATTATTCAAAAATAATTTACTTGGGCGAGAATAGATTAGATCATTTTAAAGCGACATCCAGGGCTATCTGAGAGGTTTGCAGAAAATGTAAAAAGGACAAGAGCTGATGTAGATGGATCTGCTCTAAGAGTTTTCATTGAAAATTTACGTGAAGAAATAAGGGACCTTCAAATATTTGGAATTCTGACGAAACTAACCTTGTGGGCGATCCCGGAAAAAAAGACTTTAGTTAAAAAAGGCTGAAAATACCCAGAAACCATTAGAAATGCGTCGAAAGTGTCCGTTTCTGTTATGTTTTCCGGAAATTCTGCAGGAGAGCTTCTTCCGCCGTATGTGGTCCACATGGACAGAAAACGGTCAGAAAGGTTGCAGGTATAATGGTAGCGCTAGTGGATGGTTTGATGCCGCAATTTTTACCGATTGGCTCAAAAATCAAATGGTGCCTCGATTAAAAAACTTGGAAGGAAAAAAGATTCTGACCTGACAATCTTTCTTCCCACATAACTATAGATGCACTTCAATTATGCAGTAATAACGCAATTACCCTCATATGTCTATCTCCCAATAGCACCCACTTGACCCAGCCACTTGATGTGGCCTTATTCAGACCACCCAAATTGCTTGGAGGCCTTCTTTCTGTCTGAAAAGGCTCTCCAGAAGGCATCCGCAGCGTTACGATTCAAAAGCAACAATTTCCACCTCTACTAAATAAAATGCTAGAAGTTTTTGAACACAATGTTGCTGAAAACTTAAAATCTTGTTTTAGAAAATGCGGCGTTCATCCAGTAGATGTATGAGAACTTTAACTAGCATCCCCAGAAATACTTGCGATCCAACTGAAGCCCACTCCGTATTCTGGCAAAATCTGGAAGCTAGAAGATCTGATTCAACAAAATCTGTCCAGATACGTAGAAAGAAGTTGAACGTTCCCGCAGGAAAAAGTGTGTGCATTGGGGCGGAAACCGGTGATGAAGGTACAGCTTTACTTGCTGAACCTACAACTATATTAAGATATTAAGATATTTTTTCTGATAATTCCTCTAACGATATTGACTTTGATGAAATAGCCAAAGAACATGAAAGAAAACAAGAGTTTATTGATTACGTCGACAAAGAAGTAGTAGGTACAAGCAAACGATTCTCAGATGTTATAAGAGAAGTTGGACAATTTGTTGCTTTTACTTATGAAGCAGAAATATTCCCAGGTGAAATAGTCAGTTTCACGGACGAACTAGTTACAAGGCAATGGAAAAATCTTTAAAACGTGGAAGTGGCCCCAAAAATTGAACCAAATGGCTTACTTCTGGGATGACGTATTAGAATCTATAAATCTACCTAACCAGATCACTAATAGAGGATTAAAGGAAAAAATAATGGTGGTCTTAAATGTAGCATTTAGTGTCGTAAAAGAACTGTATTAGTTACTTACTTAGGTACTGTTTGTGAGGATTTACTATATTTTTTTTATCGGAGAATATTTTTAATTTTTTATATTTTTTTAAATTTTCTTTGTTCTTGTTCAATAAAAGTATTGGAAAAAAATCTACCTATTTTATTACAACAAAATGAAGTAATGCATCGTACCAAAGTAAGAACTTTGCTCCAAAGTATTAATATAGCATTAGTTTCGTAGGTGGTAGGCATGTATACTCCATGCCAGCCACCCTTACCATGGGCTCCTTATTATTGGGTCTCTGATTTTCTGAGCTCGGTAAGGGCTCCCGGTTACCTTTTCCTTCATCCTTAATCTATTATCATCCTTATTCTTCCTTCTCGCCCTCACTGTCTTCCTATCGGATTAAAAGTCCCAAATTAAAAAATAAGATGGCCATGGTTTCTAGGGTAATAAATTCGGTAATCGCCCAATGTGCCGGGAGGGCAGGGCCCAAGCGACACGGTCATGGAAAGTATCAACTTTCTGTTCACTACTGCAACATCCGCGGTATCTTAAAGGTACTAATCTTAATGAACATAATGTCACCAACATCTGTGAACAATTACAACCTGATATTTTGTTTCTATCAAATGAAACACAAGTCTCTTGCTGAAATTTGCTCCGAGTCACCCGACTTGCAATTTCCTCAATACCACCTTCACTCTAACTTTCGATTAAAGGAGGCATACATCAAGGACAGAATTGCTTGCAAGAGGTTTCTTCCTTAGAAAATAAAAATTTTGACGTGATTTGGTTTAAACATTCTGGTCCTAATTTTTGAAATTCTACTTTGCATTTATAGGTGACAGTAACTTTCAAGACTTCTTCGATTACCTTAGTATGAAAGTTGACTATCTCCTGTCTCAGTTTCCATCTTGCTTCAGATTTCATCTACTACAAATCCTGCTGGTCATAGTGCAGAAACATTTGCTATTTCATGTGATCTCACAAAATGATTTCTGAACCCACAAGAATCTTTGATAACCCTAACCATACTCCATATCTTCTAGATCTCTTTCTTACATCAAACCCTCTTGTTTATAAAACTTCCGTTCTTTCGCCTTTAGGTCTTTCCGACCATTGTCTAATAGAATCATTTCTACTGTACCTAATTCCACTGTTGTTCGCAAAACCGATAGAACCTTGTGGTGTTTTAAGTCAGCTCTATGGAGTAATTTAAGGAACTTCTTTACAACCTTTCCATGGCGTGAATATTGTTTTAAATCGTCCTCTTCTTCGGACATCGCTCTTTCAGTATCTGAAGTCATCCTCATGGAATGGAGTTATACATTCCCAAAAACAGTACAGTATAGGTCATTTATGTTCCCAACCCTGGTTCAATAAGGCTTGTTGATGCAATATCTTTAAAAATAAATATTACATTAAATGGAAATCTAATAAATTGGTCGACAGTCATGTAGAATACGTTGGTGCTAGAAATATCTGCAAAAGTGTCATCACTAAAACTAAAAAGTTGTTCGAACAACGAAAATGCAATGAACTAGCTACATCTCCTTTAGGCAGTCGTAAATTTTGGTCTTTAGCTAAAGCCATTAGTAAAAACTTTGGAACATCTTCATTTCCCCCCCTGACATCTATTGACGGATCGGTAGTTGCTGATTCTGTAGACAAAGCCAATGCTTTGTGGATTTGTTTGCATCAAACTCGTGTCTCAATGATTCTGGAAAAGATGTGCCCCTAGTCAACTCTTCTTCATACGCTATGAAACCAATTCATTTTCGGTACAAGCTCTTGGAATCGATCATCAGTAGGTTTGATCTCAATAAGGCGACTGGCCCAGACGGTATCCCAGCTATTGTCTTAAAGAAATATTCCCCGAACTAGTACCAGTCCTATCTAAGCTCTATACGATCTCTATGTCTTCTGGGAATTCCTTCATCATGGAAGTTAGCAAATGTTCAACCTATTCCCAAAAAGGCGATAAGATCGATCTCTCAAACTACCGACGTATTGCCATAACTTCCATTTTGTCTAAAATCATGGAAAAAGCCATCAATCAGCAACTTCTCACGTTCCTTGAAACTAACAAACTCCTTAGTGACCACCAATATGGGTTTAGGCAAAGTCGTTCAAGAGGTGATCTTCTTTCATATGTGACCCAAGTTTGGAACAATACAGTAGAGCAGTCGCTTTAGATATCTCAAAGGCATTTGACCAAGTTTGGCATAAGTGTTTACTTGCCAAACTCACCTCGTTTGGGTTAAATGATACGCTCGTCAACTGCGTTTCTAGTTTTCTTGATAAAAGACGAATACGTGTCGTAGTTGATGGTTTTTTTCAAAAGAAGTTAGCGTTAACTCGGGCGTACCACAGGGATCCGTTATAGCGCCTACACTTTTTCTGCTGTACATAAATGACCTTATTTCTTCAACAACTAACCCCATCTATTGCTTTGCTGACGATAGCACTCTTCAGTGTAGTTCATCTCAGTCTACTCATAGTGATAATCCACCGTCTATGTCAAATCAAGAAATTAAAGCTGAAATGGCAAATTCAATCAACAAAGACATTCAACGTATTCTCGAATGGGGAAGCAATAATCTAGTTAAATTTAATGCTAACAAAACTCAGTGTTGCCTTGTGTCCGCCAAAAAAGATCTATCATTTCCTGTTGTAAGTATGAATGGCTCAGTTCTTAAGTTTTCAGACTCTATTACCCTGTTGGGTATTACTGTATCTTCAAATCTCTCATGGGTTGACCATCTTCTGTCAGCTTGTGCAGATCTAAGCAGTACTGTATCTCTCGACAACTCCTTCTGCTGTATAAGCCCAAATTCGGCCTCATATGGAATATAATTCTCACCTCTGGGTTAGTACTCCCCAATACGCTCTCGATATTGTTGATCGTATTCAAAAGAGAGCGATTAGGCTTATAAATGACTCGTCCTTAACTTCTCACATACAGTCCCTTGAGCATAAAACGATGGTTTCAGTTCTTTCTTTGTATTATCATTATTACAACGGCTATTGTGCTGCTGAATTATATTCTTTGATACCATCTCGGTCTATCTTTGCGAGAAACACTCGGTTTTCTCATTCACATCACCAGTATGCAGTACAAATCTCCACTTATCGTACCAAACGGGCGCAATCCACATTTTTCTACACGGCTTCTAAACTCTGGAATGATCTCCCTAGTTCCTGCTTTCCTCTCACTTATGATATGAGAAAATTTAAGGTAGCTGTTCATAGGCATCTATTGGTAATTCATTGTCCCTCTATCGATCCTCCTAAGTGTTTCTGAGTGCACGATAGGCCAAATTTAGCCTCTTCAGGTCCATAAAAAAAAAGTTTGATCGAGCAATTGGTATGATTTGGGCCACTTTTAATTCAAAAAATTAAAATATTTAAAAACATTTTTTTTTAATATTTACAAAAACTTGTTTTACGTACTTATCCTCACCATCTGTTACAGTTTTAAAACTTTATCTAATTTCTTTCGATTTTTTCAATGTACATTAAAAAAACTAAATTCTGGTGAACTTGAACTGCATAAACACTAAAAATGCAAATTGTTAGTTGAATTAAGATTTAGTAAACAAACATTATAAAAACAAATTTGGTATTAATGAACTTCTTTGTTTCACCTAGGCCCATATTTACTTCAGACAGTCTGTACAGAAATATATAAACTATCCGTTCTACTGTGAAAAATTAGCTTAAAGTATTCACTTTTACGCGCTACATATCCGGCTAATTTCGAAAAACAAACAATTTTTTCTATGTTGAAACTGTTTTATAACTTACATTGTTTAATTAGGAAATTTCTCTTATAACCGGATTACAATTGCTCAACGACCGTTAATTTATAGCTTAAAACTACGTGTAGAAAAAAATTACTTTTTAAGGAATTACCCAGGTTAACAATTTTAATTGCTCAGAGGTTGAAGAAATACACACAAATTACTCTTACCTTAAAATTAATTAATTAATTTAACAGTTTTATTTCGCCTATTAATTTTGTGGTAATATTTTCATTCCTTTGTTGTTTTCTAACGTTCTGAGAAAGGCTATTACGTAATAAGTTATAAAAGAGTTAACGATCGAGAACAAGAATGAATAAGAAATGTAACACAAAAAAGTTTAACACAGCTGCAAAAACGTAATACGAAATAATATTTTTAATTAAGCTGAATATTAAACCAATCATAAAGCGGAAATAATTCAAACATATAAAATTACATTTAATGAAGTATACCGCAGGATTTGCAGTTTCAACACATAAAAGTCCAAGTACCAAATATGGTCTTTATTACCAAACTTTCTAATGATCTACAAATCAATATAAGCTTGATAAATTTTGTGTTCCAATTTTGTATGGTTTTAAGTTACAAAAGAAGGCGTTTAAATTATTTACGAAACTCGTGAAAAAGTAATCATTTAAAATGTTATTTACCTATATCATTTTATAATTATGAAAATACTTTGTAAAGATTCGTAAGCAATCGTACCTTTTAATATAATTTTAATTTTAATTATACACGTATGTTAAATCAGTGCAATACCGGTGTTGAGTTAGCAATAATACTCCAGCAATAAATATACAATGGCATTTAACCCTTAATATTATGAAATGTTACTACTTACGTCAATTTTACGTGAAATAAACAGTAAAAAAAGGGCACTTATTTTTTGTTCGTTCTAAAGAATTTTAAACTTTTCAATAACTCTCATATGTTCGCGTATAAACGGAGCGACTAAGATGGTTGTTAATTAAGCATCTTAATCGCCCCTGTTTATATACGTGTATACAAGAATAATTGGAAAGTATAAACTTTTTTTTAGTAAACGAAAAATATGACTTTTCTGTCATTTTTATCAACTCTGTATTTCATGTAGAACATACGTAGATACAAATCCTGATGTATATCGACAGGTAAAAACTCCAAATGATGCATCTTAATAAGTTTCTAAGCGAGTATATGAAACTAATTGGAAAGTTTAATTTTCTTTTAGAGCACGCAAAATATGTGCTCTTTTTTTATTGCTTTTATTTAATCCGTATTTCATGTACAATAGACGTAGATAAAAATCCTGATGTATATCGGTGGCTAATACCTTAAATTAAGCATTAATCGCCCCTGCTTAAGTGCATTCCAGAATAATTGGGAAAACTTGTTTTTAAAGCAAGCGAAAATTATGTGCCCTTTGTATATTGCTTTTCTTTACTCTTTATTTCATATAGAATTGACGTAAGTAGTAAAATATCTTAATATTAAGGGCTAAATGTGTCATTATCCTCGCCAGGTATCTTTCCCGCTACGTTATTAATTTATGAATCTAGCTATCCAATTTGTTTATACTGTCCTCTCATACAAAACAGTGAATTAAATAAGGATAACGAACATTCGTAGTGCATTTGACGAAATCGACATACGGTACTGAATAAGCAAATATAGTAGAAAGAGTAAACCTATAAACGGGAACATTTGTTTTATATGCATATGAATTTAACTCTTATGTGATTAATATTACATAACCTCAATTTGTTTGTTTATCCTTTAACTGTTTTCCCATTTCCTACATTTACTTCTTTTAATCATCATTTATTACACACTTTAAATCAGTTATTTTCAGAACTACTCCCTTTGTTATTCATTTGTGCCTTTCTTACTCATCATCATCCTAATGTTTGCACAGGGTAAAACCTTGCACACAAGCACAGCAGTTTTTGTTAAATTTACAGCAGTATTTCAAGAGGGAGAAAGAAAACGGGAGTCCCTGATATCAGTATATGCTGTCCCAGAAGTAAGTATAACAATAAGTGTTTTATATCTTAATTCATTACAATCACGAAATTACAGCGTGTCGCAAGCGCGTTGGGTATATCTGAGAAGACGGTGAGAAATACCAATGAACAAGTCCGAATAAAAAACGACCACGCAAGAAAACAAAATCTGACGTTCTACCCGAAACATCCTAAATGGGCATAAGGAATACGTTATATAATATGTATGCATAAAATCACATGTCACAGTTGCAAGTTTAAATGCAGAAATTCGTAACAGTCACATATTAATAAGTGACAGAAGTATTCATCGTGCGATCCAGTCGCTAGGATTCAAATTGAAACAAGACACTAACCGTAGAGCTTTATTGAAAAAAAATTACATCGCAGAAATGCGAATTAAATTTTTTAAACAGTACATTAAAGATGTCAATTCACCTAATCGTTGGCAAGTAGTATTTATGGATGAAATGTGGATCTACTCTAAAGGAAATCCAGGAAAATCATGGCAGAATAAAGACACATGGCAAGAGATTTATTGTTATTAGCGCCGGATCCGCCAGAAGATTTGTACAAGGTGCTGCTCTGTTATTAATTATCAAGATCGTTAAAGTAAGACTATCATGGTGAAATGAATGGGTATATGTTTAAAAAATTGTTTATTGAACATTTGCTAACGAATTTAGAAGAGCCTTCGCTAATTGTAATTGATAATGCACCATACCATTCAACATTACTTGAAAAGCTACCAACTTCATCCTGGACAAAAGCCAATATGGTTTCCTGGTTAACACCGAATCGCAACAGTCACGATCCCGCACTGTTCAAAACCGAGCTGTATGGTCTTACAAAAACGGTACGAAGTAGATGAAATAATAAGGATATTATGACAAGCATATTGGACAAGATGGCTATAAAGATGAAAACGTAATTGCTACGTGGAACGAAGCTTTATAGCAATGTGATGAAACCGTACGGGATGATTGTGGGCGACATACTGAAGAAACAATAAAGCAATGGTATAAATGGGAATAAATGTTGGACATCACAGTTGACGAACTGATTATTAACATTGGAAACTATTCTGAAAGCTCGGATGTAGATAGCGACTCCATCCTAATGCGAGCAATATATATATATATATATATATATATATATATATATATATATATATATATATATCTGTGTAATCTATGTAATCTCTGTAAACTTAGCTCTTCGCACCTTGTTGGCAGCACTGACCGTTGACAGCAGATGCACGACAAGTTGCATGGATCTTTGTATAGAGATACATTAATTAAAATAAAGAATCAACAAGAGATCTACGAGGTTTTATTAATAATCAATAACTAATGCACGGTGTCAGGTGTGAACCAATATAAAGAGTTCAACGAAAATACTCGCCAGTTAAGTGAATTAAATCAAGTTGAAAAGTAACCTAAAAATATGAAATGTAAACCGCCAAAACCAGTTGAATAATGCACAAATATGCAGGAAGCGTAGAGAAAATGGAAACAGAGATTTGAGATATTTATGAAAGCTTCGGGTAAACAGAAAATGGGAGATTCAGGTATTGGAATTTTCAACATTTTCAAAAAAGATGATGTTAAAAGACACATTAAAGAAACTGAAAAAACATTATGTTCGCAAGAAGAATGTTGTTATTAAGACGTTCAAAGGCACGACCGAGAACAAGGAATAGATAATTTTCTGATGGAGCTTAAGAAACAAGCAAGCTTATGTGAGTTTAAATGTACTAATACAAACATATGAAACCAGAATGATACGAAATAAACTTGTTTTGAGTATAATTGATAAAGGAGTTCAAGAACGTCTATTAAGAAAACATGATTTGCAGTTGGAAAAAGTGCAATCGTACTGTAAATCTATTTTAGTTAAGTAAAGAACATTCCAAAATTATAAATAAACAAAGTGGACAGAGATGTATTTAGTAAAAAGCACAAAGTATAAATGTAAATTTTGTGCCTATGGCCATAAAAAAGGAAGGGTGTCATGTATATAACAAGACTTGTGTAAAATGTAACAAGAGAGGCCACTACGCTAAGATGTGCAGAACGGGAATCAACGAGGTGAGATAAGAAGATAATAGTGATCCAGAAGGTCATAATACATTGGAAATAGATGAGAAAGTTACTGAATTACGTGAGGAAGTTAATGCATTAAGAGCGAAATTTTTATAAACGAAGTTGGATTTGCTGGTTATGAGACAAGCCGGACAGAAAAAGTAAATGTTGAAGGTAAGCTTGTAAATTTTAAATTTGACACAGGGGCAGAAACAAGTATTTTGTCGTGGACTGCTCTGAATAATATTGGTATTAAAAGTTGCACACCTCTCACATAACATTGATTTCGTTTGGAAATAATAAAGTAAAGCCGTTAGGTCAAATTTCACTTAATTGTGTAAGTATATAAAAACGTATCATCAAAGGTAAACTTCATTATTGTAAATTTTGATTGTAAACCACTACTACCACCACCTGGTTTGTGAAAAATTACATTAAATTCAAATGCGAAACCTGTTGTACAATGTAAGAGAAAAATCCCTTTATCACTTGAGTAAATTAAAAACTGCTTTAAATAATTTAGAATCTAAAGATATTATAAGCAATAGATATCTACTTTGATGATATAATTATTTAAGAGGAGCCTGAAAAGACATGATATTGAATTAAAATCAGTTTTGGACAGGTCTTTAAAATACAATATAAAATTTAATTTTCTAAAGCTGCAATATAAAGTAGCAGAAGTCAAATTTTAGGACAGACTATATTTAAAGAAGGTGTGTCTCCACATAAATCTAATGTAACAGCAATTAAAAATCTTAAAAGTCCTACAAACAAACATGAAGTAATGCGGATTTTAGGATTGTTAAAGTACTTTAGCAAATACACCCATGATTTCTCAAAACTAACATATAATATTAGACAACTAACAAAAAATAATGTTGATTATTAGAGTAATGATTGTGACAGGGATTTCAGCACACTAAAAAAATATAATTTCAAGCGCACCGACCCTAGCAATATTTAATCCTAAATATTATCATACAAACTGATGCATCTAGCAAAGGACTTGGATGTTGCTTATTGCAAGATCACGCCCCTGTTGCCTTTGCATCCAGAGCATTCACGAATTCCGCACAGAGATATGCACAAATAGAGAAAGAACTTCTCGCTGTGTTATTTTCTTGTGAGAAATTTCATACCTTTAATTACGGCTATGGTGTAAACATACAGTCAGAAAAAACCCATAATTCCTATATTTAATAAAAATCTAGATAAAGTTTCAAACAGACTGCAACGTATGCTAAGACTTTTGAAATATAACATTAATATTACTTATCTTCATGGAAAAGAAATGTATGTGGCTGATACTCTTTCATTAGAAAAAGTTTAAAATGACCCTGAAATGTCATACATCATTCACACACTATATATGTACTAATTTGCAAATGAGTGAAAACAGAAAATAGGATATTACATTACACGGCATGAAAGTGGCATTTTGTTGGACGAGGAGGCTTGCTGAAAAAATCCGCGTATTTTTTCAACGCCTCCGAGTCAAACAAAAACACTTTCATGCTGCGTATTATATTTTTTCTGAAATCGTTTTGAAAATTATTAAAAATTGTTAAAATTATTTAAAAAAATAGAGTTGAATTAATCAGAGAGCTTTGACAAATGTATATCAACAATTAAAAGCGTATTGTCTTAACGACAAGTAAATAAAACAAAAAAATTAGTGAAAAAATTTTTGCGATTTGCTGTTTCTTTTCCTTTTCTTTCTGCTAATTTTCAATAAATAACGATGTCCCTAAGTGATTTTGATTGTGAAATGGATGTTGAAATGAATATAACGGAAGCTGCAACGGCTGCTGTGGTGGAGTTATTTCCAAACAAATCAAGGCAGAGGTATGAGAAAGAATATGAAACGTTTAAAAAGTGGTGCAGCATAAAAAAAATTAAACAAGTTACTGAAGACTGGTATACATTACGGAAGGCAGTCAGAGATACAAATCATCGACTCTTTGGAGTACTTACTCAATGCTGAAAGCGTATCTTAAAAGAAAATCGACAGGATACCAAGCAAACAAGTCCAGAGTGTTTACAAGAAGCGAAGTAGACGATTTTCTTCGCTAAGTTCCTGATGATGTATTTTTAATGATTTTCAATTGACGCCATACTTATATTCGTTTCAGGTTGTATTAATTATTGGTTTATGACGTAAGGGTATTTAATCGTAAAAATTCCCGATTCAAAAACTAATAAATAAAGACGCTTTATGATCGTTGATGGAAAGGGAAAGCAGCAAATCAACGTCGGTTTGTACCGAAACTATATAGCACTACGCCCTCCGCATACACCACATAGACGTTTATTTGTGAATTATAAAAACGGAAAGTGCAGCGTTTTCAAGCTGTGGGGATTCATACCATTGGGAAAATACCTACCTAAAAAGCGGCTTTTCTTGGTTTGCCTAGTTGCACGAAGTATACGGGTCACTGTTTACGCTACGTCGGCAACTTTATTAGTGGACGCTGGTGGCGATGTAATAGATCTGAAAAGGCATGGTGGATGGAGTTCTACCAGTGTAGCAGAAGGTTATGTAGCCCAAACGTGTAATCGCTAGTAGGATTCAAGAAGGAATCTTAGTCCCTAATAATCTTAATATTAACGAGTTGTTCATTTCGGAAGAGTCGAGGACCAAAAATTCCGAGTAAAATATTGCTGTCGTTTCTTCATTAAAAAATTTTGCTTTACCTGGGATAATTATCTCAAATGTTGAAAATTCAACAATTACAGTTAATATCAAGTAATATTTTTTATACTTAAGTACTTTGTTGTTAAACCATAGTTTTTAACAAAATTGTCTATTATTATTTTATTCTATAAAAGTATCAACCTACCCAATTTGGAAAGTAAAAATGACTAGGCATTAAAATCAAACTTTCGTGACTCAAATTAGTCCGCGTTTAGCAACTTTCATGCCGATTTCAGAAAAAGTTTCAACATGAAACTGTAAATGATAAAACACTGGCAAAATTATTATTTTTTATTGAATCAGGTTGGCCAGATTATAAAAGGTTAGAAACTTCTGAATTAAAGCATTTTTTCAAGCTAAGAGATAACCTTTTTGCATTTAATAACTTATTGTTTTATAATGAGAAAATAATTGTCCCTAAAAGGTTAAGAATAGGCATGTTTAAAATTATCCATGAAGGATATTTCGGCATTATTAAATCAAAGTTACGAGCGAGACAAATTTTCTATTGGGAAAACGTCCAGAGATATTAAAACTTACATTTATAAATGCCAAAGATGCCAGACAAATCGAAAGTCAAATTCGAAATAAACTACTCAATAGGGAGATAACCTGATCGAGCCTGGCAGAATGTTAGCTGCTCTGACATTTTTGAATTCAATAAAAAATCTTGTATACTTTTGGTAGACTCTTATTAAAATTGGATAGAGGTTAAAAAAATACCCCATAAGTCTGCAGAAGAAGTGAAATTATTTTTTCTGGAGAGTTTCTCACATTTTGGTATACCAAATAAAGTAGTAGCCGACAATGTACCCTACAATAGTAAAACTCTCTTAGAATTCTCTCAGGAGATGAATTGTTTGTTCGAATTCTCTAGTCAATGAAATGGACTTGCTGAAAAAGCAGTCGGTATAGCAAACACAATGCTTAAAAAATCTGAAAATAATTCAGAATTTTTAGGAGCTTTACTGGAATACAGGAACACTATTTTACCTAAATTAGGATACTCCAGCACAGCTATTACTATACAGAGAAATTAAAAGTAAATTGCTAGTAATGAAAAACAATCTTGAACCTACACTAATCGATAAACGTGAGTTAAAAGAAACTTTCCAACAAAAACAAGATGATCAGAAAAGATATTTTGATAAAAAATGCAGAAATCTATCGAATTTGGTAAATGATAAAGTACTTATTCAAGAAGAGGCAGGATGGAAGAAAGGAGTAGTTAAAAAAAATGAGAGATCTCATGTAGTTGAATGTAATAGTAAGCTATACCGACGATTGCCAAAATAAATTAATTTATGATACAACTAAAAATGAACCATCAAACATATATGATGAAGAATATTCTAACAATCAAACCAAGGAATCACCAACCTCCCACATATCTACAAGATTATCAAACAGAGTTGGAAACGAATGTTGCATAAACCTTTGTATTTTCATTTTTTTTAAATCTGTATAAGTTTAAGTATTCATACAAAAAGCAGCGTGTTATATATGTAGTTATAGTTCTGTGTTGTAGATGTTCTAAGCAAACTTAGGTCTTCGTACCTTGATGTTGGTAGCACTGACAGTTGACAGCAGACGCACGACAAGTTCCATGGATCTTTGGTAGGTATAATGAAACATTAATTAAAATAAAGAATCAACAAGAGATCTACGAGGTTTTATTAATAATCAATAACTAATACAAAATGCACTTTGCATATCTATTACTGGAAAGTTATTTATTGCTAACTTCACAATGAATATATAAAACCTATTGCTAGAATGCTATTGCTAACTTCAAACGGGTCATTGAAATACTCTGATGACCGAACAATTAACTATAGAACTGTTTTAATAACTTATTCAAATAGTAATTAAGATAAAATATTGGTGGTGTACAAATTTATGAAATAAAATGATATATCCGTGTGTAAAGGTATATTTACCAATATGCTTAGGATAATAGAATACTTTGTATAAAAAAAGCCTTTTAAACGTTGTGAGTTTCACAATTTTCATATCGAGTAAAAATTGAGTTTAGGTAACACACTTGATTGACACAAAATTCGAGTAAAACTTTCTACCTGAACTGTTAAGAATTACATACATTCTGTACAAAAATACAGTAAAAATACGTTTTTTAGCAATTCGAAATACATTGTTGAAAAATAAACCAAAGTTTATTAAACATGGTTTAATTGAATGCTATTACATATTATAGCAAGTAGGTCAACGCTGTATTACCGATGGACCAAGCTATCACTTACGCCTTCAACAATGTTTTGGAAATAATCATACGTTTGCATATTGTCGGTTGTCTGTTTCATGATTCTTTTCAGGCGTGACACAAATATTTAATTCACTCTTTAGGCGGCTCAATGTAACGTAGTGCATTTTACCTACATATATTTTCTTTTCGTATATTGTGCTTTTTTAGCTTGTTTTACTAGGCATATTTGGAGCATACAGGTAAGATGACAACACAGTTCATGGATGTAACAATATATGGTAGTATGTATACCAGCGCCAATTATAACCACATTTTTGGGTATACCTAATGATGTTGAATATATGGGTAAGTTAAACGTGCGGCACTCTAATGCTGAAGTATGGAAGAGTGCACTTGTATCGCGAGGGTATGTGCATGACGAATGTTCTAAAAGAATGTTGATCAAGTTAACGCTGACACTGAAGCTACAGATCTATATGAAGAATATAGAAGTAATATAAAGTGAGATTAATAAAAATTCCATCGTGCATATGCTATTCATACCTTCGCTCACTGTTTTTTAATATCAAAAAATAAATTGAAACATTTGTTTTATCTTATCTCACGAATTACTATCTTTGTTAACGTTGCTACCAAAATACCCGTCGTCATGTTACATTGCTTTTATAAAATAACGTGATTTGTGATTTGTATGGCATAAAAAATAGTTATTTATGTAACAATTGCAAAAAGGACACATCGAGTGCAATGAACACTTTTTGTACGAGTAGCATACAATATTTTTTCTGTGTTCATGCTAAAAGAAAAAAAAACGGTTATACTAAATGGCCACCAATAGTATAGATAAATAACAAAATATGTTTTCAATAATATAATATTTAATGATGCCTATTATTGTTAGCGTGATTTTCTGGATAGTAAATTTAACGATGTTTCTTTTACCAATACAGATTTCTGGTAGGGTGTGAAAAAATACAATTTTTTATTTACTTAAACTGACAAGCCAGAATCACTTTTATTGTGTAGCGAAGAAACCTGTGCACGAAACAACTTTTGTATACTAGATCAAAGCAAAACGCAACTTCTATACAGGGTGTTCCAGTTTTTTGTAGCAGGACTTTAATAGTCGATAGAGCTTTCAAAATTAAGACAAAAAGTTCATGTAAACATAGGTTGCCAAACGCTTAGTTTTGGAGATACAGGGTTTCAAAGTTTTAATTTTTTTTTCAGTTCTTTTAATTTATCGTCAAAACTATTTAAAATAATAAATCCAAATTTAGTACACATATTACACTCCTTAAGTTTAACGTTTATCAATATCTACAGGGTAGTACTTTTCTGGGGTGGTACACCCTTTATCCCCAATTTTTCATGCGACGCCTCTAACTCTTAGATTGCCCATTTGATTTAGGAACTTTTTGTCTTCTGCTTTTTTTCGAAAAATGCATAGTTTTGAGATAAATAGCTGTAATCCATGAAACTTCCAAAAATGAACGTCTGATGCTCCCCAAAAAATAGTGTGCCATGAAAAGAACAATAAAAAAAGAATCAAATTTTGTCAAATCTCACGTTTTATTTTAAATACGACTTGTGCATAAGAAAGAATATAATTTATTTACATATTTTATTGTGTTAATTTTTATTGCAAAAGTTATCTTTTAAAATGCCATTTTTGTTTTCTAATCAAGAAATAGCGGATATCCATTTTATTTATGGCTTTGTAAATGGACGTTCAGCAGCAGCAACCCGTGAATATAGGCGAAGATTTCCTTTTAGAAGAGGTCCGCATTCTTCAGTATTTGTAAAAGTTCACCAACAAATTATAAGTCAGGGGTTAAATAATGTGCATGGTCGTCAAAATAATAATCATAGACAGCAAAGAAATATTGCACGACGAATATTGCGTTAATTCTACAGATATCCCACAACTAGCATTAGAACAGTATCGGTAGCTTTAGGTGGAGTCTCAAATACTACTATTCACCGAACATTAAGACGGGATCACCGATATCCTTACCATCTACAACCTGTTCAAGGACTACAACCAGGGGATGCAGAACGTAGAGTTGCGTATTGTCGATGGATTCTTGCTGAAAATAATAACAATCCAGGTTTTTTAAATAATGTTTTATAGTCCGATGAATCCTGCTTCACTTGCCGTGGTGTGGTAAATTTTCACAACCAGCACGTTTGGGCACATGAAAATCTACATGTATTTCGCCCGAGACATTTCCAACAAGAATTTAGTGTGAACGTCTGGATAGGTATTTACAATAATCACCTTTTTGGGCCCTACTTTTTACCACCTCAGATGAATGCTGCGGCTTTCTTGTAATTCTTAGAGAATGAACATGGAAATATGTGGGAACATATTCCCTTAAATTTACCAAGAAAGGCTTGGTTCCAGCTTGATGGTTGTCCAGCTCATTATAGCAGAATCGTTAGAAACTGGCTGGACAACCATTATCCAGGAAGATGGATCGATTGGGCAGGCCCAGTTCCCTGGCCGCCAAGGTCTCCAGACCTAAATCCCTTAGATTTTTTTGTGTGGGGATATTTAAAAGAAAGGGTGTATGCAACTCCTGTGACAACAAGAGATGTACTCATTAATAGGATTAGGGATGCGTGTAATGAAATAAGCCAATTTTTAGTTAATATTCGTCGGTGTGAATTATGTATTCAACAAAATGGTTCACATTTTGAACAGTTTCTTTAAGTTTATTTATTATTACGATAGCGTTTTTGTTTTGTTGTTATAGGTTAAGTTTATTTGTTTAATTTATTTATTTCGTTCGTTTCGTTCTTGTTAATATCTTAAATAGAAATCCTTTCCAATTTTTTCCAATAAATACGTATTTTTTTAATATTTATTTTGTTGTTTTACTTTTATTTTCCTTTATTTAATTCAACTGAAAAGTTAGGAAAAAAACAGTGGAGTACTACTTTTTATTAAGAGACAAAAAAAAACGTGAGAATTGACATAATTTGATTCTTTTTATTATTGTTCTTTTCATGGCACACTATTTTTTGGATTACAGCTAATTTATTTCAAAAACTATGCATTTTTCGAAAAAAAAGCAGAAGACAAAAAAAATCTAAATTTTTGGTTTTTAAGAGGCGTCGCATGAAAAAGTTCGGGGGGAATAAAGGGTGTACCACACCAGAAAAGGTACTACCCTATAGATATTGATAAACGTTAAACTACTCTTAATATTGAGTTTAAGGAGTGTAATATGTATACTAAATTTGGATTTATTATTTTAAATAGTTTTGACGATAAATTAAAAGAACTGAAAAAAAATTAAAACTTTGAAACCCTGTATCTCCAAAACTAAGCGTTTGGCAACCTATGTTTACATGAACTTTTTGTCTTAATTTTGAAAGCTCTATCGACTATTAAAGTCCTGCTACAAAAAACTGGAACACCCTGTATATCAATTTTAAATGAAGAACAATGGTTAACTACAATGGTTTAAAACTTATACAATGGCCTATTTACGTTTCACCTAATTACACAATATTATTTCAAAAAAGGAAATCAAAAACGTTTTATGGACCTAAAATCTATTCAAATTAAACTTAGTTCTCTTGTCAATCCATATTTTACCCACGTTTCTACATTTGCATTTGCAATAAAAAAATTTTGTGCCTTCGTTTAGGGCATATGCAGACCGCAAATGCGTCCGGAAACTATGCGTTTTCTGGCATAAATAATACTAAATTGTAGTTGGTATTCCTTGTAGTGACAGAACTAATAGAATATTTGACATAATCGACATTTGACCTAAGACAAAGCCGAATCGCGCTACCGTGTACTTGTACGCATCTGTTATTATGTATGTATTAGTTCCTTATAAACTACAAATTACATCGATAAATTATTATAAAGTCAACAAATTGGTAAGATACCTACAAAATTTGAGTAACGAAAACATTTCGCAATTATATTTTTAGGTTATATTTTCGAATGGTTACTGTCAGTTTTGCCAACTTAATTCCAACAGATATGAAATTTTAAAAAATACAAAATTGTGTTTAAAGATTTTAATAACAATTGTTGACGCCGGCACAAAAAACCTTGTGTATCACTCAGTCATAAAATGTTTTGCGAGTACTGATAAATTTGCAAGGTTTATTCGTACTCGCAAACACTCATTTTCTGGCCTTGTAATACAAACTATATTGAAGTAGTGCACTAAACGATAACTTTTTACACTAAAAATGATGCAAAAACTGTTCGTTTTTTGAATATCGTAGAAAAATTAATATAATGCTTATTTAAATTAAAGACATAAAGTGTAATTACTATTTCATACCTTTCTTATCCCAACTCCGCTCTTGATTGGTTCCTCATGAGTGTGCTGAAAGAAAATATAAGTATTAATTGTCATAATTATAAAACATATTTAAAGCAAGAATATAACATTGCATTAATTTTAGATAACTCGTTTGGGCATTGTGTCTACGAGAGTTTGACACTGGTCAGCGGTGAAACTATCCCATATACTCTGTTGTCGGGAACCTAATTTTGCTATCGTTCTTGCTGCGTGCACGCGTCATTATCTCGTCATTACATGCCACAAAGTTTCCATTGGTGATAGATTTGGGCTGCTAGATATCCATTTTAAAAGCGGAATTTCATTGTCTGACAGCCACTTTATAACTTTTTTCGCTGTGTGGCACACAGTTCTATCCTGTTGGAAGATATACTTTACGTCGGAATTTTTAGAGTTTTCTATTCTGGGTTTTAGATACGTTTCTAAGGTATCCATGTACTTAAAGGCATTTATAGTTCCTTCCGCAAAATGTAATCTTCCCACTACTCTTGACGACATAGATTCCTAAAATATAACCGAAACCGGAAACTTAACTTTTCTTTTAAACACTCATCCTTGTAAGCTTCTTCTTTTCTTCTTATAACCCTACGGCGGCTGTTACCCACCTACACTCTAAATCTCGCCTCATCACTCCAGTGTACAGTATACCATTGTTCTTTGGACCAGTTTTTATGTTCCTTCGCCCAGAGTAATCGATTTGGCCTTTGGTTTTTAGTTAACACAGGTTTTTCTTTGGTCTACATGTTTTTTAACAAATATACTAATACTATTACCTCATATACAAGTTGAGTTGAATCGCGTAGAAAAATAAATAATTTAATTTAAAGAAATTGTGAAATTATATTGTATTTTAAAACTAATGTTATTCAATATGGAATCCCATGAAGTAAGGAATATTATATCCCATCTTGCTAGCTGTCATCCTGATGCATTTTCCATAGAACACTTAATTCACCGTAATTAGAACGGCGATTTATAAATTCTCCTTAATGCTCTTTTATGTATTTTTTAAATTCCGGCCCTTTTTGCTGATTTAGGTTTTATCACAAAGGTACCTGTTCTACCATATGATTAAATGATAATTGCAACCGTACATTGTGCTAAATTGACCAGATTGCCAATTTCCGAATAAGATTTTCCAGAATTTGAAAGATAAACTATTATTTTACGCACTGTTTCCGAAATTGATCTCCATCGAACCATTTTAAATAGCTACTTAGAATATTAACAAATAATTAAAAAAATGCACATGCAACACTGCCAATATTGGGCTCAGAAAAATTCTCATTTTACAATTCTCAACCGACGACAATTATTTAAAAAAGTTAATGTATGGTGCACTATCACGTACGATGGGATTATTGTTCGGTATTTTTTTGACGGGAATTTAAATAATCAAAACTATTTAGAAAAGCTACAAACTTCTTTAATAAAGAAATTGATAACGTGCCTTTAAATTCAATGTATTTTCAACAATATGGATGTGCAGCGCACTATTCTCGGATCGCTCGTGAAAAATGGATTGGAAGAAATGGGCCCATTTTATGGCCCCCTCTAAGACTCAATTTAACAACTGTCGGTTTTAAGGATTTCCAAACAATGAGCAGCACCATTGGTAACTTCTTTACTATTAAAGCTGCAACATCGGTTAAATTAGCAAACTTGTATATTTTTTGCACTGATTACAATAGTGAAATTAAAAGAAAACAATTGAGCACCCCGTTTTTAGACAAAGTAACATTTTTTAAATAGAACGATGTATATTATTACTTTTTAAGAACCTTCATGGCAATTTGGAATATAAATAGTTATTATACACTTTTTCCTAGGATGAAAAACAACGGTGTTATAAGAACCAAACCTAAACTAATTTAGGAGGCTACGGAAACACATGACGTTAATTTATGTCAAACGTGTAATTGTCTTTTGAAAATAGAACTGATATTGTGTCCTTTGTGTAATTTGAAAATGTTTTTTTCTCATAGTGAGAAATGTTTGCTAAGAGCAAAAGAATATTACGAGCAGTTATAACCATTTCGTGATCAACCGAATCGTCGATATTTTCTAAAACTCTACCGGAAGATTAGAACTAATGAGAATATTTTTAATAAAAAAGGGTTGAAAAAGAATTGGGTAATTAATGAAGCAGTTGAAACAGAAGTTATTGGTTATTTTGAAGCTTATCCCAATAATTCGATAAGGGACATTGATAGAGATTACAATTTGACTGATCAAGAGAAAACCCTTTGCAAGCACACCCTAAAGCTCCTCAGATTCATTTTAGTTTTAACGTTTGGTGTGGGATAATTTAATCTAGAATTATTGGACCTTTTGTTTATGAAGGTTCCCTCACCGGCGATAGATATGTGGAATTTATGCAAGAGATTTTGGACAATTTTTCAGATGAAATAGATCTCGTAAGCAGGCAAAATTGCATTTTTGAGCAGGATGGAGCACCTGCTCACAACTATCGAGAAAATAGTCATCTTCTGAATAATATTTTTAATGACAGGTGTATTGGAGCTAATGGGCCGATTTCATGGTGTCCAAGATCACCTGATTTGACTCCACTCCATTTTTTCTGGTGGGGTTATCGGAAAAATCGCATTTATTTAAGACGATACAATAACGTTCATGCTCTCAAAAATGCAGTCCGAGAAAAATTTTGTCAAATAGATTGCAGGACCGTTTTGAAAAGTGTAAAAGATGTTCACAAACGAGTTGACAAATGTCTTCAGGAACGAGGTAGATTTCATGAACATCTTGTTAAATAGAGCTGTAGAGCTAGAACCTAGAACAAAATGGGGTTTGTTCGTTTTATTTACTTACAAACCTATCAGGGAGACCCTCTTCTTTTCAGACCACTACCAACAATCATAAATATTTAAATATGTATTTGTTTAGATGAATTCTTTACGTGAAATGAAATACCGTTGGAAAATTGTGTAGATGCACTGATGTTTTAAAGGCAATGATGGGTCGCAATAGGGTCATTGCCAAAATTAAAAATAAGCAACGAGCTGTAGCAGCAGCTATTGAATCCTTCATAGGCATTCGCTGAAAAATGGCTTCCAAACTTATTATATATAAATAATAAACTATAAAATCGCGACTTCATAAAAACAGGGTCATCAAAGTAATGCATGAAGATATGGAACGCAACCACCAGCTCCTCCTATGCACACTGAAGTAAGATGGTTGTCAAACTGTGTGCATAGATTTTTGATGGACCATAACGCTCAATTGGTGAGACTTTTAAGTAATAAAGACCAGGTGAGCAAACAAAATTAATAACACCAAGTTATCAAAGTCTAAATTCCACAGTTTTTATCCAAAATGTTATCATTTAAGAGGAAATTTTCCGACAGCTCAAGAAAAGTAGCTTCATGAGAAGAATTTAAAATCTTGTCTGAGAAAATAAGATTAGTATTGCTGCCTTTCTCAAGTATACATCTCTGTGAACTGGGATTCTCCGCCTATATAGGTACCAAAACAAAATGTAGAATATGATGTTCACCTGCAATTATCATCAGTCGAACCAAATATGAAACTGTGCAATAAAATGCAACCCCAAGAGTGATATCTACCATCCAGTTGAACATTGCATAACATTACTACAAAAATCCGCAAACGCACGATTTACACTACATTAGATTGTGCTGTACGTAATGCCAAATCCGATTGACCAAAATCATGCGTAAGGTACTCTTGATCTGCCCATCTAACTGAGTTTCATAAGTATAGTGCTTATCTGTATTGTTGCCTTTCTCAAGTATACATCTCTGTGAACTGGGATTCTCCGCCTATATAGGTACCAAAACAAAATGCAGAATATGATTTTCACTTGCAATTATTATCAGTCGAACCAAATATTATAAAACTGTGCAATAAAATGCAACCCCAAGAGTGATATCTACTATCCAGTTGAATGTTGCATAACATTACTACAAAAATCCGCAAACGCACGATTTATACTACATTAGATTGTTTTGTACGTAATGCCAAATCCGATTGACCAAAATCATGCGTAAGGTACTCTTGATCTGCCCATCTAACTGAGTTTCATAAGTATAGTGCTTATCTGTATTGTTGCCTTTCTCAAGTATACATCTCTGTGAACTGGGATTCTCCGCCTATATAGGTACCAAAACAAAATGCAGAATATGATTTTCACTTGCAATTATTATCAGTCGAACCAAATATTATAAAACTGTGCAATAAAATGCAACCCCAAGAGTGATATCTACTATCCAGTTGAATGTTGCATAACATTACTACAAAAATCCGCAAACGCACGATTTATACTACATTAGATTGTTTTGTACGTAATGCCAAATCCGATTGACCAAAATCATGCGTAAGGTACTCTTGATTTGCCACTCTAACTGAGTTTCATAAGTATAGTGCTTAGCTGTTGGGAGCAAATCGTTTTCATATTTTTTTAAACTTATTAACATTAATAAAATACTTACCTTTTTAGGTTTTTTTAATGGTGTATTTTAAGTTGTACAATCTAAACGTTTCGATAACACTTACAGTTATCTTCGTCAGTAGTAATATCTATTAAAATTGTTAAAGATGTAGAAAACAATTTTGTCAAAGTTGAAAAATTAAAACATAAACTACAGCCTGCTATTAATATAACAGTTTAATAATATTTAATTTTTAATGACCTAGTTATTCTTTACTAAAATTTAATTCTATAGTTAGCTTTATACGTTTCTCCAACTGGTATATTAATAGCAGGCTGAAGTTTATGTTTTAATTTTTCAACTTTGACAAAATTGTTTCCTACATCTTTAACAATTTTAATAGACTACTGACGAAGATAACTGTAAGAGTTATCGAAACGTTTAGATTGTATAATTTAAAATACACCATTAAAAAACCTAAAAAAAGATAAGTATTTTATAATGTTAGATAATGGTGAAAGTTTACAGTTTCATATTATTAACATTAACATTTTCAATTTACAATTTTGCTGATAAACATCTAGTTTGAAATTACATACGTTGTCTTCTTCCAGTAATCACAATTACAAACATTAGAGAAAAAGAAAAAATATACGTTATACTAACAAACAAAACGTACCCACGTACCACATAAAATGAAAAGCCGTAAGCCGTAGCAAAGGGTGTCGTGCGTAAAGCCAACGCCGGGCACTCATAATAGGTACTTATTTTTAGTTTTTTTTTCATAAAAACCATCCATTTTTCCACAATCCCAACGAAATTGATGTACAAAAATATAGATTTCAGGCAACATTCAGCCTAAAATTTGACCAATCCATTTTGGCGCGATCCCAACAAACTTTGTGTATAAATACAAACTTTGGGCAACGTTCAGTCCAAATTTTGACAACACTCAAGGGGCGCAAAATTTAGATCTTCATCATCGAGTGAATCGATTTTACAACCACCTCAAAACAGTTCGTGGGTAAACATTTCCACATATAAGTGACATATTTTCGATTTTTAATTTTTACGGAAAATGGAAGTCTTAAAGAAAAAAAGTGTTGAATACAAGTTTCTTCGTATATATTTCGTATTATTACCATTACGAGCTTGATAGAGAGCTTATTACCCATATCTTAGAAATTTATCGGAAGATTTAGCTGGTTAACAATTTCAAGCTTTTTTAGATTATAACAAAGAATACACTGCGAAAATATCGGGCTCGTATTTCTATTCCTTCAAAACTTAGATCGCGAACAAGAAAACCATGGACGGACGAAATAAAATTTTATCCTATAGCGTTCTTAAAAACACCGAACGCATTTCTATAGGTAAGATATTAAACACGTTCATTACAGGTCCTATCACATAACCGCTTAACCATACTACCAATAGTTTATTGAAAACCTAATGAATTTTACTTAAACTAGAATTTATTTATTTATTTGTTTATATTTTTAATTGTACAAATTCTTCTAATTTAACGTACACTCTGTTCCATCTTATTTTGCATTAGAAAGGATATTTTTTTCGATAGTGGTATTCCCATTTGTAAAAATGACGAAAAGCCAATCTGACGCCGTTCTGTCAAAAGAATCGTGCTATGTTTCTACTTAAAAGAATGATGATCAAGTCTTAATTGAATTAATAATAATCTGTTAAGAAAAGAGTATAAAGTACACAGGGAAAAGTTATAACTTATCGTAAAGGTGTGGATATATTTCAATACGTAAGAACAAATTATTTCTATGAATGAAGTATCAGCTGATTCTTGGTTGTCAAAAAAAATTGTGTGGTGGTTATGGATAACGCACCGTATCATTCGGTGAAGAACACCCTCATTTTCTGCAGGATTTAAAAAAATTATAAGTTGATAAATTTTATTAACATAAAGTTTTACGATGGGATTTTTACTAAAAATTCTACACCTAAATCTAAATTATGGCTTGGCTTTATCCAAATCTCAATTGATTAGAAAATTATTCGATTGAACATATCGTTATTATAGTTTAGGTGAATCCCATTGAGATTCAGGTAGTATATATTTATATTCATTAGCTTCATAATAAGACCCAAGGTGGCATCAAAATTTTAAATAAAACATTTAAAATTTGGTTTTCGTTCACCGAAAGAAGCAATCTTGTGGTAAATTTCATTTAGCTACGACTTAAATGCATACATTTTGTTATATACCATGTGTCCGTAACATTCAAGAAAAAACAATAAATTTCATCACGAAAGCAAAGCTTCACATTGATTTAAGATACGTTAAATTAAATCAATACACATTGATGCTCTGGTTACCTTGACTTTGCAAAAACTAAGTTTGCATATTGTATCATGTTTAATGGGCAACAAAAAAAAAAAATAGGTAAATCTTATCAGAAATTTGTATTGGATTACTTATGAAATTGCGCTTTGGATTTTCTGCATATTTCTCCTCTGTTATTTATCTTGGAAGAGTGAAAAAAGCAGAAGGCATTCTTATTAGTTTTTATGTAGATGTGGTTAACAAAAATGTTGTCAGTTATGACCTATGTAAATAATGTACAGTTTCCGTTTTATATAGATAATAGACGTTCAAGGTCTGAAGACTAACATTTACCTTTTTAAATACGTCACTCGAGGTTCAACGATATTGATGCGTCGAAAATTATGTTGCAAAGCTGCATTAGATTCACTTCAAAAACTTACAATTTTCAAAAGTCAAGCTACGGTAGTAACTTTAATTCGTTTGACAATACCTCAGATTTTCGGCCTGTTCTAAAGTGAAACAGAGTATAAGTGATACGGGATCAATAAAGAAAAAGCGCCCCTAGAAACACGTCGTTAGAATTTTGGCAACATTCTGATAGCCCATATAAATAAACCTAAAATTGACATTTGACGTTTAATGTTCAGGAGTGCTCAAATTAAAATTTAAAAGAAAAAAAAAAAATTGAAACATTATTTAATATATTTTAAAATTAAAAATTAAAATTATAGGTAACATATAATTAATTTGTTATGTTTAATTTGGTGTACGATTATATGTTTTGCGGTAAACGGTTACTAACGACATTTTATAAGCGATTTCTTTGTTGATCGCTTTGTATTTTTTATTTTCTATGTTCCCTTTTTTTATTAACGACGAAAAAAGGGAATGTGTATCTTCGGCATCCTAGCTTAAACAAACCGAGTTTGATTTAGTTTTTTGTTTGAAAGGGAATTGATCGAAAGTGTTCTTAGCTATGATTCAAGAAAATCTGTTGAGCGTTTAGATCATCAGTTTTCTAGTTGATGAAAGGATTTTTATATCTTTTAGATGTTTTGATTTATTTTTTTTTGTTTGAAAGATGATTTGACTGAGGGTGTTCTTAGCTATGGTTTAAAAAATTATTTTACTTTTTAGAAGTTTTTTTCTGTGGTTTTTTTTTTTATTTTTAAGGCGAGGTTTTAGCATGATGTCGAAAACAATATCTTTGACTTCGACCAATTCCTCTTTTGTTTATAGATATGTATATCAACTTGATTTTTCTTTCTACACACGAAGTTAAAGGTACTGTAGAGTTATAAACGCTACTTTTGCGTGATCGCCTTCAGGGGAGTTTTATAAAAAAATGCAACATTAACATGCTGCAATTCAAGTAATGATAAGAATTCGAAAATTGTGTTTTTATAGCTTCAGACATCACCTTTGGGAATTAAAAATAAACAAACTTATTGTTCGGAAAAATACCGCGACTGAGTAATCTTTCTAAGAAAATGGATCGGCGCGTTAAACCTCGAAGCTTTGCAGCCGAGACTACGGAGGGGAATACACCATTACTACCGTATCCGATCGGGAGAGCGTCTTCGAATTTATTCAATGCTGTTTCCTATTTCCACTGTTAAATAAATACTATTTGTGTTTAGTCAGTGCCGTGAAGAGGTGTTTTAGTATTCTTGCAGGACAATTATTTTAATAATTTGATGTACACAACGACAATTTTAATAATTTAGTGTATACATAGACAAATACATTTTAATAATTTTATGTGCCTATAGACACGAAAATAAAAGCATTGTTGAAACCAATAATAAGTGAAATAAGTATCATCTACATAAAGAAAATCACACAAATTTACTTACTATATTCCGCGAAATCTGAAATTATCACTAAATGTAGGTCATCCACCGTGTAACAACCTTTTTTTGTGGTTGTATTAAAAAGTACATTAATTTAAGAATCGTTCATTTATTTGGCGTATTATTAGAAAAGTTTTTAATTATTAATATGTAGAATTGAGAATGGCAATTTAATTGGCATTTCCTAGAACATATCTTTTGGGTGTAATATTACATAAATAGTTTTAGTTCCCTTTCTTAAAAAAATTGGATTTATATTATTGTATCCGCGCAAGCGTGAAGACTTTTAGGGGAAATACACTTGAGTTATTCTGAAAGCTTTTTTTAATTCACTTAATGCTGAATATTACAGCTATAAGCATGATTTTTACTTAATTTTTTATATTTTGGTGCCATCAGATTTTGGTGGTAAGTTATTTTTTTTCTCATTATATTTAAAACTAAAGCCTTTGCTTTTTTTAGGCACTTTTTCTTAAGTACTCACTTTTTAAGTACTCACCTTTTAATGCATACTTTTATATGGCATTTTTATAATATATTTTTAATGGCACGTATAAGTCAGTAATTTTACTATTCTATTAATTTAAATGACAAGTTTTATTTGAATTACATTTACATCGCAAGTTCTACATACTTTTACAAATAAATTTGGCGAATTAAACTTCAAGGAAATTCCATATTTTAAGGATAACTAAGCAAGACATTGACCTCACCAAAACCATTCTGCTTCATAGTTACCAGTTACAGTGTATGTACAGAACCAAAAAGGTAATTTTTATATAATTTAGTTTTCACGTTTTCAATCAATATTAAATAAACTTATGTATAACTTGTTATTTTATTTTCATTTGTGTTAATTTGTTTATTAGTATTCATTAACTAGGTTTTGTTGTTTATATATATATATATATATATATATATATATATATATATATATATATATAAAGACAACATGGCGCTCGAGATTTTATTATTTTTCATAATTTTTGATAACATTTTTGAATTAAGTGAAAAATTAACAGAAAAGAAGCAATAGCATTTCAGGTAGGTTAATTAGACTTAATTTGAACCCCCTATTATACTTTACCGATTTAGGTAGTACAATTTTAGCAGGGACTTTGATTTTTATTACATTGAAATTTATTGTTTTGAAATTTATTGCTTTGTATTTGATATTTTATTTACATTTGTGTTAATATTACTGTGGGGCCAGAAAAGGGATCTGCTGTTGTTTCAATGCTGGTTATTCTCACTTGTTTGTTTATTTTGATTACGTTAAGAGTTGACAGAATTTTAAGGAGTGTTATCATTTAGTGTTACGCTTGGTAATTTTTATGTGTGTATACATAATGAAATTTATTGATTGTGTTATATAATATTTTTTTACGATGTCAAATTTTAATTATTTAGTTGATGTTTTATATATTGATGAGTTATATTAGTAGAATTAAAATTTTTTAATTGTAAATGAAACGGAAAGGTTGACAAGAGGTGAGAGACGTAAATTAAATTTAAAAGGATTAATCCAAATTTGTTATATTCATACAAGAAGTATGAAAATTGAAAAACACCTTTAAACTGGAATTATTAAAAAATGCATTCAATATTTGATTTTGATACATTACAACGATTTATAGATTCAATTCTAGGTCATGATTTATCCCATTCAGTTTTTTGTTTATTTAGACGATATTATTGTTTTTTCAAGTACTTTCAAGGAACATTTTATTTAAAAGGTTTTAATAGCCTTTTGTGCCAATTTAAAATAAAACGTATAATTACCGAACTACAAAATTTATTTACATGTTAAATATAATATGATATGTTGTACTATGAACTGCACTGGTTCATTACAAAACTACTACTTGACTAACTAAAAAATTATCGTTCTCGTCTGAAAGCGGAAAATATCTTCCCTTAATAGGGGGGTGCACCAATGAGATGAAACTTGCTTAATACACAGAAATTTCTAAGTAAAATTACAATCATCACTTTCCTAAAATGCTAAATATTCTCACAGCAGGTATTAAAAGATTTTCCTTGCATTTTTACATATTGAATGGATTTTAACTTAAGCTGGCTTTTAACAATTGTAAAGATGCCTGTCAACAAGGTCAATATTTTAGTATACCTACTCGTACTTGTGATTCATTCTACCTAATTATTACATGTTCACAGAAACACAACCACGCACAATTATGGATAGAGCAAGATGCTTACTGACAGATGCTAAATTAAATAAACATTTTTGGCCTGAATGTGTTAAAGCTGCAGCATATATCGGTAACAGACTAATTGCTAATAATAAATCAAAAATAACTCCTTATGAACAGTTTTTCAATAAAAAACCTGATGTATCTAAGATTAAAATGTATGGATGTGCTGCCTTTGTAAGAACACCAGAAGTAAACCGAGATTCTAAACTTTCACCAAAATCTGTGAAGAGTATTCTAGTTGGTTATGATGAGATGGGATATCGTATCTTAATAGATCAAAAAGTCATTATTAGTCGTCATGTCGAATTTACAGAAAAGAATGAGGAAATTATTAATATCCCTGAAGACGAATTTGATGACTTAAATACAGAACCAAATCAATTACAAGAAGAAATCAATAAGGATGACGAAATTCAGGTGTCAAAAGTTAGACCCAAACGTGAAATTAAAAAACCATTGTGGCACAGTGATTACTTGATAGATGCAAATTTCTCAAAGGTAATTGTACCAACCTCTTATGATGAAGCAATTGAATCTAAAGAAAAAGTGAGATGGCAAAAAGCTATGGAAAAAGAATTTATGTCATTAATTGAAAATGAAACTTGGACACTCACAGATATTAAAGATGTTCGAAATGACGAAAAAATCATACAAGTTAAATGGATATACAGAGTAAAAACAGATGGTCAATACAAAGCTAGGCTAGTAGCTCTTGGCTACCAACAACCAAACAGTTTAGATACAGAAATTTATTCTCCAGTGGCAAAATGCCAACATTGAAAACTTTACTGTCAGTTGTATGTAACAGAGGTTTATTTATTGAACAAATGGATGTTCAAACAGCTTTTTTAAACGGAAAAGTAAATTCTAAAAAGGAACAAGACCTGATATCTCTTTCTCAGTAAATTTGTTAAGTGGTTTTCAAAATCATTACTCAAAAACTCATTTTAAATACGCCTTACGAATTCTGAAATATCTCTACAGCACCAGACATTTAAAATTAAATTTTAGTGGATATAATCAAACTCCAATAGATTGTTTTGTGGATGCAGACTGGGCCGGTGACATAATTGATAGAAAGCCTTGTAGCGGTGTTTTAATTTATGTCCTAGGAAACCCTGTACTATGGGTATCACGAAAACAAAGAACAGTAACAAGATCGTCTTGTCATGCAGAATATATTGCTCTTGCCGAAGCAATAAGCGAAGTACTCGTTTTGAAGGGAATTGCCAAAAAAGATCTATTAATTACTTTTGTTGACCCCATCAACATTTATGAAGATAATTCCGGTGCCAGAGATTTAGCTATAAGTGGAAACTTTACAAAAAATAGTAAACATATGGCATATGATTATGTAAATGACTATATTAAGAAAAACATAATGTTTGCAAAGTTAATTCAGAAGATTAGTTGGCAGATATCTTTACCAAATCATTAGGTTATGTTCATATTGAAAACTTAAGATTCATGTTAAATTTACTTTAAGTATGAAAGTTGTATTATGTTTTATTATTTGTTATTATAAATATAAATCCTAAAAGAAAGGAGGTGGGTTAGGAAATATAAATAGGAATGTGTAGTTCTTTTAGTTTAATACGTAATAGTGTGAAAAAGGAAAAGCGACAACGTCGCATATTATTAGTTAGAAGTGTAAAAGAATGATTCATATTTTTGCTAAAAATATAATATTTAAAATGGAACATGAAGTACTTTTATTTTAACAATTGCTAACTTCACAATGAATATATAAAACCTATTGCTAGAATGCTATTGCTAACTTCAAACGGGTCATTGAAATATTCTTATAACCGAACATTAATTATAGAACTGTTTTAATAACTTATTCAAATAGTAATTATGATAAAATATTGGTGGTGTACAAATTTATGAAATATCCGTGTGTAAAGGTATATTTACCAATATTCTTAGGAAAATAGAATACTTTGTATAAAAAAGCCTTCTAAACGTCGTGAGTTTCACAATTTTCATATCCAGTAAAAATTGAGTTTAGGTAACACACTTGATTGACACAAAATTCAAGTAAAACTTTCTACCTGAACCGTTAAGAATTACATACATTCTGTACAAAAATACAGTAAAATACGTTTTTAGCAATTCGAAATACATTGTTTAAAAATAAAGCAAAGTTTATTAAACATGGTTTAATTGAATGCTATTACATATTATAAGTAGGTCAACGCTGTATTACCGATGGACCAAGCTATTACTTACGCCTTCAACAATGTTTTGGAAATAATCTTACGTTTGCATATTGTCGGTTGTCTGTTTCATGATTCTTTTAAGGCGTGACACAAATATTTAATTCACTCTTTAGGGGCTCAATGCAACGTAGTGCATTTTACCTACATTTTCTTCGTATATTTCGCTTTTTAGATTGTTTTACTAGGCATATTTGGAGCATACAGGTAAGATTACAACGCAGTTCATGGATGTAACAATATATGTGTATGGTAGTATGTATACCAGGGTCAATTATAACCACATTTTGGGTTTACCGATGATGTAACGTACGGCACTATAATGCTGAAGTATGGAAGGGCGCACTTATATCGCTAGGGTATGTGCATAACGAATGTTCTAAAAGAATGTCGATCAAGTTGCGCTGACATTGAAGCTACAGATCTATGTGACGAATATAGAAGTAATATAAAGTGAGATTAATAAAAATTCCATCGTGTATGCTATTCATACCTTCGTCCACTGTTTTTTAATATTAAAAAATAAATTGAAACATTTGTTTTATCTTATCTCAAGAATTACTAACTTTGTTAACGTTGCTACCAAAATACCCGTCGTCATGTTAAATTTGCTTTAATAAAATAACGTGATTTGTGCCAATGTAGTTATGGCATAAAAATGGTCATTTATGTAACAATTGCAGAAAGGACACATCGAGTGCAATGAACACTTTTTGTACGAGTAGCATACAATATTTTTCTGCGTTCATACTAAAAGAAAAAAACGGTTATACTAGATTTCTGGTAGGGTGTGAAAAATACATTTTTTTATTTAGTTAAACTGACAAGCCAGAATCACTTTTAATGTGTAGCAAAGAAACCTGTGCACGAAACAACCTTTGTATACTAGATCAAAGCAAAACGCAGCTTCTATATATCAATTTTAAATGAAGAACAATGGTTAGCTACAATGGTTTAAAACTTATACAATGGCCTATTTACGTTTCACCTAATTACACAATATTACTTCAAAAAGGAAATACAAAACGTAGTAACCTAAAATCTATTCACATGAAACTTAGTTCTCTTGTCAATCCATATCTTACTCACGTTTCTACATTTGCATTTGCAATGTTTCACCTTTTAAATTAGGTTAGTACGCATGAGTAGAGTACAATAAAAAATTTGTGCCTTCGTGTAGGGCATATGCAGACCGCAAATGCGTCCGGAAACTATGCGTTTTCTGACATAAATAATACTAAATTATAGTTGGTATTCCTTGTAGTGACAGAACTAATAGAATATTCGACATAGTCGACATTTGACATAAGACAAAGCCGAATCGCGCTACCGTGTACTTGTACGCATCCGTTATTATGTAAGTATTAGTTCCTTATAAACTACAGATTACATCGATAAATTATTATAAAGTCAACAAACTGGTAAGATACCTACAAAATTTGAGTAACGAAAACATTTCGCAATTGTATTTTTAGATTATATTTTCAAATGGTTACTGTCAGTATTGCCAACTTAATTCCAACAGGTATGAAATTTTAAAAAATACAAAATTGTTTTAATAACAATTGTTGACGCCGGCACAAAAAATCTTGTGTATCACTCAGCCATAAAATGGTTTGCGAGTACTGATAAATTTGCAAGGTTTATTCGTACTCGCAAACACTCATTTTCTGGTCTTGTAATGCAAACAATATTGAAGTAGTGCACTAAACGATAACGTTTTACACTAAAATGATGCAAAAGTGTTCGTTTTTTCAATAACGTAGAAAAATTAATATAATGCTTATTTAATAAATAAATAAAGTAATAAAGTGTAATTACTATTACATACCTTTCTTATCCCAACTCCGCTCTTGATTGGTTCCTCATGAGTGTGCTGAAAGAAAATATAAGAATTAATTGTCATGATTATAAAACATATTTAAAGCAAGAATATAACATTACATTAATTTTAGATAACTAGTTTGGGCATTGTGTCTACGAGAGTTTGATATTGGTCAGGGGTGAAACTATCCCGTATATACTGTAGTAGGGAACATAATTCTGCTATCGTTCTTTCTGGGCGCACGCGTAATTGTTTCTTCATTACATGCCACAAAGTTTCCATTGGTGATAGATTTGGGCTGCTAGATCTCCATTTTAAAAGCAGAATTTCATTATCTGAACGCCACTTTATGACTTTTTCGCTGTGTGGCACGCAGTTCCATCATGTCGGGAGATATACTTTGTATCTGCATTTTTGTAGTTTTCTTTTGTGGGTTTCAGATACGTTTCTAAGGTATTCATGTACTTAGAGGCATTCATAGTTCCTTCCACAAAATGTAATTTTCCCACTCCCCTTGCCGACATCGATCCATTAACCTCAAGCGAAGTCGGAAACTCAACTTCTATTTTTAAACACTCATCCTTTTATGCTTCTTATTTCCTTCTTATGACCCTACTGCGGCTGTCACCCACCTACACTCTAAATCTCGCCTCATCACTCCAGTGTACAGTATACCATTGTTCTTTGGAACAGTTTTTATGTTCCTTCGCCCAGAGTAATCGATTTGGCCTTTGGTTTTAGTTAACACAGGTTTTTCTTTGGTCTACATGTTTTCTAACAAATATACTAATACCATTACCTCATATACATGTTGAGTTGAATCGCGTAGAAAAATAAATAATTTAATTTAAAGAAATTGTGGAATTATATTGTATTTTAAAACTAATGCTATTGAGTATGGAATTCCACGAAGTAAGGAATATTATATCCCATCTTGCTAGCTGTTATGTGGCATATGGATCTGGGAATACTGTAATCCTGTTGCATTTTCCATAGAACACTTAATTCACCGTAATTAGAACGGCGATTTATAATTCTTCTGAATGCTCTATGTATTTTTTCAATTCCAGCCCTTCTTGCTGATTTAGGTTTTATCACAAAGGTACCTGTTCTACCATATGATTAAATAATTGCAACCGTATATCGTGCTAAATTGACCAGATTGCCAATTTCCGAATAAGATTTTCCAGAATTTGAAAGACAAACTATTATTTTACGCACTTCTTCCGAAATTGATCTCCATCGAAGTTTATGTTTTAATTTTTCAACTTTGACAAAATTATTTTCTACATCTTTAACAGTTTTAATAGACTACTAACGAAACGTTTAGATTCTATAATTTAAAATACACCATTAAAAACCCTAAAAAAAGATAAGTATTTTATAATGTTAGATAATGGTGAAAGTTTACAGTTTCATATTATTAACATTAACATTTTCAATTTACAATTTTGCTGATAAACATCTAGTTTGAAATTACATACGTTGTCTTCTTCCAGTAATCACAATTACAAACATTAGAGAAAAAGAAAAAATATACGTTATACTAACAAACAAAACGTACCCACGTACCACATAAAATGAAAAGCCGTAAGCCGTAGCAAAGGGTGTCGTGCGTAAAGCCAACGCCGGGCACTCATAATAGGTACTTATTTTTAGTTTTTTTTTCATAAAAACCATCCATTTTTCCACAATCCCAACGAAATTGATGTACAAAAATATAGATTTTAGGCAACATTCAGCCTAAAATTTGACCAATCCATTTTGCCGTGACCCAACAAAATTTGTGTATAAATACAAACTTTGTTCAGCCCAAATTTTGACAACACTCAAGGGCGCAAAATTTAGTCTTCGTCATCGAGTGAATCGATTTTACAACCACCTCAAAACAGTTCGTGGGTAAACATTTCCACATATAAGTGACATATTTTCGATTTTTAATTTTTACGGAAAATGGAAGTCTTAAAGAAAAAAAGTGTTGAATACAAGTTTCTTCGTATATATTTCGTATTATTACCATTACGAGCTTGATAGAGAGCTTATTACCCATATCTTAGGTGGTTAACAATTTCAAGCTTTTTTAGATTATAACAAAGAATACACTGCGAAAATATCGGGCTCGTATTTCTATTCCTTCAAAACTTAGATCGCGAACAAGAAAACCATGGACGGACGAAAATAATAAGTTTATCCTATAGCGTTCGCTTAAAAAACACCGAACGCATTTCTATAGGTAAGCTATTAAAACACGTTCAGGTTACAGGTCCTACCACATAACCGCTTAACCATACTACCAATAGTTTATTGAAAAACCTAATGAATTTTACTTAAACTAGAATTTATTTATTTATTTGTTTATATTGTACATGCTGTATATGTACAACTTGATTCTTCTAATTTAACGTACACTCTGATCCATCTTATTTTGCATTAGAGTAGGCCAGGATATTTTTTCGATAGTGGTATTCCCATTTGTAAAAATGACGAAAAGCCAATTTGACGCCGTTCTGTCAAAAGTAATCGTGCTATGTTGTCTACTTAAGTAACGCATATGATGATCAAGTCTCATATTGAATTAATAATAATCTGTTGAGAAAAGAGTATAAAGTACACACGGGAAAAAGTTATGGGGAACTTATCGTAAAGGTGTCGGATATATTTCAAGTACGTAAGAACATAAATTACTTTCTATGAATGAGGGCGAGTATCAGCTGATTCTTGCGTTGTCAAAACTACCCGGAAATTGTGTGGTGGTTATGGATAACGCACCGTATCATTCGGTGCAGTAACACAAGCCACCCTCATTTTCTGCAGGAGTGGTTGAAAAATTATATAGTTGATAATATTTTCATTAAGCATGGGCATGAAGTTTTACGATGGGCATGGGGTTTTACTAAAAATTTCTACACCGAAATCTAAATTATGGCTTAAGGCTTTATCCAAATCTCAATTGATTGAGAAAATTATTCGATTGAACATATCGCGTTATTATAGTTCTAGGTGAATCCCATTGAGATTCAGGTAGTGATATGGATTTATATTCTATTAGCTTCAGCTGGAATAAGACCCCTCTAGGTGGCATCAAAATTTTAATATAAATACATTTAAACATTTGGTTTTCGTCAGGTCTTCTCCGTTCACACGAAAGCAGCAATCTTGTGGTAAATTTCATTTAGCTACGACTTAAATGCATACATTCCTTGTTATATACTTTCATGTGTCCGTAACATTCAAGAAAAAACGACATAGCAAATTTCATCACGAAAGCAAAGCTTCACATTGGATTACTGTAGATACGTTAAATTAAATCAATACACATTGATGCTCTGGTTACCTACTGACTTTGCCACCCAAAAACTAAGTTTGCATATATCTGTATCGTGTTTAATGGGCAAGCAAACAAAGAGAAAAATGCAATAGGTAAATTTTATCACGAAGACCAACATTTACCTTTTTAAATACGTCACTCGAGGGTCAACGATATTGATGCGTCGAAAATTATGTTGCAAAGCTGCATTAGATTCACTTCAAAAACTTACAATTTTCAAAAGTCAAGCTACGGTAGTAACTTTTAATTCGTTTGACAGTACTAGCACACTCTACATAGATTTTCATGGCCTGTTCTAAAGTGAAACAGAGTATAATGTGATACTGTGCGATCAATAAAGAAAGGAAGCGCCGCTCCTATGAAACATGTCGTTAGTAATCATTTGCCGCAACATATTTGATAGTGCGCCCATACTAAATATAACCTCAAAATTGACATTTGACGTTTAATGTTCAGGAGTGCTCAAATTATTCGAAATTACGCAAAGAACAAAAATCAAATTGAAACATTATTTAATATATTTTACAAATTATTACTAACAATTAACAATTATGGGTAACACTATAATTAATTATGTTATGTTTAATATTGGTGTACGATTATATGTTTTGCGGTAAACGGTTACTAACGACATGTTTCATAGGAGCGAGTCCCCTTTCTTTGTTGATCGCTTTGTATAATTTTGTATTTACTTACTATGTTCTTTCCTTTTTATTAACCCCCGACGAAAAAAGAGGGGTGTTTAACGTGTGTATCTGTCTGTGGCATCCTAGCTTCCAAACGGGGAAACCGAGTTTGATTTAGTTTTTTGTTTGAAAGGTGAATTGATCGAAAGTGTTCTTAGCTATGATTCAAGAAAATCTGTTGAGCCGTTTGGAGATCATCAGCCCTTTTCTAGTTGATGAAAGGATTTTTATATCTTTTAGATGTTTTGATTTATTTTGTTTTTGTTTGAAAGATGATTTGACCGAGGGTGTTCTTAGCTATGGTTTAAGAAAATTATTTTACTTTTTAGAAGTTTTTTTCTGTGGTTTTTTTTTTTATTTTTAAGGCGAGGTTTTAGCCGCATGCGTATGTCGAAAACAATATCTTTGACTTCGACCAATTCCTCGTTTGTTTATAGATATGTATATCAACTTGATTTTTCTTTCTACACACGAAGTTAAAGGTACTGTAGAGTTATAAACGCTACTTTTGCGTGATCGCCTTCAGGGGAGTTTTATAAAAAAATGCAACATTAACATGCTGCAATTCAAGTAATGATAAGAATTCGAAAATTGTGTCACTCCACTCCCAACCTATTATGTGGACATAAAACTGAAATTAATAAAATGTTGGGAAACCGAACCCAGGCACATACATAACGTTTTTGATGGTATTGAGTGACGTAATCATTAAAAATGGCGGATAGCCGCCATTTTGTAAAATAATTATAAATAGGATCATATGGCAAATAATATCTCATTTGAAAGCTCGTTTCAAACCCTTTCAGCGACGTCAACAACATTAAAATATTACTGCTGCTTTATGAGTTTCAACCCAAAAACCTCAAAACATTAATTGGCGTTATTGGGTTGAAACTCATGAATTGCTCGCGGTTCAATGTTGACCTTGTAGCCATCCTTCTGCAAGACAATCCACGAAACCTTCTAACTGTCCATTCGCTAACATTAACACCTCTAACCTCGTGAAGCTGGTTTCGCAGTAAAACAAACAACAAAACCTATCATCTCCTTCATGCGTGACTTTTTCGCCCAGAACCAGGTCTTCTGGTTATAAGACCACCCTCCTGATAACGCTGTTACACACTTTGTACAGCACATAGGCTCTTACCAACAATTCTGGCGATTTCACGTTGTCCTCTAGGATCTTGTATCAACGCTACAATTCGTGCCACAACAATAGGATCTAGAGGCATTATGGCCTGGTAAATAAACAATAATTACGCAACGAAATGTGAATGTTTACTTAGGACTAATTTTTGTTGTTTAAGAAACGTTGCGAATACGCTGACAGAATGTGACAGACGCTAACAATATAACTTTCACCGCCTACTACACCTATGACTCCCTAATTAGTTTTATTTTTAAAATTATTTGTAATTTCTTAAGTAATTGAATTTAATTAAAATTGAAGATTTCTTATTGTGCATTAATAGATATAAAATTATCACGCATACATTACACAAAAAGGAAATAGAATAAAAAAAAAAACCATTAAATTTCAATTATAATTGTTGTTATAAACACACATGTAAGTCGAAGACCGGAAGATATGTTGTTTATATTCCCTCATAACTGTAAGAAAACACTAATTTTATGTTTACCCAAATAGGTATTTATATATGGCAACAAAGATGATAACGGGTACTGTTAAATTTAGAACGTTTCATGTCATTACAGAGTTAATGATTATTAATTTTTCCTATTATTTTTATCTTAAATCTTCATGTTTTGATAATACAAATGCAAATTTACCCTTTTTTTAATGCAGATAAGGTTTACCACATTTAGTGTTTAATTTTGCAGTAAATACCAGTATCTAACGATGTATTGTCCTTTGATTCAATTTAAATATGGACTACATAAGATTAAATTAAATAGGGGTTTTAATTACTACCTAATTATCAATGTAGATCGGTTAGAGAACATTGTAGATGGGTGAAAAAACATGAAGAGAGAATTACATGGTATCTGCAAAATTAATGTTCCCATTTCGTGCGTTTGCACCGGATGAGACCTTTATGAGAACATTAAAGGGATTTTTTAAAATTTATTCTTAAAAAAGTGTATCAGTGAAAGTTACCTGCTCATTTTCCATGTAAAATGCAACATGCCAAATAGTTAGAGCAAGTCTATACAAAGTATTTATAATTAATTCGTCTGGCGATTCCTGTCTATTTTGCCTGCACTGACAACAACACATATTAGGAAATAAGAATTTATTTTCACTAACCGGCATTTTTTATCAAGGGCTTAACGCGTCATCCTTGTTTTCTAAATAAACTGCATCTAATCGATTGCTAAACATACTTAAATATATACTTTCGATCGTCTCCATTGCCATTTCCGAATCACCTTTAATAATTATTTAAGAGTTATTGAGAATTATAAAAGAGTAATAACTTTCATCGCCAATTAAGTTTTAGTACTTCGATATTGCGGTGAACAGACACGCCCGCTGTCTGCAGATACGTATTTCCCTTGCATCGGGAATCCCCTCTCCTAGAGGAAGATTTTCCAAGACCTCATTTTCCGGGATTTCCTCGTGTATTTTCGGATAACTGAAAATTTGTCGTTCTTGTCACAATTCTTGTTAACCCTCATATCATAACCTTTATCGTTACGTTTTCAAACGAAGTAGTTCACTCTTTAAATAACTTTATAGTTTAGTCGAAAGGTTAGGGATGCTGTATCATCATGAAATTTTTATTACTTGTATAACCCTCAATGCGATGTAAATGTAAATTTTTATTTTTAACCCCTATGGGTTTGTGTTCTGTAAGATTTCAATATGTAAATAATAAATAAATGGTTTAATTTGCAATTACATGATTTCACTTCTGATCTTATAATGTCCTAAGGTCATACATCACTATAATTAAGATTCATTATGGTAGACACCATAGAGGGTGGCATGTGTAACAAATTGTGTGGTCCTTAAAGTAAAAAAAATAATGCATGCAAATAAACGTCAATAAACGTTTCAGACAGTATATCCAATTACAACTTATGGTTGTTTTGCATATTATACAAGGCGCGACGGTTAGACCATTAAGGTTATGATTGCTCAAAGAATTTCGCTAATTTAAAATTTGAAGAGGTTATTTATTCTCAGTTGAGAATTTTTATTTTTTAACTTCTCGAAACTGAACCGGATGATTTATGAAACGGTATTCATACAGTAAATTCATCTAGTAAACATAACGTTAGAGCACTGAGTACAAAATTCTAATCTATTGTAGTGTGAAGTAACGAAGTAATTCATACTAAAGGTGTAGCTCATCGATTATTTAAAAGAATCACCACCAAGCCATGTCATTAATAAATTTAATGTTTCATATTTATGTATTACAAAGAAGAGAGAATATATATTACACTGTACGTTTTGTTTTTTAATTACAGCCAATTTAGGACACGTTATGAATCATAAATTGTAAATGAGTAAAATTTTTGGAATTTCATTAATTCCTCTTGTAAAAACATCATTTATTGGGGTTTAGTGCAGGGCCAGCGATAGGCCGGTCAACCGGTGCCCTTGCATCGGGCGGTAAAACCTAAAGGGTGGCATTTTGAGTGCCAGGATGCAAATGTTTTGAGACAAATTTTATTTAAGAAATAAAAATTTAGGAAATTTACGATTTAAGAAAAAGAAGAAAAATAAAGAATGCTAGTACGTCGGACATTTTTGTCCAAAAAAACAAATAAAAGGTATTTACAAAGGTTATATTATATACTTTTTCAACTTCAAATTGGGACTAAACAACTTTAAGTTGGAAACTAACAAACTCAAAGTGGGAATTAAAATCAAACTGGAAATAATCATATTTAATTTGGTACTAATCAACTTCAAATTGCGACTGATCAATTTTTATTTGGGAAGACACAAATTCAAACTGGGAATAGACCAATTCAATTTAAGTACTAATATAAATGAAAGATTGCTAGTGAACAAAATGAATATATATTAATGAAAAAGGGAACTTAAACAGCAATAAAATGAGATCTCCCAGTATGTTTTTTTATCAAATATCATATTATTATATTTTATAATTCCATAAAACATTTCATAAACAAAAATTGAAACCAACTTATATTTAACAAGACAAGATCAAAAGAAAAACTAATTTACATTTGCATATCAGCCGTGTTTAGGACATCAGATAAAGCTTTGAATATATCTATATATCTGGCACAGTTATTAACGTTAATTGCCGGCATATAGCGATTGATAACATTTTTTAACTGTTGTAAACGCAATTCAGCTTGAGCAATCAATCTTTCTTCGCCCGCTAAAATCTTTGGCAATTCTGCTGCCAAATCTTGTTTAACGCCGGCTTTGAATGCTATTGGATTTAGCGTAAGACTGTAAGGACTCAACCTTAAGAGTTGGTATTGATTAAACTCTTTCTCAACAAAAATAGTTTCCCGGTCATTGTGACAGGGAGCACTATCAACTACAAGGATAACAATTCTCTGAGACCAATTCTGAGGTCGAGTAATTCACCTTGTCACCCATTAGCACACTATCTTCTAGGCATCATCACACCCTTAACGGAAAAAACCGAATCCATGGTCAAGAATACGCAGCACTTCGTGGAAACCATCAGAAACCTCCATCCAAACCACGAAGAAATACTGGTAAGCTTCGACATTGTGGGGGTATTGACAAATGTGCCTACTGATAAGGCACTAACTATTATAAGGGACTAGCTGAAAAAGGATGAAACGTTAGACGAACGCACGCGACAAAAATTCTACCAAAAAGAGTTTGAGATGGCGATGAGTTCCTCACTATCACCCATGGTAAGCAATATATATACATGATGACAATTTTTAACTAAGCTTCTATGGGTAACTTTGTTATTATAACAGCTACAGAGTCGGTTAAATTAGCAATATTGGGCAGAATTTCATGACCAATCAAATGACGTTTTGAGTTTTGACCAGTGTTACCAACTTTCATAGTTATATAGAAAAAACTAAAAATGAACCGAATTTTCAAACTCAAATATCATATCGAAGAAATGTTAGTTGAGTTGATCGGCCTATTTCCACAGTTTTTGCTTTTTGAGCGCGACGTTTCGAAAGCGGACTCTTCTTCCGTCATCAGGCTTAGTCCTGAGAAGGACTGTTTTCGCACTTGAGTCGAATTCATATATTATGATTTTTTTTCCCAAGCACCTGACTTTTCTCAGATTCGTGCTTGGTACCTTTCACTTACTAATCTGACACCTTTACCGCTGAGCCACTGAGTAATCCAATATATATTTTAGAACTTTTTCGTGGTTGCGCAGAAGTTTATTGCGCATGTTGCGCCGTAACTTATTGTGTAGGTGTATTGCGCTTAAGCTCTTCGCGCATTATTGGAATTCATATGGGTTTCATTTTCACACTGGTTTGGCTTATTGAATTTTCTGCTAGTGCGATGTATGTGGCTTCTTTGAATTTTACACGAGTTGTGTTCTCGCCCTTTGCCACTATCTGTATGTTATCCCATTGTATGCGGTGGTCTTCGTTCCAGAGATGTTAGGCGATTCTAGATTTTTCTGTCTCACCCTTGAGGGCGTTGTTCTTATGTTCCTTTGTTCTCACTTTGAGTGGTCTGCTGCTCTCTCCTATGTATGCTCTGTCGCATTCGCATGGTAGGTTGCATACACAATTCTTGGAATTTTGATCTTCATTGAGTGGTTAGGTTTTGGTTAGTATTCCCATGAGCGTTCTGGTCGATTTGAAGGCAGTGCATATCTTGTATTTGCTGCCTATCCTTCGGATTTTGTCTGAGGTAGCTTGTATATATGGTATTATCCGGATATCCTTTCCCTGTTTAGGTTACTTGGTAAATCGGGGTAGCCATTTTCTTAGAGTGTTTTTGCGATATTTTCTTTTTCTTTGTTGAGGTGCTCTTATTCTGAGCATATTGTGTTCGCTCTATCGTACAAGCATTTTGCCACGACCTACTTCACGTTTTTGTAGTGATTGGAGTTGTAGTGTAGGTACCTCCCCGTGTGGGTACGTTTTCTGTATACACTTGTCGTGAGAGTGTTGTCACACCTGTGTATAAGTACATCCAGTAATGGTAGTTTTTGTTCTGTCTCCAATTCCATTGTGAATTTTATGGAGGGTGCGCGGGGCTATTTAGATGATCTAGCTTATGCTTCGGAAACGTAGAATTCTGAATTTTAAGACCCCAGTGTTATTCAAGGTTCTCCTTCATTTCAAAATATTTTCAATATCATACCACTTCCAATTATCTCTATTAACTTCCTTGTATTAAGTAAAACACTCGGTTTTAAAAAATAGAGCGCCTTGGAATAAAATAAAACAAAACAAATCTGACACTTGCATTTTTATTTATGTTTATTTTAATTAAATTAAAATTTAAATAGTATTCCTTATTTAAAAAAGGTGATTTTCTAAAAAATAAATATGGTGTATTCCAGTGAAGAAAAGAACGATATGTTATTTTGCTATTATATTTCTAATCGTGATGAAAATGCAATGTCGGAAATGTATTTACAAAGGTACATGGAAAGAAGGCAGGCTGCTAAAAGATTATTTCGTAAACGGGAAACTAATTTAAAGCAATACGGGTCTTTCAAAAAACCAAAAGACGCAAAAAAAAATTTAATGAAGAAACCGAAGTAAATGTTCTGGATTATAATAACGGAAAATTGGACTCGAATGTAATACGTCAAGAGAAGAAGCACGCATAATCTTGAAACAAAATAACTTCAAAACTTACCGTCACCACGCTGGAAATATATTATATCCTGCAGGTTTTGAAAGACGATTAAATTACGCTACCTGGTTTATTGAAGAGCATAGAAGAAACAATGACGTATGGTACGGTATTTTAGGTACTAAAATCATTGGTCCATATTTTTTTGAACAACATTTAAATGCTAACGCTACTTAATGTTTTTAAGAAATGAATTTTAAAATATGATGGACGAAGTTCCATTAAATTTAATACGCGTTTTTCGTTATTTTCAGCAAGATGGAGCTCCTGCTCACAATGCAAATGTTGTTTCAAACTTTTTAACAGAAAGATTTAATAACTGGATTGGTACTCGTGGTACTATTCCATGGCCTCCTAGATATCCAGATTTAACCCCTCTGGATTTCTTTTTGTAGGGAACAGTTAAAGACAGCGTTTATAAAACTAAACAACATAATGTCGAAGATCGAAAAGATAAAATAAGAACAGCTATTGCAGCAATTAGACCTAATACCTTGTTAAAAGTGCATAATAATATATTACAAAGATATCGTATATGTGTTGAAAACCATGGTGGTCGTTTTGAAATCTTGAAATTTAGTTGTAATGTAGTACATACGTATTTCTTTTGTTTATAAATATTTATGATTTGTTGAAATTTTATAAACTTCAGCATTAATAAAGTTCGTACTTTTAAGTACTCAATTACAAGAAAACTACTTGTTATAAATAAGGTAAACTATACATTTTTGGAATCAGAAAAAAATATGCTATTTAATAGGACTAAAATAAATTATACGTTCCATTAAAAAAAAGTAACTTTGTGTTATATCTCAAAAATGAAATGCAAAATCAATTTAAAAATAGGGTTATCTTAAAGTTCGTGAAAATATCTATGAATTATGCGAAACTTGGCAACACTGGTCAAAACTCAAAACGTCATTTGATTGGTCTTGAAATTCTGCCCAATATTGCTAATTTAACCGACTTTGTAGCTGTTACCCATAGAAGCTTAGTTAAAAATGGCCACCCTGTATATATGCATATACGCATGGAAGACTTTGAAGACCAAGCGATATTCGAATTCACGGAGAAACCAAGGATGTGGCTCAGATACGTGGACGACACTTTCGTAGTTTGGCCACACGGCAAGCATAAGCTAGATAAAATCCTAGATCATCTAAATAGCCCCGCGCACCATCCATAAAATTCACAATGGAATTGGAGTCAGAACAAAAACTGCCATTACTGGATGTACTTGTACACAGGAATGACAACACTTTCACGACAAGTGTATACAGGAAACGTACCCACACGGGGAGGTACCTACACTACAACTCCAATCACTACAAAAACGTGAAGTAGGTCGTGGCAAAATGCTTGTACGATAGAGCGAACACAATATGCTCAGAATAAGAGCACCTCAACAAAGAAAAAGAAAATATCGCTAAAACACTCAATGGAAATGGCTACCCCGATCTAGCAACTAACCTAAACAGGGAAAGGATATCTGAAAAAGAAGAACCTAATCATACAGCGATAATACCATATATACAAGCTGCCTCAGACAAAATACGAAGGATAGGTAGCAAATACAAGACATGCACTGCCTTCAAATCGATCAGAACGCTCAGGGAACACTAACCAAAACCTAACCACACAATAAAGATCAAAATTCCAAGAATTGTGTATACAACCTACCATGCGAATGCGACAGAGCATACATAGGAAAGAGCAGCAGACCACTCAATGTGAGAACACAGGAACATAAGAACAACGTCCTCAAGGGCGAAACAGAAAAATCTAGAATCGCCTAACATGTCTGGAACTAAGACCACCGCATACAATGGGATAACATACAGATAGTGGCAAAGGACGAGAACACAACTCGTGGAAAATTCAAAGAAGCCACATACATCGCACTAGCAGAAAATTCAATAAGCCAAGCTAGAGTGGAAATGAAACCCATATGGCTTCCAATAATGCGCGAAGAGCTTAAGCGCAATACACCTACACAATAAGTTACGGCGCAACATGCGCAATAAACTTCTGCGCAACCACGAAAAAAGTTCTAAAATATATATTGGATTACTCAGTGGCTCAGCGGTAAAGGTGTCAGATTAGTAAGTGAAAGGTACCAAGCACGAATCTGAGAAAAGTCAAGTGCTTGGGAAAAAATCATAATGTATAATTCGACTCAAGTGCGAAAACAGGCCTTCTCAGGACTAAGCCTGATGACGGAAGCAGAGTCCGCTTCCGAAACGTCGCGCTCAAAAACTGTGGAAATAGGCCGATCAACTCAACTGACGTTTCTTCGATATGATATTGTTGCAGCTCGTAGACAGAGGCGAACAAATTCGCTAGCATCTGTTTTCCTCAAAGGTCCTCTTTATATCTACTGGTGAATTAGTTCCATGTTGCCTATACACCAAATAACATGAACGTTGGCTCCACGGCTCCCAGCTGCAATACATGAGCAGTGAGTATCTTTTTTGAACGACCCTGTCTTCTGGGAATGAACAAATGAAAATTAGTTTCGTCCACATACACAATGGGCATGTTGTCAGCCTGAAGGTGTAGTAGTTGCCTTACGTAATCCCTTTCAATTTTGTTCTCTTCACTATTTATTCTCTCAGGTTCTCTACGGATATTTCCAGGCTAAACAAGAGGCCATCTAAATGCTTCCTTAAGCATTCTGTTGAGACTGATAATTGATGTTTTTGTTCAAATTTTTCTTTTAATTGTTTCAGCGTAATTTTGGGATTTTACTCTACCTATCCAGTTATTAACACTTTATGTTCTTCTAAAATGTTTGCTTTTCTTTGTCCCCCACGTTTCATTGGAACAGCTTCTTAGGTAACTACCCATAGATAAGATGATAAGCTGTGGTTTTTTTATGTGTGTTAGCCAATCCTCTGTCACCGTTATTATTAAAAACAGCACATATTTGCTTTTTAGCACTTTTTGCATCAGATGCTTTAATGTAAGGCACTGTAAATAATTTAATATAAAGTTTAAACGTGATTTCCGTTCGACTGGTAAAACGTATGACAATATAAACGACAATTCGAGTGACAATTCCAATTTGAAATTGTTTAGTACCAAATTTAATTTGTTTGTTCCCAATTTGACTTGGTTTATTCCCATTTTCAACGTGTTAGTTACTAATTAAACATTGATTGATCCCAGTTTGAAATTGTTACATTCCAAATTGAAATTGATTAGATTCAATTTGAAGCTGATAAGGTGTGGAATCAAATTAAAATTTCATTTCATTCAGAATATGAGTGAGCAGGCTTACGACATCGGTGCCAATATGAGAGGTGATAAGCCAGGACTACAATCTAGAATAAGAGTGATGAGCCCACGTACATTTTACTTGCTATATAGTAGCCACTCTTTAAGTTTTGTCGTCGGTAAAGGCGTCCTAGGAAGCCGCAAATTTTCTTAATATACTTCAAAAAATTTACTTGTTTTTCGTTTCGTCAACCTTTAAATGGGCCGTATTATTAAAATATGTTAAGGTACTAACTCTAACACCACTTAGTGATACTCGTTGGGAAAGTCGACTATTTATGGCAATACTGATATTTACACTTCTATAAGAGGCCTGTTGCCTGTATTAATTGTCTGTATTAATCAATTTAAGTTTGTATGTTCCGTTGTAATTTGCTATACAATTGTAATAATCCGATCAGTAAGCGACTACAAACCAAAGACTATGCTTTATCATCTGCCATCGAGCTAATAAAACATTGTACAATTTTTTTCTAGGATCTTCGTTCGCGTGAAGCTTTTAATAAAACGCTTTGTAATGCAAAGGATCTCGCCGACGTTATTGACATGCCAGCTGATTTCGAGTTAATCAACCGTGTCACAGAGTTCGACGAAAAAATTGTCAACTTTCTTCACTAAGCGCACGATTATCCGGTCGCAGATCAAATTATTAATCTAATTAAAAATTATTATTAATTAAAATAAAAATAAAATTAACAATAATTTTTAATTACATATTTAACTTTGAACGTATTCGTTCATAACAAAACTTATAATAAACTATTAATGCTTTAGAACCCAGATTTGATCCAGTAATCATTTGCAATTTCTGTTCAACATACATGATTTGACAAATTTACGTAAAAACGAGTTAATTAAATACTGTAAGGACTTGGAAATACTATTGACTGATGGTGAATTGGTAGTAAAATTCGTTTTAGGGTTTGTAAATGCAAAACAAAATTCAATGAAAGTATTAAAAATTTAGGCTACTTTAGATGTTGTTCTTAACCTCAGCATTGCCTTAAGAATCTTGTTGACCTTGTTAGTAAGTGTTGTAAATGGAGAAAGGAGCTTTTCTAAATAGCAAATAATTTTTAAATGTCTTACGTTCCACAACCACCCAATTTCTTAATCTTAAAAATATTATTAAGAAATTTGCTGAAGTAAAACTAAGAAAAAAACACATTTTTTACGCAGTTTTGTCGTTTATTTTTTACTGTATTGTATTGCTCTATGTAGTTTGTTTAATGTCACGTTGTTTAATGATATAACAATTACTCACTCATTGTACCTACTATTACCTTATAGTAGGTGCTATTATCACTGTTCGTGTTCAATGTAAACAATGCTCAGTACCTAAATGACAGAAAAAGGGAAATGCCATTTATTTCATCCCTCCCCGAGGGGGAGGGCGGGCTGCTCGAGCTTTCCGAGCTCCTTCAGCCACAATCACGGATTCCCAGCATACATAAATACATTACGTTTATATCCATGGTGGGATTAAGGATGGGTGCGGTCAGGATAGGATCGGAAGGAACGGAGTTAGGGTTCTGAGGGGGGAAATACTACCCCTGCATTCGCCTAAGTAGCCGCACATGGTGTGCATATACGCAGTGACCATGCCGCTACATGTGTATGAGGAAAACCCCCTTAAAAAACCTCATACAAGGTAGACGGTAACGGGAATCAAACCCATTACCTCCCGAATCCTAAGCAGGTTGTGTCACCACTACGCTACCAGCTCGATCCTAAATATAAAAAATTTAGTTATCTTATGCTTAGCGTTCTTTCTTTCTAGTACAAAAATTGTTGAAATTTTTAATTCTTAGACATCTCACGTTTTTTCTATTGCACAAATACAACTGTCTCTCTCCCTTACATCTTCCATTCAACGTCTCCGTGGTATTCTTGCACCTTGGTAATTCGATCCTGGCCACAACACAATTATTTGGTTAACCCACCTCAATCCGCCTGTATTGCAATTGTATTAGATTCGCTTGCACCTTTGTTCTTCTTTATACCATCCTTTCTCACCAGATCCTTCAAGCGTAAGCGTATTAAGTTGTTATTACTCTCTGTGTAGTCGATTTAAAGATTTCATGGTTAGTGACAACTCCATACTCTACGTTATCATAATGAAATGTCGATTCATTGGTTTTATTTGCCTATTTTAATGAGCTACCACAGTTACATATTCCAATACATTTTGAATTGTAATTCGATTTAATGAAACGTTGGTTTTTTTTAGATAAAGTGTTAGTTTTTCCTAGGTTTACCTCTAATTTAATTTCGTACGAAGCTAGGAGTGCAGTTATCATTCCCTGTAGTTCCGTTATGCTGTTGTCGATGAGTACGGTCATCCGTACTCATTTTGAATTGTAATTCGATTTAATAAAACGTTGGTTTTTTTTAGATAAAGTATTAGTTTTTCCTAGGTTTATCTCTAATTTAATTTCGTACGAGGCTAGGAGTGCAGTTATCATTCCCTGTAGTTCCGTTATGCTGTTGTCGATGAGTACGGTGATCCGTACTCATTTTGAATTGTAATTCGATTTAATGAAACGTTGGTTTTTTTTAGATAAAGTATTAGTTTTTCCTAGGTTTACCTCTAATTTAATTTCGTACGAGGCTAGCAGTGAAGTTACCTCTTCCCTGTAGTTCCATTATGCTGTTGTCGATGAGTACGGTCATCCGTACTCATTTTGAATTGTAATTCGATTTAATGAAACGTTGGTTTTTTTTAAGATAAAGTATTAGTTTTTCCTAGGTTTACCTCTAATTTAATTTCGTACGAGGCTAGGAGTGCAGTTATCATTCCCTGTAGTTCCGTTATGCTGTTGTCGATGAGTACGGTCATCCGCAAAGCGAAAGTTGTGCATTAGTTTCGGAGGAACTCTTGTTTTATATAATGTTCTATTTCAATAAGTAATTAATTTAGTGAGCAGTTCGCATGAGAGAGGTAGAAGGCTATCGGCGCGGGCGTGTAATTGTGAAATTTAAACTTGTCCCTTTTTTTTAGTAGCAGGGCCACTTATGCGACTTCACAGCGATTCCGTTCTCTTCAGGTACTCAGTTATTATTCACATGGGATAGGGCACATACCTGTACTTGCAGTAATGCTCCCGATTTATAAAAATCTCAAAAAGAAGGCAATATACTTCACTTGCCTAGCCACCTCATTTCATAAGAATATTAAAAGAAAGAAAGCCACGTCTTTTATTCCCTAACCAAAACAGAAGCCGGACAGCTTGAGTTTGCAGAGCTCCTGAAGGTAGATACGATAAAGATAGGATTGTAAGGAATTAGGGGGGGGGGGGTTGATATGAGTACAAGAAAAAACCAATTACAAAAATTTCATACAATGCAATTTGATTTACTTGAACAATGTTAAGCTAAATTCTTAGTAATAGTCTACATGTTATAAAACCCTTTATTGAGTACTCATTTTTGATATAACCGATTTTACAGCATTAAAAGCTAAAGAGCTCTTTACAGTGTATCCCCTATTGACTTCACTATGTATTAGTATTTGACGTGCATAAAAAAATATTAATCTCGTTTTGATATTTTGGGATACCGCCCTGCTTTGTCTGAAAAGAATTTGAAGTTCATTTTTAGCTTTTGAAATTCTAGACGGTCATGACAATTGAGAAAAAACCATATAGTCATAATTTCATCTTTCTTTAATGACGTATTAATGACCGAAATAGCACTTTGCTTGCACATAAAATGGTCTTTTCTCAATTGTTATTGCTGTCTAGAATAAAAAAACTGGGAAATGCTGCATATAGTACCTAATAATTTCATATTCCCATCTTTCCTTAATGACATTTTGTCGTTTTAAGGATCAAAATGGAACTTTTCTTGCACATAAAATGGTTTTTCTCTTGTCATGGCCACCTAAACTTTTAAAAACTAAAATTGTGCTTGACATCCTTTTCAAACCAAGCAATTACAACTATAGTGAAGTCAATTCAGGGCCAAACTACATAATATTGTTGATTAAATACGCGGTATAAAGAATTTATATTCATCTACAACGTTTTGTGTGTTTTGTGTGAGTTTTTGGTTTATACCGTATCATTAAACTTAATTACAGATAAGGATCACTGTTTTCGTATTTTTATTTAACATTTTGTGAAATGATAGAGTATTAAATACAAGTTACAACTATTAATTTTACTACGAATTCATTTATGTTTTATAGTTATTTTGTTTGATATCCGTACTTCCCGAATAAACTTATTTGGACCTTATTTGTCCTCTCATCAAATAAAGAATGAAAAAGGTTACTAGTGAGTTTTATTTCTAATTTTCAAGAATGGGCCAATGAAGAGTCGGTTAAATAACTTAAACAAGTAATAAAGAGGCTGCACTTCCCGATAGGTGCACGGCTATCGTAATGACAGTGTTCCAATAGTAAACACTATAAAAGTAAGAGTTTAGTGTTAAATCGACTAAAGAAAATACACGGTTTTTATTCAAAGTATACCTGCAGCTAAACGTGAATGTGATTTGTATAATTTATACAAAAATTTTTTTAGTAATTGCCAAAGATACTGATTATGAGATCACTGCTAAGTTATATTTAATTAATTAATTTAATAACGCCCATTCATACATAACGTATAAAATGGCCAGGTTTGGTATCTCATCTCGTAAATAAACCAAGAATATTAGTTGGGTGTTTATGTATTACACTGCTATGATCTTCATAGAATACATTCGTGATATTTTTTTAATCAGGATATATGCATTTTTTATATCACTCAATATTTTTATCACTTGAGCAATTGACTCTCGATTTAAGGAAAATTAAGCTCTCAGTAACACATAGGACGTTTAATTGCCAATATATGCCTATGAACGGGTAGCTTAATTTTTTTTTATCATAGAACTAGAAAAATCACTCCAGAGTTTAGAAGCTCTGTAGAAGAATGAGGATTGCGCCCGTTTGATATAAATGGAGAATTTACATCATATTGATGATGTGAACAAACAAGCCGAGTATTCCTAGCAAAAATGACCCGAGATGGTATCAAAGAATGTAAATCACCAGTAGCAATAGCCATTGTATACCGATACAAGAAAGAATTGAAATGATTCTTCTATGCTCAAGGGACTGTATGTCAAAAGTTACGGACGGTCATTTATAAGCCTAATCGCTCTTTTTTTTTAAAACAATCAACGATATCGAGAGCGTGTTGGGGAGCACCAGTCCAGAGGTGGGAATTATATTCTACATGAGGTCGAATTGGTGGCTTATACAGTAGAAATAGTTATCGGGAGGAAAAGTACTGATTAAGTCTGTACAAAAAGCTTATTTTACTAGAAGCTGGTTTTAGTAGAAGATAGTCAACCAATGACATAGTCGATGATACAGTCATTCCCAACGTAGTAATAGAGTCTGAAAACGTAAGATCTGAGCTATTCATACTTACAACAGCTACACTGCGTTTTGTTAGCACTAAATTTAATTAAGATTATTACTTCCCCGTTCAATGATACGTTGAATGTCTGTTGATTGAAATGGCCATTTCAGCTTAAATGAGATAGAAGGTGGATTAGATGAATTAACTACAATGAAGAGTGATCTATTCAACAAGGCAATGGATCGAGTTAGTCGTTGAAGAAATAAGATCATTTCGATTTGGCAGAAAGTGTAGGAGTTATAACTGATCCCTGCGGCACGTCCGCGTTAATGCCAACTTGTTTTGAAAAGAAGCGACATATATTCGCCACTTATCAAAGAAAGGGGAAACCCAGTTGACCCAAACGAGACGAGTTCGGCATGCAAACACTTATGCTAAACGTGGTAAACTAATGCCAAACTTGGCAAACTTATTCGAAACTTGGAAAATTTCTAAATTTATACAATCGACCACCATTCGGTGACAATTTTAATTGGATAAATTGCAAAATTAGTTTCAAATAGTAATTTTGTTATTCGATTAGTACCCATTTTCTTAACCTTTCTTTTTATCAAACTAGTAAATTATTGATTTTGTTAGTTTGGAAGTTTACATTCCCACTAAAACGAAGTGTGTTTATCGTGGGAAGTTTTTGTGGATAAGGCGAAATAACGATGATGGAAACAGACTTTCAAAGATCTATCTTGAATTTATGTTTGGAAACGCTTAACAGTGGTCGGAATCAAGCTGTGGAAGAAATCTGTTATGTCTTCCGGTCACACGTGAGAACGGTAAGCCGTTTACAAAACCGCCCGAAGGAGAATCAATCCTCCGTTATCATTCTCGCCTCCAGGGGAAACCACCGACATATACATGAAAGAGATAATGACCATATTGCTTGCTGCAGCACAGAGTTACTATTTCAAGGCATATTAAATCCCATTATTTCTTTTCAATTCAACAGATCTTCCTATTTATTTATTTTGCAATCAACAGGCCTAGGTCTAACCACAGGTACCATGAAGAAAAATATCTGGTATGAAACACCACACGACTTTCCAGTCTACAAAGTGGAAATTAAAAGAAATGAAATAATTTTAATAACATTTTTTTAGGATAATTATGAAAGCTCATTTATAAAAAGTTCATTATCAAAATAAGCAACATTGTAAACGCAAAAACAATCATCTATGTCGAAGAGGTTTAAAACTTCAAGTCAGGCAGAGGTTAATAGACATCTAGATGCTAACTTAGAAACTTAAAAGAAATGAAATAATTTTAATTATAATTTTTACCTTCCAACCTACATATACATATGTAAGTATAGAATGTTATGTAATCGACTTTTTTTCTCTATCGCTAAATCGACTTGTGCAAGTCTAAGATGTTGATTTGAAATCAGCTTCTGCCAACCTTATTCGATTTAACACTAAACAATGTGCAAGTCTAAGATGTTGATTTGAAATGAGCTTCTGCCAACCTTATTCGATTTAATACAAAAAGTGTTTGCGTTTTGTGATTTGAAACCAGCTTCTACTAACATTATTGCGATTTTGCAAGAAAAGATGTCAAGATTAGCGATGTTGCGTCTGTGAAATCAGCTATGTCAACCGTGATTGTCGTATATAGTTCCGAATCTGTCTCTGTAATTGTGCTACTGTGAATAATGTAGTAAAATCAGGACTGTTGCATAGAAGGCAATTTACAAATGCACTGTAATGCGATTACAGTGCATTGCCAACTTTGGCTAATATGTAGAATTTCTGATTTTACAAAATACAAACACAATCCAAACAACGCGTATTCAACCCAAACACAATTACAGAACAGATTCACATATACAAAGACAAAATAAGTAGCAAACTGATTTCAAAATCAACATACACATAGACATATAGATACAATAGCATTTGTGTTAAATCGAATCAAGTTGGCAGAAGCACGAAACACCGATTTCACAGGCGCAAACATCGCAAAATCAACTCACATTAGAATATCGGCTTGATTTAGGTTAGGTCGATGCTCGCATAATTCGATGTCAAAATGGATCATAGCCTTCGCAATTATACACAACTGTGTGCGCCTGTTCTGCTGATATTGTGTGTGCTATTTGACTGCAATTGGTTTTTGTTGGTTTGTCTGTCCGTGATTGTGTTGTGTTCGTTTGTGTTTGTGATTTGTTGTTGTAAAACTTTCATAGAAGAATTTTGCTGAATCGTTACAGTGTTCAACTTATGTAGAATTTCTGTTTAAATACAACATCCTGTATATTAGCTATTCAAATAGAGAATTAAGGACTAATCATATACGACAATATTGAAGCTGATTTCAAACATCGTTACATTGTTTTGTCAAATTGAATAAGGTGAAATGATTTCAAATCAACATCCTAGACCTGTACATTGTTTTTGTTTTTAGTGTTAAATCGGTTAAGGTTGGCAGAAGCAATTATCAAAATTGGAAATGAAAGTCGATTTGTCTGCCTTTTATGTAATTACCTGGCTTTTTCTAAACACGTTATTTGCATAGTGAAATGATGTTATTGTTGATTATATAATTGTGGACGCCCACACGCAAAAGAACGTGAACATTCTAATTCTATTTCCAAGGGCTGTTTGCCTTGCATGTAATTAGCTGATTACGGGGTTTTTATAAGCACGTCTGAGGCATTTGAATAGCGAAAGGTTGTTATTGTGGTTACGTAACTGGGGAAATCCAGAAAATAATTACTTTATATTAATGGTTGGAGAAAACCGTCAAGTACTTTACCTTGAATTTATTTCTATATTACTTTAGAACTTAAAATTGTAATTAAAAATCTGTTTGCACGATCAATCAGATAGTCCTCCAGGGCTGGACCACCAAAAGAGCTCTTAATAATTACGGGGGTAAGGACTATAAATACGTCATCAAGGGTTTGAAAATGATACCTGAATAGAACCCGGCGATTAAGATACATTAAACGTGTCTACGGTTGACTAACCTCCATGTAATTGAAAACTACAACGGACGCATGCGCCGACTTCTCATCGGGCCCACCTGTAGCTAGCTTCAGGATCAACTCCACTTCTCAGTCGCGTCACCTGGAGGTTCTTTGAAGCTATGCGAAAGTCAACCCATTCTACTTGTAGGTTACAAGAAAATATAAGAGCAGTTTACTGAAGAAATTATGCTACACTATGTAAACTAAACTAAACCCGATGTTATGGAAATCTGTAGTTTTTGCTAAAAATGCTATTAATCCCCCCATCCCGAGCAAAACCACTACATCGGCGCTGCTTAGTATTTGAGAAATGCCTTGGATTCCTATACGCATATGCACCACCTAGAAGTAAATTGCAGCGTTCCTTAAATTGGCCCAAAGAAGTTGGACCACGATTGTCATCATCAAAACAGAAACATTTGGCTCAGATTTGTAGGAATGAGAATCACATAACGCTGTAAAGGGCATGTCGCTGTTATTTTTTCGTTTTCGAGATTTTTTAAAATGTAAGTATCTCGCTTCTTATTAAAGCTACATCTTTGAAAAACCTTTCAAGTTACCTTAACAGTTTTGGGTTTAATTTGTATTTTTTTAAATACGAATCATAGTAGAAGATAAAATTTAGAAAGCTTAATTTGTTTTATTTGAAAAGTTTATAATGTTAGTGTGGTCAACAAAATGGCAATTAGAAACAAATTTATTTTATTCAATACAAATAAAATTTGACAATACTGACAACATAACATTTTTGTGTGTATTTATGTGTTTGCAAATGTATAATATATTTCGTTCTGAGTAGGTGTAGGTGGGTGCTTATTTGAATTTTTTGAGCACTATTTGATTCTATTTCTTTTGTTATTTTACATGTTGTAGTCTTCAATTACACAATTTGAATTGTCGCTGGCTATGGAAATTACGAAAAAGTTAATAGGTTAGAATATTATTTTCAGTAGCAATACGAGTGGTTTGATTATTTCTGCTACGGTTTCACGAGCCATATTCTATAGAGAATAGAATGAATTAAATCATTTGTTTATTTTATTCATTTCTTAACGGACGTATATTTGTCAATACTGACAAATTAATTTTGTTAGCGACCAACCACAATAAATTATTCAATGTAATAAACATTACTAAGAGAAGTATGCAGTTTCACTGGCTAAAACGACCCCATGTGATCAATGAACTATATTCTCTTGCTAATAAAACTGCGAAGAGAAACGTATTTTGAAAGGTACCCAGAAAGAAAATAGTTGGTTAATAATCTCGAGAATTGTGTGCCTTTTGTAAAACTTTCAGTTACTTAAGTGAAAATCTTCTAGGCAGCTAGAAAATGAACAAAAATAAATTTAATCTATAAAAATATTGTAAGGTCGATAGACTTTAAGAAAGTGATGCCAGACGAAGGATCGAGTTTTGCCAGTGGTATTTAAGTTAAGTATCAACAGAATACGTTATTTTACCACAATACTATGTGGACTACCACAGCACATGGTATCAGCAGTCGTACTGAGAATAGAACACTACTGAGACGATGAGAATAACCAACAAAGACAAGTACTTGCGATTAACATGGTCGTACTGAGTTTAATGTGTGGAAAAATGGCGTTTTGTCTATTTATATAAAAAACAGTTTAATGCCACTAAATATGTTAATATTTACATTAGTATAACCGGTTATAGAAAATATTCTATTACAAGAACGTATTTCCAACAGCTCATGCTATAAATAGTTTTTTTTTAAGATTTTAGTAATATGTTTAGCGATTTGCGGTATTCGGTACTATGTATGTACTTTTGTATTACTTAGTAGTATTTCAAAATTTAAATTACGTCAATGATCTCAATTTTTAAGCTGTTCATTTTTGTCAAGTTAGAAAGATTTACATGTCTGTTACTTATAATTTACATACTAGAGACACCATGGAGAAATTCAGGTACAGGTACATTGATCTATTTGTGATGTACAAGAATTTTTGTTTTTAGGACCGGTGACATCTATCACATTTCCGTTTACTGTGTACCGGAACTAATGGTTAATTAGTAATAATAACAATTTATCGCGTGCGTTAGGATAGTTGCATAATGAATATAGGAAATGAACTTTTTAACAAAAAAATGAATATGCAGTAGTGAATACTGCAACTAAATCGATAGTGAAATATAATTAATAAAAATATAGACAATCAACTGCCTTAATGACATACAACGAGATCATGAAAATTGGACATGTTATTGCGAAATATACTGTTTCTTATGGCCGCAGAACCTAGCTGGTTAGCACATACTTACTTGAGCTAACGAATAGATACAGTAAAAAAAGTACAAATAATAGGAAAATATTTCTGGTAATTGATTACACATTTATACTATAAGTATTTCTTTAAAAAGTTTATGAACATAGTATCTGAACCTGCGTGCGCCTGCGCGCGTGTATTCTCGTGCGTGTGTGAGTGCGCGCACAACATGCGTGGGTGGGTGAGCGCGTGCGTGCTAGTGTGTTTGGGGGGGGGGGTGCCCTTATTCGACTTTTAAGATTAAAATTTAATGGTAAGCCAAATAAGAATGTGAATTTGCTACCACGTGCATTTATTAATATTTATTTATGGGGAGTACTTCAATTCGTTATAGAATTGCTTGCGCTCTCAGTGGTTACTTACTATTTCTGTCTCGCGCTTTCCTTGCCTATACGCAAACATACAAAAATTTTAAAATGAAGTGACTGAATTCTCATCATTCGCAATCTAGAACGTATGATAATCCTGAAGATTTTCAGTATCTTCCTCTTCTGTGGTTGTTAATAAGAAAGGGAATGTGTACTATGGTACAAAATAGTTATATATTTCATTTTGAATGCTTAAAATCAATAATCTACATAAAGATATGAGCTATACAAGTAATGCAAAAGCACCACTAAATGATATATCAATGTAAAGACAGCTTTACTTTAGCATCTTTATTTTAGTATTCTAATTTATGGTTTTGTTTGTTGGTAAATACTAATTAAAAGAAGCGGAGATTTATCATTAATGAAGGATACTTTCCATTGCATAAACATTTGATCTTGACATTTAAATTTCGCAGTTAATTGTGAAATATTGACCTTACAATATTTTCCACACTGGAGTTTAAATTAATAATAAAACTTAAAATTAATTTACCTATAATTAAGGACCGGAAATTCTTACTTAAATCTATTAAAACGAATTCTAATGTAGTGATTTTTTGCGTAAAAGGTGTGTTAGATTAAATTAGCGGAAGATATCGATCGTAAAAATAGAAAAAAAAACTAAATCTATATGAAGTTAAAAGCATAAGTATCCTAAAGAATTTTGAGATAAAACTTCATTTACGAATGTCGATGTTCACAAAGAAAAAAATTAGAAATACATGGAAATGCAAAATGTAAAAGTGAGACACGTCACCACATATATTTGTTAATGCACATTAAAAATAGTTAGATATACAGGGTTGTCCCATAATAAATTGCACACAGAACCATAGTAGAATCCTGACCAGTAATTATTACAATTTGCCAAACATGACTGTCAAGGCACAGTAGGCAACATTGCAAAAGGCAACGACCGAAAAATGAAACATGCTTGATTGCAACCTCATTATAAAAGTTATTTGTTATGATTATTAAAACGGCTTTCTGAATTACAATAAATACATAACAAAACATGGTATCTGCAACATGGTAAAAAAATAAATTCTACAATAGAATGACGTCCGTACTTCCAAATTTGGATTTAACCGGAGAAAACATTACGGATAAATGGAAAACGTGGCTAAAACGATTCGAGGGATATATTGATTGCGACTGAACATTTCAAGAAAGAAGAAAAAATTCAAGTTGCCCGTTGCTACCCTTTGGAAGCGACGAATTACATAAAATCTATCTTATTACCAAATGTACTGTGGATAGGCAGAAACATAAGTTATTAGGCTGATGCATAAGTAATGGCGTTTTTTTTTTAAATTTAAAAGTTGGGTTTGAAATAACAAAATTTTGATTACTCAATATTCAGCTTGTCTAATAATTAGTAGTTCTGTCATATAGTGTGTTTGCTTTTGTATTTCGTTCTTAGTTGTTAATGTTTAACCTTATTATAATGGAATGCCAAGTAGACAAAAACCAGCATTACCGACATTATTTTCTTTTTGCGTTTAATCGAGGTGCCAAAGCCAGTAAAGCTGCTCATGAGATTTGCGATGTTTACGATGAAGATGCAATGCCTGTTAGGGCGGCGCAAAACTGGTTTAAACGTTTCAAAAGTGGAATTTTCGACCTTAATGAAGAGCGATTGTATCAACTTCTTCATGAAAATTCACGCCAATCAACTAGGGAGTTGGCACAGGAAATGGAATGTGACCAATCAATGATATGTCGACATCTGAAATCCTTAGGAAAAGTTCAGAAACTTGGCGCTTGGGTTCTTCATGTTTTGAGCGAGAACAACAATTCCACCATTTCCGCTGGATTGCTCACTCGGAATCGTGCTACTCCTGGTTACAATCAGAGGTTCTTCTACCCAATCGTTACCGGTGACGAGAATGATGTTTGTATGTGAATATGAAGCAGAGAAATCAGTGATTAAGTCCCAATGAACAAGTGACTAGAGCGAAACAAGATGTTCACCCTCGAAAGACGATGTTACGCGTTTGGTGAGACTAGGAAGGTATGATTCCTATGAACTGCTCGGGCGTAACCAAACTATCAATGCTATATGTTGAACAAATTCATCGTCTCTACGAAGCTATTCGGGAAAAACGATCCCATCGGCAGCATGGCCTTCTTCTTCATCACGACAACGCTCGTCCTCACATTGCTAATATGACAAAGAGAGCAATTCAAACGCTTGATTGGGAAGTATTGAACGCTGGTAGGAAGTCGTTAATAATAACGCAGAATATATAATTGATTAATATGTTGTAAATTTTTGTAGTAAAATATATATTTTTTTAAAATAAAAAACGCGATTACTTATGCATCCACCTGATATAATTACTGTGTTTTTACCTCTTTAGCGGTTAATATCTCGATAATTATCCAATTTATGGGTTCTTAACAAGAGTACATAGTTTACGTACAAGATATTAGAAAATATGAATTTATAGTTAAAATTGATATTCGCACAGTGGCGTAATATTTAGGAGGGGCGAATAGGTGTTGTACGCCACTGGCAAAATAGACTTAACATATTGTTCTACGGTTGGGTGGGCCTTAGGTTGGTAAAACTTTCCACTAAATTTAGTACAAAAATACAGGGTATTAAAAAAGTGTCAGCCATTAACAATTTAATAATTGTCAACTTAAACACCCTGTAATTTGTTAATTATCAACATTTTATTAAGGGCATATTTGGCAAATCATTTTAGGTCCGGATTCTATCATGGTTCTGTGTATAATTAATTATGGGACACCCTGTAGTTATGAGCATTAATTGAAGAGTTGTGATTTTTTGTTGAACCTGCAGTGTGTTAAGCAGTAAAATAAGGCCGATTACTTTGTTCCAAACTACAAATTACACCAAGTTGCTAACCATTAATCATTGATGGGTGGATTATTGTTATTAGAAGTATCATTACACATCGTAAATACACGTTTTTGTAGGATCAGAACACCGATCGTGCAATTTTCTAAACCGTTGGTAACGAATATCACTAGACTGAATAAACTACATTCCTGCTATTCGAGAAAATTGTAGTTATATTCAAGTATACTTCCGAATTCAATAAATTAAGTTATGTAGACACCTATCATAATACCTACCTACGAGTAATATGTATTACATCACAATATGCATTGAACAAAAGAACTAATACACTATAAGTGATTCAAAAAATGCTTTTTCTGCAAATCGTTTACTAATCGTTTTTTTTGCCTTGGGAACAAAGAGGGCATCACTATATATATATATATATATATATATATATATATATATATATATATATATATAATTATGTTAATATTTTAATGGCAAGTTGATGATAATGATTTCGGAAAAACTCACCATAAAGATATATTTCAATAATCTGTGTTCTGTTTTACTAATTAGAGGAGAATAAACACGTGGCGCGTGTGCGCGCGCGCGCTCTAAAGACTTCCTTGACATGTTAGGATTAATTTATAAATAGTTAGTTATAAATAAATTTTAAACATATCACGGAAGTCTTTCTAGTAGTTTTTGTGTATTAATTCAAAATATTGTTTTATTAAAATGTGTTTCATATTTTTTAAGTTATCTTGGTTAGACACACATAATGTTGAAAATGGTTATTCCATGGTTTGAATAATTAGCCATATTGGATCAAATACTTTTGTAATGTTATCAAAATACCCTTTGTTTTAAAACAATGTTGAAAATACCTGAATTCTCCGTATGTTCATCACGTTCCTGAAAACAACGCAGTATTCATAGTTTACAAACATTTTTCGTGCAATAACACTAGGCAGAACCAGTCAACAACATTAGTGATTTGCTCTCGCGTTTAACACACTAGAGAGTTATTTGATATTCCATGATTATTTTCATATCAACACCTGCAATATGTTGCTCAGTGTGTTTAATACAACATTGAAAATTGTATTTTTACGGACATAAATAAAAAAGGAACTAATTCAAGGCATTTCGCTTTTTATTAAGGTATGGTTGAATTCTGAAACTATGGAAAAAATTCGAGAGAGCTACAAGAGGTTACAAGTATTAGGAGAAACCACTAGACGACTAATTCTTTTTTTATCAGATTTGAGTTTTGAGTCGCCTTCAGGAACAGTTACTTAACGTACTGTTTTTTAAAATGCTCAGTAACAAAAATTGTATTTAGGCAAATGTAAATCATTAAAAGTGAGGGTAATATTCAAAGGAATTAAGGATGTCGATGCCTACGTTCAGGAAAAGGAAGCAACGTATTTCATTCCCTTCGTCAAGGGGAGGGTGGGCTGGTCGAGCTTTCCACGCTCCTTTATCCACAGCGATAGATTCACAGCATACACGTATACATTACGTATATATGTACGAAGGGATTAAGGATGGGCGTGGTCAGGAAAGGATAGGAAGGAATGGAGTTAGGGTTTTGAGAGGAAATATACTACCCCAGCATTCGCCCAAAAAGCATATGATGTGCGCATACACATTAAACACGTGTATGAGGAAAACTCCCTGAAAAGACCTTATATAAGGTAGACGGTAACGGGGATCGAACCCTTTACCTCCCAAATGCTAAGCAGATCGTGTTACCGCAGATCCAAGTCGGTTTACGTTCAGTAAACAGAACATATTTGTTTCTACCGTAGAATGTCAATATGGAAGTACAAGTAATTTCAACAAGAAATAAAACTGATCTTAATTTTGTGCAGCAACTTCACATACTTAATTACAATCTGTACTTTTCGAGCTATAAAAAATTAAACTCTTGGAAACAAGCTTTCTCGATCATATTAAATTAAAAAGCAAGCTTAGAACTTTTGCCATCTGTTGTAGGCAGACACATCAGCTTGACTGAATAAAGTTTTCTAGTAAATCAGATTAACAAAAGAAGAGATATTATTAAAACCCTGTTTTGCAAAAAAATTGAAAATACATGAAATACATGTGCTACACGTATGTCATACTATCATTTAATAACGAGTAACAATGTTCTAAAGAAATTTTATTCGTAGAATTCATGTATTTCATTTCTTTTCATATAAAAATAAGAAAAAACACTTTGCTTCCATATGAATGTTCACGATCACAAATCCCAAACTCCGATTAAACCTGAAACAAAATTAATCTTTTTTCAGTATGTGCTCGGCAATAAATAGAAGTGATACTAAGTTAAACGCTAATGTAAAATAAATCAATACAAACAAATTCAATATTCAATATTGAACTTATATGGCATGCAAGAAAATTGCCAAGAAAGTGGATGTATAAAGGGGTGCTGGTGTGTAAAAGCTTTCTTAAGGCGCAAATTGCATAATATAATTGCAATAATGTAATTTACGGAGGTCTAATGTAAAATCTATTTTGGTATCATGAATATGTGGGTAAAAAATAGTGTTATAACACTTCTTTTTTTGATACTGGTATCAATAAAGCTAAGTTACCTACAACGTTTCAACACAATGGCGTAATTCGTAGAGTCAATTTAATAATTTTTTATTACCTACGTATTTTACAGATACCACGTTAAGGCAGATGTTCCTGTTACACTACACTAATAGTTGCATGGGTTTAAAATTGTGACTGATATAAATACGCTTTAACCCAGTAAACCGTTTGGACTATACTCTGTTCACTAACCAGGCGAACTTGTAAATCAAAACTAAAAGGAATAGTAATGATAGGTTTTGTAAAAGCGGTACTTTAAATTTCCAAACCCAATGCGCATTTTGACAAATTTTACTAGCATTTTGAGGCTGCTTACAACAGCAAAATTTACAGTTCTAAACAGCGTAACACAATAGAAACCCCTGCCATAATCGACTCATCCTTGCTACCTTTGGTATCATAGTCGTCTCATACGGATTTTACATAAAGTTGTACATAATAGAGCATTATACCTTTTCTTGTTATAATTAAACTCATTTTTGCAATACGGTTCATAACTAAGCCTTCAGATGGTGAGTAATAATAATAATAACAACACCTATTTAAGTACCTAATCAATAAATTTATTTAAATTACATTACCTATACAAAAAATTAACACCGGCACCCATGAGTTGTGCGTGACCGCTTAATCTACAACTTCAACTGATTAGTGAACAAACAATAGTCAACAATTTCAGAAGAGTACTACATAACAATAGGTATCTTTTTTTATAAAACAAAAAAAAAAACCTTACAAGAATGTACAACGATAAATTCTGAGGCGGTTGAACTACATATGAATTTGTGACTTGACCAAGCACCCTTTTCAATTGCAAATGTATGAAACATTGCAATTTAAAATAACCAAATGTTCGTCATTTGTACAACTAGAGAAGGTGTAAATTTTTGAACTTGGGAGAGCGTGAAAATAGTAAATTCTATAACAAGTAAGGAATAGAGTACATTCTTGCGTGAGTGGATATTTTTCTCACACACGCCGAAAGGGAGTGTGACGGTTTCTGTCCTTTACGAGTCATAGACGGTATTACTTTTTCCACTACTATGACAAATTTTTCTAATATATGGTCGAAAGATGGCGTCGGGTATGGTTCTACCTTGAGAAAAGCTGTGTAAATTGTGTGAAAAACCTGTTATGAAGTGTGATGGTTATTGTTTCTATGCATCATGCTTGAAAATAAGCATACCCAAAGTTAATAAACCAAAGATGTGGAAGGTGTTGTATTATGGTTCTTTATTGAATGTAAACAAACATTAACACAGAAAGAGAGAAAGGGACTGTGGTGGCAACAAACACTGCTACCAACTCCATCTCTTTGAATAATGGCAGGAATCTTAATTTAAATCATTAGAATTTTAAATATGGCAAGGAATATGACAGCAGTTTTACACAAATACCGAACATGCCCACATGGGTGACAGAAATTGAGAAATTAAAGGCAATAAATAAATCCAGCTGTATAAAAGATATTATTAGAACCTATGGAACTGCAAATTAGTATCAAAAATATGGAAATGCCTGACGAAACTCGTATTGCCATAACGTGTAAAAATGAAGATAATGCATTTGTTTTAAAAAATTAAATTAACAGATTAGTTGTTGATATAACGACTATTTCAAAAACAAAGAGCGATATATTGTAAAAACTAATTTTTCATGAGAAGAATGAATAAGCAATTTTTTATTAATTTTATTGTAGGAGAGAAAGTATTGTTCCAGTGGCAATTTCAATATGATGAACTCTTTTACATAGTAGATAATGTCAACAGAGGGAGGTTGGTACTAAACTTTCCCTAGCTTACAATAGTTTTACATTCGGCAGTTTGTAAGAATTTTTTAGAGTGCAAGAATCGCAGAAACAAGTGCATCAGGATGTGTTGCTATTTTGTTGCTCTTATGTTTTAACTATATAATGTTCCCCAGGCGTACTTTCCACAAGCATAAGGACAAAATTTTTGCGCGTCCTAAATAATTTAAAACCGATACCTAGTCTTCGCCGACTCTTTGCAACGCGCTCTTACATGATGTATGAATAATTAAAAAAACAATACTTTATCTTTTGCGCTACTCTTTATGCGGTCTCTAAGTTAACTAAAAAAATATCTTGCTCATTGTGTTTTAGCTACTAAAATATTCCTCAGACAATGGACTTTCAATAGGCATCAAAGGCTGAATTCTTCGCTCATATTTAAATTAATAAAAATCGATATATTTTACTCGCGGATCATCTGCAACGCGCATGTTTGTTGTAGGTTTCATTTTTATTATTATGATTAGGGAGCGTAATATTTAAAATTACTTACTTATTTTCTAAATGAGTAAACGCAAAGGTAGCAATTTACTTGACTTTTAGTTAAAAAGAATAAAACTGAAGAAGTTGCCAACGATGAAAGTGAAGGTTAATCATCGGGATCGGGTGTAATTGTTGCACAAACATGTTTAGGAAAACGAGATGAGTACAATGATCATTTTTCGGATGAGTTTGAATACGAGCCAAGTGAAAGCGGAAACGAGGAAAGTGTGAGTGAGACTGAATCGTCAATTTCAGAATCTGTTTTGGAAAAACCCGTACCCGTTGCGAAAGCGCCAGATCCCAAGGATTTAGCAACATCAAAAGTGATGGTCCTTCGCAGCTAATGTTAAGTGTTTCCTCAGAAGAAATTTAAACAAGTTTCAAATCTTCGTGGTATTATCAATTTAATTGGCTAGAATACAGCGTGTTAGAGGACAGTGCATATTGTTTTTCTTCTCGTAACTTTGGGAGCGGGAAGTAGGGAGATCACGATGCATTTATTACCTTGGGATTTAAAAATTGGGAACACGCTATAGTTTTAATAAATGCATTCTCGTTCGCCAGACTTATCACCAATCGAACATTTGTGGGATATGGTAGGATGGAGAATAAATGATCTACAGCCACTCCCAAACAATGTAGATACCCTTCAACAACGGATTTTTGAAGCGTGGGATAGTATACCTCATGTTAGCATAGATTCACTCGTTTCAACTATGCCTAATCGGCGAGCTGAATATGTCAGAAACAGAGGGTCCACGCATTATTAGTGTTAACAATATTTCAATCTTGCTAAAATACACATCGTTTATTAATTGGAATAAAACACACTTTTTCTGAAAATTTCATTAAAATACACTAGCGTTTACTGTGTGTTCATTTATTTATGGCGGCCAGTATATTTTCGTTAAGGGTATTCTGGATGCAGTTTGCAATACTTTTCAGAAATATCTAGTAGTTACCAATAGAAATAAATTGGAGTTATTTTTACATATCATCAACAGCACCAACTACAAAATATATGACAGCGAACAGAAAACTTATTTGTAACCGCACAAAATTAAAGCCTATCATTGTGATAATTAATTGATTGAAATAAAAAACAAATGTGTTAAATAAAATCCACAATATATTGAAACTTTTAACAAATCTACAATTGTTTCACGAACCTAGTTCGCATAGTCAGGATTGACAAGAAATTGACATTTATCATTGACAGCTATTTGATATAATTTAAATATTATTTAAATATTGAGCCAATAATGGGACTCTTTCTTGTATGAATGTGTATAGACACTTAGGTTTCACAAAAGAAAGCTCAATAAAATTATTAATTTAAAAGACAGTTCAGAAGCGAAGCTTTTCCTAGATTTATCTGTTCGTGGACTAGTTTATACTGAGAGTCTATTAAATGCCTTTTATTTCAAACTTCTTCTAAAAAGTCTAGTTCTTGTTTCTTCTCACAAACATGTAAGATTTCTGGTTCTATTTAGCGTAAAGAAAGTTTTCTGTGTGTTGTAGTCTATAAGTTCGTAAATGTTCACTGTACCTAACCTCAAAATTTCTGAGTGTTTTGATCGATATAGACTGCATTTAATGTGAACTTAATTTATGGATGTAAGTTATTAATGTAATTAGCTATCAATAACTACCTACAAAGCAAACTAATATATAAACTACACGTATGTGCCAAAATAAAATGTTTTTTGAATTATTAGAGTGAAAAATTAGGTTTTCTAAATTATCCATGAATATATTGGCTAAAACTGGAGATATAGGGCTTCCCATCGGTAACCCTTCATTATGAACGTAGACATTGTCAAAAATAAAGTAATTTTGCCAAATACATAATGCGAATGAGTTAAGAATATCTGAAATTATTGCTGAATGAATGTTTGTGGTACACATTCTACTGGAGGAATTTTTAAACACATGTTATTAATATATTATATCCACCGTTAGACTTTGTTTTAATTACATTAATAACTTACATATAAAAATCAAGTTCACATTAGAAGTTGAAGAAAACAACTCAATAAACTTTTAGATGTGAAAATTAAGAGAATAGGCAATAAAGTTAATTATTCAATATATAGAAAATCAACCCACACTGATGTCACTATCCCTTTTGAATCCAATCACCCTTTGTCACAGAAACTTAGTGCATACCATTCTATGATACATGGAGCATTTTCAGTCCCAATGAGCGAAAATAATTTTAATAAAGAAACTAGTATAATTATACAAATAGCCAAATCGAATAGTTACCCATTACATACATATAATAAATAAAATGATCAATAAAAAAGAAGAAAAGGTTACACTTGAACTAATTTTTCCTAAAAAATCTCGTTTAAAAAAAAGTGACGTAAGCATAATTTTATTAAATGCTAAAACAAAAATACCTTTATTAAAGAAGTCAGGTACATACAAATTAAAATGTCCCGAATAACGCAGTCAATATCGGTCAAACGCTAAGAAATTTTGAGGTTAGGTACAGTGAACGCTTACGAGGTTATAGACCACAACACAAATAAAACTCTCATTACGTTAAACATCTAATTAACACAGGGCACTCACTCACGCCAAACACAGAACACAGGTTCGCGCCGTCCATATGGGCAACTCGTGCGTTGCACGAGGGCGCCGTGAATATTAATTTATAAATTTTCAACAATACGAAAAAATAAAGTTGTATTCCTGTCATTTGAAAACGAAAATAGTAGTAATTATTTATTATTTTACAATAATTACAGTTTTCTGTGTGAAATTTCAGCGAGTTTTATTTTGTTCAAAAAAATAAATAAATAAATAAACATAGATAAATCATTCCTTACTCATCAAAAAGGCTAAGTTATTTGTCGTGTTGCGTTTCAATTTAACGAGTATACAATTATTCGTGTTGTAACTTGCATTCTTTCATTATATTTAGAATTAATATCAGTTCTACATACATAAAGACAAAATGTACACCGATTGGGGCTTGTATCTCGATAGCTCAGTTGGTTAGAGCGCTACTCTAACAAAGTAGACGTCGTAGGTTCAAATCCTACTCGAGGTAAACTCTTTAGTTATGTATTTAATAAAATTAATGATTGATTAAATATCGATAATGGGTTTAAGTGAACATTTAAGTTACCAGGAAAAAAGTAAGTTACATTTCCAGAATTTGAAACAATGGACAGATCTTTTAAATCGAATGAAAAAGAATAGAACTATAGATTTTGAAGCACAAAAGATATTCAATAAAGAAACAAAATATCGGCATGCCGTTATTGAGCGTATTTTTTGTACGGTTCAATTTTTGGCGGAACAGAACTTAGCCTTTCGAGGTAGTACTAATAAATTATATGAAAAAAATAATGGCAACTTATTGAAATGTATCGAAATGATCGCAAAATTCGATTCTATTATGTCTGAACGTGTCAACCGGTCTCAAATGACAGCGCACAAAATTATGCCTAATTGTATTGGGGACAAAATCCAAAACGAAGTTATAACTTTATTAGGAAGTAACGTTAGACCTAAAATTTAAAAAAAACAAGCTAAATATTTTCGATCATCCTCGATTGTACACCCGATGTCAGCCAGCGAGAACAGATTTCAGTATGTATCAGATTCGTCAATTTAAACGATTCAGGAATTTGTATTGAACCTAACTTTTTGTTCCGTTACTGGTGTTACCGGTGAAGGTTTAACAAATTTCTGTTATCGACGTTAGAAAATTATGAATTAGATATTTTTAATTTACGTGGTCAAGGCTACGACAACGGGGCAAGAATAATGGTTTACAAAAAAAAATTAAATATCAATCCAAGAGCATTCTTTGTGCCCTGTTGTAACCATAGTGTGAACCTTGTCGTTAACGATGGCGCAAACTCAAATATATTATTTGTAAAATTTTTTTCTATAGTTCAAGATCTGTATAACTTTTTCTCTGCTTCTACCCATCGATGGGCGATTTTGAAAAAACATATATATCAAATTTGAGTTTAAAGCCGTTGTCAGATACCAGATGGTCCAGCCGAATTGATGCTATAACACCTTTAAGGTATCAACTAGGCTCTTTTTGAAATTACTTCTGCGCAAAATTTTCATAATGCTGTAAAGACTATGGCACTAACTAAAAAGTTAAAAAAATTTGAATTTGTATGCATGATTTTATGGTTTAATATATTAAGCAAAGTTAATATAGTGTCCAAAATTTTACAAACTCAAAATTTTAATATTGTGCAAGCGTGTGCTGGTTTAAGTAATTCAATTGATTTTTAAAAAAAATGTCGTTCAGATAACAGTTTTAACGATTTATTGGAAGAAGCTAGGAAAGTCGCGATTTTATTAGATATCGATCCAAAATTTAAGACCTCGAAAAGTTATAAAACAATTTAGTTATGAAGGTGGCGATGAACCAATACAAAATGAAGAATTAAAATTTAAAGCACATTTCTTTTTTAATTTGATAGATATTACTACATCTTGTAACGATAAATTCGAACTGATATCTGCCCATGCGGCAATTTTCAAATTGTTATTGAATATTTGGGAAGTCACTCTGATTTGGAACAGCTAGAGTTTTGTACAAAACTTGAGGATATATTAAATGATAAAAATCGAAATGAATTTGATATAAATGGGATAGAATAACCAATAATTTTCATTATTCTTACCCAAACATTTTTGCGGTATTACGAATTTTGTTGACAATGCCAGTTTCCATAGCCACAGCGGAAAGATCGCTTTCCAAATTAAAAATCATAAAAAACTATTTACGTTCTACAATGACACAAGAACGATTGGAAAATCTTGCCATCATGTCAATCGAATCTAGTTTAATTCAAGAGTTAGTCAATGAAATGTTAATACAACAATTTTCAAAAAACAAAGCGGGTAAAGTCCAGTTCTGTTAAAATATGTTCAATGTTCCAATAATTATGTTTAAAATTTTTGCATTTATGTATAAAAATTTTTAAATTTAAAATTACTGTATAAGTGTTATTTTAAAAATAATTTTATCCATTATCTAACATCCCATGTTAATTCATTTCTATTAGCAGTTTTGATGATTTCGGTAAGTATTCCTATGATTTTAATTTGAAAAATTCTAAGTTGAATGTGTGCAAGATAAAAGTTAAAACAAAAAAAAAATTACTATTTTATAACAAGGTTTATTAATTTTTTATAACAACACATAGAGGCGCACTTTTTGTTTTTGCCCTGACCACTGACAGAACCAGAAATCTTACACGTTTGTGACAAGAAACAAGAACTTGACTTTTTAGAAGAGTTTGAAATAAAAAGGCATTTAATAGACCGGTATAAAGTAGTGAACAAACGGATAAATCTATGAAATTCTCCATTTTTGAACTGTCTTCTAAATTAATAATTTTATTGTGAGCTTTCTTTTGTAAAACCTACACGTCTATACACATTCATACAAGAGTCCTATTATTGGCGGTTCAAATATTTAAATTATATCAAGTGGCTGTCAATTATAATTTTCAATTTATTGTCAATCCTGACGATGCAAGTTAGGTTCGTGAAACAATTGTAGATTTGTTAAAAGTTTCAATATATTATTGTGGATTTTCTATAACACATTTGTGTTTTATTTCAATCTATTATGAAAGATTCCACGAAATTAGGTTTCAAAAATTAAACTGATTGTGATAATTATTTAATGTTAAGGAAACTGATAATTGTATATATTTCACTACTGTTTGTTTTAAATAGTACATCTACTCAATGGTGTATCTAACGATTAAATTATTAATGAAAGTATGAATCTAATATGTACAAATCATTTACTGTAAAATGGAAGATGCCTTAATGTCAAGCGTAGCGCATTACATTTCTTTCTCGAACGACAGTGTCAATACATATACACTTATGAAAATAAACGAGACTTAATAGCACGACGTTAGCCCGTTTTTTGTGAGCGCACACAATAGGGCTATATTACTACAATTCAAAGTAATGAGATCTGAGAAATGTAGGAGATTGTACGCATAATGAAAAAAACTTTGCCAGCTACCGAAAGAAGAGCTTTGTTTTATTCTTCCAACATTTTCATTAGTTAGCAAACGATTTTGAGTTATTTAGGTAGAAATATTGTAAAATCAAAATACTTATATAAATGAGTACATTGTAATAAAATACGGTTTTATCAGTTTCAATTTAAAACAAATGACAGGAAGCGAATCACAATGTCATAAATCACAAATAAGTGATAAAAACATGTAGCAATCATAGAAGTGTTATAAATGTAATTTTCGTAATGACCAACAACTTATTAGAGATAAACTTGAATTGATTTATATTTGATTTAAAATAAAAGGCAGACAAAATCGGAAGATTATCTATCTACTCATTTTCTGTGTGGTTGCATTAGAATATCTTGTCTAACATCTATTAAATGTACACCACAATGGAATGTTAGCTTGTACTTTACAAGTTTCAGTGTCTTGGGAAATTTCGGTGTAGTACTCGAGTGTGTTTACATTCCAATTTCTGAAGTAATCTCGAAAGGTAATTTACTCTAGAAGTTAAATGTTTCGACGTAGTGTCTGGCGTTCTAAGATAAAATTGTTATAATGTATACATATACAAGTACCTTTTCATTAAACTAGTTAATTCCACGAATTACAACACTCACATACATGCAACACATCATAACAAAGAGCACAAAACGTCTTTATACGGAATTCCGGATACGTTACGTTTATTATTATCCACAAAATGTTCGCAATTTTAAAACAAAGGTAATTCTGGCGATCGTAAAGTTCGTTGAGAAGTTTAAAAAAATCTCGTAAATTACGGAGTTAACACTTTACAATGTCTCTAGAGAGTATCGGCAATTCATCGATACTAAGGAAAAGGGGTTGTTCCAATTATTGCGAGTACGATTCACAGATGCTAGCAAGTCACTGACTTACTTGCTCTTCTTAGTAGCAACGCAACGTGGCCTTTGCAACTCTTGCGGTCGGCTTGAAACGCTTTAACTGCGATATCTCGAACTCGAAAAGGATTATTAAAAAATCAATAAACATATTGCGATTTAACTAGATTCATTTTAGGTCAAGGTGGTGTGTAATTTCATCTTTGGCGAGGGTACTTAAGGACTGAACAAAAGAACTGATTTAATATGACAAATACCAAACCGATCTAATGCGAGGTGTAATAGTGTAGTTTAAATATAATACAAACCTGAAACTTTTGTTATAGATAACATATCCAGGTACGAAAAGAAAGTAGAACCAGGGAATTATAAATTCTTGTAATAAGTAAAAATTGTGAATGCACGCAAATACTTTATACATGTACTTCAACATTTATTTATAATTAATGATGCCGATATGTTACATTGTGTCGCAACTTTCGTAACAAAATAAATTTAATATAAGGATGATACTTTAGAAAGACTAAACTTTTTAATTAAAAGTTGGTCCTCTCTTGATTGTACTAATTTATTCAACGTAATTGTGAGGGAGAAATATCTATTATCGTGGTCGAGGTTGAAATTCTTGTGCGTTAAAGCTTTTCCATATTATTCATTTCAGAATTTACCTTTGGGCAAAGCTTCAAGGTAATTATCTTATTCGGAGTAGTTTGTGGTATATTATTAAAAAATAGGAATAAAAAATTCAGTATGAAAATGTCAACTTTTACCATTGTTACACATAATTAAAATACTTAGCTTTCTCGGACTTATTGATGGTGTATTTTTCTATTTGGATTTTACAAAAATCTATATGGTTGGATAACAATTACAGTTATCGTCCTGAGTAGTGGTAATTCTTTAAGAATTGTTTAAGATGAAATATGAAAAATATGACGCAAACATAAGCCATATTTGCCAGTATTTCATAAGTTTATTCTAACATCTTAAACGATTCTTAAAGCACCACTGAGGACGATAACTGTCAATTTTATCGAAACGTATAAATTTGTGTAAAATAGAAATACAAAAGTACACCTTTAAAAAAACCAAAAAAGGCTAGGTATTAGTAAAAAATTCAGTAAATTTACATTGGTATGTATATCTAAAGATTGCAATCTTACTACACATTCGACAGTTATAAGATATATAGGTTCATTAAATTCCTTTTAAAAATAGATAAGCTGTATAGTAAAACTGCGCGCGTAAGTATTAATTGCATCCAACCTAGAAAATTGGAAGAATTTTAACGCATTCCATGTGTGACCAATGAAGACACTTTCCCCTCAATTCTTTGCATGATATTAAAAACAAATACATAATAAACTTACATAAGCTAATGGGATGTGTCCGCGTACTTAATTAAAGAAAATCTTTCTTTGTTTACCGTTCAAATTGTGTATTAATTTTTATAAATTTAATTCGCTCAGTAGCAGATGATTCAAATTTTGTAAATAACTTCGTTTCCGATGTAATCAATATCAATAATAAATAATCAGCAGTAATACCACAAGAGAGTGAGAATAAATTGAAAATAATCTTATTGTAGACTGTTCAGGAGTCCTTCTCCTCTTCAGCCCTGGTCATTCCCTTGTTGTTGGTGTTGCGCTGTTTTGTGTTATTGTATTGGTGTACAATCATGAGGTGTGGTAATTTTTGGTAATAAAAAAAGTGTTTAAATTTATTTGAATTTTGAATAGTGTATGGTTGGGTTTAAGTGTGCTTGTGGGTTAGTGTGCGTGTGGGTTAGTGTGGTGTGGTGTGCAGTGTGATTAATTAGATCGTTGGCCAGTGTGATGCTGGGTCGTCATCGAATATATGGGGGGATGCGGAGGGCATATGAGGTATTATCGAGGGGTTCTTCTACCTCCTCGGGGAGGTCGTCGAGGAGTTGTGTGAGGATTGCGGGAGGATGTTTGAATTTTAATTTGGGGTTTTTTCGAGGAAATTTAAAGCGGTAGTTGTAGGGAGTGGTAAGGATTTCTTTGGTTGGGATAGTGTTGCCGAAAATTCTTTTATAGGCGAAGTTTTCCTGGAGTTTTGGATACCGTTGGTGATTGGGGGTATATTGGCGTGGTGTAGAGTGAGGTCATTGGGATACCTGAGGGGCAACCTGTGTATCCGTCTAAAAATTCGGCATTCACAGGAGGCGATTGAGGAAAGGTGATTGGGGTTAATGTTTGTGTATATAGGAAGCTCAGAAATCCATAACAGGGCAGATGTATGTTTTATATGTGTGTAGAAGTGTTTTGGGATGACAACCTCTGATTCTACCCCGACGGGCGCCCAGTAGGTTTGCGCGGTTTCTAATCCTGTTTAGTGTTCTTTTTACATCGGGGAGCCAATTGAGGGTTCTAGTGAAGAGGATTCCTAGGTAGGTGATTTCATCTTGGAGTGTGAGCTTTTCTTGGTTAAGGGTGAGGGAGACGTTTCTGGAGGCAAGATTGGGGAACTTATCCTCTGCGTAATGAGGATGTCAGAAAAGGATTGTTTGGGTTTTGGTGGGATTGACGCAGACTCTCCACTGATTCGCCCAGTTAGAGAATTTCCGTATGGTTTTGGATATGAGGCGGGAGGCCGTTTCGCTGTTCCGATTAAACGCCCAAAAGGCGGTGTCATCCCCGAACTACACAACGACTACTCCGGGTTGGGTAACTTCGGGAATGTCGGACACAAAGATGGTGTAGAGGATAGAGGCTAAGGCAGAACCTTGCGGAATGTCTGCTGTAGATTGAAAAGGATCCGAGAAGGTTTTCCCTATTTTGACCCTGTCACATGCTTGCTTAATGTCCAGAAACACAGACAGATTGCATTGCTTGTGATTGAATGCTCTGGTGGTTTCTGTAAGCAGTTTCAACAAGGGATCGTGACACGTTCGGTTAGGAAAATATTGAGAATTATCTTCTAATTTATCAAACTCTCCTGTGGCATTCGTTGGGTTATTTTTGACGTTACAATAAGAAACACGTTTTCAATATCATATTTTTTATTTTAACGAATTAAGGTTTCTGAACTTTCAAATTGATGACAGAAGTCAAATCAAAAAATACTTCTCATTCAATAAAAACAAAATACTTAAAATTATTATCGCGGTAATAAGTGTAAGTAGATTATTCCCAGTAAAATAATGTTTTGATTGGCTAAAACGTACACACATGACTGAAATTGAAAGTTTCTATTGGTTCTTAAAAACGTCAAAAAAAATCACCAAAAAAAATTTCCACTATGAATTACAGTAATTTGCAATTAATATTTTACAGTAAACACAAAGTACTAAATAACTGGCAATGTTTGGTGCCATAATTTGGAAGCACGTGCGTCTGATAATCCCTGGTTAACATTAGTCATGCCACACGAACTTTGATATCTAATACTGTTTTAGCTAACTGCCCTCATTATTAAACTGCAGTTTTTTTTTTGTTTCAATTAGCCTAAGTTTTCTTGTGATACAGTAATATTTATAACTAGTACTACGGAAATAAAAGCAAAGGAACGTTCACGAAGAAATAGTCATAAAACTATTTGTCTGTGATTTCATCAAAATATTGTGATTCATTAACTGCTTTAACATGTCGAGAAAGTGTGGTAACAATCCTAACTCTTTTTGTTATGTTTGTGGTGAACTGACTTTCAAAAAACAAAGACGAAATTTAACAAAACTAGCGTTGAAGCGTTATCACCAGTATTTTGGTTTTGTTGTGGCCCATCAAGACAAATTCTGGGCCCCTCATATATGTTGCATCACGCATTTATGCGATTGTAAGAAAGGGTCCCGTCATATGCCGTTTGCTGTAGCCATGATTTGGACCGAACCAAGAGGTCACATTTCGGACTGCTATTTTTGTCTTACTGACGTACATGGTATAAATTTCAAGAAAAAACACACAGTTATTTACCCTAATTTACCTTCAGCCATGAGACCAATCCCCCATAGTGTAAATTTGCCTATACCAGGTGCATCTGCGTCCGTTGAGATTGACGATACACAATCCTCCACTTCAAGCCAATGTGTTGTTGAGGACGATGACTCTGAGTTTGAAGAAACTGTAACCAAGCCACACTTGATAACTCAAGGAGACCTAAACGATTTGGTTTGCGATTTAAATTTGTCAAAAAAGCAGTCAGAACTATTAGGATCTCGATTAAAAGGATGGAATTTGCTACATCATGAAACTAAAATCAGCTACTTTCAAAATCGTGATCAACACTTCAGATCATACTTTTACTTGGTGTATTGTAATGATATAAATGGAATTATGAAGATTTTGGAAATCGATTTTGATCCCTCTCAGTGGCGTTTATTCATTGACTCTTCTAAAACAAGTCTAAAAGCAGTGTTACTGCATAACGGAAATATATTTTCTTCTGTACCTCTGGCCCATGCTGCTCAAATGAAAGAAACTTATGAAAACACAAAGCTATTACTTGAAAAAATCAAGTACAATACAGATTCTTTCAAAATCTGTGGAGATATAAAAGTTGTTGCCCTATTACTCGGACTTCAGCTGAGTTACACGAAATTCTGCTGCTTTTTATATGAATGGGACGGTCGAGAAGAACAAACCACTATCGTAAAAAAATATAGCCTACGCATGCATCCTTAATTCCTGGACAGAAAAATGTGAAGTATGTATCCCATGTAGAGCCATCCGAACTGCTTCTTCCACCATTGCATATCAAATTAGGACCAAAATAAGTGATGCAAAGATAAAAGAGGGTATTTTCGTAGGACCTCAAATATTGTTGTCTTATCAAGCATTGGGTTGCAACATGTCACTCACGATTCATTTTTTAGATTCACACCTGGATTTTTTACAAGAATTTGGGGGCTGTGAGCGATGAGCATGGAGAAAGGTTCCATCAGGACATTTCTAAGATGGAAAAACGTTACCAGGGCAAATGGAACCCAAATATGCTGGCAGCTTACTGCTGAACAATCAAAAGGGACCAACCAGGAGTTAAATTTGCTAGAAAATCTTAAATCGGAACCTCACAATAAAACTTTTTTACATTTTTGGTTTAGGAGGTCATTGTTTTTTGAAATATTTTAAATTATTTAAGAGAATAAAAAAACAGATTTTTTTAAATGTTTGTTTTTACTGTCAACCACCTATTAAATTCAAAAATATTATAACAGCACAACAAAGTTACAATTTTGTTTATCAGTGTAATTAAACATACATCGGTGAATCGGGGACAAACAGTTTTTTAATGTAATTTTCAAGTTTCTCAAATTACTAAAAACTAAAGGAAGTATTTCATTTAATTTATAAAAGTTTGTTCAAACAGTTTATACATCAATTATTTTTTTTATAAATCCGCTTGCCTAACGTGCCAGTGACGTACTAAACAAAAAAAATGACAAAATTATATTTACAATTATAAACTTTCTCCTATTTTTTTTTGGAGGCCTTCAGTTAGACACCTGACACATTTCTACCGCTAGCGCGTCATGGAGAACATCTGAGCTCACTTTTCTACGTGTCAGCAGATGCACGTGAGCACACTTTTAATTTGCGTGCGGCACATGACACAATTTTTGATGTCGGCTCACTTTTCACCTACTTCTTTTTCAACCCATGCCTATTTTTAGTCAGTCTTCTTTTACGGCGGTTTTTTAATTCCCCTGCGGCTTGCATATCTCAAATCAGGTCCAGCATACTGAGTACTTACGTAAAGGTTTACAACTGGATCTTTACCATTTTTTACATGTTGATGTGCTTTTCATATACGTATGAACAGAGTCTTACGGTACTTTCAACTACCTAGTTTCGACTACTTTCTAAAGTTGATCCAAACCTATTTAACAAGAAGCAGCGCAGCAAAGCGCAAGTGTAGAGTAGAATCTGAAACAATAATTGTTTCCTGTAAAGTACTCAATAGCCGCAGACATCTAAATTGTTTAAAAGCTACCTAATAAGCATATGCATTAATCCCAGAATGCTTGACCAAATTAGTGTACCAACATGCTGGACAAATTTAGTATGAGTTTTCTGTACCACGGGGCCCACTAGTGGGTCACAAATAATCGTGACCCATTGCTGGGCCACAGCCATCGAAATAATTTGTCGCGTCGCCACCGAATTCCAATAATGCCTTGTGTCACACCTTGGGTCACTCTTGCACTTTTTAATACCATAAGATGACTTACTTATTATGTAATCAGTTATATATACGCTGGATTCCTAGTTCCTTTGTGTTTGGGTGTTTACTTGTTTGCATGTTATCTAAAAGTTGTGTATTTCATGTTTATTTATTTGTACGTTTGTATGTTTTACGTTAACAGCTTTTAGCGCAATATACAAAAAATGTAGGAAGCGCTTGTGTTCTCGATTTTTCGTCTGTCTGCTCCTGCTCGGTATAACTCAACCGTCAGACTACCTATCGCCTTGGGGTTTTCGTCGTTGGATACCTTACGTACTCCAGTTGTGCAATAATCTATCTCACTCCTTGGATAATTAAATTCACTAAGTTTGCTCTTTTAAGCTGTTTTTAAAGCGAGCACTATTTATATAAATTTCCAAGGCAACCACCAGCAGCACCATCTCTGTAGCAGTGTCACAGTACATCACCTTTGCTTGACAGAGATTTCAACCAAAAATTTTTCAATATACAAACGATATTGAAATCCAATTAAAAGGCAATTATCTAAATGTAGGTGTTGAAAAATTAATTGGTAGCATAGCCGGCATTGTAATGTTGCATTGTTGTTATGGTCAACAAAAATTCAAACGTTGAGTCGCCATTTTCTTTAAAATTATTTTTATTAAATTTGTGAAAAAAGCCAATAGCCACTACATCAGTAGCAATTCAATTCTGCTACCAACCATACAACGTAATTACCCTAGTTTCTGTTGGAAAGTAAAAAACACCGCAGTGCGGGAAAACAAGTTTTCGGTGCATCAGTAGTAACCGGGAAATACCTATTTTAAAGCTATGAGTACAAAAAGATGTTTTCCAGTAGCATCATTCCAAAAAATGCCTGTTTATTGAATTAATTGTATCACTAATTATTTCTGAATCTGTCGTTTGGTAAGATCAAATTCATTTAAGAAATATCTAACAACTTTTATTATAAGTTACTATAACCGACCCGCTTTCTGCTTACTTGTTAAATTGATCATTTTAATTTTTTAATTTAAAGCAATGTTAATTAATTTTTTATATGCCACGGCTTATAACTCAGCGAAATGTGAAAACTCCTTTTCTGCGCACTCGTACTTAATTTATATAACTTTTTACTACAATATACAAGGTAATTTTCATAAACGCATTCATACAGGAGAGTAATAAATCTCTTATACTAAATTAAATAAAACTACATTTCCAAGCTCACTCACGAGGTGTTACAGTTTGTTAATAATCACATTCTTGTAACATTACATTACCTTATTACCTATCTCATTTTATTTGGTTTGCTCTTTAATGAACACGTATGTAGAAAATCAATTAAGATTAAAAACGTAATTACATATTTTAGCATTTCTGGAGTATTTTTGATAAGTTGAGATACCTTATTTAATTTCTGGAGTATCGGAAATCATTTCGAAGATTTATTTTACACCCTTTGGATTTTTATCCTAATTAATCTATGGAATTAACTACCTGTCCAGTAATGCAAGGATTATTATATCCTGTATATGGAAGTATGTAGCCGTAATGACTATTATTTAAGAAGACTTCGATTGAAAATAAATTATGATTATGTAGTCGGCTTGCGTTTTGTTCTCTTATGAACGCGGACTGCGTTTTGTTATCTTATCTTCCGGCTTGCGTTGTCATGCACTACATTATTTTCGCGTTTGTTTTAATGATCTGACGAGTTTCTATGTGAAACTGAAGAGTTACACATTGATGCTCAATTAAAACTGACTACCTCTTGTAATTATGTATACTCTTGTCTGAATATGATTCCTGTTTTTATGTAAATTTGTACTATTTATTGATTCTGGATTATTTTTAAGTTTATATTGATCGAAACCAGTCCTAGCTTCGAATTTTATTTGATTTTGAAGGTAAGTGATCTAATATCAGCTGATAATTTCACTGAGGTCTTAGATTTATCTTTATATATTTGTAAATTTATATTTGTGTGAAGTACCGATTTATAATTTTATTGTATTTAGCTGATGAAGTTAGGTTTTCTCTATTAAGCCGTATTATTCATTATATCTTGTACGAATTTAATTGCTAAGATATATCTACAACCCTGCAGTTCCCGGAATTTATATGGCTACATATTTTTTCTTTTGCCTTCCCTCATATACCTTCCTCTAATTAGGGGTTACGACATATGGTTAGAAAAAGTTAAAAGCCGTGATCGAACCTTTTCTAAAATTTAAATTTAAATTCATATTATACAATAAAAAATTCTCGCACGACGGACTAAGGGGGTAAATACTACCGCCTAAACCAATGCAGCATCCTTATCGTTAGTAAAAAATTAAAAGCCGCGATCACCCTTTCTAAAATTTAAGTAAGGGTACAAGCATTGATATAAAACTATAAAGAATTCTCGCACTAGGGTCTAAGGGTGGAATACTGCTACGCAAAAAAATAAATGGTTATTATGGTTGGAAGAAAATTAAAAGTCGCGATCAAACCTTTCTATACCTTCACCGCTTTCACTTCGGCTACTTTCCCCTTTTCCGTTTTCTCGGTGTTGTTCTTCCTGTTGTTGTACGTGATCCTTGCGAGCCTGAGGGTTTCCTTTTGTGGTAATGTCTGGCGAGTATTAATTTCCACGTATCGGGCAATCTTTAAGAATCGTCTCGTGTGTTAAGGTTCTGTTTCTATTTCTCAATTTCAATGGTCTCTCGGATGGTCCATTTGGTTGCGTCTTTGATGTTGACTATCATCGTAGTATTCTTAAATGGTATGGTCTATGATGCTGCGCTAGAGATGATGTAGATGTTTTCCTTTCCATAGTCTTTTAGTGTTCCTCGCGTCGAACGTTCATCTCCTGTTTGTTTCTCCTGTGTAATTGCAAGTTAACTTTGGATTTCGGTGTTGGCAACACTGAAGAAATTTTTCTGTCCATGTTTAACGTTGTCTGTATGCTGTGTTTGCTGAGGATTTTCACAATCTTGTCTGTTGTTCCCTTTACATACGGAAGCGTGTAATTAGCTGTTGGTGGCTTCTCCTCCTCTATTGGTGTCGGTTTTTATGGTCTTTAGGCATTTCGGATGTTTCTTGTTGTAAATCAATTTTACAGTAGTGCCGTTGTTAAAGTTACCATCTTCCCTTTTTGGGTGAGTGAGTCCGCGAGACTGACGGTATTTATAATTTCCGTTTCCAGTTGTCCCTCGTATATGAAATACATGTTTCTCAGACAATGTTCCGTTAGTGCCATGATGTATGTCGGTATTCGGTGTTTCTTCTTGATTCCATCTGCTCGATGATCCGGGTGTTTGTAAATAGTGACACGAAGTCAAAGTTCGCTAGTAGGTGGTTCATGTTTCACAGCACGGACAGAAAAAATTTCTTCAGGGCTGCTAATACCGAAAACCAAAGCCAGGAATCTACACCATTGCTTCTGAAATATGTGACAAAGTAAAAATAGGACAAATAAACGCGGGATCAACGTTCGACGCGAGGAACATAAAAAGGCTGTGGAGAGAAAACATCTACATCATCTCTAGCCAGTACATCGGCAGCACATCACACACCATAGTACTTAAAAATACCAGGATGATAGCCAACATCAAAAACGCGACAAAAAGGGCCATCCGAGAGGCCATCGAAATTGAGAAACAGGGACAGAATCACAACAGGAAGAATCACCGAAAAAACGGAAAAGGGAAAATCAGCCGAAGTAAAAGTGGTGAAAGTAAGAAACACCAGATATAAACAAAAAACCGGACAGGAAGACATCAGTTTGATTCCAGTAACATGGAGCTGAGCCAAGCTGTTGGAAAGAACCTGAAGATGATAAATGAGACTTTTCCGAAACATCGTTTTTGGTCTAGCAGGTGTCGGAGACAACAGCAGCAGACGCGAGACAACACCATATATATGTATGTATCTAAATGATGTGTACACTCTGCATAATATTGGATTTTTAAATTTCTCTAACTTTTTATATTCCTACAGTATAGCAGGTACTACTGTTTTCTTTTGAAATTAAGACTATTTTGAGTAATCTTCTTGAAGACTTTAGAACCCTGTTTAGGGCAGACATATGCACACATGTCTAGATAATCAAAAATTTAAGATTTGTGGAAATTGATAATAAGGTTTTGTTTTGTTAAAATATTTATCTTATGTACATGGTAGGATTAAAACATGATAGCCAATTCCCAATATTTTGAGCTGGCTATGAAAAAAAATAATATTGCCCTTAATAAACATTTTCAAAAAATTTTCTCGGCAATTTTTCCAAATTTTCCGAAAATCAATAAATTAAAAACACCAGAAAAGTGTCCTATAAAAGCATTAAAAAAATTTTCAGGGCAAAAATCGAAAAGTCTATAAAAACTAGTTGACATTTTAGCAATTCTTAACTAGGCATTTACGGTATTTATGTAACTATCTACAGAAATCGGTTGAAATATTTAGAATGTGTTTTAAGAACTGTATAACTGTGGATAGTTTTAAACCATAATATGTTTATTATTAAATTATAATACACTATACGTTTAGAATTTGCTTTAAATATAAATTTGGAAAAATCGAATAAAGATATCTTGGGACTGTTAAAGACAAGTTTAAATTGTAGTGTTGATAAAGAAAAATATATTTTATTTAAGATTTTCTTTTAAATCGCCCTTTCATCGTATTTGAGATTTGTGATTTTTAATAACAACATTACATTCAGTTTTCTTTTCACAACAACTTCAAAATACGCATTATTTGAAACTGATCTATTTTAAACAGAATATTTACAAAAATATTGCATTTAAGTATACTATAGAAATTGTTTTAATGAACGAACAAGTTCAACATAATAACTGCATTTATTTAAAATTAGCTCTTAAAGTACATACAGTAACAGATTAACTCGAGTGGGACTAGAACCTACGACCTCTACTTTGCTAGAATAGGGCTCTTCTAACTGAGCTATCGAGGAGGAGAGTCACCTCGTTTTTAAACGTAAACTTATGTACTTCCCTAATTATATAAGTAGTAAAAACTATAATATTTCGTAACTAGAAGTACATGGAGTTTAACTTTAAAACGAGCATGACTTGCTCCTCGATAGCTCAGTTGGAAAGCCCTACTCTATCAAAGTAGAGGTTGTGTCAAGTCCCACTCGAGTTAATCTTTTACTGTATGTACTAAAAGTTAATAATGTCAGTTATATATATATATATATATATATATATATATATATATATATATATATATATATATAGTAAACACATATAATGTTCAGTTTGAAAAAGTGAGAACGTCTGTCAATCGAATTTCGACTTACCTTGCACACATGATAGCTATTTTAAGAAACTACAGGAATGTTTCAATTATCCAAAACAAAAAATATTTTATTATCTAGTCATGTGATTTTAATTATCTACACGAATCATGTACACAATTTAAAAGCCATTAAAAGTATTACATAAAAATACTCTAATTTCTAGAGCACTTAGTATAATCTTATATGCTATACTAAATAAAAAAGTTATAATGGTAAAATACGATAACATACAAAGCGTTCCTGACATTTTGTCTCACCCTGTATTGTCTATAACTTTTGATCGAATCAATTTGGTTTTTAAATAACACAACCGAGGCCGTATTAAATGGACAGTGTATGCATTTCATATTATATGACACATGTCAAAACAACAACATCCATGGACCTCCATACCTTCATCATATCAAGGTATTAGTAAAAATAAAGAGGATATTACGTGTCTTATTTACCTCGCACCTAAGCAAGTACAGAAAGAATGACTAAATAAAATAGACTTAATTTAGAGCACCTGGCAACATCGCAATCCTTTTGATACATGGACAACTGCCAAACATGACTCAAACGTATTAGCTTGTTATCTTTGGCGTAAAATTGGAAATTTACTCTATAGAATAAATACATGATTCATACTCTTACCGATACTAAATAGTACTTTATTGCTTCATTAGTTTACTTTAATTAATATACACACAAGAAACAATGTATTCTAGAAAACTATTATGTCGTGATACAAGATGTGCTTCTGGTACTTGGAGCTTTCTTCTTGGTTTCTTTGACCCTCGTTTTTCTTTTATTTTGCGCTTCCATGATGTGTGGAGGATCAATACATTGCAAACCTCGTTTTAGATTACCTCCTATTATTTCTATCATATTCGTTCCCCGAAATCTATCGTCAGGTGCAATACTTTCTAGATATAATGGCGATTTGTCATTTATAAAAACAACAAGTTACTAATTTCACGTTGAGTAATATGCAGCTGCCCTTGAGTTAGGATAAAACATTTTCATAAGCACATGAAAACACAAAATGAACATTTCTAACCGGGTAATACTAATTGTGATTCATTTTAATGATAAAGTACCATTTTATATTCAAGGTATACTTGGTATTGTTCTTGCAGCTTCTTCTAAACCGATACCGAAATTTTCTATAAACATTTAACTTCGACAATCTCACGTTCGCCAATCAAACCTAATGAAACGTTTGTTTCAAGCATCTTCAGCTGTCTTTTCCGTCATAGGTGTATCGTTATCTGATAACTCAACTTGATGTTGTAAAATAATGGGCGGTTGGGGTAAAGGCGCAGTACTCACAGAAGCACTATACATAATGACGTTATTTACATAAATAAAGATAATAATTAAATGAAGCGTAGTTTTTCACGGATGCTTTTGTTCAATCAAAGTTGAAGTTCATTTTGTTCTATTCCTAGAAATTTTCGGGCGGCTGAGACGGGTCTTATGCATTTTCCTCCTCATATTCAATGTAGAACTAGATACAAAATTAAGACGTTAAGTTACATTAATTTACATTCTGTAAAGGGCTTTTCACGATGAGCGTTAATTAGACGTTTCTGGCAAACCAGACAACGGATCAACCTGAAAATTTGACAGTATGCATAAATTAATATGATCTACACGCCTAAAATATTTTAGATGTTGCGGCGTTGCCGCTTCTACTATAAAGTAGCGACTACTTTGATTTTTCAAATGGAACACCCTGTATATAATATCATATTATGATTTCCTATTACTTTGTCAACAACTTCATGTACTATTTCCTATACCTATCTATTACCGTTTAAGAGATATAAATTAATTTCGATTTTTTTTTACAAAACGTACTTTTATAAACGCTGATAATCTTGAACTCTCTGGTACTAAGACGATCAAATTCGAAATGGAGTGGAGTGATACCATGAGGATCTTCACTTCGAGTCATATTTTTATTTGCCTCATACAGGGTCTTTAAAAAATGCAGATACTTTGTTCACATGAAAAAAGGAGTGGAAGTCAATTTTTCAAATGGAACACCCTGTATATTTACACATTTTTGAGCTCTACATCCAATTTTAGATTGACTTTAATCAGATAATGCTATTTCGATTTCGAACCGTTTTCGAGATAAACTGTTTCAAACAGAAACTGACGTGGTTTCCTTGTATTCATCACTTATTTTTGAAATTTAACAGATTCCGTTCGATGTTCCATCAGTCACAGATAATACAATGAATAAATAATTATTAAAATACTCTTCAACCATCAAATGAAACTTCTCTTCAAACAATAGTTTTATTAACGCTGACACACGAACTGAAAATAATTTCATGAATTAGTAAGTTAATTCAATTATCAGTGTATTTCAGAATATGTTCGAACACATCTCCACCTCTACTTAAACAAACATATAATCTCTTCAAAAGATTTTCATGTGTAGCGCTTCTGATTAAGTCTGGAGTTAAACTATTGAAAGCAGTTCTAACTCTCGATTTTACATCTTCCATTGTTGTTACTGGGTTGGAGTAAATCATATTTTTAATGATACCCCACACAAAATAATCTATTGGATTGCCATCTGGTATTCTAGAAGGCCAACGAAAAGGTCCATTATTAGCAATCCATCTGTCTTCGAAGATTTAGTTAAAGCTTCGCCTACTGAACGAGAATTATGGGTGGAGCACCATCCATTTGGTACCATACACGTTCTCTTCCGGCCTATTATTTAAAATCATTTGAATTCCATTTCTCAGTAAATCTTCATATTTTGTTGCATTCAAATTATCAGCATAAAACTCGATATAAAAAATTGACTCATTCTTTATGGCACAAAATACATAAAATGGCCATCTTTCTTGAAAACCCCTTTGGCGAACTACATGACTGTTGTGTCTGTTGAAAATTCCATTTTTTTGTAAACTTGGCCTCATCTGTCCATATGATATTGTCAAGGAAATGTTCATCCTCTTGAGTCTTGACAAGTAACCATTCAAAGAATTCCACTCTACGAGGCAAATCAGTCTCTTTCAAATGTTGGACACAGTAGAATTTATAGGGATGCCATTTGTGCTTATTAAGAATGCGATAAATTGTCACGTAGGGTATACCTATCTCCCTTTCAGCCTCGTGCAGAGAAGCATTTGGAAATGCATTAAAAATCCCAAAACTGTTATGCCATTGTCATCATCATCCACTGCAGGCTTCCTACGAATGATTTTTAGACGAAAGGTTCCATTCAACCTACAGTTTTGTAGTAGTCGATTTATCACGTTATTATTCGGCTTCGGAAGTTGGGGATATCTTTCATAAAATACTGGCATGTTCTAGTTGCAATTCTATTGCAATCACCATGAATAATTAATAAATTCAAGAAATCTTCATTACTTTAATCTAATCTTGACATTTTCTATTATAATTAGTATCACAATCAGTCAAAACCACCAACGAAAGTTTGACGTTTCAAAATTGGATCATTTATTTTTCCAAAGCACACTATTAAAAATATTAATTTGCAATGTTCTTCTAAGGTACATATCAATTTCGAATTGAATGATTTGAGACTATTGAAAAAATAAATCGAAAAGAAATTGTATTCCGTAGTATAAAATAGATGTTAAATCTCAAAAATAAGTGATGAATACAAGGAAACCACGTCAGTTTCTGTTTAAAACAGTTTATCTCGAAAACGGTTCGAAATCGAAATAGCATTATCTGATTAAAGTCAATCTAAAATTGGATGTAGATCTCAAAAATGTGTAAATATAAGGGTGTTCCATTTGAAAAATTGACTTCCACTCCTTTTTTCATGTGAACAAAGTATCTGCATTTTTAAAGACCCTGTATGAGCAAATAAAAATATGACTCGAAGATCCTCATGGTATCACTCCACTCCATTTCGAATTTGATCGTCTTAGAGAGTTCAAGATTATCAGCGTTTATAAAAGTACATGTTTTGTAAAAAAAAATCGAAATTAATTTATTCTCTTAAACGGTAATAGATAGGTATAGGAAATAGTACATGAAGTTGTTGACAAGTAATAGGAAATCATAATATATTATATACAGGGTGTTCCATTTGAAAAATCAAAGTAGTCGCTACTTTATAGAAAAGCGGAACGCCGCAACATCTAAAATATTTTAGACGTGTAGATCATATTAATTTATGCATACTGTCAAATTTTCAGGTTGATCCGTTGTCTGGTTTGCCAGAAACGTCTAATTAACGCTCATCGTGAAAAGTCCTGTATTTCACTCATCCTATAAAGCTTTAGCCTTAAGAGAAGGAAAAGGTAATAGATAGAATTAGGTGAATGAAAGAATATCAATAGGAAGTATAATAGGTAGATTTTACCTAATGACAAATGGAAAAAGGTCAGCAAAGGAATGAAAAACGAAAGCATGGTACACAAGATAAAGAGGTTAGGTTGATGGAGTCGAAACAAACAAAGTGAAGCTGATCGAACGGAATGGAATTTTAATGACCATTGACGTGAAGTCATAGCTTTATTTTCTTCTGTGCGGACGTGCATACGAGTCAGCACGAGATCGTACGATGTGCGAATTCCGCAAACGAAGGCTCGTTTTATTTCTTACCAAAAACATTTTATATTTTAAGTCATGCTTACAGCGACATCTGTCGAGTAGATTCCCCAGCATTAATATTTCAAATATTGTGACCACTTTTACTTTTACAACAACAATTGGTATTGAAACGTTTAAAGCTTGTTAAATTTGCTTTTAAAAATGACTTCTGCCAAACAAAGTTTCTAAATTATTAAACGCTAAACAGCGCTTTATCAGTTATATTTCATAAAATTTTCCTGTCGTAATAGAAGAAAATAACAATCTGTTGATCATAAACCCAAAAGTAACAGTTTTGATGAATATTAAGTAAAATCTCCCAATGAATGTACTCAATTGATAACTGCGCTCACTTAATGATTTTGTAAATGTAAACATACTTTCTTTTCGATTCAATTTCATTGAATGGGATTAATCAACTGGCGCATTGTACAAATTAGACTCACTACGACGGCATTTGATAACGACGCTCTGTTTCAAGTGACAAAAAAACCACAATAGCGTCTACTTTACTTATTTTTCCGCCTGTACAAACAATATACCTATACGATTGCCGTTGATTGAACAGCCTGTGTATTATGAAATAAAAAATAGAACATCATCCAACAATAAAAAAGAATTAATGCCATTTAACTTTTACGCACAGTAAAAATGTAGTTATATGAGTTTTTATAAATAAATTAAAATACCAGAAGCTTATATACTGCAATTTCACTTGGAATGCAATACAAACTTTAATAAAAGGGTTCAAGAGATTGGAACAAACACTCGATGGCATTGTTACAAAATCGAACACGTATTGATTAACTATTATTTTCATCATTCTCAGGCATTAATTTAATTTGCTACCCAAGTAATAGGACTGAACTTATTTAGCACAATGCGTAATGACAATCTATCATTGTCACTCCTCATTGAATTACATTCAACATTGCCACATACTCTAATTTGATTTTCTAAAATAAATTTTAATTAATGTTGCAGTGACCTAACCATTATTGTAATAATTGAATTGTAATTACATTCCACAATATTAAAACTGAAGCGTAACTAAAGTATAAACCCTTAAATGGAAATTAAACGGCTTTTATTCAGAAATAACATAAACTCGAAAAATATTTTCGATGAAAATTACATTGCTGCATAATAAATAATATTTAAAACAAAATTTAATATATGTTTACTACACCAAAAACATTACTCTGAAGTATAAACGTAAAAAAAAACATTTTAGTAAACGTTACAATTAATTTTTATCAAAATAATATAAAATGGTTTGTATAAAACGGTTTGTGGTTTGTACTGCATAATTAAAGAAGTTGCACGATTAGTATTTGTCGACTTGATTGTATATAATTTTATGGTAATTTAATTCAGGTTGATGTTGGTGGTCCTAGCTTAAATAGTTTTGACAATTAAGGCTCTTGTAAATCTCGTACTGGGTATCAGGGAAAGTCGATTAGGGCAATCAATTACATTATATCAATCAATAATAGTTGTAATTTTAAGTCCAAGGAGGGCGATAATTTCCATAGATATTTAAACAGCTTAATATGTCTTGGTGTTAATTTCACTGATTTCATTTACAAAAATTAAAACAGAAGTTACTAACTAAAAACTAAGCAGAATTATACATTTGGGGACATGATTAACATTTAACGCATGTCATTCATTGTTTAATTTATTTTTTCTGAAACCGTCATTAAAATGAACAAATTTCGCCGCTAAGTACAATTGAATTAATAGCATTATAACCCTCTTTATTTTCCAACACATTTCATTTCATAATTGCAAAAATCCGGTTTCGCAATAGTTATTTATGTAACAAGTGTTAAAAGTGAGTGTTTATTACACGCGACGTGAGTTTGTCCAACGAGACCTTTAGGCTGATTTGAACACGTCTATGAACACTTTTGCACGAGTTGCATACAACATTTCTTTACGTCCATTAAAAAACACGGTTTTACTGAGTGGACATAAAGTGTTAGTAAATATATAAACTTTATAACAATGTAATATTTAATGTTTAATTATGATTGATTATCGTTGTTAGTCTGTTTTGCTGGATATTAAATGTTAAGATGTTTCACTTGCCAGTACAGTAATTTCCGGTGGGGTGTAAAAAAGCCTTCTTCGTTACTGTCATCCATATTTTCAATCTTTCTTATTTATGCTATAAAACTACTTGCACTTTTTTTTTCATTTAGGTACTTAAACTGACAAACCAGAATAACTTTTAATGAGTAGCTAAGAAATACGTTTTTTGTTATCTGTATCTGACTCCTGGTAAAAAAAATACTAAAATATAGCAATATAGTACGCATGAAAGAACCTTCGTACACTCGATCGTAACAAAGTGTGATTTTTATAACAATTTTAAATGAAAAGAAAAAATTTGATTGCTTGAAATTTAACTATTATGGTTTAGTAAGTATACAATGGAATAATAAAGTCTCTCTATTTAAATTCAACTACTTAAATATCAAGAATCTTAAAATCGTGGGCCTAAACAAACTTCAAACAAAATGGAAAATACGTGTCTACGGAAAATCCTAAAAGAGATAGATGGAATACTTCAGAGAAACCTATAACAAGGACGAAACAATCACGAACATAGCATTGGCAAATAATGGGGAGAAGAACTACATAAGTACAAATGAGATCTCAAAGGAAGAGATAGAGCAAGCGATAAAATTCCTAAAAGGAACAAAGCGGCTGGTTTGGATGATATAACAGGGCGTTACTACAAGCACGGATAGGAACGAACACGAAATTATCGCACCTCCTAATGAACAAAATATGGAAGGAGAGCTATAATCATTCTAAACACTACCAGTAAAATGTTAACGAGAATCATTTAAAAGAGACAACTCTAGCCACGATAAGGAGAACCAAGCGGGTTTTAGACCGATAAATGGGTGCATTGATCATATAATAACACTAAGGTTAATAATAGATGAAAGTAATGAATGACAAAAGGAAGATACTTCGATTTGTGACTTCATGAAAGCATTCGACAAGATAAACAGATGGATACTATGGCAGATACTGAAAAATACGGAATACCAACAAAGTACATTAGATTAATGAAATGTATGTTTGTGCTGCTGCTTACAAATGACGTTATTTAAGATAGTGTGCCGCAAAGTACGCTTTAAACTTAGCACTATGTTAAATTCCAAAAGAATTATAGTATTTATTACAAAAGTGTAATTTTTAATCTCAAGAGAGACTAAGATACTTTAGTCCCGACGTACATATGATAATTTTGGATGGCGTATCACAGGTGGGTTACACATATATTTTTGCAATATCATTAAAATGATTCATACTTATTACATAGCATCAAGGAAAATCCAGGAAAAACGAGTAATTCATACCTAGTAGGTAATCACTAAAAATGTAAAGGTAAAATTGCACAACTGATTTCAATGTGTGTTTGCGTATTTGCATCTTCCTTTGATTGGGGTGTTTACTAGGTTACAGCATGTCTTTGTTTACATATTTTTGATAGTGCGCTTATTTGATTGCTACTTTCATTGCTTACGTGGGGTTACGTGTTTAGGTGTCTGTATATGTGCTACTAAATTTTTGCATATTTTAGAAATCCTGGTATATTTTCCTGTTTGTTTAGGACGTTTGAATATTTGTTGTCCAGTTTTGTTGTTTTGGGGTTGCATGATTTTATTGTATATTTATTTATACGTTTACAGTGTTTGGACCAGTTGCAGAACTTTAGGACCAGTTGAGCTGAAAAACTTATTTAAGATTTTGAAACTAACTTTGCCAAAAGGACCTTAGATACGAAAATAAGCTTCAAGATGCAGGTTCAAGATGTTGAATTTAACCATAAGAACTTTAAGTCAAAAAGCCGCACGGAAACAAGGTGGCGGAAGAGGAAACAAGATGGAAGGAACACGCAGGCAACTTTTTAATAATAATGATTGTAGTTTTACGGTGGACGAACTGGTATATCTGGGTAGAATTTTTCTGCAGATGGTACACCTTTAATAAACATTTTCAAAAATTTTCTCGGCAATTTTTCCAAATTTTCCGAAAATCAATAAATTAAAAACACCAGAAAAGTGTCCTATAAAAGCATTAAAAAAATTTTCAGGGCAAAAATCGAAAAGTCTATAAAAACTAGTTGGCATTTTCAGCAATTCTTAATTAGGCATTTACGGTATTTATGTAACTATCTACAGAAATCGGTTGAAATATTTAGAACGTTTTTTAAGAACTGTATAACTGTGGATAGTTTTAAACCATAATATGATCATTATTAAATTATAATACACTATACGTTTAGGATTTGTTTTAAATATAAATTTGGAAAAATCGAATAAAGATATCTTGGGACTGTTAAAGACAAGTTTAAATTGTAGTGTTGGTAACGAAAAATATATTTCATATAAGATTTTCTTTTAAATCGCCCTTTCATTTTCATCGTATTTGAGATTTGTGATTTTTAATAACAACATTACATTCAGTTTTTCTTTTTCACAGCAACCTCAAAATACGCATTATTTGAAACTGATCTATTTTAAACAGAATATTTACAAAAATATTGAACGAACAGAAGTTCAACATAATAATCATTAACTGCATTTATTTAAAATTAACTCTTAAAGTACATACAGTATAAGAATAACTCGAGTGGGACTTGAACCTACGACCTCTACTTTGCTAGAATAGGGCTCTTCTAACTGAGCTATCGAGGAGGAGAGTCACACTCGTTTTTTAAACGTAAACTTATGTACTTCTCTAGTTATATAAGTAGTAAAAATTATAATACTTCGTAACTAATGAAGTACATGGAGTTTAAGTTTAAAACGAGCATGACTTGCCTCCTCGATAGCTCAGTTGGAGAGCCCTACTCTACCAAGGTAGAGGTTGTCAAGTCCCACTCGAGTTAATCTTTTACTGTATGTACTTTAAAAGTTAAATAAACGCAGTTAATGTTATATATATATATATATATATATATATATATATATATATATATATATATATATATATATATAATTATATATGTAATACATATAATGTTCAATTTGAAAAAAGTGAGAACGTCTGTCAATCGAGTTTCGACTTACCTTGCACACAAGATAGTTATTTTAAGAAACTACAAGAATGTGTCAATTATCCAAAAGAAAAAAAATATTTTATTATCTAGTCATGTGATTTTAATTATCTACACGAATCATGTACACGATTTAAAAGCCATTAAAAATATTACATAAAAATACCTCTAATTTCTAGAGCACTTAGTATAACCTACTATATGCTATACTATAGGAATAAAAAGGTTATAATGGTAAAATACAAAAACATACAAAGGGTTCCACAAAAGTTTAGTGTCTCCTGACATTTTGTCTCACCCTGTATTGTCTATAACTTTTGATCGAATCAATTTGGTTTTTTTAAATAACAAAACCGATGCCGTATTAAATGGACAGTAAATATGCATTTCATATTATATGACACATGTCAAAACAACAACATCCATGTACCTCCATACCTTCATCATATCAAGGTATTAGTAAAAATAAAGAGGATATTATGTGTCTTATTTACCTCGCACCTAAGCAAGTATAGAAAGATAATGACTAAATAAAATAGACTCAATTTAGAGCACCTGGTAACATCGGAATCCTTTTGATACATGGACAACTGCCAAACATGAGCCAAACGTATTACGTGTGTTAGCTTTGGCGTAAAATTGGAAATTTACTCTATAGATGACGGCTAAAATTTTTTTAAGTTCTTTTACATGTTTTTGTTCTTCTAGTAATATTTATATTCAACAATATAACTAATGCATGTTAGATTGTTGGTGTTTTGCCATGATCAGAAAAACAAAAAAGTAAGTCGTTAAACTCCGTCGGTTTGCCGTAGTCACCGTGGCGTGTAACTTCTTAATGCAAAAAATTACTGAACCAATTAACGAAACTTTGGGATATATTTAATAGTAATATAGCAAAAGAGTGAGAAAAATGAAAATAATTAGACAGAGTCTCGAAAGCTTGTTACCAGGCAATAGACATGAGAGTACACAGGACTCAACTGATTATTGCCAAATGAAAACAAGCATGAGAAGAAACCTGTCTAATTATTTTCTTTCTAATTTATTCTCACTCGAGTTATATTTTAATAGATTATTTCTGACTCATTCATTTAATTCAAACACATATTAAATACGTTTGTCAACACAAACAAAAGCTACACCGAAATATTTTCCGGAATAATCACCTAGTATAATAATGATAGGATCACCCAGTATAATAATGACAGAACTGGTCCTGACGTATACACGTGACTAGAAATAATAGATATTTATGTATTAAGGGCATAATCAGAAGATTATGGCTCGAGGGAAAAGCGGAGGGCTTTTATATTCCTGAGAGCCATAATCTACAATTATGCCCGTGGTACATACAATGTTTTATTTTATTTTGCACCATGAAACTGGAACAAAATATTAAAAAGATTCAGTATTTTCGGCAAGTTTTTAAATGCAAATGCAGTGAAATAAAGTCCACAGTAGGTTAATTTGTTGTTACTAAGATACTGTGATATTGCTAAATTGTTGCTAAGGTACTGTTTGTTTGTAAATAATTTGCATTCTAAAATGGAAGGTGAAAACGCAAAAACTTATTCACAAGAAATTTTAGATGAATTTGAGGCCGCCAAGGCAAAATAATTCAAGTAAATCGAAATATTTATACATAAAAGAGCACGAAAAGTTTTGCGCGTGGCGGAGCACAAAACATGTGTCCACAAAATGTGATCAAAAAGTTGTGATGGCATACTTGTCTCAAATGGTAAGGGATTGTATATATACATTAGTCAATTATCTCTATTCAATAAATATCTATTTCTGCAGTCAAAGATCTATAAGCCGTCGTCACTGTGGTGTTTATATTCTAAATTGAAAAAGATGTTCAAGTTGAAGGAAGAAGTTGATATATCTCGTTTTTCCATGCTCACAGAATTCATGAAGAATAATTCTGTAGGTGATCAAGCTAAAAAGTCCTATGTATTGCAACGGCATCAAATTGAAGAATTAATGTTGAAGGCGCCTGATCATACGTACTTGTTAGTTAAGGTATAACGATTTTAGCTTTTTTTCCAATTCTCATTATAAAAATTATTGTGTTTTATAGGTTGTCACAGCCTTTGGTATTTTTGGAGCATGTCGCCGCGAAGAACTGCACAGGACGTAACAACTGAGGGATCAGTGCTATTAGTGAAGATCAAAAAAACCAAAACTTATACTTCGAGGTAATTTACAATTGTACCAAGCGATGGATTGGTTGATTACGTCTCTTTGTACCGAAAATATGCAGCATTACGACCGGAACATACTAAAATTGACAGCTTGTTTTTATCGTATCATAATGGCAAATGTAGTGCTCAGACTGTTGGGAAAAACACCTTAGGCAAATGCCGAGGATAATAGCAGAGTTCCTCAATCTAACGGATGCCCATAAGTACACAGGGCACTGCTTTCGCAGGAGTGCGGCGACGATCTTTGCAGAAAGCGGATAAAGTAGCCGAATCATATGTAGAGAATTCTCTGCAAAATAAAATTAAAATTGCTCAGAACATTACTGGTACAGCAGCTATAAGTATACCACAAAACGGCGAAGGAACTGTCAACTTTGGTGTTGGCTCATCTGGAGTTACAATTTCAAATCCATCCAACTGTATTTTCAATTTTTATAAAGAATAAGTTTCATTACTATTATTTTTATTAATAAAGGTTGTATAATAAGGTTGTTTCAATAATTCTTTCAACTTACGTGACATATCATGTCATGTGTTTGCTGTCAATCATGCTGCTTAGCAACAATGACATTTCCGTGCTATAAAGACCACATTACGCCCGCATTTGGGGGCGTATAAAGAACATTATGGTGGCAAAATAAAATAAAATCCTTTATGGGCTTTAAAAAACGTCAAAACATAATCATGTTGTATCAAAAATGGAAATGATAAAAATTAGTATATATAGAGCATGTTTCAAAATAGTTTTCATTGAGTTTTATAATCTGCAAATAAAAAATTTATAAATTTTGTCAACAGTATTTATTTTTAACAATATATCTTTCAAATATATAGAGTGGCCCATATGTAATTTTTTTATTAAGGGTAAAATGTATACAAAAAACTTACAGGTAAAAAATAAAGAAGGCCAAGTTTTCACATCCTAATTGAAAGTCATATTTCACTCATTTTGCGTATTATTTTCCTTCTTGAAGGTTGAATAATATTTAAAATTATCGAGAGAAAGAAGTTAACTGGTCGGAACTTATAACTTTAAAACCACATAAATTTTATTATTATTTAAACCTTTGCTCGATTGTTTTATTCATTGTTTTAATTATTTATTTCCGTTATGACATATCGGATTATCTTTAATCGAACAATATTTGTTAGTAGGTTTGTATTTTGATATAATCATTTATAAGTATGTGCAATCCTCATGACTTGTTGACAAATTTGATTTACTAATAACAGTTTTAATTTTCCTTTACCCCACCCTAATTCTTCCAATAATCTGATAAGGATATTATAACACGTGGCCCAAATTGGTGGGGATCTCGGAAACTACCAAAGATAGAAAAAACGGTTTCACACAATTATGTTGTCGATTGAGGCTTGATTTTAGCAGGTTTGTAAAATATACTGAAAAAATCGAAATATTTCAATTTCGAAAACATGCTGTAACTTGTTTATTTTTTAAAATCCGTGTAACTAGCAACTTTGTATGCAAAGTATGCCCAACTGCTTAGAATTTATTTTGCACGTTTCGGTTTTCTGGGAACATCAACTATTTTTGTGACGGTACTTATTTTTCAACATTTTTGTTAAAAAAAGTTAAAGTTGTCACTTTTTAAGAAATCGTGTATAAGATTTGAATATGAGTTAACAATTAGACAGATGTTATTGATTTATTACTATGTTTTAAAAAATGTTAATTGATTTCCATTCGTTTTGGTTTTATTATGCGTTGTTCTATTATGCAACTGTGCAAAGAATTATTTTATTTTTGCCCTTTTTTTAATCTTAAATTAAGCTTCTTAGCAAAGTGTGATTCATCCCTAAACACGTAAATTTTGCTTTACTTGATGAAAAATCCAATATGGCGGCCATACGAAAAAAGGTTGATCATGGTTCCAGAAAATCAAAGCGTGCAAAATATTAGGGTGGCCCATAAAACATTTCGTTTTTTTAGAGTTTCTTATTGAGCCCTTCTGCTCCTATCTAGAAAACATTTATATGTTAATACTATGCAGTATTAAAAGCAAATCAAGCAGACGAATGTGCCCGTCTAATTTTCTTCTGGTATTCGTTTGTTTCTAACTAGCAATAAACGTCGAAATGGGTCATTACTGGAAACAAAACGTTTCTGCACCCGCCGCAGTTAAAAAATATGCGAAGTGGGAGGAGAAGGAATAGTGAACATTCGTACGGCGCAGCGCTGGTTTCGTAAATTTACTGGCGGTGATACAAGTCTTAAGAGGAAACAAGGTTCTGGTCGACCCAACTCGTAAAGTAACGCTGAACTTTGTTGAAGCAAATTCATCGATAAGTACCCGTAAGTTGTCAGCAGAACTTGGGTATTCCAAAAAAACCGCAAGACGCCATTTGAATCAACTTGGAAAATCCTATAGATGCTGTAGAGGAGTTCTTCGCGACTTTTTTTTAGAAGGGTGGATAGAGGGATAATGAATTGCCAATAGATGCCTATGAACGGCTACCTTAAATTTTCTCATATCACTAGTGAGAGGAACGCAGGAACTAGGAGATCATTCCAGAGTTTAGAAGCCGTGTAGGAAAATGTGGATTGCGCCCGTTTGGTACGACAAGTGGAGATTTGCACTGCATACTGATGATTTGAATGAGCGAACTGAGTGTTTCACGCAAAGATAGCCCGAGATGGTATCTCAGCACTAGCAGAAAGGCGAGTTCAGGTTTGATCAACTGATTTCCAACCCTTGGAATCAACGTTTCTTTAAACGGATCGTTACTTACGATGAAAAGTGGATTTACTTCAATAATCCTAGCACAGAAAATCAGTGGATTACTGTTGGGCAACCTGCATTGCCGGTTCCCAAACGAGAAAGGTTCAAAAGGAAGGTTATGCTTTGTGTATGGTGGAATTTTGAAGGGGTTATTCACTTTGATGGGCAGACGATTGATGCTAACCTTTACAGTCAACAGTTGGATAGGATGCATGATGTTCTAAGTCGGCGTTACCCTGGATTGGTGAAGAGAGGACGGGCGATTTTGCAACAAGACAACGCCAGACCTGATACAGCAACTGTAGCTCAACAAAAAATTAGGGAATTGAATTTAGAGCTTCTTCCTCTTCCAACTTATAGCCCGAACTTCCGATTATCACTTATTCCGATCGATGGCGCACTTCCTTCGTGGACGGCATTTTACAAGTGTTGAGGAAGTTGAAGCTACATGCCGAGAATTCTTTAATTCCAAACACGCTACATGGTACCGTCGTGGCATTGAAGATATTGCGGAAAGATGGCGAAAGCTATTACTTTACAATGGTTTATACTTTAGTGAATAACAATTTTCATTTGTTATTTTATCATTAAATACAGTTTTTCTTAAAAAAACATTTTTTATAGGCCATCCTAATAAAATCTAAGCAGATGGGTGTATTCTACATAAAATATTACTTCAGAAATGTTTTTTGACAAATTTTAAAAACAAGTTACAGCCCGTTTTTGAAATTGCAGTATTTAGGTTTTTTTCAAAATACCTGAAAACGTGAATAGCTAGAACCATGCCAAAAAAGCGTTAACTTACAAACATAATTGTCTGAAGCTTTCCCCATTTAACCGTTTTTCTATTTCTGGTAGTTCCCGAGATCCCCATACATCCATCACCAATTTGGGACATATTGTATCATTTCACAGAAAAAAATGAATAACTACTTCACGACACCCACAACAAATATATAAATTACAAAACAGACAAAGTGAAATATTAAATCCTGAAAGGATGTACTAAAAATCTATTGAAAAACTTTATACGAAAGTTGTAAACACATTCACAAGTCAAAACCTGGACACACTAATTAAAGACTTAGTAAAAATGCTTTGCCTGTAGACAGTTTTCTATGATGTTATTTTCAAAACCGGCTTAATAATATCTAATTTATTAAAGATTTAGTTATTAATCAGTTCTATAAATAATACATCGTAGTATGCTATATTTTTAAATTCTATTATTATAGCAGACTTATTCGTTGCGTTCCCATATTTTATAAATTTTGTTGATATTAAAGGTGGGGAATTTGATACAAATTACAAGCACTCCTTATGTCAAAAATAACTGTCAAAATACTTAATATTACACCATAAAATTTATACCGCGTGTAGGTGATAAACCAATGTATAGCATGATATATTTTGTAATAAAAATTTGATTTTTAGAAAATTCACAATAAATTGCCAAAGTACGGCAATTTTTTTGAGAAAGAAACACTTTTTTTTCGAGATGATAATCAACTTACAGTTACCATCATACCGTACATACGAATTGGTATTAATGATTGCCCAACGTAGAATCAGATTGAACTTGAAATGAAAGAGCAGTTCTTGACATTAGCAAGAACAAAAATGGCGGTATATTTCAAATATTTTTTGCTGTTATTGAAAGTTCAATGCATCTCTAATAGATGGCACTCTTCCGACATGAAGTTGGTGCATTTTAAAATGACAAAAGTGCTATTCATATAAAGCTTGTAGATTATGAACAATTTCAACTTTTGGTTTTATAAGAACTTGTGGCAACTTATCACTTCAATACAGACATAGACTTTATAATATTTTGGTAATACAATGAAAGGGGTATAATCCACAATGATGTGTGTTATTGTTCATACTGAATATTATACCTGTTGCTTATTCAGGTACAATTTTCACATTGTATATCCAACAGGCAATGTGAGACATTGCGAGACACGACGAGCTCGGAATGTCAATTTCCGACAATAAGCATTCCACTTTTTCTTCAGTACAGTTACTGCTGGCTGGAAAAGTATTCCTGCCTAATGACTTGCAAATGTTGAGGCTACTATTACGACCGAATGGAGAAAACAGTAGTTTGGTATTTATGAATATGAATTTTGTCATCGTAGCGATATGGAGGTGCTTTTATAGTGGTCTGGAGCGGTGACAGGTACCTTACTGAGGAACGTGGACACCATGTAATAAATACATGATTCATACTCTTACCGATACTAAATAGTACTTTATTGCTTCATTAGTTTACTTTAATTAATATACACACAAGAAACAATGTATTCTAGAAAACTATTATGTCGTGATACAAGATGTGCTTCTGGTACTTGGAGCTTTCTTCTTGGTTTCTTTGACCCTCGTTTTCCTTTTATTTTGCGCTTCCATGATGTGTGGAGGGTCAATACATTGCAAACCTCGTTTCAGATTACCTCGTATTATTTCTGTCATATTCGTTTCCCAAAATCTATCGTCAGGTGCAATCCTTTCTATATACATACATTTCTATATACATTTATAAAAACAACAAAGTTACTAATTTCACGTTGAGTAATATGCCCTTAGGATAAAACATTTTTCATAAGCACACATGAAAACACAAAAATGCAATGCAATTTCTAACCGGGTAATAATAATTGTGATTCATCTTTAATGATAAAGTACCATTTTTATATTCAAGGCATACTTGGTATTGTTCTTGCAGCTTCTTCTAAACTGATACCGAAATTTTCTATAAACATTTAACTTCGACAATCTCACGTTCGCCAATCAAACCTAATGAAACATTTGTTCCCCAAGCATCTTCAGCTATCATTTCCGTCATAGGTTTATCGTTATCTGATAACTCATCTTGATGTTGTAAAATAATGGGCGATTGGGGTAAAGGCGCAGTACTCACAGAAGCACTATACATAATGAAGTTATTTACATAAATAAAGATAATAATGAAATAATACCCAAGAAGCGTAGGTTTTTCACGATTGCTTTTTTTCAACCAAAGTTGAAGTTCGCTTTGTTCTATTCGTAGAAATTTTCTGGCGGCTGAGACAGGTTTTAGTCTTAGGCATTTTCCTCCTCGTATTCAATGTAGAACTAGATACAAAAATTAAGACGTTAACACGTTACATTAATTTACATTGTATATACTTCACTCATCCTATAAAGCAGAAGTTATAAACGGCTTCAGCCTTAAAAAGACTGTTTTTAAGAGAAGGAAAAGGTAATAGATAGAATTAGGTAAATGAAAGAATATCAATAGGAAGTATAATAGGTAGATTTTACGTAATGACAAATGGAAAAAGGTCGGCAAAGGAATGAAAAAACGAAAGCACGGAGTACACAAGGTAAAGAGGTTATATGGAGTTGAAACAAACAAAGTGAAGCTGATCGAACGGAATAGAATTTTAATGACCATTGACGTGAAGTCATAGCTTTATTTTCTTCTGTTACGTCCGCACACGAGTCAGCACGAGATCGTACGATGTGCTAATTCCGCAAACGAAGGCTCGTTTTATTTATTACCAAAAACATTTTATATTTTAAGTCATGCTTAATATTTAATATTTCAAATATTGTGACCACTTTTACTTTTACAACAACGATTGGTGTTGAAACGTTTAAATCTTGTTAAATTTGCTTTTAAAAATGACTTCTGCCAAACAAAGTTTCTAAATTATTCTAAACGCTAAACAGCACTTTACAACTAATCAGCTATATATCTCGTAAAATTTTCCTGTCGTAATAGAAGAAAATAACAATCTGTTGATCATAAACCCAAAAGTAACAGTTCTGATGAATATTAAGTAAAACCTCCAATGAATGTACTCAAGTGATAACTGCGCTCACTTAATGATATTGTAAATGTAAACATACTTTCTTTTCGATTCAATTTCATTGAAGGGGATTAATCAACTGGCGCATTGTACAAATTAGACTCACTACGACGGCATTTGATAACGACGCTCTGTTTCAAGTGACAAAGAAGAACCACAATAGCGTCTACTTTACTTATTTTTCCGCCTGTACAAACAATATACCGATACGATTGTCGTTGATTGAACAGCCTGTGTATTATGAAATAAAAAAATAGAACATCATCCAACAATAAAAATGAATTAATGCCATTTTATCTTTTACGCACAGTAAAAATGTAGTTATATGAGTTTTTTATAAATAAATTAAAATACCAGAAGCTTATATACTGCAATTTCCCACTTGGAATGCAATACAAACTTTAATAAAAGGGTTCAAGAGCTTGGAACAAACACTCGATGGCATTGTTACAAAATCGAACACGTATTGATTAACTATTATTTTCATCATTCTCAGGCATTAATTTAATTTGCTACCCAAGTAATAGGACTGAACTTATTTAGCACAATGCGTAATGACAATCTATCATTGTCACTCCTCATTGAATTACATTCAACATTGCCCGCATACTCCTAATTTGATTTTCTACAAATAAATTTTAATTAATGTTGCGAGTGACCTAACCATTGTTGTAATAATTGAATTGTAATTACATTCCACAATATTAAAACTGAAGCGTAACTAAAGTATAAACCCTTAAATGGAAATTAAACGGCTTTTATTCAGAAATAACATAAACTCGAAAAAAATATTTTCGATGAAAATTACATTGCTGCATAATAAATAATACTTAAAACAAAATTTAATATATGTTTACTACACCAAAAAACATTACTCTGAAATATAAACGTAAAAAAAAAAACATTTTAGCAAACGTTACAATTAATTTTTTAGCAAAATAATATAAAAATGGTTTGTATTAAAACGGTTTGTGGTTTGTACTGCATAATTAAAGAAGTTGCACGATTAGTATTAGTCGACTTGATTGTATATAATTTTTATGGTAATTTAATTCAGGTTGATGTTGGTGGTCCTAGCTTAAATAGTTTTGACAATTAAGGCTCTTGTAAATCTCGTACAGGGTATCGGGAAAGTGGATTAGGGCAATCAATTACATTATATCAATCAATAATAGTTGTAATTTTAAGTCCACGGAGGGGCGATAATTTCCATAGATATTTAAACAGCTTAATATGTCTTGGTGTTAATTTCACTGATTTCATTTACAAAAATTAAAACAGAAGTTACTAACTAAAAACTAAGCAGAATTATACACATTTGGGGACATGATTAACATTTAACGCATGTCATTCATTGTTTAATTTATTTTTTCTGAAACCGTCATTAAAATGAACAAATTTCGCCGCTAAGTACAATTGAATTAATAGCATTATAACCCTCTTTATTTTCCAACGCATTTCATTTCATAATTGCAAAAAATCCGGTTTCGCAATAGTTATTTATGTAACAAGTGTTAAAAGTGAGTCCATTAAAAAACACGGTTTTACTGAGTGGCCATAAAGTGTTAGTAAATAAATAAACTATATAACAATGTAATATTTAATGTTTAATTATGATTGATTATCGTTGTTAGTCTGATTTGCTGGATATTAAATGTTAAGATGTTTCACTTGCCAGTACAGTAATTTCCGGTGGGGTGTAAAAAAGCCTTCTTCGTTACTGTCATCCATATTTTCAATCTTTCTTATTTATGCTATAAAACTACTTGCACTTTTTTTTTCATTTAGGTACTTAAACTGACAAACCAGAATAACTTTTAATGAGTAGCTAAGAAATACGTTTTTTGTTATCTGTATCTGACTCCTGGTAAAAAAAATACTAAAATATAGCAATATAGTACGCATGAAAGGATCTTCGTACACTCGATCGTAACAAAGTGTGATTTTTTATTACAATTTTAAATGAAAAGAAAAAAATTGATTGCTTGAAATTTAACTATAATGGTTTAGTAAGTATACAATGGAATAATAAAATTTCTCCTATTTAAATTCAACATTCAACTACTTAAATCTCAAGAATCTTAGAATCGTGGGCCCTAAACAAACTTCAAACAAAATGTAAAATAAGTGTCTAAGGAAAATCCAAAAAAGAGATAGATAGAATACTTCAGAGAAACCTATAACAAGGACGAAACAATCACGAACATAACATTGGCAAATAACGAGGGGGGGGGGAGAGAAAGAGAAGAACTAAACATAAGTACAAATGAGATCTCAAAGGAAGAGATAGAGCAAGCGATAAAATTCCTAAAAAGGAACAAAGCGGCTGGTTTGGATGATATAACAGGGGCGTTACTACAAGCAGGGATAGGAACGAACACGAAATGATCGCACCTCCTAATGAACAAAATATGGAAGGAAGAAGAATACCTGAAGAATAGGCAACAGGGTCGATTATTACAATTTTCTAAAAAGGAGACAAAACGGAGTGTAGTAACTGGAGAGCTACAATCATTCTAAACACTACCAGTAAAATGTTAACGAGAATCATTTAAAAGAGGCAACTCTAGCCACGATAAGGGAGAACCAAGCGGGTTTTAGACCGATAAATGGGTGCATTGATCATATAACAACTCTAAGGATAATAATAGATGAAAGTAATGAATGACAAAAGGAGCATACTTTGTGACTTCATGAAAGCATTCAACAAGATCGACAGATGGATACTATGGTAGATACTTAAAACATACGGAATACAAACAAAGTACATTAGATTAATGGAATGTATGTTTGTGCTGCTTTGCTTGCAAATGACGTTATTTAAGATAGTGTGCCGCAAAGTACGCTTTAAATCTAGCACTATCTTAAATCCCAAAAGAATTATAGTATTTACTAATTAACGAAACAAAATCAATTTCGATTTCATGATATTAACAAAAATGGGATTTACTAATATAGTACACACCAAGGGACAAAGGTGTAATTTTTAATCTCAAGAGAGACTAAGAGGTACTTTAGTTCCGACGTACATATACTAATTTTGGATGGCGTATCACAGGTGGGTTACACATATATTTTTTGCAATACCATTAAAATGATTCATACTTATTACATAGCATCAAGGAAAATCCAGGGAAAACCAGTGATTCATACCTAGTAGGTAATCACTAAACATTTTAAGGCAAAATTGCACAACTGATTTATTTCAATGTGTGTTTGCGTATTTGCATCTTCCTTTGTTTGGGGTGTTTACTATGTTACGGCATGTGTTTGTTTATATGCGCTTGTTCGCGACTATATTTTTGCGTGTTTTAGAAACCCTGGTATATTTTCCTGTTTGTTTAGGACGTCTGAGTATTTGTTGGCTAGTTTCGTTGTTTTGGGGGTTGCATGATTTTATTGTTTATTTATTTATATGTTTTACAGTGTTTGGACCACTAGATATTTTATTCACCTGTGAACTTTGTGAATACTAAGCACTTCCAAAACCTGTTTTAACCTGTTGTACACAGAATTGCGTGTACATTAAAATTTAATTACACCACAAGAGCGCATTCCAAGCTTTAGGCTAATTATATCACACGATAATGCTGGTCGAAGCCTCAATGGGGATTCAGTAGAACCCCAGCTGTTCGTTAAGGAGTTATGCCACATTAACCCTTATACAGACTTCCATGACGTTGTATAGGTTTTTCGGACAAAAGCACGTTGATGGCTTAAAATCGAAATGTGTTTCTTAGTAAGAAGTTACTGCATAACGTAATGATGAGTCATCATGACTGAGCCAGAACTCTGTAATTTTTAAAATACAGCACATGATGACGTTGCAAACCGTGAGACAACTTCTCATTATACCACAAGATGACAGTAGCTATATCAAGTAGTACCCTGATATAGAACGTTGGAAATGGGGCCGAGCTGTTAGAAATGGTGCCATCACTCGAGCCCCATACGCAGGAAATCGGGGCCAGGCGGAGCCTCAACTTTTGGAAATCGGGTGTAGTGTGAGAAATGGGCCCTGACAGAGCCCCAGTTGCTACAAAGTGTCCCAGTAAATGGTATGTTAACTTCTAATTATACCACAAAAGACCTTACACTTACTTCTAATTTACTTCTAATCCAAACAGCGTTTGGGTCCATGAAGAGGGAGCGAGAGCGAGAGCGAGTGAGAGGGAGAGGGAGGGTGATGGAGAGGTAGAGGGAGGTAGACGGGAGAGGTAGAGGGAGGTAGACGGGAGAGGTAGAGGGAGGTAGACGGAGAGGTAGAGGGAGAGGGAGAGGGAGAGGAGAGGAGAGGGAGAGGGAGAGGAGAGGGAGGGAGAGGAGGGAGAGGGAGAGGGAGAGGGAGAGGAGAGGGAGAGGAGGGAGGAGAATGAGAATGAGAGGGAGATGGAGAGGAGAGGAGAGAGAGAAGAGGAGAGGAGAGGGAGGGAGAGGGAGGAGAGGAGAGGAGAGGAAGAGGAAGAGGAAGAGGAAGAGGGAGAGGGAGAGGGAGAGGGAGAGGGAGAGGGAGAGGGAGAGGGAGAGGGAGATTTCCTCCAATGTAATAAAAATTGCTCTTTTCGGTGCATTTGTACAATGTTCTCAGTGGATATCTGTTAAAAAATAGCAAATGCCACAATTAGTAATCTCGTAATTTCAAGTTAGCACAAACTGCCATTGGATTTGCAGTTTTGGTCAAGCATCTTATCTATTTTTACCTCAAAAAAAATAGCGACCTCAATATTAAAATACCAACATCAGTTTAAATAGGACCCTAATAAGATCTTAGCCAAATTTCAAATTAAACACTGTTATGCAGACAACCTTCATCTATTCCTTCAACTTCTTCACGAATTTTGACTTTGAGTTCCTCGATTGTACCTGGACGACTCGCAAACACTTTGGCTTTTAAATATCCCAACCGGAAAAAATCGGGTGCCGTTAAGTCGGGGGACCTCGAAGGCCAAGGCAAATCTCCGAATCGGATGTTACTGTTATAGCGCGGTTATTTTCATCCTCAAAAAAATATGGACCAATAATACCAAAAGATCCTACTCCACATCACACAATAACTTTTGGATTATGGAGGTTCTGTGTAAAGATTTCACGAGGATTTTCATTTGACCAGTATCTAAAATTCTGTTTATTAACCATGCCGTTCAAATAAAAATTTGCTTCGTCGCTCATTACGAGACTGTGAATTGCTCCTTGATGTAAATCCAAAAATTCTTGACAAAATGCTAACCTTGCTTCTTTATCTTGATTGGTAAGGTGCTGTGCCATTTGGTATTTATAGGGATGAAATTTTAAATCCCTTTGAAGAATTCGATATAACCTTCCCTTTGATATTCGTAGTATAAGGGTTTGTCGATTAGCAGACCTTTTAGGACTTCTCGTAAGCGCAATTCTAACTCTTTTAATATTTTATGGTGTACGAACTGTTCTTCGACGTCCAGGCTTCTTCAAATTTTGTACAGAACCACTTTCACGCCAATGACGAACCCATAACTTAACAGTTTTACGATTTGGCGCGTGATCCCTATTGTTGTTATTAAACTGACGCCGGAATGCACGCCTAACTTCTTCTATCGAATTGCTTCTTATGTAAGTTTCTACACAAAACACACGTTGTTGGACTAAGTAATCCATGAAAGTTCAAACGTATGTTGAAATAATTATTGATGAAAACTAAGAAACTTCTCGTAGTAAAATGACGTTACACGAAATTATTAATTTATAACTTATTTGTGACAGGCGCCTACCTGTTTAATAATTAACTTAAATCCCAAAGACTACAGAAGATAATCCCACAGAGAACAAGTTATTTAGTTATCTCGTAGGGAATTTATTAATAAAATAAAATGGGTAGTCGATTATGGGGAACCCTGTATGACTTGAATGAGTCGACTGCCTATTTAATTCTATCAGGTAATCACCTTTCTAGCTTTTAGCCAGTCAGCTTTTGTGGCACCCAAGCCCCCAGTTTGTAGCTTGTCAGGCAATTGATTTAATAGTGGTTCCGAAACAGGAAAGTGTACACGAAGAAGTTCGGTCATGAATGTTACTTATCGAGCACTGAGGTTCTTTGGACAGTATTCTGTACAGTATTGCACTCTCCGGAGTCTTTTCCATCTCTTCACAGTACATCCCCCAGGATGCCGTTTGAGTCTTTCTCTGTTGTATTCAGTGAGGGGTGTTCTGTAGGTCTCCCATCGCCTGTACTTTTAGCCCTATTAAATAGTCCTCTTGGATCTTTTCTCTGTTCCGTAGTTCTTGAGTCCACCATGAGACTTATATAATTGATACCCTTACGGTCTAAATCTGAGTTGTTATGAACCGAAACGTTGATTCCCGGCAAGTGACGATTTAGGTCACCCAATTCGTTTTGCGCGGGTTTCGATAGTGTTAGATCACTTTGATTATTACCTGTGACTTCAAACTATACGTGTCTGTGGTCTGAATAACTTTCTTCATCAGATACATGTCAGTTCTTAACAAACGTAGCCATAAATTAACTGGCTATTGTTATACCAATTACCTCATTACTACGCCGTGTTACGAAGGTAGGTTTGTTTCACTTATTCATTTTTTTCAAGTTATGTTCCATAGTGAATTGTAAAATTGACTCACCTCTGCAATTGGTGTTGCTGTTACCTCAAATTGAGTGTGTTTATTTGGCATGCTCATGCAGGCAACGGCTCTACTTCTACAGAGAGAAAATGTATGCATGTTTTTTCATAAAAGGTGTTCTTATTAAAAAGTCCAGTTTAACAAATCTATTAATTTACGTAAACTTAAGGCCTAAATCACTACGACGTTGTAATTTTTTATTCTTGATGTTCGAGTCGGCCGATTCGAATTTTTATATTCTGCGGCGTTTGGACGTGAAAACGTTATCGTCCTTTAGGTTTAAAAACTAGTGCAAAAGGATTAATTACGATTTTAAAATGTCTGTAGATCGACCATGAATGTTACACCACTTTGACTTTATAATAAAGGATTTCTAGACTTAGGTTGTAAAAAGCTCACATTAATTTAAATTTATTTTTCATTTTTTAAAGTATTTTGTGAAAAAAACAGGAGCATGTTTTAAATAACCCTCATTTAAAGTTTATCTCAATTTAAATTTTTAATTTCAAGTGTAGCTATTTTTGATCGTGGTCTTAACTGCAATAGAAAATGTTCTAAGTTCAAGTGTTAAAATAAGTATCAAAAGCATTAATTGAATAAATGTAAATATTTATCCTTTTTTAATTAATTATACTAAATCAATAAACACGTTTGTAGCTAAGTTATGTTAAATTGCGTTAGTGGAATTTTTGTAAATCTAATAATCATTACGTCACCGTTTATATTTAAAGTATAATAAAATGAAATTAAAATCCAAAATGCAATTTTTCTTGCGGTTTACATTAGACAATCAAGCGCCAAGCATCAGGTAAAGGAATATTAATGATACTAACAACGTGCTTACAAAATATCGATTTAGAATCACTACACTCTTCAACAAACCATTGCACATTAATCAATTGCGTAACTGCTATTGTTTACTAGCTTAAATGAAATATAAATACATTAAAATTTCGTTTCCGCATTTACTTGGACGATGATATCAATCTAGTTGTAATGCGTACGAAACCGTTTATAATAAACCGGTAACTGAAAGTGGTAACGTACAGGGGTAAGATATAAGAAACGTAAAGAGCACGTGCTTGTAGATGAGGGAATGGGAAACACGCATTTATGTAAAATGCTACACATGTTTTTCACTCTATAGAAAGCAGATGTTGTGCATTTAGGCGCCAGTGGATCACCGCAAATGACAAACTTCAGATTTAAATATCCCAATAATTTATGCAACGGTAATGACAATGGGGTCATTGAAACGTTTCTACATATCCGATTGATCTAGGTAATTGCATATAAAGTATTTGTCGTAACCATAATAATTTATTCTTGTGTAAAAAAAATCAGTAGAGATTAGCACACACGAGACATTTGATAGTTGAATGTTCTTTAATTTATTTCACTAGCAAATACACCTTATTTCGTAAATTAATGAGGTTAAACAGTTATTGGACTTTTTTAAAATTTCAAGTTATTTTGAAAAGTATTCTTCAGTATTTTTCTTGGAAGCGGATATACCTAAGCCATCATTTATAAGGTGTACTTTGTGGTTTTTATACACAGCTATAATTAAAAATAACTACAACCATTCGTTTATTTCAAAAGAGTGAAGTTTTAAGGTGCACTTTTAATTCTAGGTTTTAAATTTAGATTTTCCTAAATAAAAGGAAACTGAAAGAAAAATTTTTATTCGTTATTAAAATTGTTAGTGTGGCTAGTGGTTCATGTATTAACTTCCATTATAGCTAAAATGGTAAATTGTTTAAGAACTGCTACAAAGAAAGGAGCTGTTATTATTGTAAAAAATAAGTAACTCAACTTCAATCTCTTACTTAGTTTTATGTTTATATCAGTTCTAGTATTATTAAACGTAATGGAACAGAAGTACACGGTTTTCCATAAGGTATAAATACTACAGTGACACTGACATTTTAATCCAGAGGCGTATATGTAATTTTTCCCCGACCCGAAAAAAGAATCAAAACAGGCGTTACAAATCTTGATTGCCAATTTAATAACAGATAAGTGAATAATGAAAATTCGTCGGTAATTATATTATAGTACGTTTTTCCTTCCACTCTACATATACATACAGGGTGATCAACTTAAACTGCGGAGTTCGATAACTCCGTTACCTTGAGAGTTACGAAAAAAAGTTTTAAATAAAAGTTATAAAGTCAAGCAGCACATTTTAAAATTATTTAATAATATACAGGGTATTTCATAAAGTCATAGCATATCAAATTTGCTTTTTTAATGGAACACCCTGTATATTCTGTCAAATTTCAATTAGGTTCATTTTTCCTATTACAATGATAAATGTTTTTACTAGGTTCTACAGGGTATTTTTAAAGATATGACCATTTTTATGTGAAAATCGTAATGAAATAGTCATCCAATATTATTTAAAATAAACAATTGAGGGCTAATTTCTCACGGGAAAAATAATTTCGTGATAGTTTTGTTAAAACTTATCACTTTGTGATAACTTTTGTTTTTTGTACAGGGTGATCCAAAACTCACACCCATGATTATCTCAGTTATTTTAAATGGAACACCATCTATTCTATATTATCTCTGAAAAGTACTTAAGTAATACTTCTTAAGCATTTCCTATACCTAAATCTTACAGTTATTGATTTATTTAGATTTTTAAAAATAAAGGCGGCATTTTTGGCATAACTTCAAATTTTTATTTTTTTCATGATTGCAATGTATATTTAATCAGCTTTGTATCAATACTATTATTGTCAGGTGAAAAAGACATACATCAAGTATAAACTATTGCAAATAAAACCAGAAATTGTTTACCACAACTAGGTATAACAGAGACTAAGAGTAACAAATGAAACAAAATTTTTAAAAATGAGGAGCAAAATAATATTTAGGTAACAAAGCTTTGATCTGGACATTAAAACATTGTACATTGAGCAAAATACATACCTGCACTTTACCGAAACACTGTGTTTCATCGACCGACAATCGTTTTGTTGACGACATATACGTTATGAAGCGGGTGAACCTAAACTTTTTAACTAGTATTTCATCACTCGACGATCGTTTCATTGCCACCACATCGTCATCAGGAGGTTGAACTTAAATCAGTTTAATCATAGTGACCAACAGTGTATCGATGAAGTGGTATTTATAATTAACTGGTCAAAGTGGCCTCCCATTACATTTAAACAATGTTGTAGCCGATCTTCAAATTTTCTACTTACATTTCTAGCCACTGGGATACTAATGTTTCGGAAAACTACGCTAATTCGATTTTTCATGTTCTCTAAAGCAGTTACCGGTAATTTAGATACTTCATTTTTCACATACTCCCTCAGAAAGAATATACTATTGTTAGATCAGGCGATCTTGTAGGCAAGTGGAAACTGATCGTGTAGTTGACCGTGATTCAGTGCGTTATTATGTATGGGAGCCCCATCATGTAAATACCACACGTACTGACGTATACGCAGGGGATGTTTTTAAGAAGCACAGGCAACTGATTTTCCAGAAAATCTAAATAAACTTCATCGTTTACCGTTTACTCGAAAAAATATGGTCAAATCACGAAATCACCAAGAATACCACCCCAAACATTTCAATACCATCTTGTTTGTGAAGTAGTAACTATTACACGAGGATTTTCTTTTGAATAGTAATGAAAATTATGTATATTTAAACATCCATGTTTATGGAATGTCGCCTCATCCCCGAAAAGTACATAATCAAAAAAATCTCTTTGATTGCGAATTTTTCTTTGTGCCTAATTACAAAAATTTATTCTTCGTCGAAAATCATCATTCAATAATTCCTGGTGTAATTTGAATATGATATGGGTGCATCTTGTTTATAGATCGTATTTTTTGTACACTTCCATAACTTGTTTCTTCTTCCCTGGAAATTTCTCTTATACTTTTATTGGGATCATCTGTAATTGCAAACAATACATTCAGTTCATTTTCCTCGGTACCAATGGTTTTCGTTTTTTCTTTCGTTTCATATACTACAGTACCTGTACGATTAAATCGATCCATCACTTCTTCGAAATTCCTTTTTTCAGGTAATCGGCGCTCTGGAAATCTCTCGATACACCCTTACTGCTAGCAAGCAATTTTTATGACATTCACCTGGTATCCAGATCATATCGACTAATTCCACATCAGAAAAATTAGTAGGTAAATAACAAGGAAATTAACCGAATAAAATTAAAATATTAATTTTACAGGTTTGATAGACAAATAATAGTATCCGCTGTGAAATAATACTTTTTGTGCGATCGTTCATTTCTGTCAACTTACTGTCACTGTTTTGACAACAGTAGGTGGCATTTTCTGTTTAATGAGTCTAACTGAACGGTAAGTAATTTACTTACCGTTCAGCGAACAGTAAGTGAAATTCATAACCTTGATTAGCAGAATTTCTGACACAATTATTTTACAACTGTCACATTAACATTCAGGTTACTAAGGAAACAATACATACGCTTGTGGATCGGCTTGTGGTCATCTTTTAAACAATTTTGAGATAAAATAAAATGTGTTTTGCCATCAAGTGTATTGTTGATCGCACAAAAAATAGCATAAGCATTTCGAATAGTAAGGAGTTCACCGATCTCCTCCAATATTGGCGACTGAGCGAAGCGTCGGTCGGTAAACTGTCCTTACTGTTCTTAATACTTAATATACTATTACAGTCATGGCAAACTATAAAAAACTTGCAGTGCCAAAAATGTCGTTTTTATTTTTAAAAATCTAAATAAATTAATAACTGTAAAATTTAGGTATAGGGAATGCTTAAGAAGAGTAGGCGTATTTCTTAAGTACTTTTCAGAGATGATATAAAATATAGAGTGTTCCATTTAAAATAACCGAGATAATCATGGGTGTGAGTTTTGGATCACCCTGTACAATAAATAAAAGTTATCACAAAAGTGATAAGTTTTAACAAAACCAAACCATCACGAAATTATTTTGCCTGAGAGATTAGCCCTCAATTGTTTATTTTAAATAATATAGGTTGACGATCTCATTACGATTTCCACATAAAAATGGCCATACCTTTAAAAGTACCCTGTAGAACCTACTTAAAACCTTTATCATTGGAATAGAAAAAATGAGCCTAATTGAAATGTGACATAGTATACAGGGTGTTCCATTCAAAAAACATCAATTTTATATGCTGTGACTGTATGAAATACCCTGTAGATTATTAAATAATTTTAAAACGTGCAGCTTGACTTTATGAATAACTTTCATTTAAAACTTTTTTTCGTAACTCTCAAGGTGACGGAGTTTTCGAACTATGAAGTATAAGTTGATTACCCTGTACGTAGGTATAGAAAATTACGTAATCGACTTATTTCCACTATCGCTAAATCTACTTGTTAGCTCATTTTACAACTTTTGGCCAAGTTTCTCCAAGATCGGCCAGCATGCCTGGATGTGTCTGTATGTTACTATCCACGATAACTACAGAACAAAAATACTACGTCCTTAAAATTTTGTATTTAAGCTTGTTTTCGTTTGGCTTAGAGCTGATTAGATTTTGGGAGAAATCCAGCGGCGGAGAGGGAGAGTTTATTAGGAGCAGTTTTTGGTTTTTATCAAATATTTCTAAAACAGCTGCATATTTCAAAGATATAAAAATACCTCGATATAGACATTAAACATATCAATTAATTATGTTCTATGCAATTTTTTGATACGACGCGTAATTTAGGCAAAAAATTCCTAAAGTAGAATTTGTGTTAGTTCAAATTTTTGCAATATCTGAATAACGATTAATTTTATAAGAAAAAGTGCCCAGACATTTTTTCAAGAAAATTTAATTTTACATAACTTTCCTTTATAAAGATTCTTAATATAACGCAAGGTAAGTCTAAAAATTAATTAAATATGGCTGAAAGTGGTTAAACTGTATTATTGATATTTTATGGAAGAATAATAAAAGAGGTTGCATAGTTATCCTAAAATATCTGGGGTGAAACAACATACGATTGTCCAACCTACAATTAAAAGAAATGAAATAATTTTAATTATAATTTTTTTAGGATAACTATGCAACGCCTTTTTTTATAAATTCTTAACGAAAACAGGCAACATTGCAAAAATAAAAACAATAATCTATGTCAGAATGACGTTTAAAAGTTCAAGTCAGATAGAGATTAATAGACATAAATACGTGTTGACTTAAAAAAAACTTCTAAGCCGCCCACTTCTATAAAATATCAATAATACAGTTTAACCATTCCATTCATATTTAATTCATTCATATTTAATTAATTTTTAGATTTACCCGGCGTTATATTAAGAAAGTTTATAAAGAATAGTCATGTAAAATTAAATTTTCTTTAAAAAATATGACTACACCTTTTCTTATAAAATTAATCGTTATTCAGATATTGAAAAAATTTCGACTAACACTTAAATTCTACCTTAGGAATTTTTTTGCCGCTAAATTACGCATCGTAGCAAAAAATTACATACAACATAATTAATCGATATGTTTATGGTTGTAATGATCCTGAAATCCTTACTATAGATTTTCCTGCCCTTGTAAATAAATTTTCCTATCAAAACTTATTTCCTATTTTCTTCCCCAACTGTTCTATCATTATTAATAAATGTTATCAGTTGTCCACTCCTTTCCCACTCTATTCAATTCTCCTGTAATAGGCGACTACCTAGCATAAATTAGAACCAGTCTACCAATATACTAGTATACCTTCTATACCAATTTCATTAATCTTTCGAATAACCATATTCACTGATCAAGAACCGCATTATACTAAGATTCCTATAACCTAATCAAAGACCGTTTAGATTCTTTCTCTTTAATTCATAATATCCTCTAACCACCCTCCTTTCATTAAGCACACTCAGATTTATGTATATCCCATCTTGGAGGTTACTAGCCACGAGAAGGGTACGAAGTCCTTAGTTTACCGGAGGTAACGCCCCGAAAAACTAAATATTTCAATACCCAGACGCATCCCTATAGCACCATACCACCACTTCACAAAAGAGAACAATCAACTAGACCAACATCTTGGAGGCGATTCGCTACGAGACGGGTTCTGACTCCTTGTCGAAGAGACGTAGTTAGTTTGCCGGAGGTTAGGCCCTGAATAATCAACTACTTCCGTTCAAAGCATAACCCTTATAAACATTTCCGGCAGTTTAGGCTCTGAATACGGTACCAACATCCTACACAGATCACTCAGACGCTCCCGTGACCACATTTTGCATTTATTCAAGCACCTTCTCTAGACCGACCCCCTTTATTACCGAATTTCCACATATAAAACCACCTTTCTTATGACTACCTCGTTCGTGCCAAGATAGACATGCATCCTGTATCCACCCTGCAGTCCGTCTTCATACATTCAAACATATATCACTACACTCATAATTAGTTCCCAGATGTCAATTCATTAAATCAAACCCCTTATTTGTATTCAGGAATTTTCTTATCACCCTTTGACTTTCCTAGCGGAATATAAAAATATCCATATATCACGCTCCTATTAACACGTCCTGGGTAACTCCGATTGCACATTACACACATTTATTTACACGTAGATATCACCTATTTATTATAATTAAACTTTTAGTAATGAAATTTGCACGTGTATATAAAGCATCGGGTTAATTTTCTAATTTACAGTTTTAATCACATTGGGCAATACAAAGGTGGCGCCCAACGTGTTGCAATCCAAGGATTTCGAAATTTCTAAATAATTCCTCACTGCCTCAAGCATCATAAGCTGGGGCACCGTACTTTGAAAAGAAATATTTCGAAGACGTTTTTTAGGAATGTCTATATTTATATTTTTGAGAAACTAAGTAAGAACTGCAGCTGATGGTTGCCAAGCCAACTATAATTCAAGTTTACATTATTAATCAAAAACCGCACCCCCTCGAAAAATTCTAAGCACGCCTCTGAATTCGGCACTTCGCAGTGTATAAGTAGCGTTGACGAAACATATTAGCATAATAGTATTAAGCGAGGCATAAGACCTTAAATAAAGTGTATAAATATCGACGTTTGGCTATAACTCGAAAACAAAAGAAGATACTATATTTTCGACTTTACAATGAAATCTAGGTCAACAAAGTAGTACGTGAATGTAAACACTTCAACCTTCTATCTTTGATAATAACAACGATATCTTTAAAAATAACTAAAACAACAAAATCGGGACACACGGTACAGCCTCAGACTCGCCCCTATTCAGTCACGGTACGCCACTGATTGTACCGATTGTATAATTTCTAGGAAATATATACATTTTATAAATATAGATCCTATACTCTGTCAAAACTTCAGTATCGACTCTTATGGACTAAATGTCTCTTTTACTATCTGTATTAATCTACAAATAACGCTATCTTTGTCTTTCACGATCATGATGTCAAACGTAAAAAGTAATTTAACAACACATAACCCCCTCGTACTCTCAAATTATTTGTCGTTTCTTCTACGATATTTCTCCAATTAAACCGATAAACCGAGCTATGGAATTCTGGTAAAACGTGCTTGGCATTCAGGAAGTAATGGATTCGATTCCCGTTACCATCTGCCATGTAGGTTTTCCTCATACACATATCGCGTGAACGTAAAGCATACACAAATCAATGATCGTCTTCATGTATATGACCAGAATAGACATGTTTTCAATGCAAGGATTTCACCAACAATTAGTAGTATCTTTTGTGCGGTTATTGATGATGATAGTCTAGTGTATTTTAAACACAGTATACTAGTCAACCTCTTAAAAAATATTGTTCGGATGAGCTTCAAAAGATTTGAGGAGTAAGTAAGAGTAAGTTTCTTAGTGAACGCTGCATGAGAATATTCAAAAAAGAAGGTAAGCTTATTTATATCTACCTACAGCCTATGTAGATATCTACTTACAATTATAAAACAATATAAAATTCCACGTAATTAAAAATGTTTATTTTTTAGGAAAAAAATACACTGACAAATCATGGATTAACGTAAGAGATGGCGTGACACCACTATTCGAAGTGGTCAGCAGGCATTTGTCCAAGGACTCACTGCAGGTTTCAAATCGAAGAAGTCTTATACCGCGACTTACCTAAGTTATGATGGTGATAATGGTTTTATTCCTAGCGCGGAACTTACTTTCCTCTGTAAAAATAAAACTGTCTATATGCATAACGAATCCAGATACTTTCGAGAAGTGGTTTATCGATCAGCTTATTCCAAATACACCATTGAATTTAGTTGTTGTTATTGATAATGCTTCTTATGATAGCATGAAGGTAGACAACGCTTCAACAATGGCGTGGGAAAAGAAAGAAATTATCGATTGGCTTAGTGAGAAAGCAATACTATACGAGATGAATAAACTTGTTGTTAAATGTTATGACATAAGAAAGACGTCATCAGGGCTTCCATACCATTGCGGACTAAACTCGATAGAAATATTAAAATGAATAACACGACGTTTAAAGTCAAGGACATGGAAGAATTAATAAAATTTGATTACGAAAAAGTGACAATTAAAAATTGGCAACATTATATAAATATTGTAAATACTGTTGAAAACTTGTAAGATGATATTGAAGAGTTTGTAATCAATCGCCTTCAGATGATCTAGAAATCGACTCCTTCAATTAAACCAAACTGGCTGGAATACATCATTTGTGCGGGAAATAGTATATTATGATACAGTTAAAAGTTTCGGTTTGTATAGATGAAGGGTAGCTCTTTTCAGTATATTTGTAATTTATGTAAATAATACATATGTATTGGAGTGATTTATTTTAAGGTTAGAAACTGTGCCAGCCTTACCGTAGCTGCAGTATTATAGTCGGGCTTACTGTATCATGAAACGGTGTAGTAATCTATTGGCAAATAAGTCTGACAAGCAAGAACTGCGTTCCCATAAACCCCAAGCTGTACTTACGAGGTTTAGACGGTCTGTAGGCACCAACTTTAAATGTACTCGTTAAAAAATGGCAACTATCAAAATATAATACGCCGAATGGTAAAACGTCGTGAGGCTGCTGAGTTGTAGTTGGTATCCTCGAAGTCGGGGATCTATACAATCAAGAATATAATATATTTAGAGAGTGGAGCAGTGAAAGTAACGTTGAAACATGCTGCAATTGTAAAGTTAGCGTACCTCAATGAGAAAATGATACTATCCAAACCCTCCACGGCCTGGCCCCAATGCTGGATGGTAAAAACTTCTATTTAAGTACATTATAAAATTTGTATCAGTAAGAATCAAAATTATTTATATTTTTAAATACAGTTTCATGGTAAAACGCAAATTAAATTTAATCGTTGATGCCCTTATTGTTAAAATTGCCAGTGCAAGGAAAAAATAATGAGTATTTGAAAGTTGAACATATATGAGAAGTACGAACATCCTAAATTAAAGAATTCTAAATTTAAAGTACCGCGAACATTGATCGGGATAAATGATGCTCTTCTTCCTTCGCAAAGATAATCACACCCGCTTCTTTTTTGCTACCGACAAATCCAATTCAATGGGGAAAATACCACGCCTTCTTAGAGCTACTGATTTCAAGTTGATATACAGGTCCTTGCCTACGTATAGATCTTAGGTAGCTTTCTTGGACGACGCAGGAGCAGGTATCACAACTACAACGGTAACCAAAAACGAATTTTTAAAAATCGTAATCATCAGATGAATCGAAAAATCCTGTTTATCGCAAATCAAAAATGCTCGCGCTTAACGATCAGAGCAGTAGACCACTTAAAGTGAGAACCTTGATGGCGCAGTTGGTTAGCGCGGTACTCTAGCAAAGTACAGGTCGTAGGTTCAAATCCTACTCAAGGTAAACTTTTTATTTATGTATTTAATAAAATTAATAATAATTTTTAATTACATATTTACCTTTGAACTTATTTGTTCATAACAAAAACTTATAATAATTTTCTTACTCTCGCTTTTTTTTAAACCTTGCCATTTTGAACAAAAATTCTAATAACTAAAAACACGCATTGTAGCTTTGTTATTTAAAATCATCGAAAATTCAAAAGTTGGCTATGAAATTAAAAAGTCTTTTTCCAGTAAAGTTAGAATAAGAATAATTTAACAGAAAAACAAACAATTTAAACAGCAGTAACATACAATTTGCACTGATAAGTTATAAACAGTGTTCAAAGTGATTACCGTTTCCTCTCAGGCATATATTTATTCTTCGTCGAAAATTCTGAAAAGTCTGTTCCATCCAATAATTGGAGTGTTTCTAATGAATGTGGATGTATCTCTAATGCAATTCCACTATTGTGCTCGAGACAGAACTGACGAGGAATACACAAATTCTTTTAACGTTCCCCAAAAAAAGAAATCACATTTGTTGAGGTCTGGTGATCGTGAAGGCCAAATTTGTGGAAAATTATTTCCTCTTACAATACACTTATTTTGATATTGGTGGTTTAAAAGGTCTCTAACAACAATACTTAACATAAGGCGGTGCTCCATCATGCATAAACCAATGTTCTTGTCTGAGTTGTATTGGCACCTCATCAGGTAGATCTGGAAGAGTATTTTGGAGAAATTCTAAACAAGTTTCGTCAATTAGTCGATTCCGTAACTTTCCTGTTTTTCGAGGCCGCATTTCAACATTGGAAAATGTTTATCTATGGGGATCACACCATTAGGAAGTCTTCAACGTTTCTTCGACAGTTTCCTTCACAGAAATCTAACAATAACAACATGTTAACTTGTTCGCTAAATGGAAATATCCGGTCATTTCAAAACACTCAGCAAACAATTACTAAAATTAAATGACTTACTTTCATCATTGCCAAGTTTGATGTTTCATTTCGTAGCCAACTTTTGAATTTTGATGATTTTAAATAACACAGCTACAATGCGTGCTTTTAGTTATTCGTGTTTTTGTTGAAAATGACTAAGTTTTTTAGAAAATAACAAGATTAAGAAAAAATTTAGAATTAGATTCCCCATAAAATAAAGTAATAATTTTTAAGTCCGCCAATGGGTTAAAAAATTCTGTCATATTTTAATGGTGCATCAGCGATTTCAGTAGATCAAGTTTAAGACATCTCTTACATTCCATTGGCTTTTCATCTAACGTAGATAATGATAGGAGAGGTTTACTGGAACAATAACATATTGCTACCAATCGTGTACGATTCTAAAGGGAATATTACAAAAAAAAAAGAAACATTATCTAATCCTGCATTCTTAGATGAAACTAGGATTTTCAGTCGAGGATCGCACAATAGAAGCTGGCATGATAAATCTAAGGAAGCGTGAAGAAGAAGCTAATGGGTTTGTTGTAATTTAGTTATTATATTATAATTCCTAATAAAATAACTGTATTTTTTATATTTATAGTTGTTCATGAAGTAATGAAGATGGATTTATTTCCGATGCTTCACTTTTGTTTTGTACAAAGACACCAAGTGCAGACTATCATGGAGATATGTGTGCGGAGTTGTTTACAAAATGGTTTGAAAATAATTTAATTGCAAACTTAAAAGAACCATTTAATTAAAAATTATTATTAATTTTATTAAATACATAAACAAAGAGTTAACCTCGAGTAGGATAATAATTTAAAAGAACCATCTTTAATTGTAATGGACAATGCTAGTTATCATTATAAACTTCTAGAAAAAATTCCAAATAATTCATCTAAGAAGGAAGAAATATGTAATTTTCTATTAAAGCACAACATAGCTTATGAACCTAGCATGTTTAAAAAATAATTACTGCAATTAGTTGCAGATAATGAGATACAAAGGTGTACGAAACAGTTGAAATATCACACAAGTGTGGACACAGAGTATTACGGTTACCATCCAATTGAACTGGTGTGGGCAAACTGCAAAGAACACTACAACAAAAATATAGGAAGACATAATTCCAAATTTAAGGATGATAAAAGAAATATGGTTGGAATACTTGCAACGAATTGATGAGACATATTGGCAGAAATCCATTAAACATGCTGAAGTGTCTATGTTGGAGTGGTGGGAAATTGAAACAATTGTACAACCATTAACTATATCAGTTAACGATTCCACTTTTGAGAATGACACTGATAGTGAATAATTTTTTTTAATTTAAACGTTTTAATTCCAATGTAATATAAACATTCTAATTTTTACATAACATATTGATAACTCTACACTAGGTGGACTGAATACATGAACTGATTTATGTAAATTGCTTTTCATATAACTTGGAGCAATATGGAATCTATTTAAACTATATGCTAAATTAAAATATTAAACATCTATAACTTCGTTGAACTTCGAACTGCATTACACTGCACACACTTTCTTCTACAAGATTGAAATAATCACAAATGTATCGATGTTTATGTTATCGTAAAGTATCTACAAGAATTATGTCGATTACAAAGCAATAATTATGGTTCTGGAAGGGTTGTTATAAGTCTGCAACTTGAGCAATTATTCCATCTGAAATTATTTAATTTACAATAATCAAAAAAAGTATTTGTTTATTTACAAATATATAGGTTATGTATTATGATGGTATGTAATTATAATCAAACCATGTCCTAAATTACAACAATTCTTTGGCATTTTATGGAAATTTATGTGGAGACATTTGCCGATAAAAATATTAACTAAAAGATACTTTGCTGATTTAATGGACTTACGTAGCCTAAATCTCAGTTTGTGTAATTTTAAGAATGAGTCATACCCAACTGTATTTGAATCAAACTATCCTTATTCGGATTTCATTTAGATTTTAAAATCCCTAAACTCATTAGTTTACGTTTACGTTGGGACATCGAATCAAGTCCGAAGGATTCATCAATGCCAACCTGATCCTAAGAATTACAAGATGGAAGTATGTAACGATAAAACATGCAATTTATTTACATGTATTAAAGATCGAATAACGTAAATGCCTAACTTCCCATTATTGTTTCATAAATTAACTTTATGTAATAAATAATAATAATAAGCAGTTTCCTTACACTCTATTTTATTTAACTTCTATCTAATTTAATGGCACGCCTAAATATTCTTGATGGATAGAGAACTAGGTCATAATATAATTTACTTCCCTTAATAAAAAGGTCATGTAACAACTTCCTCTACTTTCATTAATGGAATACGCGTAATAGGAAAAAGCTGAGTTTAATTAGAAATTAAAAGGAGTAGTTAAGTTTGATATAAATTTCACATTTTATTTATTTTGCTTTTGCATTTCGGTTTAATATTCTAACTTGGCTCTGACATTAAATTTGCGTTATGTAAACGTATACACTTTAAAGACGTTTACTTTAAAGTGGAAGCTGGAATGTATTACGTAATACTTCATATATTAAAATCAACAATTTTATTTGGATACGGTTTATAATAAAAAATGTGGAAAATTGCCAAAGGGTTTTTTAAGGATATGAATCTATAATAAATAGGAATAATTATTAATAATGATATCTCGGGTATCTCATAACACTTGAAGTAAACTAATTATAAGCAACTTATCTCAAAAACTACAACTTACACTTTTCAAGTCATATTTGATAATCTTAGGTTAAGCTTAAATGAAAGTAATAAAGTAAAAATATCTATAAATAAACGGCAAATTGGCAAAATTCCTAACATGGCCAAAACGTTCAAGTTTTTGGAAGAGGAACTGTCATATGATTTTTTTTGTTGGCTATTTCACAGTTCACGTTTTTGCAAAAATAAGGTGCGAAGTTCACATACGTTCAAATAGCTTCTACGTATAGCAAATTGAAGAATTGGGTGATTTGATGCATAACTGCAACGCGTTTTCATCAACGCGACGTTAATAACACAGCCAATATTGTTATACATGGTGTTTAATTAATATTGCACGAAAATTTAAGGGTTCTTAAAGGCGAAGTATTAAAACAAGTTCCTATAAAGGCATGTTAAACCGTTTCACCTCCGAGACTAGAGGATGTCAAAATTTCCTAATAAAATTATTTTTTTAAAATTTATATATAAAAATTCTTTAGTTCGATTTTAATGAAATTTGTACAATTGGTTATATAAATGAGGTATTTTTTAGACTTATTACAGTTTGTGCAGTTATTCCAGAAAGTTTCACATAGTAACAACGCTGATTTAATAGTTATTTACGTATTAAAGGGTATAATAATATTTTTATGGTCCTAGGCGTTATTTTGAGCCCGAGCGCGTTAGCGCGAGGCCTAGGAAAGCGCCGTAGGACTAGGAAAGCGCCGTAGGACCATAAAAAAAGTTATACCCGCAATGCATACATCATTTTATGCACGATTAATATATTGAATATTTAAAATCAATTACAACGTTAATTGCTTTCAAAATAAATACATTTCATATTTATGATAGTATGTATTGGTGCGTTACCATGAAAACGAGTAGAAAAGCAGGTATGACAAATTGATAATTCATTTCACGTTTTGGTTTAATTTAAAACGCAATAACTGAGGTATTAGAAATAAGATAAATGAAATTGAGTAATTGGACTATCTAGTATAAACCTGACCAATTGTAATAATTGCATTGTAAGTTTTCAATTTTTGATGTTTGACATTATCGTCCGCTGGGCCATAATGAAGTCCGCGGGCTATAAAATGACGGTTACATTATAGTAATTTGGTTACAATTATCATATTATAATGTAATCGTGCGTACAAAAAATTTATTAACCCATTAGCGCCTAAAGGCACCATATAGAGCCACAAAACATCAATGTTAAAAATGCGGTGTAAGTACGATATTTAATTACTTTTCGCCAATCCGCCTATTTACGCATCTTATGATTCATGTAGCCGTTAGACGAGTTTATACAGCGCTCTGTTTACGTTTGGAATTTTTTAATGTCAAGTGAAATATTTGTTTTTATCAGCTGATAGAAAACATGGACATCGACTTTGTATAAGTATAATAACAATTAGATATTTTATTTTATACCAGTTGTTTTTAGAGTTTTCTCATATTATGATATATAAAATCATATTCCCATTCAAGAATAATTTTATTGATTGTTTGTTTATGTTTAATATTGTTGTAAATATCGGTGTTCCCATATGGGCCCGTTAGGCGGTGTCTCACTTGGACTCAATTTTAAAGCTATACATTTTGTTTTAGTGGAATTTCCCTTCAGGAAGCGTTAGATATGGCTTATGACGACGAAAATGTTAAAAATATTTATGTTGAGCCTAGAGAGAGCAACGAGCTGACTGATGAAGATTCAGCAGATGAAGATGTAGGTGGTTTAGTCGATCATCTAACTGCTAGGCAACTTACTGCTAAAGCAGAAAGTGTTTATTCGAACAACGATAGACTAGACATTGATTGTGATAATATGGAGGAACCAGAAGGAGTGCCATGTGCTTTAGAGCCGAGTAATAGTAACAGTAGATCCACTTTAGTATTGACTGCAAAACCTGCTACAACCAAGTTTATATATAGCTACCGTGAATTTCCAGCAGAAAATTATTCGAAGTACAGCACAATGAGCTGCGTTGAATTATTTGAATTATTTTTTTCCGATGAGATGTTACAAAATATACTTATCGAAACTAAAAATTATGCTTTACAGAAGAATTGCCCTGACCCACAAATAACCACTGAGGAACTAAGAGTATTTTTAGGAATTCCGATTTTGAGTGGTATAAAGATCTTACCGTCAAAAAGGCATTATTGGGAGAATTCTAATGATATGAAAAATCCAATGGTATCCGAAGCAATGAGACGGACAGGTTTTTACAAATTTGTAAATTTGCCGACAATAACACCCTAGATGGCGAAGATAAGATGTATAAATTACGACCACTTACCGACCATCTAAAGAAAAAATGTATTGAGCATTTTGTTCCAGAACAGAATTTATCGTACGATGAGTCTATGATTCGATATTATGATCGCCACGGATGCAAACAATTCATTCGTGGAAAACCAATAAGGTTCGGGTACAAAGTTTGGTGTTTGAATGCTCCAAGTGGCTACCTTATAAATTTTGAGATTTACCAAGGGAAAAATCCCAGATCAAACCCAAACTATGAAACCTTGGTTGGTAAACCTGCAGCTCCTCTGTTGCAAATGATTGAAGAATTGGATGATAAAAGATTTCTAAGATATAGTTTCTTTTTTGATAATTTGTTCACTAACGCAAATCTTCTATGTACCCTGAAAGTAAATGGATATGGAGCCACTGGCACCATACGCGAAAATAGGCTGCCTAGAGATATTCCACTGATTCCAAAAAAACAATTGGAAAAGCAAGTTAGAGGAGATTTTTCGTATATTTTGGAAAAAATAGTGGTGTTATTTAGTTAAGATGGATGGATAATAAAGTTGTTAGGCTGGCAAGTTCACTATATGGGGTGACATAAGTAAAACCAGTTGATAGATTTACTAGGAGTGATAAGAAAACAATTTCAATTCCCAGACCCGATTTGATCATGCGCTACAATAAAAATATGGGTGGAACAGATCAAATGGATAACAATATTTCATGGTGAGATATTTTAGGAACAATAACTGATCCAAATTTTTAATTTTTCTTCAATTTCTAGCTATCGAATTGGAATTCGTGCCAAAAAATGGTATTGGCCGATTTTTACGTATCTCATAGATGCAGCCATTTCACACGCCTGAATATTATGCAGGAAAAGTGGCCAAAAATCAATCAACTCGACTTTAGGAGGAATATCTCACAGGTACAGTAGAACAAACAATTGTTAGGGAGAAAATATTTTGATGTTTCCTTTTATTTTCAGACATACCTAACGAGATACAAAATACCAGCTCGCGCCACAGGGAGAACGCTTCGTGCTGCAGCAAGTGATTTTCGAGTCAGTGAAAACTGTAGCAGCCGAGGAAGAACAATGCCTATGTGTTGACTATTTTCGAAAGTTTCATACTACACAATAATATTTACTTCTAATGTTAATTAAGGTTTCGTTCAAATGACAAGATACTTTTTACTTTTTTTTATTGTGCATTTCACTAGTGAGGTTACGCTTAAAGATCCCATATGGGAACATCTTGTTTTTTGGTTAATTGAGAAAAAAAATTACCTAAGATGACTAAATATGTTAAATAAAAATATTTGCTACTTGTTTATAATAAAATTTTAAAAAAATTTTAGATTTTTTGTTTCTCGGCGTTAATGGGTTAACATGATTTTACTACCTAATAGGAAGTTGCACATAAAAACTTTTTAAATTAATGTTTAATTACATTACTCAAATAAATTGTTAGAATGAAGAAATGAAATTTTCTACTCAAGATGCATTGCGTCCTGGCAAGATATCTCATGTTTAATGGAGTTAGAAAATTTGCTCTGGGCTATGAGAGCGTGTATTGGAAGCCAGCCTGGAATAGATCTTTCGTTCATTCAAAAATCCCTGTTAATATTAAACAAATGCGCACGTAAGCATTTCTGCGCACGCCACTGTAAAAGCAGCCCTCTAACTTGCCTTGTACTGCACCACCTCCATCATATTGGTATGACAAATCTCTCAAATCGCGTCGGTAAACGTCAGTCGTTCGTGAAGGCATTTTAATTATTAACATCCGTTGCATTTTAACAAATTAGTCTATAAATTTAAGATTTCCACTGCATGTATAAAAATAAACGGATGTAAAATTTACAAGGTCAGTTTTTTGCGTTGACATGTTGTTTAGTGTCAATTTGTCATATTAATAATATCAAACTAATTTATGTGCAAGCGATTACTGTCATGTTTCAGAACGTTTTATTTCTAAAAGTGTTATTGAACAATTAATTGAATACAGTATTGATCAATCGCCGAATACTTAAGTATACTGTTCATAAAATCCTTTATTTTAAGGTATTGTCACACTAGGTTATATTTTTATATAAACCTAACAATTAGAAGCCATTAAGTTGTACTTTTTAAAGGAAATCTATATATATATATATATATATATATATATATATATATATATATGTTACTGTGAAACTCCAAAATTTGGCTAATATCGACATTTTCTGGTAATTGTCAGCATTCTCCAAGGTGAATGGCGTATGTCGGAAATATTTGCCTTAATACCATTATTTTTAACTTACACCGGCGAATGTCGACATTTATCGTGGACTGATGGGGTATGCCGAAAAGAAACATGTTTTAAATTTTAAAAACTCTTTTTTATTTTATTTTTAAAATATGAGGGCTGTCCAGAAAGTAACAAACGTTTTGCGCTTGCGCGGCAGTGGGCCGGACTAGCGCCGCCATCTTGGCATTAGAGTGTTCCTACAATCAGTACGCAATCAGCCGTGGTAGCCTGCACATCGTGCCTATCGTACTTTGTTTACAGTGGAGTGTTGAAATGAGCGCTGCAATTGAAAATCCCGCCAGTTGTGAAGTGCGGGCTGTCATAAGGTTTTTGTTGGCGAAAAATCACAAAACCAATTGACATTTATCGTCAGATTTGTGATGTGTACGGCCAAGGAATAATGAATGAAAGCCGAGTGAGGCAGAGCTCTTGGATGGATTTGGCGCCAAGCGACTACCACCTGTTCCCAGCGATGAAGACGTGGCTCGCTAGGCAACGCTTTGACACTGACGCTGAACTGCATGTGCAAACCAGTGGTTGAACTCGCAGGCGGCAGATTTCTACAGAGAGGGTATTGAAAAGCTTGTACCACGTTATGATAAACGCCTTAATTTAAATGGCGATTATGTAAAAAAATAGCCTAAGAGTTTACCTTCAAAATGTATATAATAAAAATTGTTTCTTTCACATTGTTAATGTGTTATTTAAAAAGTCTGTTCTGGACAGCCCTCGTAAAACATATGGGAGAAGTTTTCTAATAAATATAATTAAATTATTATGAACTTAAAATAAACAGGACATTCCAAATCACCAAAAAAAATAAGAATAATATTACAAAAATAAACGTACACATACATTTTAATATAATCTAAAAAAAACACAAGAAAAATGTATGTGATTAACTTATAGAATCTTATCTTATCATCTTATCAACCCTTGTGTGAGACTGAGAAAACACTCACGCACATTGGGCTGGTACTGGACAACGGCAGAAGCATGTTAAGACCTGCTGTTTTCGACCCTCACCGAAGCTCATTTGTATGTGTCGACAAATACCGGTGAAAGTGCGAAAGTATTATAACATTTCGTACCCGGACAATTCGTCCCCAAGTAAGAAAAACTAAGGAAGATTACACCTACTCCAAATATTTGACGATTTATCAAGTTAATGGGTGTAATTACAACAATTACAGAAAATAACCAAATCATTAGCATAAATAGTGTAACCCTAATTACCCATGTTGTTAAGAGATAAGACAACATATTAATCGGGTCCACACCCGACCTTTCCATGTTTGACGTTGTTCGCATACCCATATGTATTTCGCCCACGCTCTGATTTCAAAAAAGCCATTAATTGAATACTTCAATCCACGTTTGAAACCAACAATGAATTGAAATACTTGGTAATGTGAATTTATATATGTTAAGTGAAACAGGATAATTAAACGTAGTAATTAGGGAAACGCCCTGTGTCATTATATATGTATTATTAATACGATGTCTTATCTATTAACGACGTGGGTAATTAGGGTCACACTATTTATGCTAATTATTTGGTTATTTTCAATGTTGTAATTACACCCATTAAATTGATAAATCGTCAAATATTTGGAATAGGTGTAATCTTCCTGTTTCTTACTTGACGAATTCGTACGAAATTCGCCGTAGAATTGTCCGATACCAATTGTCCGGAGACAAATTGTTCGGGGACCAATTGTCCGTAACCCCATTACGTATATACGCATCGTGAGATTAAGGATGGGTGTGGTCTGGATAGAATCGGAAGGAATAGAGTTAGGGTTCTGAGGAGGAAAATACTACCCCAGCATACACCTAAGCAGCCGCACATGGTGTGCATATACGCAGTGACCATGCCGCTGCATGTGTATGAGGAAAGCCCGTGAAAAAACCTCGTACAAGGTAGACGGTAACGGGAATCGAACCCATTACCTCCCGAATGCTAAGCAGGTCGTGTCACCATTACCAGCTCGGTATGTTATGATGGAAATTTTCATAACGCAGGATATAATAAGATATTTATATTACACTTTTATATTTATCAAGTAATCTATGACATTTTAAGTCACTATGTGGCTATCGCATTGCATTGCAAATACAAGTTCCAAAAAAAGAAATAGAACGAAATATGTATCAAATGATAATGCGCATGCAGAGGGTGGTCTACAGTCTTAATAAACATACGCTAACTACTTTACTTTTACTTTCCCCTTTTAATGTTTGCAACTTTCGCAAATGAAATGGGTATCTGCGCAATTCTATTTAATACAAACTTTATGTTTATCTCATTTCTCTTTCTTTAGTTAGAGTTATCTTGCTGGCACAATTTGGAACACGGAAAGTATCCTTCGTTCATGAAAAATGCGCTATCCACGTGGTACGAGTATATACCGTGAGGACGTCAAATTGATTTTGATAATGGAAAGCATTTTGTGATAGTTTTCAATGTTCTTGCCCTTCTGCGCAGTGACGTCATCAATTATTTTTTTTAATGAGAACACCCCACTTTCTTAATGGCTTTTAATAGATTATAAAACGATGGTTTCAGCAAATATCCACATTGTACCTTTTAAGTGTAGATTTCAAGAGAAAAACATCAAATAGCGTTGTGAACAAATAAACAAATTTTATTACAACAATAATGTTAAATTGTTTTTTCTTTTAGTAACAATAATTATACTAAACAATAATTAGCGTAAATGTTCATATCGAAACCCATTTTCTTCTTGACAGTACGCCAATTGCGCTTAAAACTCGGTATAAACATTTTGCAAAGTTTCCGGTTATATTGCAGCCATTTCCTGTCTTATTCTTTCTTTCAAGTCTTCTATATTATTTGGTACGAACTCTCCACAACCTCGAATGATGAGAATCTCAATTTGTTGGATTTCCGATAAGCGTCGAACCATTATTGTATTGATTATTAAAATATTCAATTAACTTTAATAGGTAATCAATAAACTAAACCTAGATTTAAACATTAACTTTTATTCTTATTTTGAACACAATTTATCAATAACGATTACCAATAAAGTAAAAAATTATTTAAAAACGTCAGAACGATAAAACGTGACATTATTTCTATAGCATCAGAAACAAAAACTTGTTTATTTGTTGACAACGCTATTTGATGTTTTTCTATTTTAAAAAATTAATTTCTCTTGAAATCTACCCTTAAAAAGTACAATGTGTATATTTGCTGAAATCATCGTTTTATAATCTACTAAAAGCCGTTAAGAAAGTGGAGTATTCTCATTTAAAAAAAAATTAGATGACGTCACTGCGCAGAAGGGGTGGTGGTAGGAACATTGAAAACTATCGCAAAATGTTTTCCGTTACCAAAATTAATTTGACGTGTCCAATGTTTTTTGATATTCCTGACAGGAAAGGAAAAAACTCCATTATTCCAAACTTTTGGTCCTCACGGTATAATCAAAGTAACAATTATTATAAGTTTTGTTATGAAATTAATAATTAAAATAGTTAATAATAATTTTTAATCAAAGTAACAGTTTACAGATAATGAATGCATTTGATAAAATATTAGATAGGTATTAGTGTAAATAATAGGCACAGAGCAAAAATAATAATAAGTAATAAAATAATTTTAAAAAACCCAAGGCAGTATAAAATTAAAACAATATAAAAAAATGTTTATTTTTCTGTAGGTGAATTTTATGTGGCTTAGAACAGTTGTGACGTCAGACTGTATAACTTTTTCAGTTGTTTATGAGGAAAATATAATATAAAAACAATATCAACACGTAAGATGACAGCAAAAATAAAACTCTAATAAATTAGGCAGCGACTACTGCCACTGTTGCATGAAAACGTATAAATCATACGGTTTGACACAATGCTCTATGATGATCGATGACTTCAAATATTAATTACAAAGGAACCACCTGCTTATAAGTATTCACAATGGTGAATTTATCATATACGTCTTGATCAACTAATCTATGCATTACTGATAAATTGTACTATTGTTAGCAATTTTAAGTTATTTATAAAAATGTAGCTCAATATTTATAAATAATTGACAATTGACAGAAACCTTACAAATCCCTGTGAAAATAACAACTAATAATACGTGTTAATATTCCATAGGTGAGTTGATTAAGACAGATATGGTAAATTCGTTCATTTGGAAGGATTTTCATAAAAAATGTCAATTTCCATGGATTATACGATAAATATCAAAATTAATGGAAGGAACCGAATATTTTTCATTCGCTCCCTAAAGGGGAAGGCAGGTTGTTCGAGCTTTCCACGCTCCTTCAGCCACTGTGGTGGATTCCCAGCATACATTACGTATATATGCATGGTGGAATTAAAAATGATCAGGATAGTATCGGAATGAATGAAGTGAGGGTTCGGAGGCAGAATATATTCCAGAATTCGCCCAAATACCCACAATTTATGTGCGTATACGCACTAATCAAGCCGCTATATGTGTATGAGGAATCTATTTAAATTATGTAGGGTATTGCTATTTAAAATTCGTAATTATTCAGGGTTGATTTTTGAACACCTTGTATACGCTAGTAAATTGTTTATAAATGCTACACAAATCTTAATTAATTAGTTCACTTCTACCTAAAATGGTTTAAAAAACAAAATACATGTTGAGAATTTAGTCAAAATTACATTATACTTTCACACAATACAAAATATTAACAGTGAGGTTTAGATGAGGTAAGCCTTAATAAAACTGAAATAATATACAAGGTGTTTTAGAACAAATATAACTTTCATAGGTTTTGTATTTTAGGACGTCCTACTTCCTAAGAATATAATTCCTTCAATAGCCCTCTAAACATCCAGTTTTTTTTTAAATCAAATAGCTTATTCGCATCGAGTAACGCCGAATAACTTTGTATATTTACATTCATATTCATAAATGCAAGAACTTGTAATAATACCAAACTATTTTCAAACACATTGTATACGACAGTTGTTTAACATTACCATGTTCGATACGATACGAATATATCCCTAAAATTTCGTTTCAATCGGTGTGGTAGTTTCTAAGATAAAATGAATGCTACATACATCGATCACAACAAGACAGACGCAATACAGTGAATTACTTATTCGTACTCCTGCTTCTAAGTTTTCACACGCACGCGTATAGGAAAGTAAAAATTTCAGAAACTGAGATAGTTCTTGGGCTCCACAGATCAAAAAATCAGGAGTGAGAAAAACTACGTCACTATAAATTCCGCACGTTTGCTTTGTTGATGTCGTGGTCGTCTGTATCATTTTGCTCCTAACTCACTCTTAGAAACTAGAGACTGACAGAAATAAAATGTGGCCCTATTTAAACATAGAAGAGGTTAGGTTTTAGGCAAGCGATTTTACTTGGTTGCGGATAGAAATTCAGCGGTTTGTCATTTAACAAGTTTTTAATAGAGCTGTGCGCACTACACCAGTTTTCTTTGTTGCGCAGAAATTTTAGTGAGGAAAATCAGTGTGGCCGCATGAAAAGATTTTATGATATTTGACGACTGGCCAGCTATATATTGTTACCTCTCGGTCGGTGAATATCGTTTCCTGAGATCCAAATGTGTTAACTTATGAATTTATTTATAAATTTAGTGACATTTTAGTAGGATACAAAAATGGAACTATTAATTTTTGGAGGATTTAAATTTAAATAAGGAGTTTCCATTGAGGTAAAGTTGTTTTACTATTTGTTTTCGTTAGTTGAATCATGTAAATTCCATTTTGCCTTTAGCAATTTGGCATATCGTGCAGATTTTTTAAACTCGTCTTACTCGGTTTTCGAAATGTTTACTTTATGTGCACACTAAAATGTAATATAGATCAAGGATCAATTCACGCCTCTTGCTAATTCTTAATCCCAATTAAAAAAAATATAAATTATTAATTTGTTAACAATAATGATAAAGCAAAAATTAGTAGTGTTAGTATAATCACACCCCAAAAAATCTTACCAAAACAGCATCGGTTTTAATTTTTTCCGGCGGGATGACAGATTCACAGGTAGTTTGCACTGTTTCAATGTGGACAACTTTTCTAACTGGAGTTTCAGATTTTCTTTGTCTAGCATCATCATCAGAATACCTAATAATACCATTCGGTATACTGTTATTTCTTTTAGTTTTTGTTAATGTCGATTCGTTTGGTTTTACATTGCTTTGATTTTCGGTAGATTGTGTTTCAGCAGTTGGAAATGCAGCGTTGGTATCAGAGAACCATTGCTTATGAATGTGCCAACTGGTATCCATGAAACGGTCGGCAGCTTCCTGTAAATATTTAAAAATTGTTTCATGTCTTTATGCACTTTATGATAATGACTAGTAAATTAAAGAAATAATAAAATCAAAAACAACTTAGTATTTAAAAATTATTTTAATTTTATTAAATACATAAATAAAAAGTTTACTTCGAGTAGGATTTGAACCTACAAACTGTATTTTGCTAGAGTACCGCGCTAACCAACTGTGCTATCGAGGTACAAGTCCCAACCGATGTAAATTTTGTCTTTATGTATGTAGAACTGATGTAAATTCTAAATATTTAATTTATGTATTTAATAAAATTAATAATAATTTTTAATTACATTTTTACGTTTGAACTTATTCGTTCATAACAAAACTTATAATAATTTAATATTAGCCGAGTTGCTTTGGTATGTGTGAATCCTTGTGATATTGCACGCTCACATTCCATTAATATAAGTAATTTGATTGTAATCTCAATATATTTAGGATTTACATCAGCTCTACATACATAAAGACAAAATTTACATCGATTGGGGCTTGTATCTCGATAGCGCGATACTCTAGTAAAGTACAGGTCGTAGGTTCAAATCAGACTCGAGGTAAACTGTTTATTTATGTATTTAATAAAATGAATAATAATGTTTAGTTCCATTTTTACTTTTGAACTTATTCGTTCATAACAAAACTTACAATAACTTAGTATTTGATTGCAAATCTTAAATAAATTAATACTTAAACTATGTCAATATACAGTAAAATCTCCCCGTTACAAAAATGAGTGCATGGTGCAGGTACCATACATGGTATGTAATTATTCTAGCCCTGCTTTCTATCCTATAACTGACTTGCACGTAAATCGCCTAACCGATAAGATGCTTTGATCAAGACAATTGTATGTGGTTATATATTGTGAAAGCATATTTTACAAGAATTCCACAACAATAAATAAACTAGCCATTTAAGGAATACATATTAAGAGTCACATTCTAACATGAAGTACATGATTGTGGTCATTTTTCATTTTTATAAAAACTTCACGAGCCTTTTGTAGATTACGAACGGCTATATCAAATGCAAATTTTTATTGACTATAAAATAAATAAACTTTATTTAAACCATAATTATATTTGCTAATTAATGTTCATAATCAGTGGCATTTAAAAGCAAGCGGTACTCGATATCTTTCATGCAATAGAAACAGCTGGCGAACTTTACCACATGTATTTACGAAACAAAGTTCCGGATTATAGTTTTACAAAACGTTTCATTTAGACATATATTCATTTATTTCAATAAATGTGGTCTGCATATCACAGAGTAGTTTGGTGATTTCTACAGACGCAGATCGCCGTATCATAAAAATTACTTCCACTAGATCTCAAGAAGTGCCGTAATCTACTAAAGATACTTTTTTTGTAAAATTGTGTTTGCACTATTATTTTAAACGATTTACTTTATAATACACATGAAAGAATTATGAATAACGGAACAATTAATTTTAACGAACTAAAGGCGTTACCTACTTGACTGGGTTAAGCCGGGAATTCTTTAATCTCACGATTAAGAAGTGTGATTGGTGCACACGTTTGCCATTTACGCCAATATATCAAAAAGTGCTCAATCAGATAGCTTAATCCAAGGATTAAAGTAATCCCGGCTTAATCAAATTTTGTGTGTGCACCCGGCCTAGGTGTCCTAAATAACACTGACAATGCATAATTCCAAATTGTAGGAGTCGAAAAGAAAGTCAAAGGTTTGTAGTTTTTGTTTGTAGCGTCATACCTAGTCAACTGATTTTTTGAAATTTGGCGGATACTTTTACTCAGTAAGAGGTTATGATTCACTTTCGTGGATGCATTTCATAATAGATTTTGCATAAAAAAACTCAGCTTATAATTGTTTAACAAAACCACCCTTTTGGTCCATTCCAATTTTTTTTTCTTATGATGGCTCTAAAACTCTAGTCTAGTATACAGGGTGTTCCAGTGTTTTGTAGCAAGACTTTAATAGTCGATAAATCTTTCAAAATTAAGACAAAAAGTTCATATAAACATAGGTTCCCAAACGCTTAGTTTTGGAGATACAGGGTTTCAAAGTTTTAATTTTTTTTCAGTTCTTTTAATTTATCTTCAAAACTATTTAAAATAATAAATCCAAATTTAGTGTACATATTACACTCCTTAAACTCAATATTAAGAGTAGTTTAACGTTTATCAATATTTACAGCGTAGTACATTTGTGGGGTGGTACACCCTTTATCCCCCCCCCCGAACTTTTTCATGCGACGCCTCTTAACTCTTAGAAACGTTTGATATGCTCCCGCAAAAAATAGTGTGCCATGAAAAGAACAATAAAAAAAAAGAATCAAATTATGTCAAATCTCACGTTTTATTTTAAATACGACTTGTGCATAAGAAAGAATGTAATTTATTTACATATTTTATTGTGTTAATTTTTATTGCAAAAGTGATCTTTCAAAATGCCATTTTTGTTTTCTAATCAAGAAATAGCGGATATCCATTTTATTTATGGCTTTGTAAATGGAAGTTCAGCAGCAGCAGCCCGTGAATATAGGAGAAGATTTCCTTTTAGAAGAGCTCCGCATCCTTCAGTATTTGTAAGAGTTCACCAACAAATTATAAGTCAGGGGTTAAATAATGTGCATGGTCGTCAAAATAATAATCATAGGCAGCAAAGAAATATTGCACGACGAATTTTGCGTGAATTCGACAGATATCCCACAACTAGCATTAGAAGAGTATCCGTTGCTTAGGTGGAGTCTCAAATACTGCTATTCACCGAACATTAAGACGGGATCATCGATATCCTTACCATCTACAACTTGTTCAAGGACTACAACCAGGGGATGCAAAACGTAGAGTTGCCATGGATTTTTACTGAAAATAATAACAATCCAGGTTTTTTAAATAATGTTTTATGGACCGATGAATCCTGCTTCACTCGCCGTGGTGTAGTAAATTTTCAAAGAGAATGAACATGGGAACATGTGGGAACATATTCCCTTAAATTTACGAAGAACGGCTTGGTTCCAGATTGATGGTTTCCAGCTCATTATAGCAGAATCGTTAGAAACTGGCCGGGCAACCATTATCCAGGAAGATGGATCGGTCGTGGAGACCCAGTTCCCTGGCCGCCAAGGTCTCCAGACCTAAATCCCTTAGATTTTTTTGTGTAGGGGTATTTAAAAGAAAGGGTGTATGCAACTCCTGTGACAACAAGAGATGAACTCATTAATAGGATTAGGGATGCGTGTAATGAAATAAGACAATTTTTAGTTATTATTCCACGTGAAGTATGTATTCAACAAAATGGTTCACATTTTGAACAGTTTCTTTAAATTTATTTATTATTACGACAGCGTTTTTGTTTTGTTCTTATAGGTTAAGTTTATTTTTTTAATTTATTTATTTCGTTCGTTTCGTTCTTGTTAAAATCTTATATAGAAATTCTTTCCAATATTTTGTTGTTTTACTTTTATTTTCCTTTATTTAATTCAACTGAAAAGTTAGGGAAAAATCAGTCGAGTACTACTTTTTATTAAGAGACAAAAAAACGTGAGAATTGACATAATTTGATTCTTTTTTTTTTGTTCTTTTCATGGCACATTATTTTTTGCGGGAGCATCAGACGTTCTTTACTTACCATTTGGAAGCTGTTCATGGATTACAGCTAATTTATCTCAAAAACTATGCATTTTTCGAAAAAAAAGCAGAAGACAAAAAAGTTCCTAAATCAAATGGGCAATCTAAATTTTTGGTTTTTAAGAGTTAGAGGCGTCGCATGAAAAGTTCGGGGGATAAAGGTGTACCACCCCAGAAAATGTACTACCCTGTAGATATTGATAAACGTTAAACTACTCTTAATATTGAGTTTAAGAAGTGTAATATGTGTACTAAATTTGGATTTATTATTTTAAATAGTTTTGAAGATAAATTAAAAGAACTGAAAAAAAATTAAAACTTTGAAACCCTGTATCTCCAAAACTAAGCGTTTGGCAACCTATGTTTATAGAACTTTTTGTCTTAATTTTGAAAGTTCTATCGACTGTTAAAGTCCTGCTACAAAAAAACTGGAACACCCTGTATATAACATGTCTGTGAAAAAGAGAAAGTTCCGTAACGGTGTATAGTATACTATAGTAAAGAAATGTTGCCAGATTATCTTCTACATCATTTTATTATTGTTATTAAAGGCTCTCTTAAAATTAAAAAAACGTTAGGGAAAATTAGTACAGATGAAAAGCTACACATTAGAAATAACGTACTACAAGTGTAGGGAATCGAATCAGTAGCGATTTGATTAACCGCGTCCACAAGATTGATGAACTGATTCTGACATTTTTTAATTTCTTAAGTGTGCTTTGAACTGCATTCAACCAAAACTTTCGAGCTTTGCCACGCCCAGTCTTACCGTTAACTTTACCTACATATATCTGCCTTGTCAATCATTACTCGATGCGAACAAACCAACGAAGTGTAATTCTTTCACACAAATCTACCATCGTCCTTTCTAGGCCACACTTAAGGACATTCACGCACTTTTAATGTCACCGTCCTTAATTTGCTCGTTCCATATAATTTGATTCACATTCAAATCTGTGTTTAAAGCTTCTGCATTCTCATATTATCTAGTCTTTCTACTTTAATTCTAGACGTTCTCATTAAGTTCATCTTCTTTCTCCATACCCACCTTTTTGCTAAGCACACCACAAATACAACCCAAAAGTGGTCCGTTCCACACTTCGATCCACGCATTACTTTTGTATCACTAACCAGGTTTCTAATTCCCTCGTCACAAACTATCAAGTCAACCATGCCATGTATACATATAAGCTTATATATCTTAGTCGTATACTGTTCAGGAGTCCTTCTCCTCTTCAGCCCTGGTCAATCCTTTCTTGTTGGTGTTGCGATGTTTTGTGCATTTTTCAGTACCCTATACTGCGACTACTACCGGTCGCCACATTCGCATAGGGAATGAAACGCCGACTAACACACCCTGTTTCCTATGCGACTCTTATCTACCTGATTGTTTAATCTGCCGCAAAATAACCACAATCATAATCAGAACTGACAACCTGATGCGCATGCCGTTGTATGTAGTTAATAAAATCCATTTTGAATTGCGTTCACTTTTTTTTTAAATTATTACCATTACCTTAATCAATATAATTTTTATATATTCGCTAACATAAGTAACTCTATTTGAAAATTACTATAATGATTTTGTTCGAATATGACTTTCTACACAAGAAAGTCAATGTACTAACCTACCATTGCTATTGCCTACGTTATGATTACAAACACAGCTTTAATGGGTGTTGCTGTTCACAATCGTATCCAAGTAATACTGAACAAATGATAAGGATTAAGGGCGATTGACTAACGTTCACAAAGTTGAGGTGGTATATGTAATGAAGTCTCTACATTATCAGTGCGATTCTAGCTACTTCTTCGCACTTAGAAACTAGTAGGGAACGTATAGGGAACGAAGTGTATGAGTTGGCGTTCCATGTACTACGCGAATATGGTGACCGATAGTCGTAGCAGTCTAGGTAACCGAAAAATGCTAACGGTATCGTGCTACTATGGGTCAATGTTGGCATGAGTTAGCGTGTTTGTCACAAATGCGGTCACTTTTCCGGTTATACTAGACGTGCCCAACGTAATTCTATACAAGCTATGAACCATATCCATAAGAGACTACCTTGCAAGCCAACAAACAGTTGCCCGTGCTACGGTCACTAGAAGGCCTATCCAGCACGTTGACATACCCCGAGCACCGTCACAACAGCAACTTTAAAATTTATTACCTCTTTTGGAATACTTAAACTTAAAGGTTTTTCATATCTTCATATCCGCAAGAATAACTACAATCCATCGATTTGTTTTGTGCAATCACACGACAGTGATTGTATTGGATTTCTGGTTTAATACCGTACACTGTAGACGCTTGGAATAGGTTTCAGTGATCTGCTATCATTATTAATTATCTCAACAATAAACAGTGGACCGTGAGAAAAGGAAATATTTGCCTTATATGAATTTGAAACCAACCAAACGGGATCTATTTGATTGTTAGATGAACACAACATCGAGAACATCTTCATTTAGTCGTACTCATTTCAATGTGTTGTAACTTTCTGAAAATTTTAAGAGAAGTAAAGGGCACTAACAAAGTTTTACCGAGCGGAATTTTACCGGACGAAATTCCTAAAAAAGTTACGAATGGCGAAGTCAAAGTCAATATTTAAATGTGTCACATTTTTATTTATTACGCACGAACGAAACTTGTAAGGATGATAAAGAGCTTATTGAAGCACTAACGAATAGAAGTTAGTGTACTATAACAGAAATAATAGATATAATTACGGTCGGCGCGGACAATAATTAAAAGGATTGTTTCTGTTTTACAACAAATCCAGTAACCAGTAACAGTAGAATAGGCACTAACAAAGCTATAACGTTTAAGATAGTTTTCGATAAAAAAACCAAAACAGTGATTAATAACTTGACGCATCTAATCTTTATGACGGTGATACTTCAAAAATGTTGCAAATTACTGCGAGTTATTTCGGAGTTTTACACATTTTATACATGTATTGTACGAGTGATTTACCACTCGGTTTTTAGCCAAGCAAAATCAATGTGCAATCGAGAAAAGTTATTTAATCATTCTCAAACTTTATACAATTGCTCTACAAATGTAGCTATAATCGATATAACTTTATCTCAATGCTGCGAAATCCTGACAGTTTCTGGACAATCGCCACAATTGCTGAACATTCGCCTGTACGAGGACGCTGCTAAAGCTCACGGAATCAAGTACTCCTTGCAATGCTAAAGTTCTGCGATTGTCATAATCGTAAAATTTGACATTTTATACCATTAGTACAGCTGACAGTTTGATTGTAAACAGAGCAGTTTCATTTCAGTAGAATTTTAAAAGTAGAAAGTTTGTCAAAAAATGAATATTCCGAATCGTGATTTTTTATGACTTTCCATACGGTTTAACGCCACAGTGATGTATGGAAAAACTAAAGTTGTTGCTTGGTGATGAAGCGCGGTCAAAAACCACGCTGTACAAATTGTTTGCAGAATTGAAACGTGGAAGATCTAATTTTGATGAAGATTTGCGCGCGGGTCGACCATGAACTTCTGTTGTCGCAAAGATTCTGTTACGCACTGATTCTGGGCGTAAAATCATTTTATCACATCGACATGTAACATACAGTGCAATACAGGAATCCTTAGGTATTGCGGTGAAACAAATACATATCATTTTGAAACAACGATTAAATGTCAGGAAGTTTTGTAGTCCTGACAATCTGACAACCTACAAAATAGCACGTGTCAAGTGGTGCAAGGAAATGCTTAAAAAATTTGACCGTGGACGTTCAAATTCTGTATATTACATTGTAACAGGTGATGAAATATGGATATATTCATATGAGCCTGAAACTAAACATCAAGCATCTGTATTGGTGTTCCAAAATTGTTTTTTCGGAAAATCCGGTCATGTTGCAACTATTGCATTGGAGGATCGAAGAACAGCTGACTGGTATACTTCAATTTATTTCCCCCAGGTGATCAGTGAAATTAGAAAAAACAATATAAATAAGCGAATCATCCTGCATCATGCCAATGCGAGTGCGCACACAGCACGACACACTACAGAATTTTTAACTAGTCACAATATCAAATTAATAACTGATTGCCCATGGCCCAATGACTTTTTTTTTTGTTCAAAAACATCATCGTGGTAGGCGTTTTTCATCACCTGAAGAGGCCGTTGAAGCTTTTAAAGTACTTGTTTGGAGGCACCTCGCTCAGAGTGGCAAAAATGTTTTGAAGATTGGTTTTACCAAATGCAAAAGTGTATAGATCTTAAGGCGGAAGATTTTTAAAAACAATAAAAATTTTTACCTGACATAATGTGTGCATTTTTTACATTTTCCACAAATTTTAGCAGATAAATGATTTTTATATTTACGTTTCGATAACAATAAATTACAGTTATCGTCGTTAGTGAGAATGACAGTTTTAAAAATTCAAGTGTCAAGCAAACTATAAAATATGAACAGGCAAAGAATAAGGCTGCTATAACAATTAGGTGCATGTATTTAGAAACCTACTATTGAATATTATTTTACTATAATAATGATAAATAGCTACTAGATCTTTAATAGATGATATAATAAATGGATTATATCCAACTAAAGATAATAAGACTGCACAGTACAAATGCTTATCTAATGTATCTAAAACTTACTTTTTTTTTCAGAATAGAATGTAAAAAGAATGATTTAAGTGAAAAAGAGCATCCGCTTTTTTTATACCTAACGTAATAAATAAACTATATCAATATAATAAAAAATTAATTAAGTATTAATGCGTTGTTAAATTTGGAATGAACCACTTTAGCTTCAGCCATTAATTTAAACTTTGTAATATAAATCATAATTAGTTATAGAAATATCGTGATTTTCATTATGATTTAATTAATCAAAAAAGAAAACGATCATTCAGTTTTTAAGATTAGGTCAGCGACATTCAATAATTAGAGTTGGAAAAAAAACCGTTACTATATTTTTTTACGTAATGCTAAATATATCTATAGTTAATGTCTATAGATAATGTACACTTTTATACAATAACCAAACATGTATAATCTATTTTTTTATTTGCCCCCTAGATTTGGGAGTTAATTTTACAATGTTGGTATAATATTTTTCACTAACGTCAAATTTGATTAATTTATTTTCACATGAATGAGATACGTTGCCTTTTTTTTATTATTAAAAATGAGGATTTTTTAAATATCCGTTTCTATATTATATAGTGATCCGTGGTTACTATTCATTTCAATTAAATGTATTAATTTTGACATATAATCAGATTTGATGTTAGTGAGAACTGTCTAATACCAGCATACTTTTGGTGTAATAATAAAACACCCCAAATCTAGGGGATAAATAAAAAAAAATAGATTATATGCAATAATGTTTTTCTACAACCGAGCGAAAAGTACAAATTTGCGCTTCCAAAAGAAAGCGCAAAGTTGCACTTTTCCGAGTAGCAAGCTTTTTTTTACTTTGTCGCTCGCCAAGCGACAAAGTAACTAAAACGCTCGCTTAGTTACCTTGGAAAACTTAATAAAGAAACGTCTAGTGTTTCTGCGATTTTTGACAAAAGTATGAGTTAAGGGGTATTTGACAGATGTCGACAATTTTGTGACCAGCGCGTGATGTTAATATCGTTTTCCTACAATAAATATCTGGTGTGGAGCACCACACTACCTTCCAACCTACAAAATGGAAATTAAAGGAAATGTAATAATTTTAATAACAATTTTTTAGAATAGTTATGCTACCTCTTTTATAATAAGTTCATTACGAAAATAAGCAACATTGTGAAAATAAAGCAGTTTTTAACAAACATCCTTTCAAAAACACATGTGTAACGAACGCAAAGTGATGCTCACGTTTTGAAATCTTAACTGTCAAATTTGAGGTTACCAGTAATTATTAATGTTTACCAAACATTTTTATAAAAACACCGGTTGTAGAAAAAATCATGTGTGTAATTCGAGCACAAAGTGCAATTGCCGCTACGCGTCGCGCGTCAATCTTCTCGCTCAAGGCGGCAATGTATCACTTTGTGCTCTTAATGCACAAATAGCTATTATTGCGTAAAAAGGATTATTGAATAATATTTTTTGCGGTTTTACACTTTGCGGCAAGAAGTAGAAGTTGGTGGTATATCGTACAAGTATTTAAGAATGAAATATTTCATTACTCAATGGTACATGACAAAAATATAAACATTTTTAACCTCTCCCACATAATGTTAAAAGCTCTAATCTTCCATTAATTTAAATTATTGAAGTGTGCGTAATAATACATATTTTAAAAAACAACAAAACATTTTTGTCGGACAAGTCCCCAAGTTTAGAAGACGAACCACGTACAAGTAAGTTCTCTAAAGGGCGAGTCAAATGACAAAACGACGTCATACGAAACCAGTTTTTTTTTTTTGTAAAATTTTTCTTATTCTCCATATTTTAATTAAAAAAAAAAAGATTTAGGAATTCTTACCATGCTGCCAACATTGCCATTGTCACTAGTATAGGTAAGTATCCATCGATCATAAATATGACCATACATTACCAACATTAAAAAAAAACCATTTCTGTTTCATAGTGACTTTGTTATAAACACAAAATAGCAAAAAAAAAGTTAAAATTTATTATTATTGTTATTTCGGTAAAGTATTCGTATTATAAAGTACTTATCGCTTAGTACACAATTATTGCAAATAATCTTTGAAACGAATAAGCTTCTCCAACAAAAAATACCTTTGACTAAATATTTTTCTTACTCTACATATTTCAGTTTAGAACACAGAAAAAAATTTAAATTAAAATTGTAGTAGGATTTGAACCTACGACATGTACTTTGCTAGAGTATCGCTCTAACCAACTGAACTATCGATGCACCGATAGATATAAATTTTGTCTTTATGTATGCAGAATTGATGTAAATTCTAAATATAATGAAAGTACTATCAAAATACTTATATTAATGGAATGTGAACCTGCACTATCGCAAGGATTCACACATACTAAAGCAAAAGCAACTTGACCAATGTTAAATTATTACAAGTTTTGTTACGAACGAATAACTTATTCGTTCATAACAAAACTTATAATAATCATACTAAATATAACCCATAAGCTACACATCAAAAAAAGCCATTGGCGTTCATAATGAATTAGTCATAAACGCATCATGTAAAAACTTTGTTAAAATATTCGTGTTGTCAATTTTTTTGAAATTTCAGTAAAGTATTCGATTACATTAATCTTGTTTGCAGCCAAATACTGCCGAGTTAGCTCTGTAGTGTGGAAAGAACATTATCGTGATGTAGCATGATTCCCTTCTTTGGCACTTTATTAAACACTTTCGGCAAACAGTGTTCGACGTACCATTTAGCTGTGACAGTCTTCTGCTCCACTAGACCTGTACTTCTAAAGAACACAGCGTGCATTACTCTTCACTGCACGTTGTTTTTTGTTATTGTTGGTGTTGCCTCGTGTTTATGGATACATTCACGGATCTCTTGTTGAGTTAGCATGTCGAAAAATGGTATGTAAGTTTCATCTCCTGTTACAATTTTCGACAAAATTTGGTGTTCACCATTCGTAGCAAATATTCGTACTCGTCCTGCTTTTTGAAAATCTGTAAGATTTCAACAAAACGACTTACGAGTTTTTTCAGATGAAGGTGGTCGTATATTATTGTTTTCACAGATGAAGATCCAATCCTCAGTTGAGCCTCTATTACGGCGTAACTAGTTCTGTTATCTGCTTCCATAATTTGGTTCACAGCAGCAACGTTTTTCTCTGTTACAGCGATAATGGGAAGGCGGGCGCCTTTCTGGTGATCAACTGTGGTTCTTCCACGTTCGAATTCCTTATGCCATCTGTCAATTTTTGCCAAGGAAGGGGCCTAATCGCCAAATGTCGATTTCAAACCTTCTTCGCAGTCATACGCACTTAAACCTTTCTTAAAGTCATAATAAATCATTATGCGAAAACGTTCTCAGGTTAATTTTTCTTTCGAAACTTAAAACTACCTTTTTCTAATGATGTTTAAGATAAATTATCAAATGAAGCGGCAAGTGTCAAGTAAAGAGTTGCTCGTACTGAGGCTACATTTTTGTTTTCCAGGACCTGCCTAATTTCTTGATCCTCAATAATAAAGGCTTCTCCCTCGTATAACGTGATTATGGGTTCGAAAATTAGTATACCGTTTTTTCCAACAAAAAATACATTTGACTAAATAAGATATAATAAGAAAAGATCATATTTAAATGTGGGAAAATGTACATTACAGACAAAAACTTCAAACCCCAATGCAATGAAATTATTACGTTTTGTAGGATTGTTGATCTCAGTATTTTGTTCTGCAATGGCAAATAAAAGAAAATAAGTAACAATTATACCGTCAATTTTATACCAAATGAGATTTTTACATGTTCGTCATTGGGTTTTTCTAAATATTTAAATCAATGTCAGTATCATAGTTTGTTCGCCAATTATGAAGTCCAAGCCCCAGCGGTTATTTTTAACATTCAATTATATAAGCGAAAGTAAAATTTATGCAAAGTAAGGTAAAATTTTAAATTAAAGCACAACAAACAGCTTGATTAGTATACGAAAACTTAATTTAAAGTATACATAAAGTATTAGTTACGTCTCTTGCGTATTAGATTTTTAAATTAATTTATACGTCGACTAACTTACTCTCATTAAAATTAAATTTTGAAAGAAATACAGAATAGCATATATTTCTTATAAATGCGTTATTTTATGTATAGAAACAGTTTATTTAAAGGAATATGCAGGCCATACAGGATGTCAATAATCAATGGTACAAATAAAGACTGCAGATTCCTCGGGTAAAATTTAACTTTTTGCGCCTAAGGTTATTTATATTTTTCTTGTTACACATTCGTAAATATTCATTAACTGAGCAAAACTTAAACAATGTAGTCATTTATACACGTCAGTAGCATTGATAACATTTGAAAGGGACCCACTTTCGCTCTAGACAAGTTTTCAATTATACTAGCTTCCTCAGTTGCTCAATTTTTAATTCTCTCTTTTGGGAAACTGGTATAATTTGAATAATATCACTTTCCTTGTAAATTAATTTCCTTTTATACCAGTTTTTCTCAGTTTCCCCGATATTACAATTTTTGAGACCCTCATTAGGGAAAGTGGTATAATTCTAATTACATCACATTCCTTCTACGTCAGTTTCCTTCTGTAACTGTTTCTCTATAGACCACTTGCCAATTACACAAGTTTCTCCAAATATTACATTTCGAAGTGTCTCAGTGGTGTAATATATTTTATACTAGTTTTCCTCTTGTAACAAACTTCGAACATGTCGTTAATAATTCACCTCTATGTAGGAAACTTAACATGCATTTCGTGCAGCGTGTGTTGCAAATCTAGTTGCATAAAACATGCATTTAATTATTTTTCGTTTGCACATTCAGTTTCAGACATGTTCATACGCAAAGACCTTTTAAGAGTGTCGTTTTGAGAGTGTCGTTTTTGTGCGATACTGAAAGGTAGAGAGCATCCATTTTCTCTGTTAAATATTTTTTATTAATATAAATTTTATGGTGAGTTTATTTAAAGTTATTTTACAATGTTTGGGACGTTTGCATTTCAGGCACTTTTTTACTTTCACGTTTATTTTTTTATTTTTTACTTTAACTTCACTTTTAATGTTACTGTTCACACGTTTATAAACATCTACGCAATTAATTATTTAACCGTTAGTCCAATCTACCGTATTAGTACGATTGATCAAGAGTGAGATTTATTCATTTGGGAATTATAAATCATACAAATCCAGATTTATTTCAACCCTGAAGTAATATTACGCAACAATTTCTAAAAACGCTGACCCAGCATGCAGCCATTTCGTTATCTACAGTGTGACCAAGAATAATGTATTCTGATTCCATTAATTACACACAATTTTAATTATTCATTAGGTTATAACGTTACTAACATTAGCATTAAGTATTTCAGTTTATAATTAAGTATAGGTTGTGTAATAAAATTTGTTATTGTAGAAATTTTCTTTTAACTTTATTGTATAATGGTTTACTTGTTCCATATTTAAAAACAAATTGGCGTCCGAGTATTTAACTATTAGTTTCACGAAGAAGCAACCCCGATTTTAAAGAGAACATATCTAAGCACATGTAAATATTTTTTGGTTAATAAGGCAAATCCATAATTTTATAAACCTGACCCACTTTAATCTACGACTGAGCATAAGGCACAAAATCTTCTATTTATTACCCAAACTGTTAACTAGCTAAAATTTGTAGCCATTGGTGTAGAAGTATACTTACAGAACCTAAGGATTTGTACACTCTATATCACTTTATTTAATACTTTACCTTAATGCCACTTTCCATCTATAGATATTTTCTCTATATCATTTTCTTCCGATATTATAAATTCTAAATTTTGCGAGTGAAAGTAGTAATATAATGTTGTATTGTAAATACACTTCCGTATGATTTTTTTGGGGCGATAGATAGATGGGTAATAAAAGATGCCACTCAGATCGTCCGATCCTTAACCAGGTGCATTTTTTGGTGCAGTCACATGAAATCTAAACCTATTCTGTACTACAAGCGGTACAGAATGTGCAACAAGAAGTTTTGAACCGATTGGTCTATTGAGTGAGATTCTTAAGAACCTATAAAATTTTTTAATCATAGTTTGATGGCTACATATTTAGTGATTCTTTCCTTTCAACAAAGGTCTTTTAAAATAAGATTTATGTGCGCCAGCAATTTTTGATCAAGTAAGCTGTTTTCTATATACAAAACTGATCTGCTCCTTTATCATAACCCTGTATAGAAGAATTTATCCATTGTATAGTGATGGATAATAATATAGTAACTTAAAGCAAACTCAGGCTACTGCTACAAAATAACATTAATTTTGCCTTAAATTAGTTCCATTTCGGTTTCAAGCACGACACCAACCTGATACCATATATATAACCATACCCTACCTCCACTTGGAATAATATAAGAAAACCTATTTATTCTCATCCATGTTGTCTTTCATACCAGAGATGATCTAAAAAATTGGTAAATTGGCATGTTTAACATTTTCCTCCAAGGAATTTAGTTGATGTGCTGGGGCAGCAACGAATAACAGAATACATCCATACGTCAGCAAACTCGTGGGAGGTTTTAATAGTTATTACTCTGTTTGAGTAAGAACTATTAAAACTTCCACTGTTTGAGTAGATGAAACTGAATAATTCTGCTTGTCGTACGATGGGCATAAAGTGAAGTTATATCGAGATTCCTCAAAGTTGGTAAAGCTACATTCATCATACCATATTCTACTGACATCAACTCAATCACTCATAGTTCTCTTAATCCTGTTAACAAACATAACCGTACCACGTCCATTAGTAACACCATACAAACCTAGCAGCGACATAGAGCAATTGATAATTAACTATTCCCTAAATTACAGTATTTTATAATTTTATCCTTTCGTTGGTGCTTTAGAATCTTATTCGTAGCAAGTTTTAAACCATTACACGAAAAAACGCCAAATTACAAACTAAATTATTTTGTAAATATGCCCTGTTATGCCTATTAAGCATGTAATATTCAGAATTATCATAGTATGAAATACAGGCTAGTTTGTCAGATATGCATTCCACGTCTATCCGTAAAATGTGGTTAGTGTAACCTTAGCAACACGTTTCATTCAGCGTATACAATTGTATTTATCGATACACAACTATTGTTAAATAAATAAACTCAAAACCTTCCACTTATTTAATCAAACAGATGTTAACTGCTTCATGCTTCGAAATTACATTCATCTTCGGGCAGTAATTATTAAATAGAATCTGATTAAGTGAATGCTGAAAATACTATTAATAACAATAAAAGAAAATTGAAAACTTACAGGAAAAAATCCGCTTTTCGTGTTTTTATATGTAGAAGTATTGTATAAAAGGGGGTCGAATATTATGTTAAAATAACTACAATAATAATAATATCAAACAACATGAAAATCTTTGGAAGTTTGTTAATTCGTTCTAATAATAATTAGTGTTGGTGATATGTAAGTTTATTTGCAGTTGTGTTTGAACTTGAATTATAGTGTTGACCGTTGATTGTAGTTTTCTATTTCAATTTTGTTCTTCATTGTAGTGAAACCTTTAATCTTTAAATTAGAACACTGTATTAATAAACCTAAAACAAGGAACATTGCCTAAGCCTTGCATTAAATTGTAATAAACGAAGTTGCTAAATTGGTCAAAGAATCCCTATTTTTAGAAATATCGAAAAATGACAAATTCCAAAATTCGATATTAAAACTTATCATAACCTCCAATAAAATAATGAAAATGATAGGTAATATGAAATGATATGAACGTAATTCAATAATAATGGAAATAAATGTTTAAAATTCAAGTACAGTTAAAATAAATATTACAGCTGTAATTGCGTCAGTTTAATTAACCCTTGCTACGTATATTGATTAGTAATTGACAATTATACTTCGACATCTTATAATTAAAGTGACAAAACGTATCTTATTATCTATGACTAATATTGCTTCCTTAATTTTTTATAAAGTGGCTGATAAGGTGTTGGGGTTTTTATTGCAGCTTTTAATAGAATTATTATTTATTTTGCATTAATCAACATTAAGATTTTACTAGAATACTCGTTAAGTTGCATGCTATAAATTAGTAAACATTTTACGATGTTTGCATGAAATGGAAAATCAAATTTATTTTTGATTCTGTTAAGTTGCTTTATTGAGAATATATATTTAGTTGCTAATACACAACCTCAGCCTACTGAGAATATTCATAAAATCGCAGAGAGATTACCAGTCTAGACGTCAATAACCAAAGTAGTTCAACTCCCACATGTCTACATTTTCTTCGAAACTGTTTCAGGTACAACTTTTGTGACTTGAATTAAATCTGACTTCAATTCAGCTACTCGATGAAACATTATATAAACAAAGACGCACTTATTACCTTCTTACGATGAGCTAAGATTCCATAAAATAGTTAAATAAGTAGCGTCTAACCATAAATACCCAATACGCAAACTTCTACAGTTCTTAAAAATTATTATTAATTTTATTAAATACATAAATAAAAAGTTTACCTCGAGCAGGATTTGAACCTACGACCTGTACTTTGCTAGAGTACCGCGCTAACCAACTGCGCCACCAAGGTTCAAGCCCCAATCGATGCAAATTTTGTCTTTATGTATGCAGAACTAATGTAAATTCTAAATATAATGAGATTACAATCAAATTACTTATATTAATGGAATGTGAGCCTGCAACATCGCAAGGATTCGCACATAGCAAAGCAACTTGACTAATATTAAATTATTATAAGTTTTTGTTATGAACGAATAAGTTCAAAGGTAAATATGTAATTATAATAATTCTACAGTTCTGCCGTCAACATTTACACATTCGTAACTACACTATATATCTATCCATTACATATACAACAATGGACACGATTTTGATAAAAAAATACAGTAACATCTTTACGTACCTGAATAACCACGTTAGCTTTCTCGATGTTACGCATAATAATCACTATAGATCGCATACGCTATTTATTCGATTCTGTTAAAATCAATTATGTACTGCTGGGTAAATTTCAAACTGACAAATTAAAAAGCCATTTGGAAAGTATAGACAAATGGGCGGATTACATTTTCACATTTCTGTTATACAGCTTTTACAAACCCAGAAAAAATGTTAAATCTTATGAAATTTAAGTCAGCTAGATTTGGAACATTATGCTTACGACTTTTCATATGTAATAAAGATAAATGAGCTATCGAATCAGTTGGTTTATACGATATTTCCTTTTATTATTAAATTATTAATAGTTTGTTTAACTCTGTTCTATTTTATTATCAATTAGGCATATTGCGTACACACCGTGTCCAAGATAAGGATGCCCACTATGGAGATCTCGGAAAGGGTAAGAGATGGAAGGTCGGTCAAATGGAACAAGAGTTACGCATTTGAGAGGATGTATTTATGGTCTTTGTAGAACTTGAATATCTCTTTTAGTTTTTGAGATATTTGAAAAAAAAATTGAATTTTCTGATTTTCGTTTTAATTTTTTTCTGACCTTATTTGAAGAGCTATCAAGAAAAGAAGAGCACATTTTCATTGCCACTTTTCTAGCTCTACTTAATGCTGTTATTCAATTTTTGATACAACGTTTCGTTTGTTAGCAACCATCATCAACTTTATTTTTTTAAATACACGAAAAAATTATTTTTGCCATATTTAAATTCCATCCTTGATTCTAAATTCAACGATATATCACACTTTATATTTTTGATACGTTTCGGATGAGAAAGTTCATATTCAATGTAAAACATCGAAAAGGTACAGTTAAAAAAACAGTAGAAACATTAGAAAACTGTAAAATTATTATAAAATAATGTTTTCTCATTTTCTAATGCCTGTTGCGAATAAAATAATTCACAAGTATGTATTTAGTAACAATACTATTAATTAAACAGTTAAAATACATCTTCCGTCGTACTGATGCATTTGATAAAAATAAGTTGGCTTTGCATTTTGTTTACCTACTTGTCATAATTGATTGTTGTCCGTATTACGTTTGTTTGGTGGTATTTGAGTTAATTACATTTCGTGTTTACCTAAAAACAATACTGTAGGAGTACATTTTTCAAAAAATGAAAAATTCGATATACTGACGTGTTACAGTTTGTGTCAACGTAATTGTTCTGAAGCAGAAATAATGTATTTAAACAAATATCCAGAAAGGCGTCAACCTTACAAAAGAACTTTTCGCACATTAGTAGTTAATCTAAAAGAATATAGTGCGTTAAAAAAACCTGTAAAATCTCGCAAAAAACCTTGCAATGAAGAAAAAGCCAATACTGCTTTATTACCTGTAACAGAAAATCCAGAGGTTTCTACGTTAGGAAAATTGAAGAGGCAACTGGCATAGTGCATTCCACAGCTCATTATGTTCTAAAGAAGGAGAAAGTACATCCATATAAATTTAGAATTTGCCTTCGACCAGGTGACCCAAAAAGATGTAGAATATTTTGCGAATGGTATACACGTCAATCTCAAGACAATGAATATTTTCCGAATAAAATAATATGGTCCGATGAAAGTGTGGTTAATAATAATGGAATTTTTAATCGTAGAAATGCTCATTATTGGGCAAGAGTAAATCCACGTCTGTACAAAACCGCCAAACACCAACACCGTTTCGGATTTAATATGTGGGCTGCTATATTCGGTACTCTCGAATTATAGGTCTTTTCATTTACCACGAGTCCTTAAATTCTGAACGTTACCAAATTTTACTCAAAAATGAATTAGAGATAGCTTTGAATGATTTGCCTTTCCAAGAAGTTGAAGTTTGTTGGTTTATGCAGGACGGTGCACCAGCACATAATTCCAGAGTTGTCGGAGAATACCTGTCAGTTAGATTTCCAGAAAGATGCATTGGCACTCATGCAAATGTTCTGTGTCCAGCCTGTTCTCCAGATATAACACCTTTGGATTTTTTTCTTCGGGGATACATTAAAAATTACATTTATGGAAACGATATTGAAAACGAAGATATTTTACAAAGATTAGTTCTCGAAGCGTTTGCTAGTATTACTCCTCAAATGCTGAAGAATGTTTTAGATGCTACAGTTAGAAGATGCTCTTTATGTTTAGAGAATAACGGGAATCTTTTGTGAGTTTATTAACGTTTAAAATAAATTTGTTTTTTATTTGTCTATCACATAAAATTACAAAACATAATTTTATAATAATTTTACGGTTTTCTAATGTTTCTAGTATTAGTTTTAACTGTACGTTTTCAATGTTTTACATTGAATATGAATTTTCTCATCCGAAACGTATCAAAAATATAAAGTGTGATATATCGTTAAATTAAGAATCAAGGAGAGAATTTAAATATGGCAAAAATAATTTTTTCGTGTAAGTAGTATAGCTATAGGGCTCCTGGGCCACTTTTCTACTATACTTTTTCTACGAGTGTTTCTGCTCAAGGTCATCACATTGCCTACGTCCAAGTACACGGTTTATCAAGGTCATCATCTTCAAGGTCACCTCGGCCACGTGGTAGGTGTGTAACCCCGCCTCTTCAAGGTCATGCTTGCATGAGTCCTTCAAGGTCAGTAGAAAAGTCACTAGAAAAGTTACTAGATTGTTGATTGTCCTGAAGGTCATTGCCCTCGGTCTCAAGCAAGTCTATGCATGTTTCATGGCCACGCCCTATTCTGAGAAATCAGGAGCAAAGGAGACCCATTGTTTAAAGTCTATGCTTTCAAGGCCACATGAGAGAACAAAGACGATCTATTGTTTTGGCTGAGTCATAGCTTCTGAAATTCTAGGAAATCAAGAACAAAGACGATGCATTGTTCAAGCCGACGGTTCAAAGTCTATGCTTTCAAGCCCACATGAAAGAACAAAGACTATCTATTGTTCCGTTATTCAAAAATAGATTGTTATCTCAATTCTAGGAAATCAATAACAAAGGCGATGCATTGTCGACGGTTCAAAGTCTATTCTTACAAGGTCACATGAGAAATGAACAAAGACGATCCATTGTTCAGTTAGAAATACATTGTTATCTCAATTCTAGGAAAGCAAGAACAAAGACGATGCATTGTCAACGCTTCAAAGTCTATGTTTACAAGGCCACATGAGAGAACAAAGACGATTCATTGTTTTGTAGGTTATCGTACACATCAGCTGTATCCTCAAAGTCATTGCTCTCAGTCTCAAGCAAGTCTATGCATGTTTTAAAGCCACGGCTCCCAGTGCCCTCAAGTGGTCTAAACAGGTGGCCGTTCCCCTAAACAGGTAGCCGTTTCCTAAAAACAGGTAGCCGTTTCCTAAAACAGGGGGTCCGTTTCCCAAAACAGATAGCTGTTTCGCAACCGTTTCCCCCATACGAGAATGCGATCTATTGTTCAGGTCGAGTTAATACATCTCAATTCTAGGATATCAAGAACAAAGACGATGCATTGTTCAAGCCAACGGTTCAAAGTCTATGCTTACAATTTTCAAGGCCACATGAGAGAACAAAGACGATTCATTGTTCTGGTTGAGTTATAAAAAATAGATTGTTATCTAAATACATCTCAATTCTAGGAAATCAAGAACAAAGGCGGTACATTGTCAACGCTTCAAAGTCTATGTTTATCATTTTCAAGGCCACATGAGAGAACAAAGACGATTCATTGTTCTGGTTGATTTATAAAAAAATAGATTGTTATCTAAATACACTTCGATTCTGAGAAATCAAGAATAAAGGCGATCCATTGCCAACGCTTCAAAGTCTATACTTACAATTTTCTAGGTCACACGAGAGAACAAAGACGATCTATTGTTGAGGTCGAGATATAGAAATATATTGTTATCTACATCTCAATTCTGAGAAAAATCAAGAACAAAGAGGGCTCATTGTCAACGGTTCAAAGTCTATGCTTACAATTTTCAAGGCCACATGAGGGAACAAAGACGATCTATTGTTATGGATGAGTCATAGCTTCTAAAATTCTGAGAAATCAAGAACAAAGACGATGCATTGTCGACGGTTCAAAGTCTATGCTTACAATTTTCAAGGTCACACCTTTGAGAAATGAACAAACACGATCCATTGTTCTGGTTGATTTATAAAAATAGATTCTAAATACATCTCTTTCAAGAACAAAGGTGATCCATTGTCAACGCTTCAAAGTCTATGCTTACAATTTTCAAGGTGAGAGAACAAAGACGATTCATTGCTGAGTCGTAGCTTCTGAAAAGGTGATCCGAACTTATCCGACCTTACCCGAACTTATCTCTATATAAGTAGATAAAGAACAGTCCCACGTCAGTCGATACATTACAATCGTCACAACAACAAATTACCTAAAGTAAAAAGCAACTATTATTACTTAATCACCAGTGTGTGCATCATATTTTTACAATCGTGACTAGAAGTTTTATTGTAAACCGTTTTATTGTTAAACGTAAAGAGTAACTATTATTGCTTAATCTGTCTGTGCATCATATTTTTACAATCGTGACTAGAACCGTTGTGAAGAGCAATCTGTTAAAAGTTCATTGTTACGTGTGCTTCATATTGCTAGCTATGAGTATGCCAAGTAGTAGTGAGATGGTTAAATTAACAAAGCGCATTGTTCCCTTATTGAAAACAAAAAGGAATTTGCCAGGCACATCCGTATAGTTAACACCAATATCAAGCTATTGCAAGATATAATTAAACATAAAATTTATTATGAAACCAATGAAAGCTTGTTTAAGCTTGAGAGCAATTTAGCATTGCTCAAGTGCTATCTGGTTAGATTGAGACGGTTAAAGAACGCTTCAGGAAAGTTGGTAGTGGAATTGTCAATAAAAAGGTATGCATGAATTACGTTGGTACCCCTAGACTCATGTTTCAATGGTAGGTTGCTAACAGGAATTATAATCAATATGTCAAACATTAAGGACCCTTTGATATTTTTACTAAACACATAATAGTTTTGCACGTAAGGTGAAATCTATGCTAAAGGTAAATGTGGTCTTAGGCTGTAATTTCATGCAACCCCAAAATCATAGTATTGAGTTGAAGACTTTTGCCACAAAAATTGCGTTATTGATATTTCAACCAATATACGTGTCTGGTACAAGAAAACGTGTATGATAAGTTACGGATAAAATTAGAGGAGTTTTCCGAAAGGGATTCCGGTTGGGCAGTACATGAAGTCTTACATTTAAAAGTGAATATTAATAGGTATGTCCCATTTAGAGGCGGTGATTCAACCTATGTTAAAGTTCCACACTTCATAGAAGTAAAGCATGCTGTTGTTAATGTTAAAAATAACGATGAGTATTGCTTCCTGTGGACCGTTGTTTCGGCATTATATCCCGTTTCACAGCATTCATATCGGACTTCTAGTTATCCTCATTTTATAGATGTTTTGAAGTATGATTCAATTCACTTCCCCATTCAGCTGGATGATGTAAAAAAATTTGAGAAACTAAACAACCTCGCAATTAATTTCTACTGCATAAATGGTAAAAAAGTTGTACCCTTGGTATTGAGTAATCAGCAAAGCGATAAAGAACCCATAAATCTTTTAATACTTTCTGATCAGGCCGCGGATAACAATGTATACCATTTCACATGAATTAAAAATATGTCAGCTTTATTTTCAAAACAGATATCGAATTATAAGGGCAAGAAATTTATTTGTTACCGATGCCTGAACAATTTTTCTTCAGATCGCCTTCTACAAAAACATACCACTCACTGTCAGCAACTTAATCAATGCTCTACTAGGCTGCCTACCGAAGCCGAAATGAATTTACAGTTCAAAAATTTCGCATTCCAAGAAAAGGTGCCATTTGTCATTTATGCCGATTTAGAAAGTATTTTAGAGAAGTGTGCAAATGGTATCGAAGGTAATACTCTATTTCACTCCAAACACACACCTTTCAGCATTGCCTACTATTTGAAGTGTTCATATGATGATTCTTTATCTCGATTTAGTCTTTATAGAGGAAAGGATTGCATTCAATGGTTTGTTAACGAGCTTCAAAATATTGCACATTGGGCTACCGAAATAATCAATCAAGTTATTCCAATGGGTACTTTAAGTCTCAGTCAGGTTGAGCAATTTGAAAGCGCCACGATTTGTCACATTTGTCGGAAACCATTCACTAATTCTGATATAAAAGTTAGAGACCATAATCATCTTACAGGAGCATTTCGGGGGGCAGCGCACCAGGCACACATAGCAGTTTCAAATTCCTAAAATGTGAAAAGCTTACGTTTTTCACCACCAGAGGCGAGTGACCTATGTCACAAAAAGTATAGGTACTGAATATAAACCATAGAAAAAAACACATAGTAGTTATACTAGGCCGATTCTGTACCAGTTCAAGGTCACTCGCCCTCTGGTGGTGAAAAACGTAAGCTTTTCACATTTTTGGAATTTGAAACTGCTGTGTTGCGCTGTTATTTGTTTAGTATACATGCAAAAAATTGGAATTTTTGGGTAAAGGACTAAAGTGTTATGATTTATTCATTTGTGCAAGTTTCAACTTTTCTGTACATACTAACTACAAACTTTGTTGTTAATAATAATTGAAAATTTTTTTTTCACATTTTTTTAGTTTCGAGAATTTTTGGATTGCTATCTTTTGCGCTGTTATCTGTTTAGTCTACATGCCAAAAATTGGAATTTTTGGGTAAAGGATTAGTGATTTAAAAAAAATATAAATATAAATGTACGCAATATTCAACCTTTAATGACACATAAAACTTACATTACAAAGAAAGAAAAAGGTGAATAACATTATCCTGTTATATGAAATGTATAAGTCAGCAAAAATTTTTATGTGTCATTAAATGTTGAATATTGCGTACATTTATATTTATATTTATTTACGCAATTTTTTGTGGCAAAAGTCTTCAACTCAATACTATGATTTTGGGGTTGCATGAAATTACAGCCTAAGACCACATTTACCTTTAGCATAGATTGTTAACATGTAACGTGCCAATTTCTTGTCTGACGTTACCTTAATTTAAATTTAGAACTTTGTATTATTATCGATAAGTATATTTACATTACCTTAGTATTTTAAGCATTTCTCTTTCCGTTCAATAATTAAATTTTTATATCGCAATATTTTCTTTTCAGTCTACATAATTACGTACGTCCCTATATATCTTTTAGACATTCAGTTTCAGTTGTATGCGCAGTGTAAGCTGAGCATGTTCGAGGCATTTCCTTTTACCATGCCGTGACGTTCAGACGTTATCTTTTTTTTAAGTTTTGCTTCCCTTTTATAAGGTATGTACAGGCGTTTAATTACATTTTCTATATATTATATTTATTAGGGAAATAGAGTCAGAAACTAGAATAAGAATACCGTTTATCTTCAAGAAAAGCTTTTATTTTGGTAAATTTACGTATCATTGTATGGCGTGGGTATGACGTCATGTACAGTTACTGTTAAAATGGCTGATTAATGCAATGTCATCTTTATGAACATAAATGAAGATACCTTTGTTTTGCATCAATCACATATGCTGTTAGACATATTCTGCGTTCGTCGTTATAAACAGCTTTCGTCGTTCGAAGCTGCTTTCGTTATATGTTTCTGTTTCGTTTATTTGTACGTTAACTACAAATGGAAATTACCTTTACATTATCGTATATTTGTCTTGGAATTGGAAATGAAAATTCTCAAGCTACAATTCGTTTAAGACGAGATTAAAATATTTGTTTTGTACAAGTAAGTACTTATCCTTTTAGTGCAGTTAAGTAAATAACAAATCAGTTAGTGTTATTTTGATACGGTTAAGAAAAGTAACAGTTAGTCCTGCTTCTGAAATAAAAAAATTTGAGTTCATAACCTATCACAACTGTAATTTGTTGACATTGGTCAATATACGTTTCATTATTGAATACCTACATGTTGAATAAATTACATTTTGAATTCTAAGTATACGTTTGTCTACTGTGTTTAGTTTAGTGATTTTAAAAGATTGTAGGTAGTACAAAAGTATCGTTTAGTTATTTCATTCTGGTATTAATCAGACATTTTGATTTATTAAATATACATATAACTACAGATGTTTAGTGCTTATTCAGATTACCTATTATGTTCTGAGATACAACCTTTCTCAATTTTTGTTGTATTTTATTAATTAAACCTAGAAATTGAGTGGTGCCCAGTTAATCAAATGCTAATACTGATTATATCTATGAAAATATCTCTGCTTTCCTCACACCTGATGATCGAGTTCTCATATTCAGTAAGTTTTATAAGTTTGTACCTCACTGAGCTAGACCGTGGTGCAATTTACCTTCTAATATAACAACAACACTATTTTTAATTTATTTGTTATAAACATTAATTTCACCTTACGTGCAAAACTATTATATGTGTTTAGTAAAATATCAAAGGGTCCTTAATGTTTGACATATTGATTATAATTCCTGTTAGCAACCTACCACTGAAACATGAGTCTAGGGGGTACCAACGTAATTCATGCATACCTTTTTTATTGACAATTCCACTACCAACTTTCCCTGAAGCGTTCTTTAACCGTCTCAATCTAACCAGATAGCACTTGAGCAATGCTAAATTGCTCTCAAGCTTAAGCAAGCTTTCATTGGTCTCATAATAAATTTTATGTTTAATTATATCTTGCAATAGCTTGATATTGGTGTTAACTATACGGATGTGCCTGGCAAATTCTTTTTTGTTTTCAATAAGGGAACAATGCGCTTTGTTAAATTAACCACTCACTACTACTTGGCATACTCATAGCTAGCAATATGAAGCACACACGTAACAATGAACTTTTAACAAATTGCTCTTCACAACACAGCCAGATTAAGCAATAATAGTTACTCTTTACGTTCAACAAATTGCTCTCCGGTTTACAATAAAACTTCTAGTCACGATTGTAAAAATATGATGCACACACTGGTGATTAAGTAATAATAGTTCTTTTTACTTTAGGTAATTTGTTGTTGTGACGATTGTAATGTATCGACTGACGTGGGACTGTTCTTTATCTACTTATATAGAGATAAGTTCGGGTAAGGTCGGATAAGTTCGATCACCTTTTCAGAAGCTACGACTCAGCAATGAATCGTCTTTGTTCTCTCACCTTGAAAATTGTAAGCATAGACTTTGAAGCGTTGACAATGGATCACCTTTGTTCTTGAAAGAGATGTATTTAGAATCTATTTTATAAATCAACCAGAACAATGGATCTGTTTGTTCATTTCTCAAAGTGTGACCTTGAAAATTGTAAGCATAGACTTTGAACCGTCGACAATGCATCGTCTTTGTTCTTGATTTCTCAGAATTTTAGAAGCTATGACTCATCCATAACAATAGATCGTCTTTGTTCTCATGTGGCCTTGAAAATTGTAAGCATAGACTTTGAACCGTTGACAATGAGCCCTTTGTTCTTGATTTTTCTCAGAATTGAGATGTAGATAACAATCTATTTTATATCTCGACCTGAACAATAGATCGTCTTTGTTCTCTCGTGTGACCTAGAAAATTGTAAGCATAGACTTTGAAGCGTTGGCAATGGATCGCCTTTATTCTTGATTTCTCAGAATCGAAGTGTATTTAGATAACAATCTATTTTTTTATAAATCAACCAGAACAATGAATCGTCTTTGTTCTCTCATGTGGCCTTAAAATGATAAACATAGACTTTGAAGCGTTGACAATTACCGCCTTTGTTCTTGATTTCCTAGAATTGAGATGTATTTAGATAACAATCTATTTTTTATAACTCAACCAGAACAATGAATCGTCTTTGTTCTCTCATGTGGCCTTGAAAATTGTAAGCATAGACTTTGAACCGTTGGCTTGAACAATGCATCGTCTTTGTTCTTGATATCCTAGAATTGAGATGTATTAACTCGACCTGAACAATAGATCGCATTCTCGTATGGGGGAAACGGTTGCGAAACAGCTATCTGTTTTGGGAAACGGACCTGTTTTAGGAAACGGCTACCTGTTTTAGGAAACGGCTACCTGTTTTAGGAAACGGCTACCTGTTTAGAACGGCCACCTGTTTAGACCACTTGAGGGCACTGGGAGCCGTGGCTTTAAAACATGCATAGACTTGCTTGAGACTGAGAGCAATGACTTTGAGGATACAGCTGATGTGTACGATAACCTACAAAACAATGAATCGTCTTTGTTCTCTCATGTGGCCTTGTAAACATAGACTTTGAGGCGTTGACAATGCATCGTCTTTGTTCTTGCTTTCCTAGAATTGAGATAACAATGTATTTCTAACTGAACAATGGATCGTCTTTGTTCATTTCTCATGTGACCTTGTAAGAATAGACTTTGAACCGTCGACAATGCATCGCCTTTGTTATTGATTTCCAGAATTGAGATAACAATCTATTTTTAGAATAACGGAACAATAGATAGTCTTTGTTCTTTCATGTGGCCTTGAAAGCATAGACTTTGAACCGTCGGCTTGAACATTGCATCGTCTTTGTTCTTGATTTCCTAGAATTTCAGAAGCTATGACTCAGCCAAAACAATAGATCGTCTTTGTTCTCTCATGTGGCCTTGAAAGCATAGACTTTAAACAATGGGCCTCCTTTGTTCCTGATTTCTCAGAATAGGGCGTGGCCATGAAACATGCATAGACTTGCTTGAGACCGAGGGCAATGACCTTCAGGACAATCAACAATCTAGTAACTTTTCTAGTGACTTTTCTACTGACCTTGAAGGACTCGTGCAAGCATGACCTTGAAGAGGCGGGGTTACACACCTACCACGTGGCCGAGGTGACCTTGAAGATGATGACCTTGATAAACCGTGTACTTGGACGTAGGCAATGTGATGACCTTGAGCAGAAACACTCGTAGAAAAACTATAGTAGAAAAGTGGCCCAGGAGCCCTATAGCTATACTACTCGTGTATTTAAAAAAATAAAGTTGATGATGGTTATTAACAAACGAAACGTTGTATCAAAAATTGAATAACAGCATTAAGTAGAGCTAGAAAAGTGGCAATGAAAATGTGCTCTTCTTTTCTTGATAGCTCTTCAAATAAGGTCAGAAAAAAATAAAAACCAAAATCAGAAAATTCAATTTTTTTCAAATATCTCAAAAATTAAAAGAGATATTCGAGTTCTACAAAGACCATAAATACATCCTCTCAAATGCGTAACTTTTGTTTCATTTAACCGACCTTCCATCTCTTACCGTTTCCGAGATCCCCATAGTGGGCATCCTTATCTTGGACACGGTGTACTATACTGTTATTATATTTGTTAACAGCTAACTGTTCGATCTGAATTACTTCAGATTTTGTAATAAATTTGAATCATTTTTCCAAAGCTGAAGCATGCAATGTTAGTGAAAATACGGAAATCTCCCGTCGTCAGTAGCAACGGATATTATTGGGATATTTTCCTTACTGAATCCCGCACGTGCTTGAATTAATTACCGGAAATTCATTCTCGTTCACGAATGTTTTGAGAAAATTATCCCTCGTCTTCGACTCGTGATAATTTTCAAAACGTTCGTGACTCGAAAAGATTTCCGGAATTAATCCAAGCATTAGGCGTTGTTCTTTGAAGTGGCGTATTTAATATTCGGTATGTTTATTTCCAATAAATACGAAATTAAGCTTTTAAACGGAGGAAATCAAAGAGTTACTTTACGTGAGTTGATTATGTCTAAACTAGGAATATGTATTGCTGGAATAGACAAAAAGTGTTTTCTATGTTACAAAACCCTTACAGAAATTTTAACTGAAACGCTTTTACATTCTTTCAAACATATTGATTAATGACAAAATGAATACACCAAACCAAAGTCCTTACGATACGCGAAATACAAAATTAAGGAATTCTTTTCGTTGCTTCGCTCCTCCTCCAAACAATTGTCTTCGATCGGTAAAATGTCCTTACTGTTCTAGATACTTAATATACTATTAACAGCCGGTTGAATGATCGGTAAGACCAAATCTAACTTATTTACTAAGAAAATATAAACCAACGATATAAGAATGATATAGGTATGGCTTGACTTAACGCGTCGCAGTTTAAGTTATAAGTCAACAATTGAATTCAACCTTGTAATCAGTGGTGTGTACAGATTTTATATCTCAAACATTAATTTACTTACACATTTCCTCGAAAGCGTTTGTTAATACGCAGTGATTACTAGAAATGATAAAAAATGAATGTTAAATGTTACTTTTAACTTTATAATGTAATAAGAAATTTTTAATTTTGCAAAATAATACATTAATACGTCAATGGCAACGGATGGCTGCCAAGTAGGCCATTTCACAATTCAATAATTTTCGACATATTTTCGAATTTTTTACAATTCCGTAATAAGAAAATACGAATATTTACTTCTAATTTACAGAAAAATTTATTTTGATTTTGAAATATATCACAGTTTTAAGAGGGCACTAAGTAGAATTATTGTAATCATATACAACACACATAATTATTTAAAAAATCCGGAGTGTTTCCACTCAACATCCCGCATACATATTATTCGTAAAAGTACTAGCGGATTTATATAATTACATAATAAACTAAATCTTTTTGATTTCATGTTATATATGTCCTTTAACAGTTTCATTCTACTCTAAAACAAGAGTTACAAGCTTCTTAAGGATGTTTACTTTTTGTTTAATACATATTCTAGTAGTGTCTTAAGATGCACTTTCAAATATTAATGTAGGTAATGTCCAACGCCTTTTATTTAAAACAAAAAATCAAAATACATTTCTAAGTAGATTCTAATCTTTAACGCGTGTACAAAATTTAGAATCAGTTCGCCATCTTAAAGTATGAATGCATCTTAAAATGATTTAACAAAAAAAAATAATTTCCTTGTCGGGGGTTAGAACTCTTCTTACTTGGCATTACCAGTCCGAACACTTAACTATGTGGCATTGGATCCATTTATGTTTAGCGTATATTGTTAGTATATTATTAAATGTTACAGATTTTTAATTTTTACCATTCTGATTCATTTTTAGTTCAATAATCAAGCTGAAACTACGTATATACAGGGTCTGTCACGACGAGCTGAGCCGATATGTATAACGATAATAATTTATTGCAATGTACGTACAGTGCATACCAAATGTCTGAAACCGGCCATGTTATTTCAAAACTATTCAAGCTAAATCGATAACATTTAATATACATGCTGTTTATAAAGCCTTCTATTATTTCCACAGATCTGACAAGGTCGGAAGCTGCACAGCCAACTTAATTTTTTTTTTAAATAGGAAGGGGGGTCAAATCGCATACCATTTGAAAGGTATTTTCAAGTAGATTTCAGCGACATGCCGCTTGGCATATCGTTTGATAGAAGTATAAAGCCAACTATGGAATACAATTTTAGTAAAGAATAACTAGATCATTAATGAATTAAATATTGTTAAACTGCCTTGAAGATGACAAATCAGAACACCCTCTAACGGTCGAAGGCCTATTGTTAGTGCAATTGGTTCTCCTACACATAATCTTGTAAAAGATCTTACAATTCTATTACAACCTCAATTTCAAAATTGAAAAGGTTGATATAATGGTCAGTTTTGATGTAGCAATGGGGAGTCCTCTTAGTCCCGTTATAGCTAATTTTTACATGGAAAAATTTGAAACATTAGCGTTACAAAATGCACCTAAAAACCAATAGTTTGGTATAGATATGTAGATGACACATTTGTTATTTGGAGACATGGGGAAGAATCACTACATGAATTTTTAGTTTTTATAAATGGTATACATTCTGTCACGTGGTCGTGATTTTATCGATTATACCCCGTTAGTTTCGAAATTATAAATTATTCGTTAGTACCCTATATCTGAAATGTAGTATAAGTTCATGCAAGTGAACTTGATAGCGCATACATTTTTGGGAAGCTTTTCGATTGTATCGTTTTTATTATGTCTTTTACGTATTTGGAAAGTATTCGTCTGTATTCATCTGTGCTATAATCCAAACTTATGAGAGTTCTTTTGATTTGTTGTGTTGACCACTTTGTACCGAAATTTTTTGTAACGATTCGATTGTGTTAAAAAGGAACCCAGATTATTTGTTATAACCATTTGTTATTTGCATACGAGTAATATTTACAGTACTTTAATTAAACAGAGTGATTTAATTGGTATAGGAAAGATTAATGTAACGATTGTGTTTATACCTCGATGGTGGTTTAGTCATAATAAACATATCTGTAAGTTAATGCACTTGTTGTGTATTTTTAATGTGAACCCCATTTCTTATACAGCACCTTATTTACGCGCATTTTAAGTGTTTGTTGTTTTTTTATGTGAATGGGATCATTAAAATAACGTCACTATTTTTTGTATTTATTTTAAGGAAAGTAATTACGTTCCAAAGTTTTACAGTTGATGATTCCATTTTAACATAGCATTTAAAGGTTGATTAATGTATTATTTTTCATGAATTTGAACATATTTGATAGCGGATTGATTGATCTAATCTCAATTGGTTTTAAATTGACTTAAAGTGCTTTCGTTTCTTACAAGTATAATTTCTTTGAAATTCAGGTATATTAAGTAACGTAACGTAACAACAGAATTATTGTTTTTGATCAGATTAGTGACTGATTTTGCGACACGCAAGTACTCGCATAATTACGTTCAGGTAAGCGAGTTATTTGAGTATTTAAACGAACTGTAAACCGACGTAATTAGGCATTTCAACTCCCATTTCAAATCCTCTGGCGCCCTTTCCGGTTTTGCATGCAAGCTATCCTAGGGTACGCAAAATTTAGTAACACCAAACCCATCCCCACCACCGAGCTAATCGAATCAAACAATTACTCGGTTAGCATTTATAGAATCCTCTCATTCAGTTCACCATGGAAGAAATATGGATGTTTAATTTCTTGACATGTATAATATCTAAATAATTTATTTTATGGTTTACAAGTATACACTGATAGTTAAAGCAGTTTAACAGTATTTAACTTATTATGATCTATGTTAATTCAATACAATAATATTGTATCTCAATATGGTTTACGTTTATCAAACTGTTACGTAACAGATTAATGTTTGCGTTTAATTCAAACTACATAATATTGTCAACAGGTTAAACAATTTGATATAAATTATACAAAATTGTGTAATTTGACACTTTCTACATGGCAGATTATAAATATGTCAACTAAATATGGTTCGATAAAGCATTTTTTAATGCTGATATTAATTCATAAAATGCAAGATATCCAATATGGCGTCCATAAGATTTTAAATGTTAAAGTTGTTTACATTATCTCAAAATCTATAGGCAAGATAGTTTTATAAATTAAGTCATATTAAATGTAATTATCTACAACTATAATTTCCTGTTGCACCCAATCCTGCATAAATAACTGGATGTATCTCTTGCAAGAAATCAAGATTCAGTATTTTCGAAAAAGATCTTCGTATTATTCCATTTCTGTCTCGTCGTTTACGAGATACCACCAATGGTGAGTAGGGAATTTTTAGACACCACTGTATATAATTAGGAATATAATAATTAAACAATAAATTTGGTAAACATCTATACTATTATGTTATTTAATTCAACCACGATTCTGATACCTATTTTTAACACAGAAAATCTATTCATCTCTAAACTGGATTAATTTCCAATAATCGACACTGTTCATGGATTATTATTCTTAAATCTCAGGAAAACTTACTTGGAACCTAATGTAATATTAAATGTGTCCAACATAATCTATTTTCATAGATTACAGTATCAAGTTCATCATGTTAACACGCAGTATAATCAAAATAGAGTTTATTTGAAATCTCCAAGTGATTGAAAATTAAAAACGAATATTTAAATATTTACGCATTTGTCTTAACAAATACATTAAAATAATTTAAACCTAAATGAAGTTAGCTGGCAATGACTTATATGAATATGTGTTTCGTCTAAACCAAATGAATGTATTATACTAAATATACTCTCAAACATAACTAGGGATTAGTGGCTTGGACCAAATTAAATGCATACACGAAAATTCTGTTTACATTTATTTAGTGAATATGCACTAAAAATGTATTAAAGTGCAAGTGAATATCGATTTTAGCCATCGTTTGCTGTTTCGATTCATAAGTTTTTAAATTCAAAATTTCGCAATTTTAACATACAAAATTCAAAATATTCGATATGTTTCAGAAAGGATGAAACTCTATGATCTTAGAACGCACGACGCACCAGTTGATTACGAAATAAATCGATTTGACCTTTTCATTGCAGCCAACCTGCTTACGCTTATTTCGGGATTGTGCTCAATTTCCATTAAAATATCATACAGATATTCTTCCATTACATCAGCATGTCTTCCCGTTTCATTATTTTTAGGAATCACCGATCTTGTTTCCCTAATTCTTTGATGAAGAAGAATAGATGATTTAGGAGCAGGATGTTTTCCACACGGAAATTTATCTGCATATCTACGGCTGCTGCCCGAGCGTTGCATTGCATTTCGCCGTACACTAAATGCATATCGGGATATTCTTCGTTTCTAAACGAAACCATGCTAACAATATTCAAGTTTTTGTATTTACGGTAATGTAACTAAACAATGAAAAATCTTTCACTTAAAACTTATTTGATACTTTAACCTCAACTAGTATCTGTAATACTAGTTATTTTGACGTTCACGCAATTGTTATTTTGTTTATTTTCCATAGCCATCTTTCATAATTGTAAATGAATTGGTTAGTTAATTTTATAAAAGTATGATTAACACATGAAAAGTTCAAATCGATTTATTTCGAAAACGGTGCGTCGTAGCGACTTCTGACAAGAGTATCATTCTTTTATGAAGAAATCGAAATTTTTTAAATTTTATGTTAAAATTGCGAAATTTTGAAAAACAAAAAACTTATGAATAACAATGTCCATTGCCACGCCAAAACCAGCGGCTTATGAGTACAACTAAAAAATCATATTCATGCCATACTATTGGGCATATTCCACTAAATAAATGTACAGAATGCTGTCATTTAAAGAGAAACAATTTTGAAGACATTTGAATTAAACCGATGTTAGGGCGCCATCTTCTAAGAGCTCCAGCTCTCTTAAGAAGTATTTTTGTATCCATACATTTCGAATTCTGCTGAATTCATCTTCAGCCGCATACATAAAATTAACATTAAAACGAAATTATAAAGCTCTAAAACAATTAATAACTGTCGAAATAAACTCAACGTGCTTTTAATTTGGTGAAGGTAAAATAAATGCTCAAAAAAATTACTCCACAAACATCTATATTATGATTAAAAGAACAGCAAAAAATGTGTAGAAAGGGCAACTACAATCAAGAAACATTCCCCTGGCAGCCAGACGTAAACAAAAGTAATTCGCCAAAAACAAAAACAAAAAAACTTAACCCCTAAAAAAAGAAAGCTGCGTCACCTATTCAGAAGCTGTCGCTAATGTCAAGAAGAAGTAAGATCAATTACTTGTTCTTGCGCAAGCATCACCAATATCACACACACACACACACATATATATATATATATATACATATATATATATATATATATATATATATATATATATATATATTAACTACAATGACTTCGGAATTTCCACTAAGACATTAAATAAAACTTTGATTTACACTAAACTTTATTCTAATCAAGTGCATTAATATACAAAACAAATTTTCATTATAAATGCCTCACAAACACAAATTTAACACCATTCTGAATGGACACATACTTTTAAATAATCTCATATAGATTCTTAAACACATAATAAACTGGACTTTTTTTTAACTTCTACCAAAAAAAAAAACATAGCACGCGATACTTTTCTATTACACTCAAAAATCACGGTAATAATGTCTATAATTTCAATAAATCAATATATAGATAAATAAATTCGAGAAATTTTTTAACACAAAATCATAAAATTTGCAGCACCTCTCGGCGACGACGTTGGTTATAGATTAAGAAGACGCTTTATTTTTATTTCTGATCAGCACAAGGCTAAATTGGAAATCTTCCGTTCACGTATTGAACCAGGAATTCCTCGATAAGAAGATAAACGATGACAAATTTGTCAGGAGTGTAACTATAATTTATAGCCGCATAAAAACGGACTGCTACTTAGAATAACACTGATATTGTACAATCTCAACCAAATTACAAAACGCTTCACTTAACCATAATGACGCTACAACGCCGATGGTCCACAATCACAATTCGTAACTACATCTTAATTGTTTTCTTCTGCAACTTTGATATCGAAACGTCAACTCCAACTGAACGAAAGAGGAAGCAATCATTTTCCCCCTCTTCAAAAGTACCCATATACGGTAAATAACAACTCGTCAGTTCACATGGAAACTCAACGATAAAAGAAGAGATTGTCGTCAATTCAGGAATGGACGCAACAAAATACCACCAACCACTGTTCAAAGGTAATAAAAAAAAATGTATTAAGTAGTACTTCCGTATTACTCCTTGATCACTCCTCTTACACTTTATAGGAGTAGAAAAAGCGTAGTACACAGCTCGGGTGGTAATGCCTATTACGCACTCGTATATATTAGGCTACTTATTTTACACGCTACTAGCGCGCTTTTTTACTAGCTGCTAGTAAACTATCCAGATACTTTACTCGCATGTGAGTTGGAGACAGGTCAACTTTAGAAGCTACTATCTGGATAGTAAAGAAGTATCGTGTAATTATATCGGCGAGCAAACAGCAACAGAACATTTTCACTGATGACAGTTGTAGGTTGTTATTATTATTAAAAAATAATATAAAGGTTGGTTGTTGCTTTAGATATTTTATGTAATATCGCGAAAAGCCAAAATGTTGTCTAATCACAAAATGTCCAAAGAAGTACTTCGTGGATGTGTCTTGTTTCTTGGAAATATTGTACAGGAAGAATTGAAAAATACGATTTGCGAAAAACGAAAAAGGAAATGGGTGAGGAAATGGGTTTCACGCAGGGATAACTTAGGGGCTTCTTGTACCATTTTAAAATAATTAGCCGAAGAAGATCCGGCCTATAGGAATAGCCTAAGATTAAGTACTACAAAATTTAATACTTTGCTGCAAATGGTAGAAGGTTCAATCCAGAAGAGGAATACTATAATGAGAATGGCTATTTCCCCATGAGTAAAACTTGAAATAGCGCTACGCTTTTTAGCCACTGGCAACAGCTTTAAATCCCTTGAATATCTATTTCGAGTCCCGGAATGCACAATTTCGAAATTTTACCAGAAGTCCTAACAACAATATCAGAAGTTCTCAGACCATACCTAAAGGTAAGTTATTATTTATTATTAATATAATATAATAATTATATATATATATATATATATATATATATATATATATATATATATATACGTAAAGAATAGCAGATAAATAAAAAAGACATGATAATTTATTACACAGTTTATTGTCTTCTTCTTAACAAAATTACAATACCGTCAGAGGTCTTTTATTGCTGCAAACAGTATTTATCTCCATATTTGTAGTAGATAAATTATCAGTAGTAAACATATTAATAGACTCAGAATCCGGTGATGGTTGTGGAGTGCTGCAATAAATTACAGATTGACCATATGTGGGAGGTCAACGTGATAATAACATAAGTGTAGATGGTGAAAGTTGCAGACATGAAAGTTTCGCATTTTTAGTCAAATTTTGCATTTATTGTTTCCCTAGTAGGTAATTCTCGAAACTCTGCAGCGACATACTGCCAAAAAACATCAAATGCATGTTGTTTGTTTACTTTTGAAACAATTTCATTCCATTATTCAAGGGCGCTATGCACAGCTGATGGTTTTTGTGTGGCTTGGGATCTTTTGGGACGAGGAGGTTTAATGATCGGTGAATGAAAAACTCTTTTCTGAGATGAATTGAATTGTTCGTCCAATGTTTCCTTGTCTGTATTCGATTCTGAGTTTTCTTCTTCTGTACTTGTTTTGGCTTCGTCCACTGTAAGATGTATATCCTGAAAATAATAAATAATGCAGATATTAAAGCATATGTGTTTCAAGTCTCAGTAACCAACGAATGGAAAGAAATTAAAAAAGAAATGCATGGCATATTGGAATTTTCCAAGATGTCGTGCGCAATTGATGGGAAGCATGTTCAAATTAAATGCCCACCAAACAGCACATACAGCATAATTTTATTCGCTATGGTGAATGCAGCCCACTGTTTCAGATTCATAGATGTTGGAGGAAATGGTCGTGCAAGCAATAGGAGGAAATGGTCGTGCAAGCAATAGTGCAATATTCAGAGATTCAATTTTAAACATAGCCCTCCAGAATAATCTGTTACACTTCCCTGACAAATCTGTTAAGAACAAATTTAATGAAGCCATATAGTAAAAAAAATTTATCAAATCTGGCGAAATCATACCTCTGGACTACATTCAGTGAGCAACTTGGGCAACAATAATTACAAACGAGAAACGGAGAATGTACGAAGTTCGTATGCGCAGTATTTTATGAGAGAAGGTTCTGTTCCATAGCAGTGGAAAAAAGTTGCTATTGAAATGTAAACAGCAATGAATATAATGATTATGTGTTTTGTCTTTATTAGGTAAATAAATATGTACGATTGCGGCCACGGAAAAGTTACCATTTACATTTATCTAGCAATCGTTTCTTGAAATTTTTGAATAGAGTAAAATGACTTTTTATTACAGTTGCGTATCATAATGGAAGCATTTGAAAATGCTTCATAATGTAAAAAGTGCCTATGGTGACAGCACTTTCATTTTAATCAAGTTCGTACGCCAATGATTTTCTATTGAATTACAGTAGAAAAATGATGGTGGTAACTTTTCCCTGGCCGCAATTGTACTTACTAGATTTGATTTTGACACTCTTGTTGAAATAGTCTCCCGTAGAAAATCAGCTTTACCAAACCAAACCAATTTAGGACAATAGATATCATCAGGCGGTAGGCATCTTTAATGCTTTTTATTTTTGCCTTTAGCTGCTTTACTGTCATATCTCCAACTAGGCTTTCAGCTTTCAATTCTTCCGACAATTTCTCAAAAGCAGAGTTCCTCAATTTTGTATCCGAATACTCTTTTTGCTTTATATACCATAAAATCGGAAAATTTTCGTAAATTTCCAACAACTGGTTAAATATTATTAACATACTACGTCATAATAATAATAGTAGTAGATCCTATTTCTTATTATTATGTTATATTATTACTTTTAATTTATTAGAAAATTATTTTACGCAACAATCACGCGCGTGTTACTGCCGAGACCAAGCTTGCTTACTAGCAACATGTAATCATGCACGCATTTTTACGCGTCAACTATCTGACAATCGGATAGTAAAAAAGCGCCCTACTATTTGTTTCAAAAAGCAAGATAGGCTAGTTTGAAGGGTTATAACGTTTTTATTGTAAGCTCAATTGATGTGAAACTTGGCACATCTTCCCTGTAGATATATAATAACACTCAGAAAATATACATTTTTAGACGCTTAACTTTGTAAATTAAAAATTAAATTATCATACAAAATGTAGTTTTGCGGCCCGTGTTTTATATACAATTGGTTTCAGTGCTCGTAACCAATAGCATATCAAAGTAATATAAAGGTAACTGTAATTTAAAATTTTGAAAAAATATTTAAATTTTGAAAAGAAATTACGTGTTTTCGATATGTGCAAACATTGCTCTAAAAAATCTCCCAGCCCTCCGTTTATCCAGTATTGGCTGAAGAAAAAAACGAAAATGGTACATCTAATCCAAGAACCACTACTGAACGCCCTACTATTACTATAGAAGAGTATCTTCCGGATGTTATTAGATCGATGGTGTTGGACTTTTACGTCGAAGGTAAGTTTACTTACAAAAAGACGAATAAAGCATTTTCGTGATAACTGTTGGGAGATGTTGTACACGGATGAAACATCGTGTGGAACAAAACATACCTAGACCAAAGGATGGCAGGTGGATGCGTCAACGGAAGAAAGGCATGATAATTTCGATCGTTATCTCGGAGTTTTTCAGGTACAATTAACAAATGTATTTTTTATCATATATATGCCTTCATCACATAAAAGCCTTCTAAAAATACGCCATTTCTTTTAGTATTCATATAACTTATATTCTTGTTTTAAATATTTATAGGAAGTAAACAGATTTCGATGAGGTATAAAAACACCAAGAGGTTCTGGAAAACGCGTAATTATTCTTCCTATTGGAAGTTGTCGAGGATTTGTTGATGGAATTCTGAAATGTTTCATTGGACAAAAGGGCAGTAATGATTATCATGGAGAACTGAATACGGCGCACTTTGAGGAGTGGTTTAGGGCTGTTTTAGAAAATTGCCGAAACATTCTGTAGTTGTGATCGACCAGACACCTTACCATACTATGCTGGATCAAAATTTTAGAAATCCTACTACTGCCTGGCGAAAGGCAGAGAAACAAAAGATACCCTTACCAGAAAGAACAACTAATTTCAACCATTGGACAAGAGCGGAGTTATTAATCAAGGCGAAACCCTATCATCACAAAAAAGTGTATTTGCTTGAAACAATAGCAAAAGAAATGCGTAGTGATGATGTTAATTTGTTGTGGTTACCAGTTGCCCACTGAGAGTTCGACGCAATTGAACTTATTTGGGCTTACGTTAAAAAAATAAAATAAAAGATGTGTTAATGTTATGTACTGAAGTAATGAATAATATACCAGGCGATTTGTGGGACAACTGCGTGGAACATGTAAAAGAACTTGAGGAAAACTATCAACAAAAAGAACATATAATTGATATGCACGTAGAACAGTTAATAATAAATGTAGAAGATTCCGATAGTAGTTTAAACATTTCAAGCTCATCAACAGAAATGTAAAGGTCTTCAGTTTTTGCATGTAATGTTTCTATATAAATAATAAATAGTATAGTTTACATTTTAAACAAATTAAAAATATAACACCAACATAACCGAACTTCTACGACAGTACTGTGGTAACTAATAAGTAATTCGTAACAATTTCACGTTATTTCCGAAAATATATTACTCCTAAGAACATTATAATTAGCTGTAATATAACAGAAAGTGCATTAATAGTCATTATTGTTACGGTATTTTCCAATTTCACAATCCACACAATTATTTGTTTTGTATTATAAGAGTTTTGAATACGCAGCACTTCGTGGAAACCATCAGAAACTTCCAACCAAACCACGAAGAAATACTGATAAGCTTCGACATTGTGAGTCTATTCACAAATGTGCCTACGGATAAGGCACTAACTATCATAAGAGACAAGCTGGAAAAGGATGAAACGTTAGACTAACGCACGCAACTCTCGGTAAACACAATAATGGAACTTCTGACAATATGCATTAGAACTACATATTTCCAGGTAGAAGGCAAATTCTACCAACAAGAGTTTGGGATGGGGATGGGTTCCACACTATCACCCATTCTCTGAATTCACAGAGAAACCAAGGATGTGGCTTAGATACGTGGACGATACTTTCGTAGTTTGGCAACACGGCAAGCATAAGCTAGATGAATTCCTAGATCATCTAAACAGCCGCGCACCTTCCATAAAATTCACAATGGAATTGGAGTCGGAACAAAACCTGCCATTCCTGGATGTACTTGTACACCGGAATGACAACACTTTCACGACAAGTGTATACCAGACACTACACTACAACTCCAATCACCACAAAAACGTGAAGTTAGGTGTGGCAAAATGCTTGTACGATAGAGCAAAAACGATAAGCTCAAAACAAGAGGACCTGAATAATGAAAAAGAAAATATCGCTAGAACACTCAAAGAAAATGGCTACCCCGATCTACCAACTAACCTAAACAGGGAAAGGGTAACCAAAAAAGAAGAACCTAAATATACAGCGATAATACCATATATACAAGGTACTTCAGACAAAATATGAAGGATAGGCAACAAATACAAGATAAGAACTGCCTTCAAATCGACCAGAACGCTCAGGAGAATACTAACCAAGACCAAACCATACAATGAAGATCAGTATTCCAAGAATTGTGTATACAACCTACCATGCGAATGCGGCAGAGCATACATAGGAGAGAGCAGTAGACCACTCAAAGTGAGAACGCAGGAACATAAGAACAACGTTCGCAAGGGCGAAACAGAAAGATCAAGAATCGCCGAACATGTCTGGAACGAAGACCACCGCATCCAATGGGATAACATATAGCTAGTGGCAAAGAACGAGAACACAACTCGTCGAAAACTTAAAGAAGTTACGTACATCGCACTAGCAGAAAATTCTATAAGCCAAGCTAGTGTAGAAATGAAACCCATATGGATTCCAATAATAAGCGAAGAACTTAAGCGCAATATACCTGCGCAAGAAGTTACTGCGCAACATGCGCAATAAACTTGCGCAACCACGAAAAAGTTTATATATATATATATATATATATATATATATATATATATATATAGGATTACTCAGTGGCTCAGTGGCAAAGGTGTCAGACTAGTAAGTGAAAGGTACCAAGTTCGAATCCGAGAATAGTCAAGTGCTTGGGAAAAAATTATATATAACAAATGAATTCGACTCAAGTGCGAAAACAGTCCTTCTTAAGACTAAGCCTGATGACAAAAGCGGAGTCCGCTTCCGAAACGTCGAGCTCAAAAAGCATAAACTGTGGAAATAGGCCGATCAACTGCACTAAAATTATTTGTTGACTTTTGTGGTTTACTATTTATTGTTTCTGCTGTCCTCATTTAATATGTACCTTAAATTGTATAATATAAATTAAAAAAATCCTTGTGCTCATACCAGACGTCTTGATTAATATTCTTAATAAATCGGCCGATAAAATAATATGATTCTTTAAGGAACGTTTATTTTAGCAGTGCGAAGCTCAATTTCGTGCATCGCGCATACGACGGCGTTAGTATTGAGTCGTCGATCAGAAGCTCGTCCAACGTAGCCCATTCTTTCTCTCGACTGAGAATTTAATTATTTATTAATTGGGATTAAACTACATGATAAATGCATGTACTTTAATACGGAACGTTAAAGAACAATTGAAACCTACATTGAAAATATTTGCATTTAGAGCGAGGTTTGCACGTATCGATAACACGTCTTTTTTTTCGAAATTTAAATATTTTTTCAAAATTTGAAATTGCAATTACCTTTATATTACTTTGATATGTCACTTGTTAAAATTTCGCACATTTTAAGACAAAAATAAGGAAGCTAAGAGCACTGAAATCGATCGTATGTAAAACACGGGCCGCAAAACTACATTTTGTATGATAATTTAATTTTTAATTTACAAAGTTAAGGGTCGAAAAAATTTAAATTTTCTGGTTATTATATGTCTACAGGGAAGATCTCTGCCAAGTTTCAAATCAATTGGGCTTACAATAAAAAAGTTATAAGCTTTCAAACTGATTTATCTTGCTTTGTGAAACCAATAGTAGTAGCGTGTAAATTAGCTCCCTTGACTAGAAATAATGTTCATCTTGTCTTCAATAGTTTCCTGTAGTAACGTAATAGTTTCTAATTGCAAACATTTTATACACTGAAATTTGATTCTTTCACTTTTAAATTCCAGTTAATTTCAGAAGATGTAAGCTTAGCACATTTTGAGCATATATTTGATGTGCAGCGATCACAGGAAAATGTTTCGGAATCTTTGCTGTTACATACATCACACTCCATTATTTTTAGGTTAGGTCACTCTTTCATGAATTTTGGCTGTATTGACCCGAAATCCCTGGTGATTATTAATGCACTAAGCAGCAGGAGCATTTATGTAGAAACTGACAGTAATTCTAATTATGATTATTTTTTCCAACTTTTACTTTTTATTTCTTTAAAATATTAGATTATTAATATAAACTTGTCACAAAGTATAAATAAATACTGTTTAATTCAGTATATTTCATTTAGCTAACACTTTTAAGTCATATTACTTCTAATTTTCTTATATCCAAATTTGCCCAAATTTTTCTAATGGGGTTGCACCATCGATTAATTATTATTTGTAATTAATTACTTATTTACTTTTGAACTTATTCGTTCATAACAAAACTTATAATAATTATTATTTGTGATTATAATAATTTATTCTTTATAAATAAACGTTTAGAAATACTTTTAATTTAGTGCTCTAAGCAATAACTATTACACAAGAGTTATCAGCACGAAAGGATTACAGAAGAGACGACGAACGCTTGCAGACTGCGCATAATCAAGCAATTTTAAACGCACTGAGGATAAATACTTTTAATAGTGTTTATTAAGAGCTATGAAGAGTTACGTTTATAACAAAAACAATTTGTATTAATTCACTTACGATTATAATCCATTTAAGCCAATGTTTAACACAAGGATAAACACTACTTTTAGTTTTCCAAATAACAATAACTTTTAATTTGGATAAACTCCAAACCTCAACAATTACTGTTATAGTTTCGTGCACGTGCTGCACCTAGTATATTCTAAGGTTAATTCAACAAATCCATCCTTTGTTCGTTTATAGAACACATACACATTGACGGAATTACTCCCACCTTTCATTAAATGAAACTCAAGAGTTGTTCTTAATCCTTGGCGATCGTATGATTTGCGTATGAAATTATATACATCTAAAACGTAGGTTAACACATTCTAAAACGTATAAAAAAAAATTAACACATTTCGTTTAACCACCATATTCCTGTAAGTAGGTGTAAAAAATATTCAATCAAAAAGCATCATGATTGATGATCGTAATTACAGATTTGTTATATCACGTTTATTATGATTTATTATTTGAGGCGCTTCAAAGAACTATATATCTAAAAACGTAACGCCTACTCGCTTCTGGGGATTTTGCTGATTTTGATATAATTCAGGGATAAGTAAACCTTTCGAAATGGTTGTCAACCGTTTTTATATTTTTATGTAGTGCGAAATAAATCGTTTTGCACAAATAAAGTTCATCAACCTGACGTTAAAAGTTATACACCTACGTGACTGCAACAGTGATGAGTGACAGTATATTTTATTGATCAAATAAAATATAGATGAAACTTTTTGATAAAATTCTGTAATAAAATATGAGAAAACTAAACCAAGCGTATTTTTACTAATGTTTAATAATATTTAAGTAGAAACAACTTGAAATACAACAAATATCAATCAGTGCAATTGTTAATATGAATATAGTACGATAAATCTATAATAGAAAAAAGAAATGTGTCAACTCACTGAAGTTAGACAACCAACGGTACAGAAATATGACAAATGAGGAATTTATAAATGTCAAAGTTCAAGATTATTGTTCAAGGTTATGGTTTATTTTTTCTCTACTTTCTGATTTAGGACGCCATTAAAGTAGATGGAAAATTTAATTTCTGCGAAAAATAGTTACTAAGAAGTTTATATTACATTAACGCATTGCAAATAGGTATGAAGATACTGAACGTTACACTAATAATAATTAATCATTGACGAACAAAATTAAATTGAATTAGATAATTAGTGCAGTCATTGAATTAAAATTGGCTTTATCAGATTTTGTACGATTGTAGGATTCGGCAAAGGAAAGGTTTTTTATTACAAGAGAAAGTACAGTATCAAATGTTACTTAGAATGCAAAGAATTATTGGTTGTCACTCTTTAAACGAGCACCTAAGTTAGTGAAAACTGACAGTAGTAAGAAACATTATGACAAGAATTATTCAAAATGTTCATATTCACACTGCAAGCGCAGACTAGCCCGCTTATAAATGTGGTAGCTTTCCGTACAAGACGACGATTGTTCCTTGTTTCACCAGCAACTTCAATAATTTACGAAGTAGTTCATCATCCAAGGGATTCAAATTGAGTGGCCAAGAAACTGAGCCATTCCCATTCCGTCCCATTCAAACGTCAAGCAAATGTTGCATTTAAGTACATAACAATATTTCTACTATAGCGCGGCGAAGCACCGTCGTTTTGTATCCTGTTCTCTTATTTGAAGCGGGATAGTCTCCAATAACACAGACAGTTCTTCTCGTCAGAATTAAAGTTAAATTGGACATGTCAAACGAGCGTCAAATACAAAAGGGCCAACTAATTAATCCCATAACAAACCGCACTAAATGGTGTTGGAATACGAGAGTCGTCGTAGCCTCGGTGAACAGAACTTTATTAACGAGATTACAACGTGCATACGAGAGTCCTGCTCAATGGGCATCAAAGCTTGGGCAGGTTGTAGGTCGAACTGATACAAACCAAAGTTATGCATCGTTCTTCATATAGTCATTCGGAAAACCCCAGTTCGAACTGATGTTCTGCGAACACTAGTTGATGGCGACCTTTAAACACTCATCCAGTATTAAATCATGGTAGCTGCTGATAAGATGTGTTATTTCAGTATTTGAAAATAATCTCGTTGCTCTAAGATGCTGTAAAACTCTCCCTAATACTCCTCTGTGAGGTATTCTTTGATTCGGATACCAGTGGTTGTATTTGTTCACTGATGCCGTATCACCCTACCAATGCAATTGCAGAATTTTTCGTTTGTAAAAAGAAACTTGACTGTAAACTTGAAATTAATCGTGCTTAATAAAATGCAGAGTTCTCGCTACTTTAACACTACTAAAATTAAAAATGTCGTACCTAAGTAAAGAAAAATTGGTGGACCAAGTTCATATAGACATGTTCAATTAGAATTTACCTGTACTCAGGGCACCCTGTATATGAAGGTTTTACGCCTTTTATATGAAGTTGCTCATAACTTTGAACCGATATAATTGTGTGATAGTAAGCCTGCTATAACAGAATTGAAAAGCGTACAAAATGTTTACTAAATCTGGTATAAGCAGGTTTTTAGCAGAGATATTTTTCAACTCCATCTTCTTTATAAACCAGCTCGGAAAGGTCCTTTTGGCAGAAGCCGGCTTCGCCATCTCGCAATGATGCTCTTTTGGCAGAATTGACCCTAAATTCCTCTACATCTTCAAGCGGATTTCATCGTCTTGAAATAAGGTCCTTTTGTCAGAATGCACAAACAAGTTTCGACATCCCTCTGTCTCTTTCTCTCTCTCGCACCCTTTAATGGATCCAACTATTTTTAAATAGTAGTATAATGAAAGTGTCTCATTTCTAACAGCTGAGGCACTAGGTAGCTAGAGTTCCATGCGAGTACCATTTCTAACAGCTAGGCCCAATTTTCAGTGCCATGGTCCTGCTTCCAGTAGATCTTATGCTTAGCATAAGTTAACATACGACATGCGGTATAATTATAAGCTTTAAAAGCCAACTTGTGGTATAATCTATTCTATTATAAGCTATTAGCAACACCTTGTAGTATAACTAGATGTTAGCGTACCGATTGTTAAACCACCTTATGTTTAAAAGCTAACTAAGCTAGTATCAACGTCTAGTGGTATAATTAGAAATTACCACACAGTTTTCTAGTTTTCCACGCCATCTTATGATATTTTTAAAACAAAGTACAGCGATACCTTTAAAGGTTAAATGCCAGCTACAACGTAGTCCCATCTAACGGTTTAACTTACACTTATGGCGCATCACTTTATTACGTAACGGAGAAAACCATCAATACTTTTGTGGATTGCGCAATACGAAATTTACACTAATGAAGGTGACATTAGCGCACCAGAACTCTTTCTTGAAAAATTACAAAAGCCTTTTTAGACAAAGATCATTTAAAGCTACGATTTTGTGGCTAATGTCTGCAAGATAACAAAACATCACGGATATTAACAAACAAGAAGAAAGTACAAACATGTAAACATGGAAACGTTTAAAGCTACTCAACCAACAAACTTTTGCTTCCACTTAATGGGTCAATTCACTCTTTGGACGTTAGAAGTAAATGTAGTGCCATCTTGTGGTATAAATACAAATTAGCTTCCGAAGCAGATTTTAGTTACCGGTTTATGGATTTTCTCCAAGCTGAAAAACAACTTTCACATGACACGGACTGTATTTTAAAAAGTTTGCACTTACGACACGAGAAGCCATGTCTAAAACAATAACTACATAAATGGACGACTTAGTGTTATAGACAAAAAAGTTAAAATGGGATTTGGTAATGCTTGGTGTTCAAGGAGGCTGCAAAAAGTAGGCCTGAATAAGGGTAACATCAACCGTACCAAGAGATTGATGTAATTACTAGAATACGTAGTAGCATAATCAGTGTAAAACCTATAAATAAATAGAATCACGTACGCAACCCCAAAACAAAGGAACTACCTAACAAAAATCCAAACACGCCAAACAAGCACGAAAACATCCCAAATAAACTAAAACATGCAAAAATGTACTACCAAAGAAGCACATGTAAACAAAGAAACTAACAAGTAAGTAAACACCCAAACATGTAACCAACGCAAGCATACAAACACGAAAACAAAGGAACTAGCAATTAAGTATGAGCCCAAGCACAAAAGATATAAAGCCGCAAATACGTAATCATAAAACAAGCAATAAAACATACTAAAGAATCCAAACCATGCAAAAGTCTAGTACCAAACAAGTTCCCGAGCACAAAACGTGTAGGCCCGTAAACTTACAAACACGTCAACACACAAACTCCAAAACAAAAGAAACTAACAAACAAACAAAATTGTACGAAACAAGCAACAAACACCAAAGAAAATAAAAATAAGAACAACACAAATCAGAGAAACTAAACAAGCTATTTAACCAGCTTCTTCTTTGCATTTTCATGTTTTGTAAGTTTATTTTATTTACGACCACTATTGAAAATGGTTTAAAAGGCACAGCCAACTATTAACGAAAGTTGGTCTTTACGCACGACTGTGCGGAAAGGTAAACGAAAAGTACAGTTTCAGAATTTAAATAGAAAGCCTACACTGGATAACAAAATAAAGTGCGCCTCTGACGACTGACAGTTGATGTTAGAGAACTACGAATTCAATTTCGTGTGATGAAAATCTCGTAATTAAATTTTAAACGAAAATGTTCTTATCTACTTATTATTGTAAATTTTAATTAAGAAGACGTCTAGCGAAAATGTTGTAGAAGTATGCTGTACTCCTCCCGGAATAAGAGAAAAGGAAAAAAACGCCACCCACAATTTACTTCCGACCAAGTCAAAGGAGTGTTATGAAGTAACATACAGAAAATTAATGGATCGGAGAACGTATTCCTGGCATATTTTGAGGAGCTTTCAAATGAATACAAACCATCATCAGTCAATATAAATCACGATGTTAACATCGCTAATTATTCTAAGCGTCTAACTTTGCTTAAGTATAAGTCCGAAGGATTTAAAAGCAAAAAATCTAAAGTTCTAATCACTGAACAAATAAAACAGATTTCTGGAAGAAGCTCCTGATAGGAAATATTTTCTATTCGTATTTTATAGCAAAAGGATTAACTATACTTGGACATTTATAGGTTGCTCTTATAATCGGAATTTCTGGTGTATGTCGGAAACAAGAACTATGGAATATAACACCACAACACATAGAGGATACTGGGCAATCGTTAATTATTCACATTCCTGATTCTAAGACAAAATACGGAAGACATTTTGTTGTCTCAAAAAAATTCTACTTTATCTGCAAAAAATATATGAATCTTAGACATGCAGAAGAAAATACTTTGCCATTCTTTAGGGACGGAAAATGTACTAAACAGAGTATAGGTATTAATAAGTTGGGAACCGTACCACAAAAAACTGCAGAGTATTTAGAGCTACCAGAACCTAAATTATATACAGGCTACTGTCTCAGACGATCGTCAAACGACGTCACACGATAGTTGTTCAACATCCAGTACTATCAAAAATAACACTGATAAATGATGCAATATTGTTAACAATTGAATATGTGAGAATGAAAGGGGCCCAAGTCCAAATTTTTGAAAAATTAGGTTGTTGCACAGAATCAATGCTAATACGTTTCTTCATATATTGTACGTAATAAAAGACCCAAGTCCGCTGTGTAAGCACGCATACTAAACTCGATAGAAGTATTGTAATGTGAGACAGGCCCAAGTCTAGGACTTGGGTCCGTTTCATTTTGCTGTAAGGTAGTAGGCAGTGTTTATGTTTAACTATGGCTTTGGTCGACCCAGAATTGATATTTGTGGAAAATGTGAGGAATTAAAGGTATCAGTCACTTCTGAGAAGAATGCTACTGTCAGATAACGTTTCCAAACTGAAAATAGGTTGCATAAATTAAAAGCTAAGATCTTCTACAAGAAACTCAAGGAATTTGGTGAGAAAGCAAAATCAGAGGATAGTGAGACTTTGTGTTGGGATTATTAACAAAACATACCTTATCCGCATTTAGTAGTTTCTGACGTGTTCTACCTACGTCAGCTATGGTTGGATAACTTCTGCATTTATAGTTACAAACATAATAAAGGAGTTATGCATATGTGGCTAGAAACTGAAGGAAAGCGTGGTGTAAATCAAGTACTTTCTTGCTTGGACAGATATATAAAAGAACACGTAAAACCGTCTGTCCGAAAGTTTTATTTATTTTGTGATGGTTGTCGAGGCCAGAATCATAACACTAACATGGTTAATTACCTTTTTAGTTTAGTGTTTGAAGGACGTTTCGATAGTATTGAGTGGCGACTACCAATAAGATGACACAGTTACCTCTTGTGACCGCTTATTTTCCGTTATAGAACGAATGAAAAAAAATCAAGAAAAAGTTCAAACGTTTCAAGAGTGGCAAGACCTAATTTACAACAAGTTTGACGTAAATAAACTTGAATTTTCCGACTTTTTCAACTTCAAGAACCACCAAGCTACATTATTCAAGAAGACAGTGCAAACGAAAAACCAATTCTGTATTATAAGTGTTTTGTAACTGTGGTTTCCTATTAGTGGAGTTGATCGGCCTATTTCCACAGTTTTTGCCTTTTGATCGCGACGTTCGAAAGCGGACTCTGCATCCGTCACCAGACTTAGTCCTGAGAAGGAATATTTTCGCACTTGAGTCGAATTCATATGTTATATATAATTTTTTTCCCAAGCACTTGACTACTTTCAGATTCGAACTTGGTACCTTTCACTTACTAGTTTGACACCTTTACCGCTGAGCCACTGAGTAATCCAATATATATTTTTTAGAATTGCTAGTGCGATGTATGTGGTTTCTTTGAGTTTCCGACGAGTTGTGTTCTCGTCTTTTGCCATTATCTGTATGTTATCCCATTGGATGCGGTGGTCTTCGTTTCAGACATGTTCGGCGATTCTTGATCTTTCTGTTTCGCCCTTACGGATGTTTTAAAAACCAATAGTACAACGTTACCAAATATAAGGTATTGAAATTGTCTAAGTTTCACACGAATCAGATTGTTGTATGTAAAAACATGTCTGGTCAAATCGAAGAAACGTTCTGTTTATTAAAGCCAAATGTAGTAGTTTCATCAACTCCACGAGACAAGATGTATACTGATACTCTGGCAATCAAAGAGTTGAAAACAAAAACCTGCAAAGCTTATGCAAATTTTTAGATGCAGATAAGAGAGAATATTATAATAATTTAAAATCTCTAGAAGGCCAAGTCTCGGAGGAAGCTGATAATAATTCGGACTATGAATCATCTCGATACTTTTTGAAATAAAAATTTTGTTATATTATTTACTTTTTATAATCTTAGAATGAAAAATACATTTTCTTTTTGAAGTTTTTTGTTATTTTTTTTTAATTTGAAAATAAAAGTGTCCTAAGTCCACATATGTATATATATATATATATATATATATATATATATATATATATATATATATATACCGGATGCCCACGAGATCACTTTCCGGCTTCCATTTTTGATTTATCTATCGATTTAAATGAAACTTGGCAGGGTTGTTACTCTAACCAAACGTCATTTTTAGGAATTTTTGACAAGCATTTCCGACTTCCGGTTTCACCGGAAAGCACCTTAACTTTTGATTTTTAAATGACACCCCTGTATATTTTAGTTTTCGGATTCTGGAGGTCATTTTACGGCCGATTGCGTAATATTTAAATCGATTTTTTCCAAATGTAATTTTAAAATTGAATTTTATTTCTCATCCAGAGTGCTATGACCATCTTAAAATCATTCTACATACTTAACTCACTTCCAGAAAAATGCAAACTCACTTTCATATTTGTTAACTTTTTACTAGAACGTTCTAAACTTTATTTTTGCCGTAGCTCAAAAAATTAAATGGAAGCATACCACTTTCATAAAACTACTAAATGCAGTATTTTAAAACGAATTTAATGACGTACAACACGTTTTGTCATTTTTACCCATTTTCGATTTAAAACATTTTTATTTTTATATTTACGTCTTACTCATTAATAAAATCCACTTCCTATGTCACAGCACATCAGAGTTGCCATGAAAACAATAGGTGGCTAGGTTGCCATGGAAACACTATGGTAAATTTAAAAGTTTGCAGGTAATAATAAAGGTTGTTGTTTATTAACATAAATCTAATATTTTACTTAAAAATTAAATTAAAGTTTGTACTTAGTTTAATTATAAAATTAAAAAAAATGTTTACCAAGAGTGAGCAGGTTGATATACTTATTATGTAGGGACAATGTGCCAAAAATGCAGCGGAAACCGAACGAGTTTATCGGCAAGAATATCCTGAGGGTCTTCATCATCCTACAAGACAATACATTATCTACCTTGTAAGAAAAATGCGCCAAGAACCAGATAATTTGCAACATTTTATTATTAATGAACAAACGGAAGAAAATGTAATAGCATATGTCATTCAAAACCCCACAGCATCCACAAGGGAAATTGCCTTTGAAGTAGACACTGGCGCAGAATCAGCAAGAAAGATCTTGAAGAAACATGGATACAAATCATTGAAGTACCAGCTTCACCAACATTTGTACGAGGGAGATTTTGTTAGAAGACTGGAATATTGCAACTGGTTTTTGGAACATAACGATGCCGATAATAGCATAGCCAATTCTATTTTGTATTCTGACGAGTCGAGATTTACCAATCATGGAATGTTCAACCGGCAAAATACAAGATATTGGTCAACGATAAATGAACACCGAATGATGGAACGTAATTTTCAAGAGATATTTGGAGTAAATGTATGGGCTGGAATAATTGGTACTCGTATTGTGGGACCGATTCTTTTCCAAGGGCATTTAAATGCAGAACGATATTTGGGTTTTTTACAACATGAAATTGAAAATTTTTTGGAGGAATTACCGTTGGAAATAAATAATCAACACCTTTATTATCAACAAGATGGTGCGCCGGCTCAAAACGCTATTGTTGTGAGAAATTACTTAGAAGAACGATTTGGAGAACATGTTATCTCTACCCGTGGACCGATCCGCAGGCCTCCTCGTTCGCCTGACCTTACACCTCTTGACTTTTTTTTGTGGGGCCATATTAAGGGGATTGTTTACCGAACACCGCCAACAACACTTAACATCTTAGAAAACCGTATACGAGCGGCATTTGCTAGCATTACCCCCGACATGCTTAGGAATGTCGTAGAAAACAACGTTTTTCGTGTCAAGAGGTGGAAGGACAGAAAATTTAATTGGTGGTTAAAAGGTCCAAACTTTATAATCTAATACCTATTGTTAACGTTATACGTATTATTGTTAATGTTATTAATTTTTTTTAATTATTTTTAATACTGTTTAAAATTATTACACTCTGTTTGTTTTAAAATAAATTTTGTTCAATCGTTGACTGAAAAAATTGGGAAAATACACAAAGCAATGCATTAAAATTGTGCTACTTTAAAAACAACTCTCAGACGCGCCCATAATGTGTCTGTCCTTTTCTTTCCTTTTTGCTACGGCAAAAATAAAATTTAGAACGTTCTAGTAAAAAGGTTAACAAAGATAAAAGTAAGTTTGCGTTTTTCTGGAAGTGAGTTAAGTATGTAGAATGATTTTAAGATGGTCATGGCACTCTGGATGAGAAAATAAAATTCAATTTTAAAATTACATTTGGAAAAAAATCGATTTAAATATTACACAGGGGTGTCATTTAAAAATCAAAAGTTAAGGTCATTTCTGGTGGAACCGGAAGTCGGAAATGATTGTCAAAAATTCCTAAAATGACGTTTAGTTAGAGTAACAACCTGCCAAGTTTCATTTAAATCGATAGATAAATAAAAAATGGCAACCGGAAAGTGATCTCGTGGGCATCCGGTATTATATATATATATATATATATATATATATATATATATATATATATATATATATATATATATATATATATATATATATACATATATAGGGTGTATTTTAAAATCACCGACAAACGAAAGCTGGAGATTCTGTGATTCAAAATAAGACAAAAATTATCATAAACGCTTTTCCGAAAATGCTTCCTAACCGAGATACAGGTTGATTAAAAAATAATTTTTTTAAGATTCCTCAAAAGATATTACACTGAGATTTCGTACGCCTAAATGTCTAATTATGTACAATTAATCAGGTGAGTTTGAGTGAACTGGCTCCATCCAGTGGCGTAGATTATGTTAAGTTAATCACTTTAAGTAAAAAAAAACGCACGTCCCTGCTTTTTTTGAAGAAATATTTTTTTGTTAAATTCAACATTTAATTCTGCAAATAAAATCATACTTAGTATTTTTTTCGATTCGGCACCCGTTTTTGAAATATTTTGCATTAACATAAACGACTACATCATACAGTAATAAATATATCAGAGATTGCTTTGCATTTGACAGTTACGTATCTTATGTTTGCTAAAATAGTTGCATTTACGGGTGTTTTGTAATTCATTGTTTGTGTCTAATTACTGTGAAAAATGAGATTACAATGTGCGTTAAGCCAATTACTGCATACGAGAGTCCTGCTCAATGGGCATCAAAGCTTGGGCAGGTTGTAGGTCGAACTGATACAAACCAAAGTTATGCATCGTTCTTCATATAGTCATTCGGAAAACCCCAGTTCGAACTGATGGCGACCTTTAAACACTCATCCAGTATTAAATCATGGTAGCTGCTGATAAGATGTGTTATTTCAGTATTTGAAAATAATCTCGTTGCTCTAAGATGCTGTAAAACTCTCCCTAATACTCCTCTGTGAGGTATTCTTTGATTCGGATACCAGTGGTTGTATTTGTTCACTGATGCCGTATCACCCTACCAATGCAATTGCAGAATTTTTCGTTTGTAAAAAGAAACTTGACTGTAAACTTGAAATTAATCGTGCTTAATAAAATGCAGAGTTCTCGCTACTTTAACACTACTAAAATTAAAAATGTCGTACCTAAGTAAAGAAAAATTGGCGGACGAAGTTCATATAGACATGTTCAATTAGAATTTACCTGAGATCATATCGTGAAACTTTGTACTCGCAGGACACCCTGTATATAAAGGTTTTTACAACTGTTATATGAAGTTGCTCACAACTTTGAACCGATATAATTGTGTGATAGTAAGCCTGCTATAACAGAATTGAAAAAAAAAATGTTTACTAAAACTGGTATAACCAGGTTTTTAACAGAAATATTATAAGGCGATTACACCTTCATTAAACATATTTTTTTGGAATTTTTCAAAAGTTTTTAATTGTTTTTTAATTGCCGACTAATGAAACTCTAATTTTAATGAGTTTTAAACGACACCCCTTAATTGCATTTTAATGCCCTAGAATTAGCCTTCTAGTGCGGCAGCTCTTTAATCTCTTCCTTTTTATCCCCATCTTCTCCTTTTTCGATATTTTTCAACTCCCATCTTCTTTATGGACCAGCTCCGCGGAAAGGTCCTTTTGGCAGAAGCCGGCTTCGCCATCTCGCAATGATGCTCTTTTGGCAGAATTGACCCTAAATTCCTCTACATCTTCAAGCGGATTTCATCGTCTTGAAATAAGGTCCTTTTGTCAGAATGCACAAACAAGTTTCGACATCCCTCTGTCTCTTTCTCTCTCTCGCACCCTTTAATGGATCCAACTATTTTTAAATAGTAGTATAATGAAAGTGTCCCATTTCTAACAGCTGAGGCTTCAATGCCTAATTTTTAACACTAGGTAGCTAGAGCTCCATGTGAGTACCATTTCTAACAGCTAGGCCCAGTTTCCAGTGCCATGGTCCTACTTCCAGTAGATCTTATGCTTAGCATTAGTTAACATACGACATACGGTATAATTATAAGCTTTAAAAGCCAACTTGTGGTATAATCTGTTCTCTTATACGCTATTAGCAACACCTTGTAGTATAACTAGATGTTAGCGTACCGATTGTTAAACCACCTTATGTTTAAAAGCTAACTAAGCTAGTACCGACATCTAGTGGTATAATTAAAGTTACCACACAGTTTCAAGTTTTCAACGCCATCTTGTCATATTTTTAAAACAAAGTACAGCGATACCTTTAAAGGTTAAATACCAGCTACAACATACTCCCATCTAACGGTTTAACTTACAGTTATGGCGTATCACTTTATTACGTAACGGAGAAACCATCAATACTTTTGTGGATTGAGCAATACGAAATTTACACTAATGAAGGTGACATTAGCGCACCAGAACTCTTTCTTGAAAAATTATAAAAGCCTTTTAGACAAAGATTATTTAATGCTACGATTTTTGGCTAATGCCTGCAAGATGACAAAACAGCCCGGATATTAGCAAACAAGAAGAAAGTACAAACATGTAAACATGCAAACGTTTAAAGCTAGTCAACAAACAAACTTTCGCTTCCACTTAATGGATCAATTCACTCTTTGGACATTAGAAGTAAATATAGTGCCATCTTGTGGTATAATTACAAATTAGCTTCCGAAGCAGATTTCAGTTACCGGTTTATGGATTTTCCCAAGCTGAAAACAAATTTCACATGACACAGACGGTAGTTTAAAAGCTTGCACTTACGATACGAGAAGCCATGTCTAAAACAATAACTACATAAATGGACGACTTAGTGTTACAGACAAAAAGTTAAAATGGGATTTGGTAATGTTTGGTGTTCAAGGAGGCTGCAAAAGTAGGCCTGAATAAGGCAACATCAACCGTACCAAGAGATGGATGTAATTACTAGAATACGTAGTAGCATAATCAGTGTAAAACCTATAAATAAATAGAATCACGTACGCAACCCCAAAATAAAGGAACTAACTACTCAACAAAAATCCAAACACGCCAAACAAGCACGAAAACATTTCAAATAAACTAAAACATGCAAAATGTACTACCAAAGAAGCACATGTAAACAAGGAAACTAACAAGTAAGTAAACACCCAAACATGTAACCAACGCAAGCATACAAACACGAAAACAAAGGAACTAGCAATTAAATATGGATCCAAGCACAAAAGATGTAAAGCCGCAAATACTTAATCACTAAACAAGCAACAAAACATACTAAAGCATCCGGAAGTCAAATGCTTGTCAAAATTCCTAAAATGACGTTTGGTTAGAATAACAACCCTGCCAAGTTTCATTTAAATCGATAGATAAATAAAAATGGCAGCCGGAAAGTGATCTCGTGGGCATCCGGTATATATATATATATATATATATATATATATATATATATATATATATATATATACGGTGTATTTTAAAATCACCGACAAACGAAAACTGGAGATTCTATGATTCAAAATAAGACAAAAATTATCATAAACGCTTTTCCGAAAATGCTTCCTAACCGAGATACAGGTTGATTAAAAATAATTTTTAAGATTCCTCAAAAGATATTACACTGAGATTTCGTACACCTAAATGTCTAATTATGTACAATTAATCAGGTGAGTTTGAGTCAACTGGCTCCATCCAGTGGCGTAGAATATGTTAAGTTAATCACTTTAAGTAAAAAACGCACGTCCCTGCTTTTTTTTTTGAAGAAATATTTTATTGTTAAATTCAACATTTAATTCTGCAAATAAAATCATACTTAGTATTTTTCGATTCGGCACCCGTTTTTGAAATATTTTGCATTAACATAAACGACTACATCATACAGTAATAAACAAATGAGAGAATGCTTTGCATTTGACAGTTACGTATCTTATGTTTGCTAAAATAGTTGCATTTACGGGTGTTTTGTAATTCATTGTTTGTGTCTAATTACTGTGAAAAAATGAATTATTCCAAACGAGAACTGGTCGATATGCATTTATGTTATGGTAATACTAATTGCAATGCTCATGCAGCTGCTCGACTTTATGAACAAAGATTTCCAAATAGAAGACATCCACATCATACTACGTTTAGAACCGTTCATCGTAACTTGTTGGAGTATGGAAGTTTAAAAGGAAAGAAAAATTCCGGACGAAATGTCCGTGTACCAGTTGAAATTGAGGAACAAATTTTAGATAGAGTTTATGAAAATTCATCAATAAGTACGCGTGAGTTAGGTTTAGAATTTGGTGTGTCGCATAGCAAGTCTTGGAAAGTTTTACGAGAACAAAATTTACATCCCTTTCACCTACAAAAAGTGTATGCATTATTGCCTGCTGACCTTCCTCGCCGAATGAATTTTTGCGAATGGTTTTTAAATAAAAATGCTGAAGATGTACAATTTGTTAGAAACTTATTGATCACTGATGAGTGTATTTTTTCCCGAAATGGAATAATAAACTTGCATAATTCCCACAAATGGTTAGATGAAAATCAGCATCCAACTGTAGTTACAGCTCACCAACATAGATTTAGCGAAAATATTTGGATAGGTATACTAGACGATCACCTAATCAGAGCTATCCGTTTTCCTCGAAGACTTACTGGCGAATTCTATTTAAATTTTTTGAGAGAAGATTTTCCAGAATTGTTTGACGACGTACTCTTAGATGTTAGAATGAACACGTATTTCATGCATGATGGTGCACCACCATATTCTACACGAAACTTCAGAGAATTTTAAAATGCACGGTTCCCAGGACGCTGGATTGGACGCTGGATTGGACGAGGAAGTGAAGTACCGTGGCCGGCACGATCGCCAGATTTAAACCCATAGGATTTTTTTGTGTGGGAGTATCTGAAAACTCGTGTCTATTCTGTTCAAATTGATAATCGAGAGCAACTTTGGAATCGCATACTGATGGTATGCGATGAGATTAGGGCTATGCCACAAATTTTTCAGCGTGTTAGGTTTCATTTGCTAAGAAGAATGCAAGCTTGCATTCAAAAGGAAGGAGGACATTTTGAACAATATGTATAAAAATAATTATTATTTTGTTTTTGATTCCTTCAATATCTAATGTACCTAATAAATAAAACAAATTTTGATTTTTATTGAATAATGTGGACGTTTATGTTAATGCAAATTATTTCAAAAACGGGGTGCCGAATCGAGAAAATACTAAGTATAATTTTATTTGCAGAATTAAATGTTGAATCTATCAAAAAAATATTTCTTCAAAAAAAGCAGGGGCGTGCGTTTTTTTTACTTAAACTGATTAACTTAAAATATTCTACGCCACTGGATGAAGTCAGTTGACTCAAACTCACCTGATTAATTGTATTTAATTAGACATTTACGTGTACCAAATCTCAGTGTAATATCTTTTGTAGTTTTTGAGGAATCTTAAAAAACCTTAAAAAAAGTATTTTTTAATCAACCTGTATCTCGGTTAGGAAGCATTTTCATAAAAGCGTTTATGATCATTTTTGTCTTATTTTCGTTTTCGTTTGTCGGTGATTTTAAAATACACCCTGTATATGTAGTTTTTTGGCAATGTTCCAAAATCAGCTAGTTTCGCTTGATTTCTCTAAGGCCTTTCACACTATTAGTCATGATCTATTAGTGAGCATACTGCATTATGTTGGCATCAGTTTAGACGCTTATACCTTAGTTGGAAATTATCTTAAGGATAGAACTAGTAGTACTCAACAATAAAAAGTCTGATGCACTGCCTGTAACCTGTGGGGTTCCTCAGGGATCGACCTTGGGCCCCTTGCTTTTCGTCTTGTATACTTTGAATTTTTACAAATGTCTAAAGTATAAGTTTCAATGAATATGCAGATGACACTCAACTATTCTACGATTTTGAGGAACATAGTACAACACAAGCGATAGAGTGCTTAAATAGTGATATCTGCAGTCTTATTAAAACGTCTGAGGAGCACGGGTTGCATATAAATGCATCAACATCATCTGTGATGCTATTTGGTAAAAGTAGGGCAAGGGACCGACATAAATGTGCAGTACAAATTCGTATTAAGGAGTCTATATTACTTGTTCAGGAGCAAGTTAAAAATCTTGGAGTGATTATGGACTCTAACCTTAGATTTAAGGCACAAGTCTCAGAGATGATAAAGAAAGCATTTTTAAATTTAAAACTGATCTTTCAAAATCGATACAGCATTGGTCAAGATTTAAAATTATCCTATGTGAGTCACTTGTCCTCTCGCAGTTTAACTACTGTGACGTTCTCTATGGACCTTGCTTAGATGCTACGGACAAACAAAGAATTCAAAAATTCAGAATTCCTGCGTACGCTTGATTTATGGTGAATGAAGTATGAACACATTTCACACAAATTAATTGATATACAGTGGTTAAATATGAAAAACAGAAGATTTGTGCATTCTGCTACTCTGTATCATAAAATAATTACTGGCAAAATACCACCGTACCTCTATGAAAAGATAAAGTTCAGTGCAAACACCAGATTTTGTTCCTTAATTACTCCTCCTCGGCATAAAACCTCACATTTTGAACGCTCTTTCAGTTATAATATCGTCAATGTTTATAATTCACTACCTGACTATTGCAAAAACTAACTACAAACCAGTTTAAAAGCATGTCCATCAATTCATACTTGACCGTCAAATGTCGCAGTAAAATAATGTTGAAAATAGTAAACTACTTATTCATAGTTAATCACTCATCCTTCTTTACTTATTCTAATCCTAGCAAATTCTAGATTTGTCAATTATGTTAAATTCATTTACACTGTGTCCACCATCACTATGTACTTTTACATTTACATTTATACACATAAACTTCTCTTTAAATTGTAATGTTCCGTTCAAAATTTATGCTAAATAAAATGGTTTAAGTGGAAGAGCAGAAGTAGTGACGTATGTAACTACTAACTGAACTTCGCCCAGTTGGTTACATGCACATGCATACTTATATAGGTAATTTTATACAATTTCATGTAACTGTAACTGTGTGCATCAAACTAATAAAAGGCATTATTATTATTATTATTATTATTATTGTTTTTTTCTTGCATTTGTCATCTAAAGGCATGTAACTTTAAAAGAGTAAAGCTTAAAAAAAAAGAAAAGGTAAAAGACAAAAGTTACACTGGCTCAAAATAGTTTTTTGATTTTTCTCAGATCACTTCAATAGGAGTTAGGCCCCTTTCATTCTCACATATTCAATTGTTCCGTGACAATAATTGTTATAATCAATGACATTTTATTGACATTCAGTTTTGTATTATATTTCAATAATAAATGTTATCTTTCTCTAAAGTTGAATTTTCTTGCACTAAATGTGCCACTTCAAGTTTATAAAAGAAACAAATTTTGTGATTTTAAACATCGTTGATTTGACAGAAGATACGTGGTCGGATTGTACATTTTCCCAGTTGTAAATCAATTACGCACTCATAGAATTATGCACTCACCGTTACGCGGCTCGTGCGTAACTATATCTATTCGTGCGTAAAGTGCTTATTACAACTCTCGTAACGTAACATACTATTACATTAAGATTTATTGAAACATTTCTTTTTTAGGATAAACGATAGTTTTAAATGCTATCGAATTGTAAGTTTGTCTAAATCTTTTACATGGGTGATCTACAAGGACATTCGTTCTAGTTTTACCGTTTCTGCTTGACAACAACAACTGCCGAAATAGAAACAAACAAACAAATGCTTGAAAACTATCAATTTAACGTACAAGGCGTTGTTCACAAAAACTATTCAAAATGTTGCTTAGAATCAGCAAAAAAAAATCCGGTTACACTGCCGCGCTATGTAGGTATACTTTATTTTCTGTAAGTTCCGTTGCACGTCCTTGGCTAAACAAAATAAGGTACAAATGTAAGACGCAATTATGGCGTTATGAAAAACCCTATACAGTGAATCAAGTTAGCTGTAGAATTTCTTCAAAATTGTTCTAATAGGACAGGTGAAAGTTGAATCACCCTATACAACAAGTTATATGACTAGGATTAGCTAGCTCTGCAATGAGTGTTACAATTCATAAAATTTTATTCGGACTTCAAGTAATAAATTAATTATTTGCAGCAGATATTCATTGCTAGTGTTCAACAATACGTGACATGATCACGTTGTTTCAATACACATGAGAATAAACTTAATGTAGTGAGATATAAAAGCAGTTATTTCGTCAACATAAAATATTAGTATTTCACATCCTTTCGAGAATTACAAAAAGAACTTTTACATAAACACTAAAATAAAAAAATAGTACACATTAACATGTTTTCACTTGAGAAAAGAATTCGTTTACTGAAATCACTGATGTTGAAATAATAGCACATATAGCAAGCTATATACCAAATAATAGAAAATGTCAGAATGTTTACAAGAGCGAAAGCTTTTTAACTTAATTCAGTGGAAAGACAATATAGCGTTCTCTTACCTAAATTTCTTTAACTTATAGTATAATAGTACAATTATTAAATGTTTAAGTACTCGACATAAATGCTGCGAAGCCGTGATAAATGGATAGGAAATAATACAATATTTCATTTCTTTGTGTTCAAACTATATTAATTAATTTTACATATTATAAAAACTGGTAAGTAAGTAATTTAGTCCAACCCCAACGATCTGCAAATAATCTAAAAAAACAATGATAATAATATGTATACCAACAACAATAAACAATTAATTCAGTTGAATATTAACCAATTTTAATTTTATAATATATCATTTGATCCAGTCATTATTGTTTTATTTTTTATTTTATTTTAGAAGACTTTGGTAAACACAAAAGAAAAATATATTATTGTAATTTGAAACATTCATGTAAACATTTTTTACTAAAACTAATATTAGAACTGCTTGCATTCGCTTTGGCTACTAACGTTTTACAGTGTTCAGCAGTAAAGGAGTTCCAAATTTAAGTTAGTCTCTCTTTTAATTCAGGAACCGTTCTAGCAGGTGTAGCACGTAACTTCTTTTTCATGTTATACCAACGTGTTTCAACAGCTGCTAGGTCAGTGCTACTGGATACCCGATCTAACATCTGAATATTATTTTTCAACATCCATTACTTTGTTATTTTAGCACTATGACACGCAGCGCTATCTTGTTGGAATATGTACTCGTTTTCTGTAATTTTTAAGGTGAGGTGTCAATGGATGGCATTAAGCTGTCTCTAAGGATGTACCAGCAGAGTTAAGAGTCCCTTATATCAGGTACAACTTTCCAACCCATTACAGAAGCCGTAAATATTACTTTCTGGAGCAAACAAACCGGATGATATGGTTCATTTTTCGTCCTTAATACCCTACTTCGGTAATCTCCAGCCTTCACTCGTCACTTCAAATAACACTAACCCATTTTATTTGTGACCAGTGCTGACGATATTTTGCCCATATTAGGCTATTCTTTTACAGTTAACAAAGGCTTTCCTTTAGCCTACGACTTAAATATTCTCCACTATTAAGTTTGCATGAAAAAAATTCGAAAAAATAACTTTATAAAAATTATAGCCTAATTGTTTGATAGCTCCGAGATACGTTAAACTTGAGAAATGTTTACCCGTTGCTCTATTCCACGCTAAACTAATTCACTACAATTAGCACGACGGTTTTGTTTCAAAATACGACGTAAGGCTCTCATAATGATCGAACTTATTTTTGAAGTTCTGCCCAAATTGGGCTTTCTTTAACTCATCTTGCCGTTTTATATAATTTAACGATATTTCGCACAGTATAGCGTGATAATTGCAATTGCTTAGCAGTTTTACCAAAAGATTAGCGGATTTGTATGAATTAAGAATAACTTGACGTAAATCGCTAGACAATGCTTTTCCCCGCTACATTTTGGCAAATAAAATATTGGAAACTAATTGCTGATCTGTCATTAACAACAATCAACAGCTCTCAAATGTTTTGTTTTAACCCAAGGTTAATTTGACGATCAAATGTCTATGTCTACTGCATGGGCCTAACGAAATGATTAAATGTTATATTATTCAATTTAGTGTTCTGTGCATATCTCTAGTTTTCTAATATTAGTTTTATTAAAAAAATGTTTACATGAATGTTTCAAATTACAATAATAATAGTTGCATTCCATAGATTTTTCTTTTGTGTTTCCCAAGTCTTCTAAAATAAAATAAAACATAAAACAATTACCGGGCCAAATGATAGGATTCTGGGCTCGTATGTAAATTTACAGTCAGCGTCTCAACAATTAAACACTTACTGAACAGTTCGTATTATGGTCTACAAAAACACAACCAAAAATGTAGTAGGTCTACTAACATTAATATATAAGATGTACAGTTGTTAACATGTTTATAATAATGGCTTCGCTTTGTAAATGAAAACAATAAACAGAATTATTAAAATGGATACTATGTGTTCTTCCTTTTTTTCTCCTTACTTTTCTTCTTCGATTGGCCCGCATTTTGTATATTTTTTTCGGTGAACTCGTTTCGTAATAAAGTTAACTTTAGTGTTACTGTACATAAAGGGAACCAACAGACCGGATTAGCATAATTCTAAAAACACACATCAAAACGAGAATTAAGATACACGAGAAGATCGGAACCGCATTGTCTAACCCAAAAACCAAAATCAACCTAGAAGATCAAGGCATATACGAGATTCCATGTGGAGATTGTGACCAAACGTATATAGGTCAAACACGCAGACGAATCAGTGCTAGACTGGAAGAACATCGATTATCACTAAGGAAAAGCCCCACAACCTCATCTTTAACAGAAGATGTTCAATCAACTTCCATAAGACCAGAAAGATAGTATCAGCAGAAGCTGTAGAAATCGAAAAACGCCTGAACTGCCTTAATAGCCAATATGACGCGTAGAGACTGCCTAATACATGGAAACTGGTATTAAACAAAAACCGTCAACCAACAACACGCAATAGACGTCTTATGGAATCCATAAAAAACCAGTGAAACTGAGAAAAGAAAGTTAGACAAGCAACCCACAGCAGACTTCAGTTCCATTCGAATAATGCAAAGCAAAACAAGATTATTAGTGACCTGAAGATGGCAATACATATAACACTCATGGAAATCTCAAGCAAAACATACATATATATATATATATATATATATATATATATATATATATATTATTAAATTGTTTTTTGATTGTGACATTTTTCATTGTTAGCCTTCGCCCGTTTCTGATTTGTCATTTTCAAGGCGGTTTAATAATGTTTAAGAAATTAGATATTTAGCCAATTTTTATTAAAATAAAGTTAGATTTCGTAGTTGACATTTTCGTATACGAAAATGTCAACTATTATAGCAAGCTTAAATTTGCATATTTCATATAAGTGACACCTTAAATAACTTTTTTAAACTATTTTCCAGGACCATAACTATAATTTTTATAAAGACGTATACATTTGAATGAAAAATAAATAAATATATGATAATAAATATACGATCCAAAAGATAAGTATTCTAATTGTAAATGATAATTGTGAAGGTGAGCATTTTCATATACCTATATAACTATTGTACAAGTGAAGATTGTTTTAAAATTTTTAAATTGGTAATCAATATTTTTGTACGAAAATGATAAAGATTTTTACAATTTCATATAATTTGTGTACAAGTGTAGATTATATTAAGGAAGATAAATGTGTACCCACAAATTATTTATTTATATATCGTCCAAAAATGAAAAATTAGTAATCTAAATTATGTACAAGTGTTACATAGTCTATATCAGGTTCTGAAGGATTTAATTTATATTCTAGTGGTATATAATCACATAATCATTCTTATTAACATTCTGTTTTAATCTTCAAGAACTGATGCATGCATACAATTTATTAGTATTTCTTAAAATTGCCAATTATTATTATTATTATAGGGCTTAATCAGGTCACGTAACCAAACATATAACCTAATGATGTGTTATATAATTTCCATATAATAATAATACTTCGTTTGGTACGCAAAAAAAAGGTAATTCTGTCCATTGATTTTAGTTACAGAATTATTGTTGTTAAAAAACAGTATTAATTTTTAATATTTCTCATGGGTTCTAATAGATCACTGATTTAGACAGGAAGTGGTGGGATTGTGAAAAATCGCGATTTCAGCAGTTCACTTTAAAATTAAAGTTTAGGAGTGAAATATAGAATTAATATAGTTAAAATTAGTCCAGATTAAAGTGTAAACATTGATGAGTGCACAATGGGAAAATTCGGTTGAGAGATATCAGGTAAATTTTAAAAACTTTTCGTAAATAATTTTTACAATACCGTAAAGGCGTTTTTACGATACTGCGGCGGTTATCAAATAACAAAACTGAATAAAGACCTGTTCACATTGAAATAGATCAAAATCTGTATACATACAACGGGGTAAAACTTATATATATATATATATATATATATATATATATATATCGAGTTATGTGCAGTAAGGTTAAATAAATTATAAAAGGTAATAAACCAAAGTGAATTAAACAAACTTAGTGGTGAACCGTTATGATACTGGGTTACTGAGGCATAATAATCCAACGAATCTAAACAAATTCAAGAATAAAATAAGGTATAGAAAGGAAAAGAAAAGAAACTCAAGAGACAGAAGATTTTGAAGAATTAATAAAAATCTTCGAAAAGAATAGAAAGATAAGTAGAACACCAGAGAAAAACTTAAAAGAAGAAAAAACAACACAAAAAGTAGTAATTATGGACATGGATAATATAATAGAAGCAATAGAAGACTTGGGGAAAAATTTAAGAAGAGACATGAGAGATGGTTTTAAAAACCATGAAGATAAAATAATGGAAGTTCAAAAAGAATTAACACGAAAAGAAGAACAATGGAATAGAGAAAGATAAGAAATGAAAATAAGAATCTTAGCTTTAGAAAAGAAAAAAACGAAATATAATAATTAACGGTCTACAAGTTAGAGAAGAGTGGGATATAAAAGAAAGTGTAGAAAAGATCATAAAAAAGGAATTAGGAATTAATACAACCATTAGAGAAGCATATAAAAAACGGAAAAATGAGAAAAAAACAAGCAATAGTAGCAGAGTGTCAACGTGGGAACAAACGAAGGAAATAATGGTGAATAAAAATAGACTTCAAGGTAAGAGAATTTACATTGAAAACGATCTGACCAGCAATGAGATAGATATACAAAGACAAATAAGAAACTATGCAAAAGAAGAAGTGAACGTAGGAAGTAAAGTAAAAATATGATACCAGAAAGTAACTATTGATGGAGATGTGTACGAATGGGATGTGATGGAGTTGAAACTGAAATTTAAAGAAAAAATGAAACCAGATACAAAAAACACAGCTGCCCTCACAGACGACGACCTTGGCTATGATAACGGATAACGAAAACAAATTAAACAATAACAGAAACAAAAAACAAAAGAGAACATTTAAACTGGGAACACGGAATGTAAATACTCTGCGAGCACCGAGAAAAACGAGAGAATTAGTAAATGAATTAAAAAGGTATAAAATTGATATTGCAGCAGTTCAAAAAATTAGATGGGAAGGAGAAATAAAAAAGAAAGAATATCTGATGCTATATGCAGGCGAGGTAAAACAAAGAAGCAATGGAACAGGATTTATACTCAGTGGAAGTGTAAAAGATGAAATATTAAATGTTAAAGCAATAAATGGTAGAATATCATATCTACAAATAAAATCAAATTCCAGCAATCATAACAATAATAAACTGCTATGCACCAACAGAAGTTGCAGATGATAGGAAAAGGAACACTTTTATAATTAGTTAGAAGACATCTATGACAAAGTAAACAAGCATGATAACCTGATATTTATAAGAAATTTAATGGGAGAGACATGTTAATTTCAGCAGCAGCAGAAAAAAATTTAATAATTAGTAGCAACAAGTTCAAACACAAACCAATCCATAATATGACATGGCAAATACCAGGTACAAACAGACGGAATCAAATAGACCACGTGTTAATTTCTAGAAAAGATGCCGCATCCGTAATTGACGTAAGATCGTTTAGAGGAACTAGTTTACACACAGATCACTTTTTAGTTGTAGCGAAATTAAGAGTGAGGAAACAAAACGAAAGTAAGAATGACGAAACAGAAAAATGGATGCTGTCGAAGTTACACGATGAAGGAACAAGAAGACAATATCAAGAAAAAGTAAACAAAACTCTACCCCAACTACTACCAGGAGATGTTAACAAAACATGGATATATATTAAAGAAAACATAATACAAGTAGCAGAAATAGAAAAAGGTTATAGAAGCCAGAAATTCTCTCAAGAATAGTATGAGCAAGATTGTGAAAAGGCAACGAGAAGAAAGAGAAATGAAAAGATTAAAAGGGCTAGAAGCAGGTGAAGAAGAAGATAAGAAGATTTATAAGGGAAAAAGAAACGAAGCAACTACATTATGTAAAGAAAAGAAAAAAAGAATGGCCGAATCAGAAAATGGATGAAATAGAAGAAAACAGAACAAAAAATATCGCCAAATCAGGCCCAATACACAAAAATATAATATCAAACCAAACTCGGGCAACAGTATTTAAAAAAATTATTGACAGAAAATAATGAGGGAATGCAACAAGAAGCTGAAAAAGTAGTAGTACATATTTAGATACTACATACAATTTTGGACACATTTTATGTATAATGTCCTATACCTAAGTCTAACCGTTTTTGACAAATTTCAAATTTTTTGTCAAAAATGACGTTTGCAGGCCAAAGCATAGGTGGAAATCTTTTCTAAACGAAGCCTTTATCAATTATTTATGGTTGGTTTCCTTGGAAATGGCGACCTACTCTAATGGGCTGTATTGACATCTTTGTAATACATTCATACAGCGTGATCAAAAATGGACAATAAAAAGTAGATTCAAAAACCTATAAAGTCATTTTTTTAATGGAAACCCCTATTTTTAATTCTATCTTATTTAGCATTAAAATAAGGGAGACTTTGTATAAGAGTGTATATTCAAAAATTGTTGTTTTTGAAATAATGACAATTTAACATTTTTATTGTAAAAGGTTATACGGCTTTCAAGTTTTGTTGTTAGTTGGCCGTGACGGCGGGCGACGAAACAAAAAAATCGAGCACTTCAGGTCGAAATATTACAATTTATTGAACCCCATATAAATAATTATTTTATTAAACGAACTTAAAGTAAAGACAATATTTTTGATTCAACAAATTATGTCCTGATCCTAATCATAAACTTAACACCTCTAATGTAACTAAACCTGTAACTAATTATACAGATAAAAGTACTAGAAACACGTCAAATACGTACTACCTAATAAGTTGTTCGAAATGTCCGCCTCTTTCTTGAATACACAATGCAATACGTCTCTCAAATTCTCGCTTAAATTTCTACACATTTCAACACTAATGTTTCTAATCCTAATCTTCATGTCTTCCTTTGTTGTAGGCGGTATTTTATAAACCCGCTCTTTGACGTACCCCATATGCTAAAGTCCATTTTAGTAAGATCTGGGGATCTAACAGGCCAACAACAGGCCCTCCTCAATCCAACATTCTGGATTTCGATATCTAGCATTTAAAAAGTTATTATCGGACCTGTATGATGTACTGGGACCCCATCATGAAGAAACCACATTTCTTGTTGCGTATCCTGTGGCACTTGACGCAACAAATTAGGTAGATGGTTTTGCAGAAATCTAAGATACTTCTGTTACTCGTTGATAAAAAATATGGTCCAATTACATGATTAGACAAACTCAAACATTTAAAGACCATCTAGTTTGAGAAGTATATCTTACAAAATGTGGATTTTCGGTAGAATAGTAATGAAAATTGTGTCTGTTTACACTTCCGTTTCTGTGAAATGTGGCCTCATTTTGTCAATGGTTTTGAGCCCATTGACAAAATTTCAGTCGTCTTTGATAATCTTCAGGGACCAACTCTTGAAGTAGTTGAATGTGATAGGGGTTCATTTTTTGAGACTTCAATATCCGCTGTACCGTACGTCGTTCAACACCAACCTGCTGAGAAATGGGTCGTTGTCCAATATATGGATTTTCGGTAACTGTTAATAGTACATTTAATTGATTTTCCTCAATCTGTGCACGTTTTCCGTAGTATTTTTTTCATATAACACATCGCCAGTTCTTTCAAAACTCTCCAAAAGCTTTTCAAATCCTTCTTTCAGGTTGCCGTTCTCTGAAACCGTTGTTGATACAGTCTTCTTGATAAGAGCGTATTCTTATCACTAGCTCCCAAAACAAAAATCATATCAACCATCTCGGCTTGCGAAAAATTCATTATTTATAATTTTAATTCAAGTTTTAAATCAATTTGCTATAAAATACACTAATGCATCACTCAAATTATCAACTGACAATAAATAATGACGTTTCTGATGATCTCTATTATTTTTATATGCACGCCTCGCCGTCACGGCCAACTAACAACAAAACTTGAAAGCCAATAGCCTTTTTACAATAAAAAATGTTAAATTGTCATTATTTCAAAAACTACAATTTTTGGAATATACTCTTATACAAAGTCACCCTTATTTTAATGCTAAATAAGATAGAAAATAGAAAAATAAAATGACTTTATAGGTTTTTTGAATCTACTTTTATTGTCCATTTTGATCACCCTGTATGAATGTATTACAAAAATATCAATACAGCCCATTAGAGTAGGTCCCCATTTCCAAGGAAACCAACCATAACTAATTGATAAAGGCTTGTTTAGAAAAGATTTCCACCTATGTTTTGGCCTGCAAACGTCATTTTGACAAAAATTTGAAATTTGTCAAAACGGTTAGACTTAGGTATAGGACATTATACATAAAATGTGTCTAAAATTGTATGTAGAATCTAAATATGTAATAATATATAGGGTTTTCTATTAAAAAAAAAATTAAAATTACTTCTAAGCTTTTATGATGTACCCTGTATAATTAAAAATATTTTTGGAATATGCACCAGAGCATATCTTACAACTTTTGTATTTAATTTTTATTTGTATCTCTTTAAATAAAGGAGATATGGGACTTTGTCACACTAATGCGCCACCCTGTATATGATATGTCAAAAGGAACACCAGCCAAGAAGGATCGTCGAGATTGGGAAATATAAATTTAAAGAAGTTAAAACATTTAAATACTTGGGCGTACACATTAACAACAATGATAAACAAGAAAATATTAAACATTGATTACAGATTGGACACAAATTATATTACAGTTATAAGCAATTACTAAAAAATAAGCATATCAGTGAAGTTACTAAACTTAAAACATATAAAACAATAATCGATCCAGCAATAACATACGTGAGACATTGAATTTAATAAAAAGTGGCGAAAATAAACTAAGAGTGCTAGAAAGAAAATTTCTACGAGTAATTTTTGGCCCAATACGTAAAGAAACTGGTGAATACAGAGGAAGAATGAACTTTGAATTGATGGAAAAAATGAAAGAAGACATAGTGAAAAAAAAAATTAAAGCAGAATCAGTTGGTTAGGACATATATGGGATTTTTCATAAAGAACGACGCATTTTGTTTTGAACATTTCTCAAATAGGAGTTAAGTTGGCTTCGCAATTGTTTCACATTTTGAAACGTCAGTCTATCCCATTTAGTAATGCAGAGATACACGCTTCAACAACGTTTGCAAATTGTTCAATTTGTTCAGATTATTGAACATTTAGCGCAAAAATTCGAAACAACTTATGTATTGCATAATGTCCCAGCGCCTGTGCGACGAAGTAATGCTCAAAGTGAACAAAATATTGTGGTCGTTCGCGAGAGTGTGCGTGAGCAGTCAAGGATGTCGATTCCACGGCCATCGCAGGCGTCGAACATCAGTGCGACCAGTTTGTAGCGAATTTTGAGGAAGGATTTGGCTCTCCGCCCGTATAAGATTGCGTTGACTCAAGAACTGAAGCCAACCGACCATTTTAAGCGTCGCACATTCCCTAATTTGGCTCTAGACTAGATGCAAGCTGACGACGACTTTTACAAGAAAATCATCTTTTCGGATGAAGCTCATTTCTGGCTCGATGGTTTTGTCAACAAGCAAAATTATCGAATTTGGACGAGTGAGCAGCCTGAAGTGATGCACGAGACACAACTTTATCAGAAAAAATGAACTGTTTGGTGCGGTTTTCATGCCGGCGGCGACATCGGCCCATTTTTCTGTTTTGATGAAAACGGCGCGCCAACGATCGTCTATGGCGACCGTACCGGCCATAATATGGGAGTATTTTGGGACCAGCTCGATGCTATGAACTTGGACGATACGTGGTTGCAACAGGACGGCGCAACGTGCAATACAGCGTACGACACAATCGAATTATTGAAGATCAAGTTGGGAGAGCGAGTTATCTCACGCAACGGTGCTCGCGAATGGCCGCCTCGTTCGTCCGATTTAGCCCCTTTAGACTTTTTTCTTTGGGGTTACATTAAACAGCTGGTCTACGCCAACAAGCCAGCAACGTTAGAAGAGCTGCAGGCCAACATACAACACGAAATTTATGGTATTTCGGCCGATTTGTGTGCTCGAGTCATGGAAAATTGGGTCCAGCGTATTCACTCGTGCCAGCGCTTCCGTGGCGAACATTTGAACGATGTCGTATTCCATAAATAATGACATCCATTGTACTTTCATTTGAAATAAAAAAATCATTTCCATAACTACGAAATACGAATTGGAAGCCATTAGCGGGGAGATTGAAGGCAGGCCAAAGAGCAGATGGAAAAAGAAGGTATTAGAAGACATACATAGTATTTAAGTAACAAACTGGAAAGAAAAAGTGGTGAAATCAGCGAAGACTCACCAGAAACTGTTAAAAAATAAAGAGGGAAGAGGAGTGATCCACCTCGGAAAATGGATCGAAACGCTCGAAAGAGCGGCATCAATATTCCGTAGGAATGGGCCAGTGATGACGATGATTACGTTGGCCTGTATGGTGATTGCGGAAAATTCCATAACTGACTTTGAAACCTGGGTTGAAAAGTACCTAAGCATTGATCATTGACTTTAACACTAGGGACACTACAGAACAAAAAAAGTGATGTGTTCTACTCAGGAGTATGGATAGCGATGCAAAAACTCTTTTGAAGCACTTCTTAACTCCAGTACTCGCGTGGGATACACACGTATCCCAGCCGTATCAAAACTGCTCTTGCGTGTCACGTGATTGAGAAGTTATTTATCCGCCCGCTTCTAATCCTCGCAGGTAGTTTCTATTGTAAGTTGCAATAGTGAGCTAGTCGCCTTGTGCCTTTGACTATAAAAAAATACTATTTTAATCTCTGAGATACGACATGTGGTAAGTCTGAACAACTTTTATTACAATTGCTAGACCGTACTAACACTAACAGCTAAATCTCGATAAGTGCGGACCAATGGGAAATAGCTTTGAATGTATATTTTTAGTTATTTATATTGTAGTAATAGAATTAGATTAGCTGCAAGTAAATTAGACCTACGAGAATCCAATAAATGGTTTAATAACAGTTTCAACGTCAAAATGAAAAAGCACCTATCAGGCACCTATAAATCAGGAAGATAACAAGTATAAGATCTATGGAATGCAGACGGTACAGGTATTGAAGCTATTTATTGTATCATGAGTTATCAAAGGTTTAGATTTCTACTTTGTTCAATGCGATTTGATGATATAGGTTTACGAATGGAAAGGCGAAAACTTAATAAACTGGCCCCAATACGGCAAATTTTTCAAATATTTGTAGACAATTGTCAAAAAAATGTACGTAACCGAACGTTACCTGACCATTGACGAGCAATTGATTTCATTTCGAGGCCGTTGTCCTTTTAGGCAATACATACCGTCAAAACTAGTGAAATACGGGGTTAAAATATTCGCCTTGGTAGACGTACATTGAAATATACCCTGGTATCCAGCCAGAAGGTCCATTCAGATTATCGATTAAGCCAATTGATGTCGTGAAGCGTCTAGTGTCAGTAGTAAAAGGAACTTAGCGAAACATCACAATGGACAACTGGTTTACCTGTTATCCGCTGGTAATGGACCTAAAGAAAGACTATTAACCCACCGCGCTTGGAACGATGAAGAAAAACAAGAAAGAACACCCTAAAGAATTTGTAAATATTTCAAATAGGAATGAAGAGACAAATTTATTAGCTTTTCAGAACGATTGCACTTTGCTTTCGTACGTTCCAAAAAAAAAAAAGAAAAATGTGCTTATTTTGTCCACTATGCACAATGATAACAAAGTTGATGCTGAGACTTCCTTACCACACATGGTAAACAATAATACTAAATATGGGGTTGAACATCTTAAATATAAGTGGAAGTAATGCTTTGGTGTTATACGGAACAAATAATATAAATGATATGATTTGCAGACCAGAGTTTTTGTACTCCCTGACCTTAGACTACATTAAGGCTGAAATTCAAATAAGAATGCACAATAAGAACATTCCACGGAAACTAAAAGAAAAGTGCCGATTGCTGGTGGAAGAAGATTTATCACTAAATGAAACCTCCAAAAAAGATTCCACGAAGCGGTAATGGTCCATGTTTTCTATGTGCACGGGTAAAAGATAAAAGGACCAGGAAATTTTGTGGTTTATGTGACAGATGGGTTTGCGTTGAATACATAAAAGAAGTGCCCGTTATGTGTATCCGTTGTGGAGAATAAAAAGACCTGGACACAAATTAATCTGATCCATAGTAAATATTTGCGTGATAAGTTTTATTCCTTCGTATGTTTTGCTTTCTTTTGTGCAACATTTATGTGAAAATTATTGATATTTCAATGTTTTTTTCATACTTAAGTCCAACATTTTCGTTGGATACACACGTATCCCGCGCTACTCAGCTTGTAGTAAAAACTAGCGCGAGTACTGGAGTGTTAACAGAAAATATGAATTTGCTAAAATAAATAATCTCACAGTTAATCTACACTATTTAAATCTTAAATAGTTCAAAGATTTAACGTTCAATAGGGATGAAACGAAATGCACAACCAATTTTAAAGTATACCTTTGGGAATAACTTCGTATAAAGAAAGAAGCATATTTATTTTGTTTCATTTTTATTGTATCCGATAATCTTAAAAAAAGATACTTAAATAATCTATATTAGTCACTATTAGTCAGTTTGACAAACTAGACTGATAGTCAACAATGATGACATCAATAGATGCAGTTTGGTCAAATTTTCTAAATTTTAGCGGCGTCTCTATTTCTATCAGTCAGTTTAACGCGATCTTTATTCTGATTGGCTTATTTGATTGCCGCAAAAATAGCGCTAATCAAGATAACCTTGAAATCACTTGAAAGTGTACACCTTGTAAGCAAAGAATATCTTGTAAGCACAAAATGTCCTGGAATCATCAAGTTTCGGTTCTAACAGAATTATTTAGAAATAAGGAAGTGTTATATGTGGTGAAAGATCCACGATATCATAACAAGAGAGCTAGAATTGAAGCCCTAGAGGAGATTGCTGCAAGTTTACAGGACATTCGACCATGTTCAACGAGTATGCAACTATTCGATTATTATATAGTAATAGTGCAAACAGAATGTTTTATTAAAAATTTTTTTAGGCAATGACGTTAAAATAAAAATTAATTCTTAGAGGAGTCAGTTCAATAAGCAATTAAATAAATTGAGAAATATGCCAAGTGGTTCTGGAGCAGAGTTGGTCTAAGTAAGTTTGTAGTGCTTTGAAGACCAACTATTTCTGCAGGATCATGTTGTAGGCTGGGGTAACTGTACAAATTTACAAGTACAATCAGGCTGCAGTAGTTGGGATGAACGATTTGAAATAGAGGAAGCTCAGTCACCTTTAACTCAGGATGTAAGTACAATATGATAGAATAAGAACTACTAATAAGAAAAACCTATACCCTTGCTAACTTTAATTTATTAATGTAGTATAGATACATAGTTATAAAAATACAAATTATTTACATAGTATTATTGCAGCGATTCTTGTTGCCACGGTACTGCACCTGTGGTATTGAAATATTCTTGATATTCTAGGCGAATTTCTTGTGGCGTCATTAAATAATTATGTATAATGCAACATACTTTTGTTATTAGTATTACTTTTTCCACGTTAACATTCATATAATTAATAAGATACGAAATCTGTTAGTATACCGAATCCATTCTTCACAATTCTTCGTGCACGACAAATTCTATAATTAAATATTTGTTGCTCGTTCGAAAGGCCATGAAATCTATATGGTTTCATGATGTGTTCTTTTAGTGGAAATTCATCGTCCGCAACTAAAACGTGGAATTTCCTTGTTTCTCCCGGGCAAACATTTAGAAGGAGGAAATTGTAACATGTTATTATTTATATATTATATACGCTAAATATTCCTCCATCACTTATTCTGCCATTTCTACCAATGTTAACTATTAAGAATTTATAGTTTGCATCCACTATAGCCAAAAGAACAATGCTACCTGTTGCCCTTCTCTTTTTAATGGTCGAAATGAAATGTGCTTTCCTTCCATGGCACCAATGCAATTCGGAAAATTCCAGTAATCATAAAACTTTTCTGAAATTGTTTTCCACTCTTGTTGTGTTTGTGGCACCTGTAACAATATTAATTTCATTTAACACTTTCAGTTTCATGCTTCGAATGAAGATGGTAGCAGCAGTCCAACTACTTCGAATCTACCAACTAGCTGTGCTCAACTACCGAGGCGCCAAACAGTAGGTATGCCTTCAACAATAAAAAAAATAAAAGCAGACGGTGACTTAGATATACCTATTTTTGAAAGAATAGGTACTGCATTGGACAAATTTTCAACCGGAGAACAGCCTTGGGATATATTCGGACAATTTATTTCAAATGAGATTCAATCAATAATAAATAATAAATTAAAACAAAATTGTAAAAGAGACATAATCAAAACGATACTACAGTATCAAGAGCAAGATGAAGATGTGGAATAAATATATTTACAAATATGTTTTTTATTACCTCATAATTATATGTGTAACATTTAGAAACATTACACCAATGTGACATTTAATACAAATACCTGTCTTCTGCACTTATACATTGTCGAAGAATTGTATCCTGCTTCAAGATGGCTGCATGAATCAACGTTTATAAATTATTAAATACTGCAGTATCCATTCGCAGATAATTTTTATAACCAGAAGGATCCGTATTTTTTAATTCATTTTTAACCATTTATAAGTCAGTAAGCCAGTACTCCACGACCAGAACCTTCATTTCTTTGTAACAAGCAAGACTTTGACCATACCCCAACAGAGATACAACTGCTACCACGCCTTTCTTATTCATTTTCACCTCAATGCCAACCTCTAAAATTAAAAACACGGCTGAATCAGTGTTGCCAACCCCATAAAATCCCTTTTTTCAATCGAAAATCCTTCGTATCGTACGTAAACACTTTTTGTATTAAAAAATAAATTTTTCGATATTCATCGATTCGACCGTGGAAAAAATTCGATTTAATCGATTTTTTACATGGATCATTCGATTGTGTCCCAAGTGCTATAATATCATGACATAAATTTTTAAAATAAACTTAATTATCCAAAAATCCCTTTATTATTTAAAAATCCCTTTGGAATTGAAAAACCCCCCAAAACTGATAAATCCCTCGAGTTGGCAACACTGGGCTGCATAACCTCAATGTTTGAATACATTTTAAATGTATAGTGTGACCACCTAGTTTGCTGCGTCCATCAAATTATTTAGTAATGACGTCATTACTACAACTGATGGTCTAGTTTGTCAAACTGACTAATAGTGTGACATAGACTTAAGTGTATTCAATGAAACTAGAATAAGGCATAAAAAATTGTACAAAAGTCTACAAATTATGAGATAATGACACGTTTCAATTTTGCACATATACATTACCTAATTAGAAAAGTATTATGTTTCCACTATATGCCCGCAAGTAAAACAACATTATAATTTAAAAGACATTCAACAAAATTTTACATTAAAAAAGCTTTGAATATAAAATGGTTGCTCAAAATAAGTTTCATAATACTTCGACAAAAATAGTTAACTTACCGAATCGATGATTTTATTTTAATACACTATTATTATGTAGGAAAAATTGGAACGTGAACAAACATTCGATGTGACATTGTAACAACCTTTACGTAGATTATGCGTTATGTATTCAAAGAATACATTAATTTTAATATGTGCAAAATAAACCCTCCAGCACTTAATTTTTATACTGTTACTGGACATATTGTCATCCTTGTATTAACGAAACGTTCAATGTCGACTGAATTCTAAAATAAAACGTATATGAATATATGTGTAACCAATCTTCGGTTGTTAAGAATAATTCAAAACAATATAAATAAAAAAGAAGAAACAACTTATATCGTACATATAACAAGCCATAAAGAAATTTTCTTCATGTTTACACGCAATATTTTATTATTACATACTGTTCACTACTTCTCTATTGATAAGAAAACGGATTTTATATATAACAGATATTTTACTGATATAATAGATATGTTATAAATAAACACTTGAAGCTTTAACGATAAAAATACTTCTAGATTTTACGTAATTTTATCGTAAATAGTAAGCTATGAATGTAGTACAATAAATGAAGTATGACGAAGCATCATTCAATAGGTACGTTTGGATACATGTCGCAGCCGTTTAGATCTAGTTTTTGACTGGGAAACTAATTACTTGAGCAGGCGCGAGAAGTATTCAAAGGCTTACTTTATTTTCCTGTACAAATCGTTATAATACGGGGCGATCAAAAATACCCGACACACCCGCTCTTATGAAACAGGACGTTAGTCACCCTTTGCCGCACCGCATATCATAGTACACCTTTGGTAAACAATAAACATAACCTCTAATAATTCTTCTCTTTCGTCTGCTTATTGTTTTTTACCACGATTATTTCCTATTTTTTCACTTTTCACAAAACAACCTTTTTCAAGGCTACCAATCTTTATCAAATAATTACAAGGTAGGTAAATTACACTTTAAACAACGAATTCATGTTTTATAATTTCAGAGTGTAATATTGTGCATCTCTAAAAGAGAATAATTTTTTTTGCAATCTTATTTCCGTAATAGAAATAAAGACCAAAACGGAGCTTGGATATATTCAATACGCTTATGTATAGAAGAACTTCGAGAAGCGTATCCTGACAATGATGCGGATTACGATATTATACGCCGCCATGTTTATCATGTAATTGATCGGTTTAATAATACAGGAAGCGTTACTTCTGGAAAATCATCTGGTCGCCCCACACTTGCTAATGACGAAGTTGTATAAGATGTTCGTATTCGTCTTGAACAAAGCCCCCAAATTCCACTACGACAATTGTCGCAACAAACTGGCTTGTCATATGCACCATGTCACACAATTGTCAAGAGAAAATTATAAGAACTTCATCGTCCCAACATTCAAAAACGTATAAATTATTGTAATTCGTTCCATGCACATCTACGAGACGATAACTTGTTGAACAAAAGTTATTTCTCCGATGAGGCATGATTTCACTTAAGTGACTACGTCAATTCCCAAAACTATCGAACTTAATGTTGAATGTTATCGTACTATGCTACAAGCTTTTATTGATATACTTCAGAGGACGAATTGCAAGAGGGTTTCTTTCAGCATGACAGTGCAATTGCACATACAGCTGTAGAAACAACAAGATTTGTACAGCAGTACTTTGATCAGCGAATGATTGGAAGACACCTTTGGCCTCCAAGACCACCGGATCTACGCCCTTGGATTACTTTTTATTTGGTTATCTGAAAAATGTAATTTATAGAAATCGTTTGCATACACTTGCCGAATTACGTGCAGCTATAGAGCGGATGTACACAATATAACGCAACAACCATTGGGGGCAGTTTTCGAAAGCATGAAAAGGAGAGTGCCTGTCTCGATTATGGTGGTGATGAATTTGAACACTTATAATATGCGACTGACGACTGTTGCCTACTAAATAATTTATAAAAGAAACTTAATCACGTTTCACGTTGCTTTGTGTAATTTCGAATAAATTTTGCAGTATCTAAACATAAAAGGCGTGTTAATTTTATTTAATATTTGTAAGGTTATGTTTATATTGTTTAGTGTTGTGCAGTACCATATGAGAGGCGGAAAATGGTGACTAACATCATGTTTCATAAGCGCGACTGTGTCCATGATTATTTACACCTTTGCAGTATGACCAATACTTCAATCAAATATTGAATTTATCATGTAGTGAAAATATCTCTTTCATTGCATCTCACTAAACAAAATCAGAAAACCAAGATGCAGTGAAGCAAATTTTTGTAGCGTTCGTGGTAAAGACTTAAACACAATCATTTCTGCAGTCAAGTTAATTTATAAATAAAGGTTTTAAAATGAGACCCGAAGACTACATTTTGATGTTTACCGAACGCAGTAAAATGATTTGCTTTGTACATTACCATCAACACTGCTATAGTGGATACCTGCAAGATAATGTGTAATACCCTGAAATAGTAATATACTGTTATTGTGAGAATATTTTGGCTATACAGGGTGAGCGGGAGGAACGGACCAAACTCCAGGAGTGTATTGTACACGTGAAAATAATGTAAAAAAAAACTAAAAAATGTTGTTATCCGACTTTTATTTGTTTTCAAGTTACAGCGTAATTAAAATTAAACAAAATTTCATACACTAACTAAATGTGAAATACCGCCATTCACCTCTAAACATTTTCTGCTTCGTCTACGAAGGGCGTCTGTAATTAAAAATGTTTATCTAGTACGCCATGCTAGAGGCTCAAAAACATTTGATAACTTTGTTGTTCTGATGTGTTAGTGTATTGTGACAGTGATTTAACGTACATTTTTGAGTTTGTACGATTACAGTGTTACAAAATGTCACACATTGTATTTATGAGAGTTTTCAACAAACTGTGCGAGACCGGAAAGCTTCCTAGTGTTAACACATCTGAACGAACTACTCAACAAGATTTAGAAGAGCTATAAGATATTGTGGATGTAGTAGCGAAAGATGCAACGTCCAGCTCACGAAGAATTAGTATTCAATTGAGCATTTCACAAACAAGAGTAATAAACATACTTATTTGTATGTGAATGTAATTAATATTAAGATGAAAAGCTTTAGTTTATTTCAATAAGTTACCTATATATTTAATTTGAAAATATTTAAAGTACGCGGCAATGTAATAGGAACGAAGTAGAAAAATACCTTCCTTATTAAAATAATAAAAGGCTACAGTAAATAATAAAAGTGCAAGTATTGCCAAGTTGGTGATAACAAAAAGGATTGCACCATAATTTTAAATTCGCATTTAAAGTAACGTAATAGGTGAAGATACGCGCTTTGTACGTATCAGAGCGGTAATCAATTGTGTTGAAATAGTGAACAATAAATATAAGGCACAGTGATCAATCCAAATTGGTAAATCAAGGTATAAAGGACAATACAATAACTCGAATTTATTGATGTACAAAAAGGGATTGTTCGCGGTTTGTAGTTAAAATTGCTGTTCTTCGCGCAAGTTGTTTGTATTTAAGATTAAACAATTAAAGTAATAATTGAAAATTCTAATATATCAAGCAATTATTTAAAAAAATCGTTAAATTATTGGAAGAAAAAATGATGTCATATTAAGCCACAACAAAGGTATCAAAAAGACATCGTGTGAGAACAAAGGAAGCGAATCCAGTTTGGCGGCATAATGACATCATCAGAGGAGCAGTCCAATAACATATTTGAGGCCTCTTCGCCGATCCAAAAAACGCAGGGTTACGTCATCAGCTTTCAACGAAAGTAACAAGTAAGAACCTTTTGATTGTGTGAATAAATAAAACATTTATGTGTTTGATTTTCTTTTTTTAATATTAAATAATATTAAAAGCTTATACAAATATTGAATATGTAAATGCAGAAAGAAGTAAACTCAATAGGAATCCAAAATAATAAGACAATCCAAATGAGTATTAAATTTTGGTAATGGATAACAATGACCATTTCTTTTAACATTTGAGCTAGCTTGTGCCTTTAAGTAAGAAAAGAATTCGCAAACGCAAATGTTGAATTTCATTTACTCAAACTGAAATTAAATGTCAAGCGAATTAAAATTAATCTTTATAAATTGAACCCATTCCGCGTAAATAAAAAGGTAATTATTTACAGTCTCACAGAAACAATAGAACATTTTTATTCAATAATTTTGACATAAAAAATGTTAAAAAAACTCAAATATTATTTTTTGGAGCGGGGTGAAAATAACACGAGTAATAACTTAAAGTATTACGCCCGTTGCCACATCCATACTATGTACAGAGAGTACAGCACCTACAACCGGAAGATTGTCGTAAACGCATAAATAATAATCCTCGTGTTGTATCGCGCAAACTTTTTACAGATGATGTCGTGTCGGGATTAATAATACTCACAACTGGTATGTATAGTCAGACGAAAATCCCCACGCAATAGTTGCGGTGGTTCTTCTAGTTAGCCTCCAAGATCTCCAGATCTCACAGCAATAGATTATTGTTTATGGGGCTGGTTCAAAGATGAAGTGCACAAAGTGAAAGTGGACATTCGGGATGCACTAATTCAACGTATTAGCAATGCTGAAGCCGATCTTAAACAAAGACATGACTCAATAAGGAGAGCAACAGGTGCCCTTCGTAGACGAAATAGAAAATGTTTAGAGATGAATGGCGGTATTTTTTAATATTTAATATGAGAACGCTATGACGTTAATGTATGAAATTTTGTTTATTTTTAATTACGCTATAACTTGAAAGCAAATAAAAAGCGGATAACAATATTTGAGTATTTTTACATTATCTGCACGTGTAAAATACACTCCTGGAGTTTCGTCCGTTCCTCCCGACTCACCGTGTATAGCTTACTTTGTACTATATCGTATATTAATATATATGTTTATTCGCGTAAATGAGTATTTACGCATGAGATATATTTAAATTTTTAAACCATTAATTTAAGTGCAAAAAAAATAAAAAGTATCAGCACGTCACTCAGTGATTCTGTTTGCTGTATGTATTTGTAAAGTAAAAATGCAAATAGTAGCTCTACAATTTGAAGTAATTAAAGACATTCAGGTTTGAACGTAGAGTAATTTATTAAATAAATTTCCGTTCATAAATATATTAGATTCGCATTGCACAATAGGCGTTTTTACAAATCCACTCGTAGAGATTTCTTCGTTTTTAAATTATTGCGAAAGAGGTCTTTAAAGTATGACGAATGCGATGGAATTTACGGAATTGCGATATAAGCTTTTGTTCATTACACAATTAGAGATTGTTTAGTAAAATTTGTAGGATTCCCTAAAAATTATTGATTTTTACTTCATCTGCAAGAAGAACAAAGCCGTTCGATAATTTTCGGGTTTCCTGGCCCTTTAAATAATTTTTTAATAGATTGATTTCAGACCTAGAGGAAAAAAATTCTAACTATCTCGATCTCGTGATTATTTTACTATAAAAATGTTTTCCCAACATTATTCTCTACTAGTTGAATGTTGTAAAAGAGTTCGTCGGTCCATCGTTAAGGATTTTTTTTCGTTTACAACTTTCCATAACTTCGTGACGTAATTGAATGTCAATTATAATTCCATGTTCTGGACAGAAGTAAATTGTTTTGTCCAGTAAAAAAATATTTTCAATTTTAAAGATATTATGTCAGTCCCAGACTTCTGAAAGCAATATAGTAACCTTGGGTATCCTGTATAGTGTATGACATTTCAGGTTATTATTGAAAATTATTTACATAATGTTTAAATAAAATTGTATTTGATATTCAAACACAGTATTATATTTGTGTATAGATTTTAAGTCTTAATAGAACACGGCTAGATAAGGTAGTAGATAGTACATTAGTGGTAAAAATTTTGTTACAATATTATTCTCAAACTTCAATATATGTATGAAACGTTTTTCTTGTTGTTAATGTAGACAATCTCTGATAATTTAAGTTAAGGAGATAACCTACTAAGAGTATCATGAATAATCAATCTAAAGACAATAGTAGAGTGAAATGTATAACAGTACTTGCATATTTAATTGGGGGTCCGCATAATGTATATTTAGTTTAAAACAAACATTTGGGAAGGAAATACACAAAATACTGACATCCTCTCCCTCTAAGTTTTTTGAATGTAACTTGATCAGGTATTATTTTCTTTTAACGACGTATAAAACAGTAGACACGATTGCTGTATTAATTAAATAATTAATAATTTGATACATTCACTATCCATTAAGGAAGGTTGATACTTTAACAAGCTTCCGCTAGTAAATAATTACTCAAAAGTGATACCCCACTACACCAATTTTGTTTTATATAAATCATTTGACAAATATTGTAAATTAAATTACTTAATTAATATTTACCGTTTATCTATGGTAATATACGTATTTTTTTGTTCTGCAAATAAAGTAACAATTTACGCAAGTTTAAATAGAGTATTTCCTTAAAAAACTGACGTTTAAAGATTTGAATAGCATTTCAGATGCGGTATTTGATATACTCCAGGTCAGATCTAAATATCTAAAGCCCGTTCACAGTAGGCCTTTTGCAAAAATTAAATCTTATATGCAGAGTGAACAAAGGGTTATTTTATATACAAGCGTTATTTTATTAAAATTAGGACATCATGTCCACGATTAGACATTTTCAAGTGACGTCACAACGCGCGACCTTCCCAAATGTTGGACAACTTTAACACACGTTCTTATGAGATATGATTTCTGACAATTTTATCGGAAATCGTAAGCGGTGAAAATGTTTTTGTGCTAATACTTGTAGATGAGGATTGTATCGATACAATTCACCAGAAATACGTGAATGAAGTGAAATCACTTTTTGATAGTGTTAATAAAACTCAGGTTTAATTATAATCACTTAAAAAGCCATTTTTTGTGGAAAGAAAACATTATTTACCAAACTTCACATGGGTTTTACCTTATTAAAGCAAGTAACAATACTTGCAAATTTCTATTGCAATGCCGTAAAGACACGAATACGTGTTGATAAAAATCTAACCCAAGTATAATATACACTAATAATGTTCACTAATTTTTCTGGAAAAAATACTCAAAAATCACAGCAAAACACGTAGATTCCTATGAAACACTAATAGAGGTTGTCCAAGATCAGCTGTCAGAGGCGGAGCTTGTGACGTCAGTGTGACGTACTTGAAAATGCCTAATTGCTTGTACTATACTGCATTACAGAACTCGGTGTGATATTCTATTTATGAAGCATTTGCTATTGATGCAAACATTAAGTAACGTTGACAATATTTTAAATTTTTGTGTTTTATTTAACGATTATTTGGTAGATAATAAATAATAGTTTTATCTTTAACGTTTTATTGGGATATCGTATTTTTATTGATGTATCGGGAATACTTAAATTGCGCACCCCAAATATTTTTTGTTATCCTAATTACGTACATGCATGACATTACCGAAATTAAAGTGCAGTAGGTGGGCTTGGTGGCATTTTACTGATTGTTACATCCATTTCGAGGTAGTTATTTTGTTTTCCAAATATTAATTACAGGACATTTATTGAAAGTTTACGCTCGTTCATTTACAAGTTTGTCAGGACAAGCTATGCTTTGTTTATTAAAGTATAAATTAGAATTAAGTCTATCGTATGTTGCTAGTACAACACTCGCATCCGCGAAGCGGATGTCTTTAAATGTTACATTTGCAACAACCCTGAATTTTTAATTTTTCCATTGTTTCTATAAAGCAATGGAACAAATGCGTTGAAATTTTGTTAGGATTCCAATGTTATTTGTAGATGAAATTTTACAAAATTTAAAGGACCCCCGACAGAAAAAACCACTAAAAAGTAAAAAAATTCTTGAACACTCTAGATTAAGTCGCCTTTTAAACAAAAAAAAACTAAATCAAAATCGGTTCATTCTCTTTGGAGCTGCGGTGCCAAAGACAGAAACACCTTTTTTTTTCGTCGGGGGTTAAAAATGATCTCACTTGGTAGTACTCGGCGAGGGATATTTTTAAATCATTGTAATTAATTTGTCAAACAGAACTTAGAATAGAATAATGTTGCAATAAAACTAAGAATATGCTCCACTTAGGACACGTTTGAATGGAAAAATATTCAGGGCGTATAATTAAAAAGATTGAATAACCATAGTGTAGCACAATCAATAGAGACAAATAGCTGTCAACACTTTTGCATTTTCTTTTTCAACGTGGCGGAGTGAGAAGTGCTTTGTCATAGTACCCATAGATGGTACTAATGAAGAATGTATCAGATACTTAGAAAATAAAAATGCATTATATGCATATAGTAAATATATTACTCACCGATTGACGGAAAACTGTATTTTTCTTTATTTATTCTGTGTGCCTTTTAAATATTTGCTAAATAATGACCAATTTACGGATTCATAAAGTTGATCGTAAGTAGTAGTAAAATGGGTAGTTTAGTTACAATACAAAATACAAAATTTAAGCTGTCAACTTAAACTATTGAAATTATATATTATAATAACAATAACAGAAAATATATAAGACTAAACAATTTAAGTACCTATTAACATGCACCAGAAGTGCCTAAAAGACATGTAATAATACTAAACGTTTTATTTAATAATCGTAAATAACAGTAATTTCACACACCATCATAAAAACGCTCTCAACCGTAATAGGTTCAGTGCTCTTCAACAACGAGCTAAAAAAGCTTTGAAAAAATTTAAATACTTTGACATTTCGTTTCTAAAATAGACTTCGTACCTAATTCACAATTTTAAATTACTGAAAATGGTATTAATCTTAGGCAATGTATTTAGTGTAGGTAGTTACAATTTAGAAATGGTCGGAGACAAATGATCACTTTTTCATACGAACAGTCTCTGTGGGTATGAAACAAGTCTAACAACGAAATAATTATTTACGTAAATTCGAAAATGTTAATCTTTTTTATCTTTATTTTATTTTTGGACAAGGGAACGAGTAAGAGGTCAGTTTTAGTGGCTGCGTGTATAACTTATACAAGAAACCGAAATCTTAAACTTTAGCAATATTATTGCGTAGTTCAGATGAGCTTTGTCATAGATTAATAAATATTTATTAATCTATGTCCTTGTCCTTACTGTACAAGCATACCATTGAACTATATTAATAGTATATATATATATATATATATATATATATATATATATATATAATCTGTAAAACATAGAAGATTCAATAATGGATTAGCGCTTATATTAATATTGCCCGTTATAGGCGTATTAGATTGAGATACCTACGCCAAAAAAGAGATAACAACAGGGTAAGTCATGTTTGATGTGACATGAAAAATATCTACTCAAAAGCGTAAGGCAGTGATAACTCTAAATACAGAATTGCACATTACATGCACCATTAAAAGGAAAGTGTTAATTTATGCAAACAAAATGTAATAGTAAATAATAGAGAAAGGCCTTAATGTGGCTTCAATGATGTATGTGAAAATAAGTGATTAATAAGGATAATTAACGTCTTCTTGTGACTTATGGACATCTTTACCTACTATAATTGGGTTTTTATTAAATACGAGTACATACGTGAAATTTCCATGCACCGCTAGAAAAATTAATTAGATTACGAAATTAGTATTGTGAAATTATGCAAAGGTATCAATAATTATTGACAAAGCCGCTCTTATGAAACATAATGTTAGTCACCATTTGCCGCCTCTCATATGGTACTGCACAATACTAAACAATATAAACATAACCTTACAAATATTAAATCAAATTAACACGACTTTTAATGTTTAAATGTTGCTAAATTTATTGGAAATTACACAAAGAAGAATTTAATAATTGAAACGTGATTTAAGTTTTTTTATAAATTGTGTACTAGGTAACAGTCGCCAGTCGCATTTTATAAGTAATCACCACCACTATCGAGACAGGGATCCACTCTCCTTTTCATGCTTTCAAAAACTGCATCTAATTGTTGTTACGTTATATGTTGTATACATCCGCTTCTATAGCAGCACGTAATTTCGCAAGTGTATGCAAACGATTTCTATAGATTACATTTTTCCGATGACCAAATCCAAGGGCGTTAGATCCGATGATCTTGGAGGCTAAAAGTTTCTTACAATCATTCGGTCATCAAAGTACTGCTGTACAAAGCTTGTTGTTTCTGCCGCTGCATGTGCAGTTGCATTGTCATGCTGAAAGAAACCTTCTTGCAATTCGTCATCATGATGTTGATCAATAAAAACTTGTAGCATAGCACGATAAATTCCAACATTAACAGTATTGTTAATATTATTATAACAATTCGCCTCCTCGAAATTGCTATCCACACTCATACTTTAAGAGGATGAAGCGGAGCTTCCTGATAGACATGCGGGTTTTCTGTACTCCAAGTTCGATAGTTTTGAGAATTGACGTAAGCAATCTAGTAAAACCATGTCTCATCAGAGAAATAACTTTTGTTCAACAAGTAATACTCTTATTTTGTACGGAAAGAAATGTAATTTTCTCTTGACAATTGTGTGATATGTTCCACACGACAAGCCAGCTTGTTGCGACAATCGTCGCAGTGGCTTTTGGGGACTTTGTTCAAGACGAACACGAACACCTTCTACAACCTCTTCATTAGCAAGTGTGGAACGACCAGGTGATTTTCCAGAAGCGCTAAACTACACGATAAACATGGCGGCGTATAATATCGTAATCGGCATTCATTGTCGGGATACGCTTCTCGAAATTCTTCTAGACATAAGCGAATTGAATATACCCAAGCTCCATTTTCGTCTTTATTTCCATTACAGAAATAGGATTGCAAAAGAAATTTATTCCTTTCTAGAGAAAAGGGAATGTCGCACAATATTACAGTCTGAAATTATAAAACATAAATTTATTGTTTAAGGTGTAATTTATCTACCTTGTAATTATTTAATAAAAATTGGTGGTCTTGAAAAAGGCTATTGGCTGTTTTGTAAAAAATGAAAAAATGGGAAATACTCGTGGTAAAGACAATAAGCAGACGAAAGAGGAGAATTATTAGAAGTTATGTTTATTGTTTACCAAAGGTGTACTATGATATCCGGTGCAGCAAATGGTTACTAACGTCATGTTTCATAAGAGCGGCTGTGTCGGGTATTAGTGATCGCGCCGTATTTTAAAAAGAAGTGATTCTCTTCTTGTTTGCAAGAATTCGGTAATTAACCGTAAATATTTTAGCTACCTGCAATGATTAATGGAGAAAGGATTTAATTCTTTGGCAATAATGTAATTAGAATATAATTAGTAGGTATATCTACTTAATTCCCAATAAATACTAGAGGAACTTAATTCTGATATAGTGACAGATACACTAATAAAAATATTAGAAAGACTGGTTATTCTATTTTCTTCTATACGTATGTAGGTATACTTCTTCGGTTTAGTTTACATAAGTAAATAATAATTAAGAGCAATAGTCAAATAATAAATATGTACAAACATTTACAAATAGGAACAACTAACATTAATATAATTATTTAACATCATCATCATCTGAGTTTCCATCATTCACCGAAATTATTAATGATTCTACCGTTATATCTAGCACCTTTTCTCAAGACCACCACTCAGATATTATTTTTTCGGTGGTATTGTCTTTATTGAAGTGGCCATGTTCTGTAATCATGCTATCCACTATATATTGTTTTTATATTTGTGTTGCGTTTAAAAGCTCTATCTTTAAATCTGTCTTGGAGAATAAATATTTTTCCAGCTCTTCATTTTTCATGAAGGGGGCATTTTGTACTACACGTAAATGGTAAACAGCGTTGAACATAACAATAGAACGTATTCCTGCAAGTTTGGTTACAGTTGATCTTTAAATCACGCTACAAAATTTGTATCTTTGTTGTCGTGATTTTGATTTTGCGGTCAATATTAAGTTGCTATTCTCAGTGTACCATCTTTATTTCCGGCGTATAAGGTTATAAACCTTTATTACCTTTGTTACATATGCGTTTGTATAAGTTAACGATTTTTTTAATGGTGTACATAATGTGCAACTCTGTATGCACGTAAAACATTATTAGAGTATCACTGACGTACGCTTTTAAGCAGATGTTTTCCATGTCGCGTCGAATACGCCTTACCCTAGTGTTACATGCGCCGTCAGAAAAACTGAACACACGCTTACCTTCTCACATAAAATTCAGTGTTAGAACGACAAAGATATATAACCTCGAGAGCAGTATTAATATAATCCATTTTTGAATTTATCCATTTTACTGACTACTGACCCCGAGCGATAGGTGGGTGAAAGACATATTATACCGATCTAAGGTAGGTATAAGAAAAGTATATTTAAAATCTGTACAGTTTAGAAATGTGTTTAAATACACCAGGTGCCTCAAAAGGTCGGAAATGTATTGTTTAAAGGAAACGCCTATTACAATAATTTGGACATAATGTTTAAGTAAACCACAAATTTCTGGTTTACGAAGTACAAGCAACTCTAAAATAATTGTCTCGGCAAAGGCGAAGATGTAGGAAACTCATAAGTTACACGATAATATGTAGTATGGATCAAACATTGGAGATTTACGAGCCTTCATACATTTTTTGGAAAAGTTTTCCAGAGCCGGAGGTCTTTATGAGCTAAAGCTGGCCCATCTCTCTCAATACCGCTCTCCTATTTCGACTTACTTAAAAAAATGCGGCAGAAAACGCTCTGTTCTATAATATGGAAAAAATTTGACCGCTTAAAAAATATTGACTTATTTTGTTTTTTATAATTAGTCACGATATGAACTAACTCTTCGTAACTAGTAGTGACAATTGAAAACTTTCCTAGCTGAAAAATATTTGAAAACGCGCTAGGGGGCGTTTACTACCCTACGAAATCGTTCAAATTGAATGTATTTAAAAAACTGCAATATTAACGATAATCTAAATTGTTACTATTATATTTTTAAAAGTCAATTCTGGGTCACTTTTGCTAAAAATCTTGTTTCTGATAGCTCTTGATAAGGGCGGGAATAAGATCAAATAGTGGAAGAAGTTGGCGCTTGTAACTCCGAACTGATTTAACCTCGTTACATGTGGAATGTTTTATCGTTTCTCTAATAATACTCAACGACCTTTTTCAACACTAGTATTAAAGGGAGATAAAAGTTCTATCTAGCTGTAGAAGAATTATTTTTGTAAGCGGAGATATCACAAAAAATGTGGAAACTCGGAATGCTTAAGTAATTATCTATTATTAATGACTCAATAATTTATAAGGTATTAAAACTGTGTCCTTAACTTGAAAGAAGAAATAAAATAGGTACCATTAATTTTTGCCCTGAAAAATTGGGATCACTTACTTACAGAAAAGTTAACATCCAAACTCATTCAATAATTTGTTAATTTATTTATTAATCAAATCGTGAACACTATAATCCATCATTCCGGAAATTGTTATGGATTATAAGTGTTTTGTAACTGCGGTTTCATTTAGTTGAATTGACGGCTTATTTCACAGTTTTTGCTTTTTGAGCGCGACTTGAGCTACTGCGCAATCCAATATAAATTTCCACATTAGTTTGGCTTACTGGATTTTCTGCTGGTGCGATGTATGTGGCTTCTTTGAGTTTCCGGCGAGTTGTATTTTCGTCCTATGCCACTATCACCATTGGATGCGGTGGTCTTCGTTTCAGACATGTTCGGCGCTTCTTGATTTTTCTGTTTCGTCCTTGCGGACGTTGTTCTTATGTTCTTGTGTTGTTACTTTGAGTGGTCTCCTACGTATGCTCTGCCGCATTCGCATGGTAGGTTGTATACATAATTCTTGGAATTCTGATCTTCATTGTGTGGTTTGGTTTTTGTTAGTATTCCTCTGAGCGATCTGGTCGATTTGAAGGCAGTGCGTATCTTGTAAATTATTAATTCACATATTATTGTAGTTATACACGGGAAACATGGGCCGGAAATCTATCGTGCTGAAACATGTTCTGTTGGATGTGCAGCGGTACGTTTTCTAGTAACTTTGCGAATCGACATGTCAAAAATGTTGATACAGATCCCCATTGACAGTATATAAAAAATGTGGGAACAAATAATAATTGTACCATTGATAGTCCCAAATGAAAGATTGATGGTATTGTCATCCGATGTTATTTTACGACTCTTTCTAACTGTAAACTACCATGTTCCTGAAGATGCTAAATGTTTAAATATTTTTCTAGAATAATGTGTTCTTTCAAACTGCACAGACGCAACACATTGTTATGATTCTTCATTTGTGAAACGCACTTTGTGGATAACTAATTGCTGTTTCACAACTACTCAATAATAGAAAATCAATTTCATTTTATAAATGGATTTCGAGACGCTCTTCGAGCACTTCTGTTACTTCTTTTGCTTTTGATTCCAGCCTATTGAAATATTGAAAATAAGTTAATCACCAATTTCTTGATCGCTGAATTGGCAGAAGAAGTTGATTCGCTTACCCGACCAGATATCCAGATCTAAGTTGACTACATAACTATCTGTTGAGTAAAATAAAGGACGTTTACACAGTGCGTTAATATTGTAGTTGCTACTATATCACCGGCTCCAGTAGAAATTGCCACAAATTTATTGAAATGAAGATTGCATGACTACCTTACAAGTAATGGTGGACATTCTCAACGTTAACATATTGTTGGAAGTTGCGTTAATGAAGTGGTTATAAAACTAGTGAGATTGTAAGTAAGCGATACCTACCTTTTATGGCAGAATCCAATGGTACCTATTTTATTTCTTTTAATGAGTTAACAGTTTCAAAACCTTATTAAGGTATTGAGTCATTAATGACAATTGAATACATTAAGTATTACCATTTGTCATATCTTGTATCATATCACGTCTTGTATAAAAGACATCAAAATAATACGTTCATAGCTACAAGGACTTTTATCTCCCTTTAATACCGATGAAAAAAGTTTGTTGTATTTATTGGAGGTAAAGTGACCAATACCGCATGGTGGGGTATTCTTTAAGAAAGCTTGAATCTAGATTAAGAAAATAAAAACAAATTAAACCATTCCTACAGTTTGATCCTACCCCGGCCTTTGTTACAAGATTTGTTAGAAACGAGTTTCCGCAACAAAAGTGACTGTCTTGTTGTCTTGGTCTTAAAAATATAATAGTGAAAATTTGGATTATTATAAAAATTGTTTTTTAACGAACGAACAGAAGTTCAATTTTGTAATCATTAATTAAAACTCTATTTCTTCATTTGGGCTTGTTTTTGGGCGCTTGGGATAATACACTTCCAGAAATTATAAATCTCTCAGTTCCATTCATAAACGATTCCTTCTACGGCTGTCTTCTCTTTGGGTATCGTTCACAGTACAAACGGGTAGCCAACAAAGCATTTCTTTGAGCTTCGCCGTAAGTAAAGGTCATATCCACCATTTCTTCTTTGGACAAATTCATTTTATACAAAAATTGACAAAATGACAATCCAAAACACACAAACTAATGGACCAACATTTTAATGATTATGCAAACGTCAAAACAATAGATGCAATTGTTCCTCTTTACTACGAGCGGCTAGCCTACCTGATTTGTTTTGTTGAATTCTATTTAGTCATAGTAAATTTGTATTTTAGAATATTTTGACGTAAAAGCGGCAATATCTCAAGGAGGGTCCATCTTATGGCTATGAAACATATTGTCAATTAGTATCTACTTTGCACGGGGAATCGAAATGTGAAAAAATATACAGGGTGTTGCATTGAAAAAATTGAGAAAAATTACATTTCGGGTAAGTTAATCATTCTGTATAGTTTTACATGTTTTCGAACAATTTCCCAGTTAGTTTGTTAGTAGACTATTATTAATAGCTGGTGGTATAAACAGATTCACAAAATCGTGGTGACAACTTTCGCATCGTGGTTCCAAAGAACTCTATTTTGGTACTAAAGTGACGATATCTGCAGAACAGTTAATGATACAGATACCAATTCCTATGCTTTTAGTCTAAATGTAACAGTGAATCAAAAATGCAAAATATAATATATATATATATATATATATATATATATATATATATATATACATACATAAATATCGGAGCTTTAGGCTACGGTCGTAGGCTAAGAATATTTGAGAAACAATTGGTCACCAAACTGTACCACATTCGAAGTACTATGAGTTAGAAGATGTTCGAAAGAAGTACCAAGAACCTCAAGGTGGGGCTGACTAATCTCTGTGGTGTTGTCATTTCCCATAGGGCGGTCTGTGACGTAAGTTTTAAGAATTGATTCTCTTCAAATCTGTTTTCATTTACCAGATATAGCCTCGATACCTCAAAACCTTTTAAAATATTGGATTGGCAAAAAACTGTTCGAAATTCTTTTCCAACAAGCTCAGCAACGTCATACATTGTTATTGGTTGTCCTGAATTAATCAGCATTAATTCACTGCAGACTGGGTTGTAATGGGTTTTCAATTAACCGAAAACTCTTCAATCCAGTGGGTGCATCTTAGGACTAGTGTGTGGGTAAACTTACGAGAATTATTTCATTATTTTTGCAAAATTTAATAATAGGTATGTTAACCTGGCTGTCTTGATTGTCAAGAAGTAAAATCACTGGATCTTGAACAGATGGTTTTATATCGTCTTTAAAATGTTCTAGAAACAGATTCATTTGACCAACTTGATAAATTAGCTCGACAAATGGTCCCTAAACTACATTGTTAAAAATTCTCTTAAACTACATTAGTCAACTTAATTCTTGTCAGTAAAAAGGATGACTACTGACTAATGACTAAAATATTTACATTTGCAAACACAAAACAAAAAGCAGCATCACCATTTGCAAGAAACTTTAATATTAACTTTCAACATTACTTTCTCGCCATCTAGTGTTGCCGGGAAGAATTTGCTATGTGGACCTACAAATATCATAAACGGCTAAGTAATAGCAAATGGGCTGGGGGTGCATACGTATCCAAGTTACAACACTCTCCCAATGCAACAATTCAGCTCAATCCGTTATATGTGAAATTGTGAAAATAATCATAATTTCATATTTCCAACAACTTTCCTTAATAACAATTTGCCGTATTACTGATGTAAATGGTATTTTGTTTTTACATAGAATAATTTTTTCTTAATTGTGAAGGCCACCTAGTACTTAAATATGCTTGAAATTCTTTGCATACCAAGCAGGACGTTATCCCAAAACATGAAAACAAAATTTTGATCAATTACACCTATAATGTGTCAGAGAGCCGTCTGAAGACGAATTATGAAAAATTTAAAAATGGACTGATTAACTCGTTCACCTATATTTCATTAATGTAAGAACAGTAAGTAACATGTACCGGGTGGCCAACTAAGAACGGCCGTCGGACATATCTCTGGAATGGATTATAGCACAGGTTCGGGAAAAAAATTTTTATAACAAAAGTGGCCTCGAGAAACGCCTGGAAATTATTTTCAGAATTGTAGGTCCACCGCTAGAGGGCGTATTTGACAGATAACATTTTAAAAAGCAAAATTTTCCAAAATTTACTCAATTAAGGGGCATATTAAATATTATAATCAGATTCCTCGACAAATTCTGCATATTTTTTATTTGACAAGTTTTAGTCTATCTCTTCAAATAAGGGATGAGAGAGAGTGGGAACCTTGTTACGAAAAAACGCCTTTAATTCAGGTTCTGCTTGACCGATTTTAATAAACTTGATGTTGTTTGAAAGAGCTTTTGTTAAACAATAGAAAATTTGAAGCAATCTGATTAATAACATAAATGCTAGAGGGCGCTGTTTAATATTTTTTTAATATTGTGTTTTCTCTTTACAATTTTAAATGGAAGCATAAAAATTTAAGTAGGTCCTTAAAAAGTAGACTAAATTAGTAATAAAACAGTGAAAACTGCAAGTCGATATCTTTTTCCTATCCTGAGATATCGTAAGAAACAGGTAAATGACGGGAATTGTTCTTCCAACGTCTAGTAGGCTAGTTCGCGTTAACGGAAATTATTAAATTTAGCCTGGATGAAAAGATCTTACATTGGTCTGCAGTAATTTAAACTGTTATCATACTAATGTTATGGTTGCCGCTAGATTACCTAAATGTAATGCTGTCGCTACTAACAATGAGAACAAATTATAAAATAATAATGCGATAAATCTAACAATTAAAAGCTTAAATAAATAACTACGTAATTAGTGTCGCCCTAGATGTTCGAAATGTCGTCCATCATTTTCAATGCATGAAATCAATCGCTGACGGGTGGAGAGAACAGCAGTTTCAATTTCTGCCCTTGAAATACTTCGTATTGTCTGTCGTATTCTTTCAATCATGTCAGCTCTTGTTGTGGGTCTATCGGCATAAACGAGATCTTTTATTCGCCCCCACAAATAAAAATCTAAACAAGTTAGGTCTGGAGACCTTGGTGGCCAAATAAATAAACTTCCGCGTCCTATCCACCTTTTAGGGTATGATTGATCTAAGAAATTCCGAACATCTCTAGAATAATGTGCCGGGCACCCACTATGTTGCAAGAACATGTCACGACGAATGGCCAAGGGTACGTGGTCTAAAGAAATGGCAATTCGTTGTCCTCTTTACTAATTTTGTTGTCATCAGTAAATCGTAATTCATATTTTAAACTGTATTTGTTGTTGCTGGGCAAATATCGGTTTTTATTGATATTTTACGCTTTTGATTTACTAACACATCGCTTGAAAACAAATATAACATTCTTATATAATTAAAAAATTTTAGATTTATCACATTATTATTTTATAATTTAGGTAATCTAGCGGCAACCATAACATTAGTATGATAACAGTTTAAATTACTGCAGACTAATGTAAGATCTTTTCATCCAGGCTAAATTTCATAATTTCCGTTAACGCGAACTAGCCTACTAGACGTTGGAAGAACAATCCCCGCCATTTATCTGTTTCTTACGATATCTCAGGATAGGAAAAGATATCGACTTGCAGTTTTCACTGTTTTATTACTAATTTAGTCTCATTTAAAATTGTAAAGAGAAACACAATATTAAAAAAATATTAAACAGCGCCCTCTAGCATTTATACTATTAATCAGATTGCTTCAAATTTACAAATTTAACCCTTATATGAAGAGATAGACTAAAACTTGTCAAATAAAAAATATGCAGAATTTGTCGAGGAATCTGATTATATTATTTAATATGGCCCTTAATTGAGTAAATTTTGACAAATTTTGCTTTTTAAAATTTTAACTGTCAAATACGCCCTCTAGCGGTGGACCTACAATTCTGAAAATAATTACCAGACGTTTCTCGAGCACTTTTGTTATAAAATTTTTTTTCCCGAACCTGAGCTATAGTCCATTCCTGAGGTATGGCCGACGGCCGTTCTTAGTTGGCCACCCGGTACTGGCAACATCAGATTTTTTAATTAGTGTTTGTTTGGGTTTTGAGGTAGTGTTAAGATTTTTCTCCTTTAACGAAGAGTATGGCTGCAATTGCTAATGAAACATTGGAAGCTTGTAAAATTTCCTTTTAAATACACGACTTTTTCCCAAAAACGATAATTATTTTAATTGTGATCCTTGGTCGTGACTGTTTTCATTTTCATATTGCAGTGAATGTTGAATAGCAATTTTGTTCAACAAACTAGGTTAAATTATAGTCTACAATTTCATAGTTCATACAAAGGTTGAGTTAATTCACAATATAATGTGTAATAGCACTTTTATACTAATAACTTTCAATACGTGTGAAGTTCTCAAAGAATTTGAGAAACTTAAAATTGTTCGTAGTATGAAATAAACGGTTTTATTTAAATTTACTAAAGAAGCAGTTTTAGGTAAATAAGATGAGCCGACCTTGATGGTCTTATATAATTAATTGCTACTTATAATATTACTATCATTACTACATTACACAATTTACAGAAACATGTTGACAGTTTCTATAATTACGTAAAAACACTATTATTAAATACCAAAGTACATAAAATAAAAATTAACTTAATCAAAAATTAGTAAATTACGATAAGATAAATACCTTCGATTCATCTTTTGGATGTGTATCAATAGATAACGATCTAAATAATTTGAGTGGTCTCATCCTTTTTTAAATCATTTTAAATTAAGTACCGTTTTAGCTTAAATTCACTGGCGAGTTGTTAATAAATTCCGTACATGTTTATAAATCACCATCGTGCACTGCACTTACGTATAAGAACAATTTGTCACAATGGTTATATACAATAAAATTTAACATATTCATCATTCGTTATTAATCACTAGTAAACTTGAAATGATTATCGAAGTTCAAATTTTAATCTATTTATGATCATTTTTTTTTTATTCATTCATGACACGTGAAGTACTGTATTTTAAATGTTAAAAGAAAGCACACGATTCGTGTCAAAAATGATTTGAGGTAATTGTTTATTTTAACTAGAATGCAGGCCTTGCACTATTAGATAAACTGCATCAGCAGTGCACTATAAACTACCGTAGTTGAGCAAACCACATTTAAAACTATGAACAGACTCCTTCCATAAACGTTAATGTTTATGTATGTACACTAACCGTAAAAAGTAGAGTTTTTGATTAATTTACATATGCCGGCATTTATTTAAACACTTAACTCTTAATTGTACTTTTTTCATACTTTTTTGTTGAGCTTTGACTTTCCCATGCTGAAGACGCCACTTTAAAACTGAATTACAGCATGAATATTAAAAGAAGTGTATGGCCATTGTATTTTAATTAGGGTTATATATAACAACATTTTGCAACATCAAAATTTTGCCGATTATTTAAACAATGCACAGAGTGTACATACATTATTAAACTTTTATTATTATGTGTAGGTTTCCAATACGTTCTAAACCCACGATCAACTACTTTTTTATTTATTACAGGTTCGATACACTTGCTTATATTTTGACATATTAATTTGTGGATATGCACCTACGCCTTAAAAACATAACGGACTTTCACACACTGGAAAATTTATATTTGGTTTATAAAAATAGAAACAGAACAATGCAGTTCTGCAGAGCATCCTAACATATTTTATGTTGCATATAAGGTACAGATATATATTTATGATGAAGCGCATATCAAATTTACAGAAACGTGTAAGTAGTATGAAACAGAAAGAAAAATGTTTCGTATTTTTCAAGATGATAACGCAAATTCACGCCGTTTAGAAATACTTGATAAGCGTGATGATAGCAAGACTTTTTTCCATGATACCAATTATTGTAATGGGGCACTCCCATTTTTTAAGTTAATTTTGATACGAAATAGTAGTTTATGATACGAAATTAATGATAAAAATTCAAACATTCACCTTAACCCAATGAAATATAAAATGTTTTATAGTCTGTAATCCTTAATTTCAATAATTACTGCAATTAGTTTCTTAAAGTTTATTTGTGTTAATGTGTCTGCCTGATTAACATTTTTGTTTTGATTAAATTTAACCTACAACCTTCTTTCGAAGAATTGCTACCAAATTGTTTTGTAGGAATTTATACAATTTTATTTCAAAAAAAAAAAAAAATAAAAATAAAATAAATAATAAAAAACATAAAACTTTAATTGGTATCGCTTTTGATTAAGATAATCTCGAGTACGGCAAAACCGTTTTGTAAGCTGCAATTCGTTACGGAGATTTACACCGAATAGTAAACCAAAAGAATCTGCTTTTTTTCAATTTTTACCAAAGTGAAACTGTAGAATTGTACAGGGTAAGTCAACGATAGAGTGAAGTAGTTTGGTGCACATTTTAAAATTAGTCTTGACTATTAACAATGTTCTAAAAAAGCAGGGAAGTCGAAGACAAAGTAAGTATTTTATTAATGGAACACCCTGTATGGCCGAAATGCAGTGCACGCGCCATAGTGAACACTAATTCTGCGTTCCGTAATACATTTTCGTACATACACAGTGTGCAACGTGCTCTAAGTCACGTGATATTAGAGCGCCAGCAGGGTGTTCTCGGATTGGTAACGTTACCGAACGACGTTTACAATACACAACCTATTAGCCATAATGGACGCCAATGAGTAACACTCAGAACAAGCACGTGATCAAATGTATTTCTTAACAAAGTTACCTACCTCTACTTACATTCCAATGGATTACGGAAAGCAGCATTACTAGTCTGTCTATATAAAATGTAATTGTTCCATTTCTTTCCAACGTATTCATTCCAGCATCTATGCAGAGAGAACTAGATTATATGCACACTGCACATGCAGCTAAAGGTTTTAGACGCCCTTGAAACACTATCCCACCATTATGATGATTCACAGAATTGTGTTGTCAACCATTAGTGGCGTACAATACGGTACCAAAGACTTCTTTTAAAGTCCTGTACGGTACGCATTTTAAAAATATTTTTTCAGTTGGCAAAACTTATTATGTATGGGTATTGTTTCAATGTTATGTAAATTGACAAAATCTGCTGATATTTCCTAGGTTTTACATATGTTACAGTTACAGCCTTCTTTCGAGGAATTGTTACTAAATTGTTTTGCAGGAATTCATACAATTTTAATTCAAAAAACATACATAATAAATAAACATAACACTTTAATCGGTATTGCGTTCGATTAAAATAATCGTAACGCAAAACCGTTTTGTAAGCTGCTCGTTACGGAGATTTAGACCAAACAGTAAACCATAAGAATCTGATTCTTCCAATTTTTACCAAAGTGAAACTGTGGAATTATACAGGGTGAGTCAACGATAGAGTAAACTAAACTGGTGCTTTATAGGTAAACTTTGCCAATAAAATGTATTTCTCATGTATTATAAGTAGTAAGTGTGCGCATTTTAAAATTAGTCTTGACTATTCAGAATGTTCCAAAAACGCAGGGAAAGACAAGTTAGTATTTTTTAGTAGAACACCCTGTATATCATTCGATTTTTGGATTCTACGTGCAATTATAAAACTTTATTTATATAGGTCTCATGCTTGTAAAATTTGCGGTTTTTGTAATAAATCGAAATATATCCAAAAGCTCTCATTTACAGGTTAACTTTATTATTATGTACCATCTTGTGTTTTGTTAGGAAACGTTTTAATTTGGATTAAGGAAAGACCAAGCTTAAGCATATGTTCTAAAGAAGAAATGTTAGAGATAAATGCTACAGAGTGTTCAAAATATATATTCAAACGTGCGAAACTTTTCTCAAATAAAACACCATGTATATCTTTACGCTGTGTTAAAGAGAATCAAAAACCACACAATTCTTCATAAGTATGTCCTATACATATCTCTCACTGTTTTGAGTTATTTTGATTTTTCTATATTATTCAATATTTCAATGGTTTTTCTTGTGATTATTCGCAATAGATATAAATTAACCCCAACAGAAAATATATTGCTTTATAATATAAACGAACATTCCCAAGTCATTAGATAATTCAACAATTACTAATAAGTTCTTCTTAAAATATGTCCCTTTAGGTGTCTACTGCTGAATGCATACATTTAGTCGTTTTATTATGTTTCCCTCACGTTTCCCAGCATCTCTAGTGTCATCGTTCCACAAGCGTCTCGTACCCCGTCTTTCATATCTTTGTTTGTAGTAGGAGATGTGACGTATACACGTTCTTTAATATATCCCCATAAGAAGAAATCTAATGGGGTAAGATCGCACGATCTTGGGGGCCACTGGACAAACCCTCCACGCCCAATCCATTTTTGAAGGTAATTGTCAGATCCAAAATGGATTGTCTAATGCACAATAATTCATGTTATGACGATTTACAGCACCATTGTTTCTAAACCCATAGCCTGGTCTGAAAACATAATATAAGATAAAAAGTTTGGATTAATCTCAGGTTGAGCACTCATCCACTGGCAAAAGTTTACTCGTCTTTCGAAGTCATCATTCCTAATGTAATTCCATCTGGTAAGGATGAGACTTATATTTTCTAGTCGATATTACAATCTGACGACTACTGGCATAAGGGTTTTTTCAATATGAAGCCGAATCTCAAATTCTTTTTCTTGGTTACTGGAATTTCTATTCATCACTTTGCGTTTTACATAATCCACACTGCCAGTAAAATATCTCCATGAAATTTTACAAAATAAGCCGGGTGGGTTGGCGTCGAGCAGGATACTTCCTCTGTATAACTCCTGAGGAAGAAGACAATTTTTTTAGGCTCTCCTAACACATAAACCATATCACTTAATTCACTCTTATAGTAATTCATTATTTTACTATTAAACACACAAAACTTTCACAATCTTAAATGGCCACCAAAATGCAACAACAGTATCACACTTGAAATATGAAAATGTGGGAAATTGTTTTTATGGCTACTACAAGAAGAGCTGTTGAAATATTGAATAATATAGAAAAATCAAAATAACTCAAAAACAGTGAGAGATAAGTATATGACATACTTATGAAGAATTGTGTAGTTTTTGATTCTCTTTAACACAGCGTAAAAATATACAGGGTGTTTTATTTGAGAAAAATGATTTTGAATCTCAAGTTTCACAGGTTTGGACATATATTTTGAATACCTTGTAGTATTTAACTTTAACATTTCTTCTTCGGAACTTCGAAGCTTAAGCTTGGTATTTGCTTGGTCCAAATATAAAAGTTTTCCTAACAAAATACAAGATGATACAAATAATAATTTTATACCTGTAAATGTGATTTTTTTGATAAAATTCGGATTATTTCAAAAACCGTAAATTTTATATGCATGAAATCTATATAAATAAAGTTTTATAATTTCTAGTAGAATTCCATTAAAAAATACTAACTTTGTCTTATCCTGCTTTTTGGAACACTCTGTATAATCAAGAATAACTTTAAAACGTGCACACTTAATAGCCATATTATATGATAAATACATTTTATTGGCAAAGTGTAATGGATCAGTTTACTTTACTCTATAGTTGACTCTCCCGGTAGTTGTAGGAAAAGTTGGCACCGCCACTAATCCATAAACAAAAAAATGTTTAATTAAAAATTATTATTAATTTTATTAAATACATAAATAAAAAGTTTTGCTCGAGTAGGATTTGAATCTACCACCTGTACTTTGCTAGAGTACCGCACTAACTATAAAAAAAATGTTTGTTTCATAACTTTGGTCTGATTAAATACTCATCTATAATTTATAATAATCGAAGGGTTATTAACACACAAACGTATTCCAAACTAATAATACCGAAACAACCCTTAAGAGTGTTAAAAAACTTGTTTTTAATTAATCAGTTGAAGACATAGTATTGAAGTAAACAACACTATTTTGAAAGTAAATAACTCAGACATTGTTGCAGAAATAACAATTTTAACAGCTCTTGTCCTAAATGTACATTCTTAACGATAATGCATTAAATTCACTTCTTGGGCGTAGAGTTAGTGGGTTTCGAAGTTTTCCCAACGAAATTGGTGAGTACATACGGAATTTGACATCTCTTGGCTAAAATTCACGAGATAACCGAAATTTTATAACACCCACTTATTGAACATTAAGATAATGTGATAACAATAACAATAATGTGCAATATTGTAACATAAAAACTTTAGTTTAAGGAATACTGATAGCCATAGATCTGCAGGAAAACTACGAGCTGCAAAAAATACTTCTCGACAAAGTAAAATCAAACCTCCAACTGCCAATTAATAGACAAGACATACGAATTAATAGTACAATAGCGCCAAGAGAGAGCAAAAAATTGTTCGAGGACATATCCGATCACTACTGTGCGTAAAGTAAATGCAATAACGACGTAAAATGGAAGAAAAAGAACACAAGCATCAAAAAAAGTGCTGCCCGTTTTACTGGTTTATACATCAGTTATTAACATTATCAATCAATAAATTATTTACACGATTGAATATCAAACTTTGATGTTCTATACAGATCAACATTAACCTAGACACGTGTTTAACTTGGACCTGTATCTATCGTGGCATCGTAACTCCCATATAGCAAATAACCAATTTTGATTTAATTTTTGCGTGGTTTCAACGGTGACTTAATCGAGAATGTTCTTAGCTATGATTCTAAGATTTTAACCCCACGAAAACAGAGGGTTGTTACAAGTTTAACGAGTGCATCTGTGTATCTAGTCTGTGGCATTCGTAACTCCCAAACGGATTATGAACCAATTTAGATTTAATTGTTTGAAAGGTGGTAGAGTAAACGTAGACTATAATTCAAAAAATGTACATTAGCTATAGAAGGATATGCAAGAGTTTTTTCAACCAACGACGAAATTGACATATTAGCCTCATGTTTACAACGTTTGCCAAGATCGGCTGTGCATGCTGTGTATTAGTTTATGTGCATTGTGCTCCCAACGGATGTATGATTTAGTGTGTTGTTGTTTGAAAGGTGGGAGTAAACTTAGATATAATGTGCAAAAAATTACGTTGTAGGTATAGAAGTGATATGCAATAGTCGTGTGTGTGGTCACCAACGCTAAATTGACATATGTACCTCATTTTACAACGTTTGCAAGATCGGCACTGTGCGCATCAGTAAGTGTGTAAAAGCGTTGTGTGCGATTGGTGCGTGTCAGCGTGTGTGTGTGTGTGTGTGTGTGGTGTGTGGTGTGTGAGCGTGTGTGCGTGCGTGCACTTCCATCAGCTAAGTTTAAAATTTCACGATTTTTCACCCCAAAATCTATATTAATGAGTAGATTTAAACCTTTGTTGCTCGTTATTTAGTGTTCGTGAGAACTTTGCTCGCACGATTTTTAACTAACGCATTTGAATACAAAACATTTCAGTCACTCGCTATGACGGTTTTAAATGAAGTATCTTCCAGAATTATTTTTTAAATCACATTGTTTTAATCAATATGAAACGACAATTATCGGACATGAATTATTAAAACAACATTTATCCTCAATGTGATCAAAACAAATCTCGCACCGTATATTTAGTAAACTTAGTTAAATGAGATCAAAAACTGAAATAGCTATTAAAAATCAACTGTCGTTGACGTCGTTATGCCTTCATGGTGTATAAAGGTATAGTTTGCCGTAATAAACGCATTATATGTAAAAAAAAGTGAATTTCTGCAATGTTCTTGTCAGGTATTTTGCTTTCAATTTTAGTGTAATAACATTAAATCTAGTAAATACAAAACTTTTGAAGTAAATTATTGTGTGATAAAAACCATAAGTGACAGTGGTGTACAAAAATTGGGTTAACGTAATAATGTATACTTCACAATAAAAGGATTATTAGACTTCACAATAACTGGACAAATAAACTGGATTAACCGCTGATTAATAGTAAGAGCTTAGTTACGTATATTGTTTTTATTGCTAAAATTAAAACTTTGAGTTGATTAGTTTTTCTATAAACATTTCTTACCTTGTATAAATTAATATTATTAAACTGATCTAGTTCAAAGATAATAGTGAATCTAATTGGTGTACATACGTGTAGATATAAGGTTAGTGTATTGTTATAAACTAGTGTTAAAAATACGTAACACTTATGTTAGTTTGCGTTTGTACTTCGTATCTTGTGAAATGACAATTAATATTATTTATTTATTATTAGTTTTGTTATGAACGATTAAGTAAATATGTAATTCGAAATTGTTATTAATTATATTAATACATAAATAAAAAGTTTACCTCGAGTAGGATTTGAACCTGCGACATGTACTTTGATAAAGTACCGCTCTAACTAACTGAGCTATCGAGATAAAAGTTCCAATCGATGTAAATTTTATCTTTATGTTAACTGAGCTATCGAGATGCAAGCCCCAATAGATGTAAATTTTGTCTTTATGTATGTCGAACGTAAAGACAAAATTTACATCGATTTACCTCAGTTGGTTAGAGCGGTACTCTAGCGAAGTACATGTCGTACGTTCAAATCCTACTGGAAGTAAACTTTTTATTTATGTATTTAATAAAATTAATAGTAATTTTTAATTATATATTTACTTTTGAACTTATTCGTTCATAACCAAACATTAGTCAAGTTGCTTTGGTATGTGTGAATCCTTACGATATAGCTGGCTTATATTCCATTAATATAAGTAATTTGTCTGTAATCTCATTATATTTACAATTTACATACATAAAGACAGAATTCATATCGATTGGAGCTTGTATCTCGATAGCTCAGTTGGTTAGAGCGGTGCTCTATCAAAGCACATATCGTAGATTCAAATCCTATTCGAGGTAAACTTTTTATTTATGTATTTAATAAAATTAATAATAATTGTTAATTAAATATTGTTTATAATTTATAATTATACAATTATATTCTGTATGAAATAATACCTTGCAGTATTATAAACTGATTAATGAAAATAATACGTCAATAATGAGAATTCTAGAGCAATATAACAAAATTCCGTAAACTTGTCATTAACTACGCGGGCTTAGGCGCGGTAATTAGGAGGGACTTGGAGCATTTGGAGAAATAGGCATCGAATTGCTCGACAAGGAATTATTTTTGCATTACGAAAGTGTTTCCGACAAATTTGCAAATAAAAAAATTACGATTTAAATTTCCAATAATATAAAATAACTAATATTAATTAATTAATTGAAAAAATTGCTACATGTTTAAAATAAAGCTTTAACTACAAAACAAAGTGTTTTCTATCTGTAAGAAAATTTGTGGACTTTAAGTTCGGTTAGCTGTAGCTAGTTTGCAAGAACAGTACTTACAAAGTTTATTTCACCCTAATTTAATACTACAATAGTTCACTTTATTTATTTAAATTATAATCATATAATAATGATTTTGTCGTATCCGGTCTTTATCGCTACACATAAGTACGCTGCAATTTGGAAATAAAGGATTTTAACAAAATTTCTATACTGCACATTAACTAATCAAAAACTGCATTTGGGATTATTTTCACACCTTGTTTGATATTATTTGAAAAGTAAAATTTGCTTTTAAAAAATTACGTAAACTAGAATCTTGTAATAGACTGTGACAAAATTACACCTGTAGGTAGCGGACCGCGAAAATTTTATTATTGTAATAAACATCTTCAAATCGAAATTGTTACCGCGAAAAAAAAGATAATTAATGGGTTTAAATATCTTAATAATAATTCGTAATTTGATAATGTTTTTCGGGATATTTTATTTCATGTATTTTATGTAAGAAATATTTGAATGTGTGTAACTAAGAGTTGAAAAGAAAAAGAAAAACACATGCTGGGGTAGAAAACAGGTGTCCGCTCGAAACTGCATTTACCGCAAGACTGTAACCAATCGTTGAAGATTTCTATACGCACTTTTGGCGTAAAAACGTTGCTTGTTTAATAATTAATTACATTCTAACATACCGCAAATCAAAATACGTCTTTGTTTGTGACTTTGAAATTCGAGACCTGGACGTACGGTTGCTACGGACGAGTGCAATAAGCGGACGTGAAAACAATATATCTATAAATAATCGTTATCGTCTTGGGTTTAAACGGCATAGCTTAACCCGTTAAATATTAGTGGATAAGTGATTAATTAAAGGATTATATTCAAACGTAAGTAGGCATTTTAATGTAAATTAAGCTCGCAGCAAACAATTCAACAAGCCTATGTAACCTATTAAAAATCAATCATTTACTTGCAAGAGGTACCTATTTAATTACGCACGCAGGCTCATTAAGTTGAAATCTGTCCGCTTTAGACAGTACCGTGCCTCTCCTTATTGCTACTATGACTTAGCATTGTTAACCGTTTATTAATACTTGTGTAGAGAAAATAATGCGTGAACAAAACGCGGCACGATAGACCTCCGTTAATTCGTTATAAACGAGACCGAGGTTTACAGACACGGGTCCAGATGACATTAAAAACTCCTCAAATTCCATCTTTACTGTTAAACAAACCCATTCTTATTGTCTTGTATAGATAAATGTGTACGCTGAGAAAGGGATGCTATATTTTCTAACGCAGTCACTCTAACTTGCCGGTCAATTTGATATGATTTATTGCAAGGCTTTTCTTTGTGTCTTTGATTCAGTCGGCTTATTTAAAATTGTTTGTCTACGAACTAATTTCTCTTTATATGTAATTTATTGTAATTGTACATATGTATTTTGTACCTTTATTATTCAATATACAATTGTATATGTGTAAATTCCTTGCCTATTTTTTTATTTTTGTCTAAGTGTGGTTAAATTGAATTGCATTTACCTTATTTTACCTGTTTAATTTTACTGTTTGTTATATTTTATATGTACCGTAATCTGCCTTATTATTTTCTTATTTAGTTAAAGGCCGGCATGATGGGTTGTATAGGGTCACGTGTTTGGTATCTCAATTTTTATTCTTATTTATTTATGACACAATTGTGGGTATGATTTCACCGTTTATTTTTGTTTGGGTTTATGTGTACCTAACCTTCTTTTTATTCTTTTGTTCCTTAATATTATAATTTTGTACGCACTTTAACCATCTAATGGTGTTTTGTTATTTATTGAACCTTCCATTGTTTTTTTTGTTATTTCATTTATTCACGTACTTGTGCAATTAGTTATTTATTAATAAATTGGGTTTTCTTGGTGGCTCCTTCTCAACTTAGTAAATTAACGGGTTGAATCATCACTGCGCAAAGCTCGTTAATTCCAATTTCTGTAGTTTCGTTGTTTACCTTTCCCACATGATGCAACGTTCAACCTCGTCCAATTCTATTTCATTCACATAACACGCGTAGCAACTACTAGACGGCCAATTATTTTGATCAGATTCGAGGTTTACGAGTAATTAAATATCAGTAAATAAATTCTAATGTTTTAATTATTGCCAGGAAAGTCAATGTAAGGCAAGCAATTAATTTGAGTAATAGTAGCATTACTGTCAGTAAAGTCAAGATACATCCCTTAGCGATTGTTTTGTTCTTGAATCGGCATTATTGCGAATAAGTCACCACACAACTATTACAAAGATGTCTTTATTGTTTTGTAAACATTATAAAAATCATACAAATTTTGAAAAAGGAAAATTTTTAAATGTGAAATTAAACCAGTTATGTTTTAATATTAGTAAGTTTTAGTTTAGCAGTTTGAATCGAACACCACGAAGTGCACAAACACTTTGATCTAGAATTAAAGAAAATGGTTATCTAGATTACACACCATGGATATACCGGGTCTTCCACTAAGGTCGACCAGAGGACTTATCTTAGGAATATATTATGGCAGCTCTTTGTGGGAAAACTAAACAAGAATATGAGAAAAAACTAGAAATAATTTTAAAATTCGTAGGATGGCCGTTAGGGAGGTAATCGTAATTTAATACACATAGCACTAAATTGGAAAACCGAGCTTTTCTACAAAAGGTATCAAGGTACGTTATCTACTTAACTATAAAAACAACATGATACCGCGGAAATTATGTCAAGTTTCTGTCACATTTAATGGTGTTAGTACCATGTTTGGCCCAATCGCTTAACATTTGTCATTTTTGTACCAGTTTAACAAAACGAAAATACCCTCGAGAGCATGGTGGCAGTGTAGGGATCCTGTCCTATTGCCAAATGAAATATTGGTGCAAGTAGTTCAAATAGGGCAGGGAATCCGTTCATGATGACCCAAAGTGTGGAAGACCTCTGGAAGCACTAACTGACGAAATCATCAAGAATGTTGAACATTTGGGGTTGATTGACCGGCGAGTAAAGTTTCGGTTATTGCTAAAGAAATAGGAGTATCAGAAACGAAAGTTTTTAAAATTCTACATGAAGATTCGAGAAGTGTCGGCACGATGGATTCCCAGGCGGCTCAATCTTGAACAAAAACTGTATAGACGACAAATTTTCGAGAATAATTTGATTCCTTTATCCAAAGATGAAGACTTCTATAGAATCGTCACTGGGCATGAGACGTGCATACACCACCGGGACCGTCCCACGAAACAAGCACCCAAGAAGGTGAACATGCAATTTTCTGGGGGGGAAGGTCATGGCAATGGTTTTCTGGAACGCTGCGGGGATTCTATTAATTGAGTATATCCCAAAAGGGACTATCATAACGGGGAATATCCACAAAGACACAATTAAAAACTTGACATCGGCTATACACGAAGAAATGCCCCACAATTATACTCAAAAAACGCTGTTTCTGCACAACAATTATCTCAAAAAACACATCGAATGATGTTGTGGAGTCTTATTTAGTAAAATGATCAAAATAATTTTTTTCGTGGGCATAGAATTATTAGAAAAACGTTGAGATAAGTGTGATACTGTTAATGGTTCTTACGTTGAAAAATAAAATCTTGTTTGTGCTCTAACTCCTTGTTCTCATAGCTAGGCAGATAACATAAAAAACTCCCCTCGTAAGACTCGTCAGAGGTAATCGTATAAAATTTCTAGAAAATTTTGGAATATTTTTTGTCTAAAACCCATTAGCCTATCTCTTGAAGTAAAGTGGTGGAGAAACCGTACACTTCTTTAAAAAAAACATTTCACATTGTTTTAACCTAAACATACTTCGTCTCGTTGAAAAGGGCTTTCTCTCCTCCGTTAATTACGCCATACAATATTCCTGTTATATATTTACGAACATTTTTTAAAATAGTCAACCAACCGAAAGTATGTAGGAGTCTCATTCAAAAAAATAAGTGTATAACATATATTTTAAAAGTCGAAATCTGCGTTAAAAGTTCTATCGATTCCAGTTTTCACTTTTCGCTAGCATTTTGAGATAACCAAGATACCGAAAAAAATTCATTTTCCTTTAAATCACAAAATCGAAGTAGACCATTTGAGAAAAAATTCAAATAAATTTCTTAATTTAAATGCCCATAAACGGATCAGCAATTTTATTCTTTAAAGTCCCACACCAAACGTATACTGTGTCTCATTTTTGGTGGCGTTTTAGGGTATCTCAGTTATGAGTGAAGATAGAGGGATCCGATCTTCGCAATAGTGTTCTGTCAAACGAACAATACCGTTTTCATAATTGTCATTTCCCTTTTGAGATAAAGGAGATAATTAATTTTTCTTAACTCTCATGTATCTCCATTACTTTATAAATTATCGAAAAGGCAAGCATTCGTACTGATGAAATGTTTCACGCAAATTTCGTTGGTGTAATTAGTTTTAAAACATACCTTACACTTTTTGAGATTTATTCATGGGACACCCTATATATATTTTCATCCCATTGAATGTGTGAATTGTACTTCGAATCGATTTTTTTAATCAACTGAGAAATCCGTATTTTTCTGAAAATATCCTCCTTAATTCTCTCCATTAACTCAAATACGATTAGACTATGGCCATTAGGAAAACACTACCGCTCGATTGACCAAAAAAATGGCAAATTATTGCAAAACTTAATTTACTATAGTTGTAATTTACGAAGATTTGCGGTTTTCACCAAATTATTTTTATTTAGTCAACTTGTTTTGCCAATGTCAAAAATATACTACTACCCTTGTATTTATAAATTACGAAAAATCGCAAAAATAATAATTTTTTTTTAAAATCACCCTCTATCTAACCAAGTTAGCAGAACATAAACAGAACTAACATTCAAATTGCTGGCGTGTTAGCGCTTGGTTTGTGCTCGTTAGTTTCAATAATTTCTTTGGCAAAACTGAATATCTTCTAAATTTGACCATTTTGAGGTGTTCTGCCAACTTCATGTCTTATTGTGAGGTACAAACGTCAAAACTGGGTATGTCAGTTAGTGCTTAGTTTGTGCCCATTAGTGCTTCAACAATCTTTTTGGCCAAACCAAAGGGTTCACAAATAGAACCATTTTGAGGTGTTCTACCAACTCACACTTTGTTGAAAGCAAAAATGTCGAAAGTTTGTGTGTCGATTAGTGCTTCGTTTGTGGTCTTTAGTGCTTAAATAAATTTTGCGATAAAACCAAACGCTTTCAAGATAGAATCTTTTTGGTGTTCTGCCAACGTTTCATCTTATCGAAGACACAAGCGTCTGGGTTTATGGTTAGTGCTTTGTTTGTGTTCGTTAGTGCTTCAATAAGTTTTTAGGCGAAACCAAAGGCTTTCAAAGTAGAACCGTTTTGAGGTGTTCTGTCAATTTCACGCATTGGTTGACCAGTATTCGACGAAATGCATGTTCTAATTTATGTAAGGTAATAAATAAAATATAAATAGAACAGTGCATGTGGAAGTTATATTACTCTAAATCTAAATAATCAATGAAGCAAATGTTACACAATTAGAGAAAAATTTTGAAATGCATAGATACAACAAAGAATACCTAATGAGAAACTAATGACGTTCTATTTTCCCAGAAATAAGGAATAAGATCAATCCAGTTTATTAAAAAAAAAGTGTATTAAATTTTAACTGCTTTGTTAATTATAAATTGTTTTAATTCTCATTTTAAATATATATAGGGAAATCAAAGAACTAATGCCAGTTTGGTTTATTAATTCTCTGAACGCAAAAATATTTTAGTAAAGCTGGTTGACACTAACGAGCACAAACGAATACTAACAGATAAACTCAGTTTCGACGTTTGTGCCTTCAACAATTACAACACCTCAAAATGGTTCTATTTTAAAATCATTTGGTTTTTACAACCAATTTGATGAAACAATAACGAGCACAAACGAAGTACTAATCGATAAACCCAATGTCGACATTTGTGCCTTTCACAAGTTGTGTCTTTGGTCTTTGTGTCTTTGGTTTTGCAAAAAAATTTATTGAAGTACTAAGGAACACAAGCGGAGCATTAATCTATAAACCCAGTTTCAACATTTGTACCTTCAACAAGCTGGCAGAACACCCTGAAATGGTAATAATAAGAAGGTATTTAGTATTGCGAAGAAAATTATTCAGGCACTAACAAGCACTAATACATGCGAACAATTTGGACATTAGTGCCGTTTATGTTCTGATAACTTCACGGACACGCAATTAATGGAGGAGAGAAAACTATTTTCAACAAGAATCAGTTTGTTAGTTTTGGTTAAAGCAAACTGAAATTATTTACTTTTTTTTTCAAAAAGAAGCTTACCTTTCCCCCACCACTTTAATTCAATATTCTAAAATTTTCTAAAAATTTAATACGGACACCTTTGTCGTAGTAACCATCCTACGGACTTTTTGTTTTCAGCTTTTTGTCATGTGTAATTTTATTATGATTTTCCCCCAAAAGCTCTGCGATAATCTATTACGAAGATACGGAAGCTGACTGACTTTAGTGGGGCATCCGATATATCTACGAGGGTGTAAGGTGAAAAATTCACGGCCTGACAATGAAAGGCTGCGACTTTCAGTTAAAAAATGATTCTATTTGTCTACTTAATATCCCTTGACTTCAACACACTTGGTCCAGTGTTTCTCCAACATCCGTATTCCTTCCCGCAAGTGAGAGTCTAGAAGGTTGTGAAAATATTCATCTACGACCCTTTTAACATCTTCATTGGAAGCGAAACGCTTCCCAGAAACAAATTTGTTCAAGTTTGGGAACAGATGGAAGTCCGAGGGTGCCAAATCAGGAGAATAGAGGGGTGGCCGAGCAAATCGTACCTCAAATCCCGCAGTTTTTCCATCGCCAACGCACCCTTGTGTGCAGGTGAGTTGTTATGGCGAAAGATCTTCTTAAATCTAGGCATCTCGCGAATTTTGGCATCCAGCTGATCAAGAACGTTGGAGTAATACCAAAAACCCTGGTCATGACCTTTCCGGCAGATGTGATCGATTTCGCTTTCTTTGACGTTGAACCACCGGCTTCCACTCACTGCTTGGACTGCTGTTTCATTTCTGGCGTGTAGTGGTGGACCCATGTCTCATCCATGGTGACAAATCGCCGCACAAAATCGGTTGAATTCCTATTGAATCGCTCCAAAGATTGCTATGAAAATCGTTTGCGCATGTGCTTTTGATCGGCATTCAGCAAATACGGCACCCATCTTGCGCAGAGTTTTCGCATCCTTAATTCCTTGTGCAAGATGTTTCGCACCATTTCTTCCGCTATTCCCACAGCCTCAGCTATCTCACTCACCTTTACTCGCCTATCATCCAACACGATATCATGCACTTTTTCATGTACCGGTGTGGTTGCGGTTTTTGGCCGTCCTTTGCGTGGGTCATCCTTTAGGGATGTGCGACCACGTTTAAACTCAGCTGCCCACTTTTTAGCGGCTGACATGGAAGGAGCAGAGCCCGCGTAAACTTTGGTCAACTTCGGATGAATTTCCTTAGGGGTTAGTCCATCCAAAACGAAGAATTTTATGACCGCATGATATTCAAGTTTATCCATTTTAACGAAAATCACGCAAGATGTCTACTGCAAAAATTCATGTAAACAAACTACTTCAGAGTACAAGTTGAAACTTATCATATGAACTAATGGCACGTAACAGGAAACATACATTTTTTCTGATTGGAGCGCCATCTCTATGTCAGGCCGAAAACTATTCACCTTACCCTCATACATGCGAGAAAATTATAACACTTCTGGTTTGTAATACGTATCATAGTGTTAATCACAATTTTATTATTGTACTGCATTTGTAGTTGTTCTTCGACTTCTATTAATAAAAATAGGTTCTATGGATCTATTTCTAACATTTCAAATTATTATTCTAATACTATATTTCACCAAAATAATTGTAATTAACTATTTAAAAATTGTATCTAAATTCTTGTAAGAGGAATAATTATAATACTAAATGTTCCTTAATAAACGTTCAACCATTACAAAAGAAATAACGCGCATAATGGAAATAAGAAGTCATATTTAAACGTAAACGATATTGAATGGAACGGAATAAAATTAAACGATTCCATTCAGCTTCATTTATTTCGTGCACAATTAGTCGAAGTAATAAAATAAATCCAATTTAATCAAATTAAACTTTTCAAGTTCATTTATTAATGTTCGGCGACTTATAAAACTAAAAATATGTGCAAAGAGAAAAGATTTATTGAAGGAGTTTGTTTTATATTAAATATGCAGCGTGGTAACGTAATCTGGCACCTTAAGTTGAGAACTTGTTAAATTATTAAACAAGGTATAACGCAAACTATAAATATTTCAGTAATATGGACCTAAAGTAGTTAATTAAACCCAAGTAAAAGTTATTCGTGTAATTATTCTTATTCTTAATTAGCATACACACTGTATGTTAACGTACTCAGTTGATGATATGCGAGGTATTTTTACATTATTGATGTCAATTGTTAACTATTGAAGGTTTTCTACCTGACATATGACATAATATTTATTAATAAATTCCTGTTGGGGCATTGGTAATGTTTGTTCCACATGCAAATAGGTACATAATTCCAAGGATGAACAAGTTTTATTACGATTAATATAAAAGATGAATATTACAAAAGTATACACGTTTAAAATCTAGCTTTCAGTTATTCAAATTTATTAAAATTTTCCCGAAATTATGAAATAAACAAAATAGTTTCGAATTGCCCGAAACATGCCATAGGCGAACTGTTTCAGAACCATTAAAATAATCTTTTCAATTTCGAAATGCAGTAAAAAATATTTAATTAGATAATTCAAAGTAAACATGTAGCCTATTGATCTCACATTTCTCAACATTTTTTTAATTTTTGATTAATCTATAAAACAGGAGCTTTTTTCAAGCAAATAATATTCTATTTACATTATTTAACAAAAAATCATTAGCCGTTACGGTTAAGAGTTAGAATAAATATCAGAAAGGTTTAAAACGGGAATTTAGGATGTTTAATTGTTCCATTGAAGTTACTGTATAAAAGACATTTACGATGTCATTAGCCTAAAGGTGACGAGTAACTGCGTAAATTACGAAAGAAGACATTTGTGATCCATAAAGTTAGACTAACATACATTTAGTTTTTGTACTAAAATGTTGTTTAAAAGTGGCATTTCTCACGATGTGACCACATACTAAAACATTTTTGTTTAGCACAACAAATTATGAAAATGTCATAATTATATAAAATGGTACACTATTAGTGAAGTTTATCCGTGTCTGAAAGTTAGATTTATTAAAAAGTTAATTAGTTTAAATTAGTTTGAACAAGTTTACACTACATATTTGCATAGCCGAATCGCCGGGAAACAAGTCAAGTATGTACATTGATTTGAGACAGAATAATGTTTACATATATAAGGTTAGGCAAGTAAAAATTGGTACTAAATAAGAAAAGTGTTTATTTAACAAAATACATTATTATTAGTTAATGAATTCAAAACGCATCAGTACTATATTGCACAAACGTTTAGACTGTGTAGCATTGGAAATTTACTCCTTATCGTTTTTATTCTAATCTAAGGCGATCATTTCGTATATTATCCTCGTCAAGAGTGTTTACCGTTGCGTCATTATAGTAACTAAGGTATCAAGGGTGTTACGTGTATAATAATGCCCCGAGGTCAACAGTGTACTTCCAGAGGGTCTCTGGCCCAAGGGATGTACGTTGACCGAGGGCATTATTCCTGTAACACCCGTGGTGCCTTCTATATTTAATGTCCTTTAGCGTGTTATTCAATTAAAAAAAGATATAGAACTTTATTTTTAACATTGATTGTCATGCGTATTTTTAGTAATATACAAAGTGGGTTTGACTTTTATTTTAGCAAAAATTATTATCGAGTTTGTTCAGTCACCTTGGTTTCGTAACTATGCATTCTGTTTAATTTCATAATGCTCTAGGGCATTATATCGCTTCTAACGTGTTTAAAAATAGGTGCATTATTGGAAAATAACGCACTATAAGGACTTTAATTTATGAATTTAGCGATTCAATTTGCTAATACTCTTATATAAAACAGTGAATTAAACAACGATTGTGAACATTCGTAGTGCATTTGACGAAATCGACATACGGTATTGAATAAGCAAATGTAGTAGAAAGAGTAAACCTATAAACGCGAACATTTGTTTTATATGCATATGAATTTAATTCTCATTTGATTAATACTACATAACCTCCATTTGTTTGTTTATCCTTTGACTGTTTCCTCATTTCCTACATTTACTTCTTTTAATCATCATTTATTACACACTGATATCAGTATCTGCTGTTGAAGTAAGTATGGCATTAAGTGTTTATATCTTAATTCATTACAATCACGAAATTACAGAGTGTGGCATGCACCTTGGGTATATCCGAGAAGACGGTGAGAAATGTCAAGTCTCGAGCTGCATCTAACCCTGTTTTAACTAGTCCGGGTAAAAAACGACCACGCAAGACGATCTACCTGAAACATCCAAAGTGGGCATAAGGAATACGTTATACAAGTATGTATGCACAAAGTGAGTAATATCATTTACTAATTTATTTACAGAAAAACATGTCACAGTTGCAAGTTTAAATGCAGAAATTCGGTAATATTGATAACTGACAGAAGTCTTCATCGTGCAATCCAGTCGCTAGGATTCAAATTGAAAAAAGACTCCAACCGTAGAGCTTTATTGGAAAAAAGTTACATCGCAGAAATGCAAATTAAATTTCTTAAACAATACCTAATCGTCGGTAAGTATTTCTTTTAATTAAAATTATTATGGGCTAATTGTCTGCGAAATACTTAAGAGACAATAAAGCAATGGTATAAACGGGAAGACATGTTGGACATCACAGTTAACAAACTGATTATTAACATCGGAAACTATTCTGCAAGCTCGGACGTAGATAGTGACTCCGATTAGAAGTTTTACACTTTGACAACCATATTTCTACCACGTACAATTAGTAACACAAGTGTATTAGTTCATACTTAATACAATTTCTATTAGTAATGTATTTCAATTAATTAAGTACAATATATTTTGTGATAAAATGCTTTTCAAGATGTTAATTCATACATTTTCCATAGAATTTATGTTCCACATTAAATGTCATCATCGTACGAATAGTAGTTCCATTTTATTTAGGCACTTAACTTAATATCAATTTTGTATAATAATGTCACCATCTTATTGTGGGCCATCATTGCTACTAAATTGATAACAACAATAAGAAATTATGATTATAAAACGTAGTAACCTTGCGAGGTGTAAACAGTCCAGCAGCTCGATAGTTGTTCTATGGAAATTGTTTAACCTATAAATTGAATTTTCAAATTATCAATTGTATGATTGTTTATCAGCAACTTACAACACACCCATTTTCCTGTTTTTATAATTCCGCTACAATTATTAAATGTTCACATTTTGTTGAAAATTGCATTGTTTGTAATAGGGCAGCAATGTGTTCCAAAAACCTGTTAGATTTCAAGGATATTGTGTTTCAACCGTTATCATTACGATAATCAACGTTCTCCAATTTTTACAAAAAAAAAATCACAATAAATAAGTAATTGTATTTTGTAATTCTGCAGCTTTAAATGCTGCCATCTCGAGGTATATTTTGTAATCAGAATTTATTATAACGAAAATAATTTTTCGTATTACACCATATGATCGTATGTGATGTAGTGGTAAACCCTACTGGCGAAGATAGTATGTAATTATTTTAATAAATTACCTAAATGTTTCGTATTTATAAAGAAGTCACATTCGTGTCCCGTTTCTGACGTTTCACTGTTTAGAAGGAATTAATCATAGTCTAGATAGTACGAAAAAATAGCGCGACGTTCAGATAAGACACAATAGGATATCACAAGTCCACAATTTGTGAGACTGTTCTAGCACTTTTGTCGACTTAAATAAACACGGGTGATCCCACTTATGAGGCAGTATTACGTATCAAGCGTAACGTGAAAAGAATTTGCTTACGACGGCGTATTGTACGTGTGAAAAATGAATATACCGGTGCGTGTAAATAAATACAGTGTAAACAGTTTGTTAGTGAAAGTTAAGTGTTAATAAATAACTCTTTTTAAAGAAACAATCGTTATAGAGTAGTATGTATCTAGGACGGTAGAAAACAGAAAATGGCAAAACGAAAGTGTACATTTAATAGCGATTTGAAAAATGAATATGCATTTATTAAAGGACAAGCTCAGATAGTGATATAAAGCGCTTAAAATGTGCACAGTTTTCACTTGACCATGGTGGAAAGCGGATATTGTTCAACACAGAGAACGCAGACATTATTGCCTCTAGTACTAAATTCCTTTCTGCCCCAGACTGTCGTGACTCTAAAATGTCTTGCTAGATTACCAACAGAACCAAAAACATTACTAATAACTAGAATACCTGCGTGTCATTTATATAGCTGAGTGTTTTCTGCCAGTTTTTACAAGTTTCCACAATTCCCCTAAGTCGCAAAACTGCGTGAATAAAATTTTCACGTTAAGACTTGTCGAGTTTTGCTTCCTATCTGTACTATTCCTGTCTGGTAGGGTTGCGAAGTTTAATAAATAGAGTTTATTAAACGAGTAGAAACTTATATTAAACATGTTACCCGCGTTTAAACGCCCATCAAATAAAGATTTGTGAGATACTTAAATATCTGTTAATAAGACTAGGAGAAGCATAAAATCTACAGAAATCGTGATGTGTAAGGGTATTTAGTTACACAAATGACAAGTGAAACTCTATCCTAAACTACTAAATGCTTCAAAATAAAAACAGATTTTCATTGTTGTATATTCAATAGAACTAAGTATGCAGTATGAAGTAAATAAAAAATCTGACCTAAATTTGTAAGGTGGGTATAAAAAAAAGACTTCTGCCAAATTAAATATAATATAACTATTTGAATTATCACAATTTCAAGAGTAAAGAATAAAGATTATTCTAATTTAACAATTTATATTCTGAATAAAAATGCATCAGCACAATGAATGAATGCTGTTTGTTTACCTTATCTTGTTTGTTGCAATTCTAGTAGTTTTATAGTGGGTTTAATACTCCCATTGTATGGCTTGAAAAATTACTGACATTAAAGGTTTTAACGGTGTAACTGTAAACGTTTAACCGCTGAAACCCTACTGCCTGCAAGTATTTGTTTACTTAACAAAACAAAACTTAAACAGTTAGAATTGTTTGAAAATAATATATTAATAAAAACTAGTCAAATTTAAAAAAAAAAAAGAAATCATGATTTTTATCAACCCTGCATAAAAACTCATAATTTTGTATTTAATTTAAAAGAAATTTCTCCCTCTCCTTCCCCTTACTAAGGAGTATTTGGCACCCATTAAACTCTTCGTTTTCGTCAAGATGCGTAATGGAAGAAAATAAATTGTGAAAATTATTTCAATTTGCATCAAACCGTTTAACTATTGCACCCTTAATAAGCATATTAGCCTATTAAAAATCTTTAATTATTCCAAAAACCATTAGGGTTAAAAAAATATATCTTATATAAAATTAAAATGTTTCTAGATTTTTAGGAGGAATCTAAAAAAGTAATAATATAGGGGTACTCTATTTAAAATCCTAAAGTTGAACGTTGCCCTGGTTTCTTGGGATACTCTGTATAACAGAAAATAATTAGTAAATATACAAAGAAAACACAAAATCGACGCTTCCGATCGATTTTTATTAATCAAACAGAAAATGTTCTATGGGCGTGTTTCCAGATTGATTTTTTAAAACAACATACGTTTAATCTCAGTAGAAGCTTTGTGATGCTCGTTTCTTAATTAATCCATATCTATAGGTTATAGCAAGCAACCTTTTCGCTGTCGCTAAAGACCAGAATTTTTTTATATAAACACTAAACAGAGTTTGTAGAAAACTGTTTACAAGTATAGTTACGTGTATTCGAAGGTCCACGTCGACCTTATTGCGCAAAATACAAATATTAGCATATTGTCCGTCATTCCTTAGAAATTAAATATTTTAAAGATAGAAAAATTAAGAAAGAACGAAAAATTGAATCTACACATTTTCCTGAGAGTTAATTTATTTACTTCATTTACAGCAGAAGACGGTACACTAGTAAGAGTATAAAGACTGTAGCTTACAATACAAAGCCATAAAATAAATTATATTCGCAGATGGCTTTAAAGTACCTTAGTACCAGCCGATTTTAATTCATTCCTACATGGTATGCATGTGCACTATAACCTACACCTAAATACGTTTTATTTTTAAACTGCAATAGCAATCATAATATAGAATTTCAATTAGGAGTAAACAATGCCATGTTCTTTTGCATTAGTTCAATAAAATTAATGAAGCCATTCATTACCTAGTTGCGACCGTAGACTTAATATTAAAGAAATGTATTGTTTATGAGCTGTTAATGCTCAGTATCCATAATGGGAATACTCGTCTCTTTGTCTTAATATAACTTAAAACATATCTAAACATGTAGGATATTATCAACTTGTAAATAGAAACCCCAACCGTTTCTTCAGGTCACTTACTAAAGAACTTTGATCCATGAAAAAATGTGTACCTAATCGATTAATAATCATTTTGATCATCCTTACGGTTCTATTCTTAGATGTAATTAAGTTATGTTCCCGTTTTAATTCTGCAATTAAACAGTTTTGCTACCAAAACTAAAAAAATACAAAGCGGTTAAATTAGGGGCTGTAGGTTTGCTTTATACGTTTTTAAACCAGGGTACCTTGTAAGAATTGCAATTAATGGAAAGGAAAGCAGTAATCATGCCGCAATATGTGTATGAGGAATACCCCCTCCCCCTGAGAAAACCTCATACAAGGTAGATGGTAGACGGATCGGACCTATTACCTCCCGAATGCTAAGCAGACTGTGTTAGCATACATTCAGTTAGCTCGGTGCAACTAATGCCTATTACTTAAGAAACGTTCAGATAAAGTTGGAACACGACCCATCTTTAGGAAATTGACTATAACATAGCTATGGCATAAACCGAACATAACCGACCACCCACTTTGACATATTACGGTACATATTAAGGATCTGTAATTACTACAATAACAGTTGACTTCATAGAACTGGTCCTGTATATTATAAACTGAAATACTTAACGAGTATTCGAAGAAAGTTTCACGTATCCTCCAATATTTGCTAGCGCGTACAATTTTAAAATTGCTGCTCATACTGCGAACATGTTATAAATGCCAAAATAGATCTAAATATAAACTATGATTAAATTAATTATTAACACATGCTAATTCTAGTGCAAACATGAAAAAGTGTACAAACATTGGCAATACCACTATAAACAAGAAAATGTAGAAACAAGTACCATTACTATCTACTTCACCCATTAGAATGCTTTATATCCACCTTTGGGAAATAGGTATTGTTTACCGTCCATTACATGCTTCAATTATTAATGCTACTATCAAGTTTTGTGCAAAGTAAAATGATAAGAAACTAACATTAAATAGGATAAATATAATCACTAGTCACCCTAATGTGATTACACATAAACCATACTATTTTACAAGTTTAAGTTCAAGTTGAAATTCGTTTGTTTGTTTGTTTAACCCTCAGTTTATACCTATAGCTAAGTAAACGGAAAGGCACTGGGAAAACTATTTTTATGAAGCAACTAATTATCATTACTATTTATTTACAAGTCATAACTACAGAATATTTTGTATTAATTACTTGTTAACAAACATCGTGCAAAGTTTATCTAAAAAAATAGTTTTAGGACTGCTGAAGTTCCGAAACCGGTATCGTTTTTAATCATGCCACAATTTGTGAGAAAACAATTCTTTTATTTACCAAATACTTTATTAATTTAATTATATTTGGATTTTATGGAAATTATTTTTATGATCTAAGGCCATGCTATACTACACCTTACTCCAACAAACCTCTGATAGCGCTACCGCGACAAACAATTAGAATTAAATCAATTATGGCGTACGCTAATTAGAAACTAAATAGAACATCTTTGTTACGGTCACAATCAGATACGACCATGTAGTGTGGCATAGAGGAGGACATTCCCTTCCTGCCGTTGGAAAATCCTTTGACGACCCGGATCCCGTCGCTGCCTAGTCTATCGCAGAGTCCGTCTATCAGTCGTCTGACACAAGAGAAGAACGCAGAAAATACCGGAATCGATCCCAATCGTCGCCACACTAGCGGAGACCCCATTACCGTTTCTGTCAACGTCTATCACCCACAAGATTAGGCCTGTAGAAACTTGTCCCGAAACCACCAGCGTCAACGAGAAGTTCAAGATACAGAAGAAGCCCAAAAGGACACGCCATCACTGCCCAACTCCACCAACGCCAAGTAGCAAAGCCTTCAAGCCGATAGAAACCGCCATGGATGCGATAGATACGGCCACAGCTACCAAGGTCAGAGTGTCCTGCTAATCCTTCGTCAGATGCAGAAATGGGCGATGAGAATGAAGAAGCGTCTCTCGTGTTGATGAAGTTACCATCCGAAGTCAAGTCAAGAATATCCGGCAGGTGGAGCGCATCGTGCGCCTTCGAGTCACAGTCGAGGAATTTAGGCGGCAGTACCCATGGCAAGCTTTCCTCATGTATGGCATGTACACTGACTACGCTGCAAACTACCGAGGTTGCCCAACTTACATGTAGCAAGTAATGTTCTAACGCAGTCACTAGTCAGGAGGTGTCTGGTCCATTTCGGGTTAGCAGAAAATGTGAAAACTGGTGCCTCAGGTTAAGTATTACTGTGTCGTTTTATTAACTTCCATACTGACTTACAATACTACAATCGACAGCCATTAGAATAACTCACTTAAGTAATACTTGTTTCGTTTTATTTCGGATGAATAATAACATTAATCATTATAGCATAATAATACATTTTGCTCTAACGACAAAGAAAGTACGTTACCGTTTCCCAAAAAGCGATCAATTCTTCATAGAGAAGATAAAAAAGATTCTATTGGTAGAATATTCCATATTTTTTTAATTTATTTATACTTGTAATTATAGTTTTGTAGAGATTTTATCATATACACTCAGGGACAAAAAATCCCGGACACTTTTATATTTGCTTTTAACTTGTGATATATAATCTATATGAATTAGATATTTGTTTTTATGCAATTTAACAATGTATTGTGTTGCCATGGAGAAGTAACAATGTACTATGTTGCCATGGAGAAGTATAAATAAGTTGTCAATAAATGAGACCTGAATCACAAATTGTATGCGCAAATCAGTAACTTGCAGATTTAGCATTTTGTGTTATTTTTTTTGTTCTTTGTGTTGTTACACGAGTTTTCATTGTATATAGAGTTTTTACATCATCTTATGAACATTGCAGCCCGAAGATGTGGCTCGAGCCGTAGCCTTAAATGATTATCCTAGAAGTACAATCCATGATGCAATAAAACGTTTTAGAGAGACACGGGAATATACCAGAACGCCAAATTCAGGTCGTCCGAGATGTACAAATCAAAATGAAGATAGGCATATGGTACTGACAGTTTTTCGTACCATGCATGCACGTCCGATTTCGGCAAAAACTGTTGGAAGAAAGTTAAAGGAAAATGGATTGATGTCGGCTAGACCTGCAAGTGGACCCCGATTGTTCAGAAGACATCGCACCGAAAGATTACTTTTTGCACAAAACCACATGGCTTGGAGTAATAAATAATGGAGCTGTGTCTTCTTCACAGATGAGTCCCGCTTCTCTCTGCGCTCACCGGATGGACGTGAAAGAGTTTGGCGAAGGAGAGGAGAACGATTTTCAGTGCTGCATTTCTGAAAGGTCACCATTTGGGGATGGCGGAGTAACGGTTTGGGGAGGAATATCTATGGATGCTCGTACTGAGTTAGTTGGCATAGAAAATAGAACCATTAATGCTGACTGGTATATAAGAGAATGTTTGGCTAATCATGTTGTGCATGACAATGCACGCCCGCACATCGATAATGCTATCGGAGATTATCTCCAAGAGGTGGAAATCAATGTTTTACCATGGCCAGCAAGGAGCCCAGACATGAATCCCATTGAACACGTGTATTAGGAACAGATAGCGGCGACCAGAAAACTTACAGAAATTGAGATAAGCAGTTATTGAAGAATGAATGCAAATTCCTCAGGAACACATTGCTAACCTGATCCGGGGCATGAGAAGACGTATGACAGCAGTTATTCAAGCCAGAGGGGGTAATACCCGATATTAAAATGATATTTTTAATTAAAAGTAGCGACTACTTTGATTTTTCAAATGGAACATCCTGTATATAATATCATATTACGATTTCCTATTACTTTGTAAGCAACTTCATGTACTATTTCCCTATACTATACTAAGACGATTAAATTAGAAATGGAGTGGAGTGATACCATGAGGACCTTCACTTCGAGTCATATTTTTATTTGCCTCATACAGGGTCTTTAAAAATGCAGATACTTTGTTCACATGAAAGAAGGAGTGAAGTAATTTTTTCAAATGGCACACCCTGTATATTTACATTTTGAGATCTACATCCAATTTTAGATTGACTTTAATCAGATAATGCTATTTCGATTTCGAACCGTTTTCGAGATAAACTGTCTCAAATCAGTCAATTCGAAATTGATACGTACCTTAGAAAAAGTTACAATTTGTATGCATTGAGGTACTGAGTGTCTCTACCGTACAACATTGCAAATTAATATTTTTTAATAGTGTGCTTTGGAAAAATAAATGATCCAATTTTGAAACGTCAAACTTTCGTTGGTGGTTTTGACTGATTGTGATACTAATTATAATAGAAAAATGTCAAGATTAGGTTACAGTAATGAAGATTTCTTGAATTTATTAATTATTCATGGTGAGTGCAATAGAATTGCAAGTAGAACATGCCGAGTATTTCATGAAAGATATCCACAACTTCCGAAGCCGAATAATAATGTGATAAATCGACTACTACAAAACTGTAGGTTGAATGAAACCTTTCGTCCAACAATCATTCGTGGAAAGCCTGCAGTGGATGATGATGACAATGGCATAACAGTTTTGGGATTTTTTAATGCATTTCCAAATGCTTCTCTACACGAGGCTGAAAGGGAGATAGGTATACCCTACGTGACAATTTATCGTATTCATAATAAGCACAAATGGCATCCCTATAAATTCTACCGTGTCCAACATTTGAAAGAGACTGATTTGCCTCGTAGAGTGAAATTCTTTGAATGGTTACTTGTCAAGACTCAAGATGATGAACATTTCCTTGACAATATCATATGGACAGATGAGCCCAAGTTTACAAAAAATGGAATTTTCACAGTCATTATTGGGCGCCAGAAAATCCTCATGTCGTTCGCCAAAGGGGTTTTCAAGAAAGATGGCAATTTAATGTATTTTGTGCCATAAAGAATGAGGCAATTTTTTATCTCGAGTTTTATGATGATAATTTGAATGCAACGAAATATGAAGATTTACTGAGAAATGGAATTCAAATGATTTTAAATAATAGGCCAGGAAGAGAACGTATATGGTACCAAATGGATGGTGCTTCACCCCATAATTCTCGTTCAGTAGGCGAAGCTTTAACTGAAATCTTCGAAGAAAGGTAATAATGGACCTTTTCGTTGGCCTCCTAGAACACCAGATGGCAATCCCAGTAACAAGAATGGAAGATATGAAATCGAGAGTTAGAACTGCTTTCAATAGTTTAACTCCAGACTTAGTCAGAAGCGCTACACATGAAAATCGTTTGAAGAGATTAGATGTTTGTTTAAGTAGAGGTGGAGATGTGTTCGAACATATTCTGAAATACACTGATAATTGAATTAACTTACTAATTCATGAAATTATTTTCAGTTTGTGTGTCAGCGTTAATAAAACTATTGTTTGAAGAGAAGTTTCATTTGATGGTTGAAGAGTATTTTAATAATTATTTATTCATTTGACTGATGAAGGAACATCGAACGGAATCTGTTAAATTTCAAAAATAAGTGATGAATACAAGGAAACCACGTCAGTTTCTGTTTGAAACAGTTTATCTCGAAAACGGTTCGAAATCGAAATAGCATTATCTGATTAAAGTTAATCTAAAATTGGATGTAGAGCTCAAAAATGTCTAAATATACAGGGTGTTCCATTTGAAAAAATTGGCTTCCACTCCTTTTTTCATGTGACCAAAGTATCTGCATTTTTAAAGACCCTGCATGAGGCAAATAAAAATATGACTGGAAATGAAGATGCTCATGGTATCACTCCACTCCATTTCGAATTTGATCGTCTTAGTACCAGAGAGTTCAAGATTATCAGCGTTTATAAAAGTACATGTTTTATAAAAAAAATCGAAATTAATTTATATCTCTTAAACGGTAATAGATAAGTATAGGGAAATAGTAGATGAAGTAATAGGAAATCATAATATGATATTATATACAGGGTGTTCCATTTGAAAAATCATAGTAGTATCTACTTTATAGTAGAAGCGGCAAAGCCACACATTTTAGGCGTGTAGATCATATTAATTTATGCATACTGTCAAATTTTCAGGTTGATCCGTTGTCTAGTTTGCCAGAAACGTCTAATTAACGCTCATCGTGAAAAACCCTGTATGTGGTTTATTTTTACTTTATACTTTATACAGTCCAAGGCTAACAGTGAAAAATGACATAATCAAAAAGCAACTTTAACGACAGCTAATCAGATTACGGTGTAAGTGTAAAGTTGTGAACAACCGCATGTGAAATAGATAAAATCATTCACAAATAGAAACCAATAGAAATCAATTAAAGATAAAGTCAAATCTAACAAAAAATAGTTTTGTTTTTGTTAATAATTGCCATTGTTATTTTACAGTGAATACTATGCAGTACGTTAAATATGATTTCCAATTTTAATTTTAATTTCTACATACGTTAAATTATTATTATTAAGGAAAATACACAGTAAAAACTAGACATACCAAAAGCTAAAAGTTAAAATTAAGCCATGTCATTGTATGTTTATCTAGTTATAAGGTGACAAAACCTATTTAAACGGGTATTTTCTTCTGGCTTATTGAGGCTATTAGGATGTTTTATATATCTCAATAGTTTCACGTGGTAAACGAACATAATAATGAGTTTGTGTGTTTTAAATTATTTAAAGCATGCTCAGCTACCGTAGATTTCTCTGGTTGACAAAATCTACTAAATATCATATGTTCTTTACGCCTTGTATTAAAGTTACGTTTTGTGGTTCCAATGCATAGTTTTCCACAAGAACAACACTCTATTGGCACACGCATCAAGGTTTGGGGCTCGGGGAGCGTAGTGAAGAGGATCCCAATTGGATAAGTGCGCTATTTTTTCTATTGGGGAAAATAATTTAAAAATATCAACAAAGTTTGCATCAAAACTGGCTAAATTCATTGAATAGAATTTTTTAGATGTTAGGGTTGGTAATACTCAAATGTTATATAATAATGTCATTATAGGTTTAATCTCACAACTTAAGAACGTTAGATAATGTTATATTCCTTTATTCATTTTGTTACAGCGTAATGAACACACATATTTATGTTTACTGTACAAATTGAATCATTTAATCGAATAAAAGTGATCAATACACTTGTACTCATTAATTGTTTCTTATTAAATTAGGTTCATAATTCAAGTCATTCAAGTATCAAAGGAGACGTCCGTCAGATAGTAATGTAGTTGTATCCCAATTCAGAATCACAAATTCGTCTTTCTCGACCCTCTAAATATTTAATTACTAATTTGTTGCTCTAAAATAGCGTGAACACATTTTCTAAAAGTCACTGTATTTAATAAATATAATTACACACTAAACATGATGTCGCGTTTATAGGTCATACGCGGTGGAGTCATGAAAGAACGTTTACACGATATGTTTGTTGTTGAAATAATATCAATCGATTATTTGTCTTCGCAGACCTATTAATTTAACTAAAAACTGTTATGTTTTAGCAACTAAAATGTTCCTCAGACAATGTACTTTCGGTACGTATCAGAAGCCGAATTTCTTGCTCGTCTTAAGTAATTCAAAATCGATACATTGTTCTATAACTAATAATTCACTATCTTTTAAGGTTTACAGAAAGCCGACACACGCTTGTAGATACCTTCATAAATTAACAAACCATCATCCACGTCAAAAAATTGGTGTAATTAAATCTTCAGTGGATCGATAAAAACGAATTTGTGACCCTGGATTCTTGAAAGATAAATATAAGTATTTAACAAAATCACTACAAGCTAATAGATATTCGCTCAAAGATATTAATAATGATACTACACTTGCTAGACACAACCATAAAGAACCAGTGTTTAATGTTGGACGTTGGTACTGCTTTTCTTCCTTCTATAATTAATGTTACAGATCCTAATCTATCATGGTTTAGGACTATTTTTTAACCTACAAAATGTTTCAAACACATTATTATCTTCCGGAGTGTATAAGTTACCTTGTGGAAAAGAACCATAAAACGTAGCTTTAATACAAGACATAAAGAACATATGAGATTTTGTAGATTAGGTCAACAAGACAAATCTGCGGTAGCCAGGCATGCTTTAAATAAATCAATTCATGACATTAAATTTGATAATACGGAAATATTGTTAAGACAAACTCATTATTGTTCGGAAGCTATTGAGATATATAAACATCCTTATAATTTTAAGAAGAAGAAGAAAATCTCCTTTAAAATAGGTTTTGGCGTTTTATAATTAAAAAAGGGCATAATGGTACATCTTAATTTTCATTTTAAAATTAAGATGTAATCGTAATTAAAATTACGATTAAAAGTTATATTATACGTACTACATTGTGTTTTCACTGTAAAATAACACTTACAATTATTAACAAAGCTATTTGACTAGATTTTTAGTTGATATGTCAAGTTTCTATTTGTAAATGCTTTTATCGATTACAAAGTAATCTTTCACAACTTACACTTACATCATAGCTTGATTAAATTTGCTCCTTGATTAAGACATGTTTTATTATTAGCCTTTGGCCGTCAGAGGGTGTTCTGATCTGTCATTTTCAAGGCAGTTTAATAATATTTAATTTATTACGGATCTAGTTATTCTTAACTAATATTGTATTCCATAGTTGGTTTTATACGTTTATCAAACTGTTATATTAATAGCAGGCGTATGTTTGCGTTTTCAATTTTTCCATTTCATAAATTTGTTCTAAGACCTTAAATAATTTTAAAAGATTTTACTACTGCTGAGGACGATAATTGTGTGTTATGGAAACCCAAAAGATAAGTACAATATGACCAAAACTTTCGTCGTGGAATGGCTGTTGGAATTTAAGTTTAAAAAAATGTTGGCAATAACTGACAGTTAATAACAATCATTTTGAACACCTAACTTTATGTTTTTCTATTTGTTGTTTTTCTTCCAAATAACCTCAAAACGTCAAACGTCAACGCGCTGTCAAACACAGACCGCTGTCGGTGTGGCGTCAGAGTTGCCAACGCTCACATTTCAAAAACTAATTCGCGCCGTCTTCTCGACGAAGTATTTGTTCATATGGTATTTGAATTATGTGTAATAATGGTGAAAGTTTACATTTTCGTAAATATAGCATTCAATTTTTCAGTAGGTATCGGCAATATTCGCGATCGTGGGATCTAGATTAATGTGCATTTGTATTTGTAAGTTTCATTAAAGAGGATCACATATAATTGACAAAAAAATAGAAAAAAACATCCAGATAGGACATATTAATGTACCTACTTTGAGCTCGACCTTTAACTTATCTTAAGACTGTGTGTCTTCTATTTATGTCTAATTAAACTGAGCTGTAAGCTTTAAAAAAACAGAATTACTAGCTAGCATTTGAATGACCTAACCCCTAACGATATTGTTTTTCCCACTTGGTGCGCTGTTTTCAGTTTCCTTATCAAAACTTACTCGTCTTCAGTATTTACGTATGACAGAAACAGCAAAAAAGGAATAGTCTCGTTCCCGTACTTATATTAACCCTTAGCGGGTGTATCACATGTCTGACATGAGATCGAAAATATTGCAATTCAGGCGCATGGTATGAACAGAGTTGGGTCCCACAGCTGGTATTTCATTTTTATATATTGCTATTTGGACGTAAATCATGCGTCGCATGCAACAACTTTCTTGTCCCATAGCTCCTAACTCATTGCTCAGATGATAAATTTGACGTCACCAATTGATTCTGCGCACAAATATCCTTCGGAAATGACTATACATTTTTTTAATTCTTTTCTTTTCTGACAATAATTGTTGTCTAGACTAATCGGCCTGTTGGTGCCAAATGTGTCCTAGTGATTTTACCAAAAGTAAAAAGTAAGACAGTAGGGTTTTGTATTTCAATGTGAACGTAAATTTAATAATTTAATAATTGAATTTTTTAATAATTAAAAATCATTATTAATTTTATTAAATACACAAATAAAAAGTTTACCTCGAGTAGGATTTAAACCTACGAGCTGTACTTTGCTAGAGTACCGCGCTAACAAACTGCGGTGTCGAGTTACAAGCCCAGATCGAAGTAAATTTTGTCTTTGTGTAAGTAGAACTGATTTAAATTCTAAACATAATGAGATTACAATCAAATTACTTATATTAATGGAATGTGAGCCTGCAATATCGCAAGGATTCACACATACCAAAGCAACTAGACTAAAGTTGCGTAATTTAATGTAAGTAAATTACGTTGCATAACTAATAATGAAATCGTATGGGTTAATTTGTCAAATTTTGATGTTTCGCATGTAATAAAATCGACGATCGTATGTAAAAATTATCCCTTAACACTTTTAATACACGAATCGAGTTGTAGTGTAACTAAAAAGTAACAGTTCACATGTTGTTATAGTAATCAATGCTTTGAAAGATGTTTAGAAATCGTTTCTAAGCCTGGGGGTTACAACCTGAAACCTTCACAGAACCAAAGCTTATATTGTCGTGTGTAAAAACCCAAAAGCCGTCCAAAATCGGCGCCGAAGAATTTTTTAGTGTGATTTTGTTAACTTTGTCTGTGGAATTGAATGTAGCACAAGCTTAAAAAAAAACACGAAATGCAGAGGCACTTACGTACGAAAATATGTAATTTAAATAGGCTATTCTCGGTTCGTATCAATGTAAAATTTCATTGATTCCGACCGTTCTTTACGTTTAACTCGCCGTAACTCGAAAACGCAGCCTTTTACAACAGAGATCTGCAATTAAATGTATGCACCTGTTAGAATTGCGAAATTAAGGACGCCCGGGTAGTTAGTTTTCCTACAGCGGTTCGACGCCTCGCATCTCACTTTTCGCCGCAGCTCCATTTCACTCTCACGTCGTATTCGGACACCCCCAAATACATAGTAATGTATAAAAAATGTTATATGGATGATTACATGTTACATCCTAAAAAATCAGGACAAACGTAATATTTGCTGTGTAATCTAGCTTTAATATCCTTAACGATATGTTAAACTGTAAGGTCCAGATTATTGGTTTATTAAAGAAGTTTGTGGATAATTAATTGCCACAATATACATACAAAAGATAAGCTGTTACTTTGATGAAATGTATATATTAAAAAATTATCAAATATAACATTCAATTATTTATTATACAAACGATATCAAACATTTTGCTATATCCGATAAAGTCGTAATAAGATTTTTTGCAGTAGGTACCTATTTTTCGCGATAGGTCGCGAAGGATTTCATTTTTGCAGGCTTGTTGCCCCATACATTTACAGGAGACAATACAACCCATTCACTTTTTTTTGCAAGTGCAAACTTTGCTTCTGCAATCTGAAAAACGTGATATGATCAAATTAATGAATAGGAAAATTGTTATTATAAAAGTACATTTATTACAACCACATGATGTTTAGACATCCAATTTTTCCGGAAGCCGGAAGAGTACATGTATAGTAATTTTCACGAGTCAGAGCAGTTGCGTCACTAAGATTAACACTGTCTGAGGACGCCGATGTTGCCAGATTGTGAAAAATAACAGCTTCAGGGGTTATGTTTATTTTATCACAATACAGTACTACAAGTACTGACACACCAACAAAATATCAGAAAATATGTATTAAATGTTTAATGTCAGAAATTCTTGACAACACCGGAAAGAATTGCCAACCCAAAATCAATTCTATCTGCGTCCTCTCGTGCACAATAGGTGGGTCCTAAAGGTGGTAATGAAACAAAGTTAGTTATGACGCAACTCCTCTGACTCGTGAAAATTGGTATAGTACCGGTGTAATATTGCCTTCCGAATCTCCTTTCCAGCAAATTCTAAAGCGCACGAGAGAGAAAAGACGAGACGTTTAAACTAATGGAAATACCACATTTAATGGAATTCTCTTGCTATGATAGATGTTGTGGGGCCTGTAAAAAACTTTAGAAAATACGAAAAATGTAAATTTCCTTCAACAAGACATGATAAATTAACGAAGCTTCTATGTAAAAATTAAACGTATTATAAAGTCTAGAGACTGTAGGAAATTGGAGCGATTATCCGAGGGGACAGAATTAGTTATAATAGGTATTAATCCGATAACCACGAGAAAATAAATTACATAACGTATTACATTTCGACGATCTGGATACGTTATGTATATCTAATTATTGACTAGAAAGAGAATTGGAAGAAGAAGGTACAGATTTAAATTATAAAATTAAAATTAAATTGGATGTACTAAAGCATACGCCTATTAGACATAAAGAGAGAATTGTAATTTGTGTATAAAAATTTAACCTATTTTTTATGTAAAAAATAAAGTTGTTATAAAACTTGTTTATTTGATTTTATTTAAATTATATTGGAGGAATGGGTCTAAGTACTCAACAATGTTCGGATAGGATCGGCCATCTTCGAGTGCCGAGGAGTTGGGTCGCACCAACTATAGTACGGTTAATGCGATTCGTACCTATATGAAAACATTGCATCTCAAAATTTTACCTGTGTATATAGTCTCCAGCGAGTAAGCATTATTATTATAATGTATTCTCCTGTTTATGAACCAACATCAGAGGACATTAGAGATTTCAGGGATTTTTTAGTAAACTACTACAATATAACGGTTCAAGCTGATGATGAAGTGGATGAGGTGAATGTATCTCACACTCATGATGATAATGATGATTCACAGAAGAAGAAGAACACTGATGAGATAGAGGGAAAGGACGAATCTCAAGACCATGACGATAGTGACGAATTACAGTCGTAAAAAGGAGAAGACTGATAAGAATGTAATTAAATTAAATAAATAAATGATGTATTGTTTAAATATATTTTTTAAACGCTAAGTTTTCTTTCAATTTTTTATTAATAATCTTCTTTTCGGAATGGATTTTCGGATTTGTTTATAATTTGTATATTTAAGAGGCCAGTTTCTATCAATCTTATAAGATTTAATACAAAAACAAAAGCGTTGGATCTTAAACGTGGCTTTCGTCTCTCCCATCCCCGCGTTTCTCTTGTCCCTTTCGTCTCTCAGGTCTATCGTGACCGGTTGGCTGGAAGTTTGAGCTTGTTTGTGGCGTCATCTAGTGGTGTATGAGCTAACAGACGGTTTTTTCTGTAATAGAGATTGATCATAGTTCCACGTAGCTGTATATTTTCAAAACTACATACAGTTCCTAGGAACTTGCGCTGGGGTCTTTCCCCTTGTCACGGGCCTTTGACATAAAAATCTCAAAAGGTCTGTGTAAATAAAACATATAAGCGTGTTTGAATTGCATGTTAACAAATAACATTCTGATGTATACCAACCAGCTCTTAATTACGCATTTATTTTAAAGTAATGAGCTGAATTATATTTGTTATTGCAGTGTATACTGTACATAGATGGTTGAGCATTTTCAATAACGACTAGGACGTTCGGTCTTGTTTTATAAAAAGCCAAGGTTTTTTAAAAAGACACAACCTTTTTTGATAGATGTCATTTTCAGATACATCTTGAATTTATTTATTTCGCTATTTAAATGGATATAATTAAAGCATTCTTATGTATCTGGTTTGATTGATTGTTTTGAAGGTCGTTTCCTCAAAACGAGATTATGTTTTACCAAAATTGAAAAGGTAATGGTAAATTTTAGACATCCCTTTTTATATCAAAATGATCACTAATAGAGAGATGTGATAATTTTAATAACAATCATGGTAATAAAAATTTAAAACTCTAATAAAAAAATAATATGGGAAAATACATGGTCAATTTAAAACCGTATGTTGCACACATTCCAACTCTTAAAGTGGTTTTTTTTTATAAAAAAACAATTTGTGTGTCCGTATGTACAATATGAATATTTTTCAAACCGATTTGTTATTAATTATTTTTAAGAGATTGGGAAAATATCAGGTGATTATTCAGGTTTTGTGTATTACTTTCTAAAAAGTTAATGATCGGAATGTAATAGCCAGTTTATATCCAACCGTTTCACAAATCGTGTTTAGTGTGATTATATGTGGGCACGTTGTATAAAAAATATTTCAGTTCAACGTATAGTACAGCTGAAGAAAAAACGCTTCTAAAGGTAAGCGTATAAAGATTTTTAAAATGTATTATTGCTCTTATAGTATGATGTCATAAGATCAATTCTCAAATAGCTGGTACGTATTCGTGGATTTTAAACTTGTAGTTATTGTTAATTATCGTATAATAATAAACCATTAAAACCTTTTGCCTTTTATTTCCGTAATATCAGTTTGATATTCTTAAAAACATGTTAATTAATTTAATTTAATTCTATGTTATATAAGTAATTATTACTTTCCAGTCTTTTTTTTAATGGGTTTTTACAACTGTTAATGAACACATTACAATGAAACAGTTTTGTGTGTATGTAATTAAATATGCAAATAAATCAGATATGATGTTCCGAATGTATAGGTGGTGACTGTTTAGAGAATCTGCCTATACATAAAGCATCATTGCATTAGGGTAGAAATTATTTATTATTTCACGTAATATTTAATTAGACTTTAATGTATTCAGTTTGAACTGTAATCTAGTTTCCGCAAACTGTAAGACATAATTTCGGTTGATTGATTGAGATTGATCTGGTGATCGAGCGTGATTTGTTTTAGATTGATTAATTAATTGATTTGTTTGTGTGTGTGAGAAAGACCCGAAAGAGAGAGGGTGAGAGAGAAACAAGATAGAGCAAGAGAGAGGTGTGCATTATCAACTTCTATTATAGAAAATGTTCATTAGTCTATACGCCACTAGATGGCACTAATATCAATTTTTACTCAAAGGGGCCAGGGCGCAGACCCTGACACAAGTCCTGTCTTACAAAAACCTCCTTATTAGAATACAATTTTGTATGACGGGGCGAAGGCCTACAGCTGTAAGATTAAGTTAGAACCACATACAATTGCACCAAGGGGGCCACGATAGGGGCTAAGCTCTACACTTGTCGTATAAGGTTAGGTTCCCATACCATCTCAGGCCTGGGAGCGAAGGGCCGAGAACAAGTTGCGAAGCCCTATACGTGTCTTACGAGAACCTCCTTATTAGAAATACAACGTTTTCTCGTATAGGTAAAAGATCATCCAATAGCATATGACCATTTTAAAGCAATAGGATCGATAATTTTAATAATAATATCTTATTAATTATGCAATTTCCAACATTGTATGCGTGTGCGTTTGCCTAACCTCCAGGGCACTACTCTTAATATAGCCAGAAGGACCTTAATTAGATGACCATAAAAAATAACCCTAAGACCAACTCCAAGTCCAAGACCTAGGTCCAGGTCCAGCCCCCAGCACCAAGACCAGCCCCAGCCCCTCACGTGAGCATGTGCAAAAAAGGCTCCAATTAGGGTTGACCCTCGAAAAGAAACCATAAGGGTTGAAAATACGCGTCCTATACGTGAGCTGTCACAAAATTGGGGCGAAAAAACACGTGCTACATGTGCGCAAGTAAAAAATAATTAAGGATAAAAAGGGTTGGAAATACGGTCTCACACGTAGGTGTGTAAAAAATTAGGGTTGAAAAAGGCCTCCGAAAAGAAACCATAGGGGCGAAAAAATACGATCCCCACGTGGGCATATAAAAAAGTGAAAGTGCACCAGTACTACTCGCGCGGTGTTCCCCTTTCCAGTTTTCAACTACAATTCTTGTGTCAAAAGTCGCTTGAAATGTACTAAAAGAACTATAACATCCGTATCATCACATTCTATGATCACAACCAGACATTTTTACCGAAAAAATATGCAAACTAAATCTTGTATCTGCTTCCGCCTGATCAGACTAATATTTTTTCGTTTGCTATTTCAAAGTTAGACTTATACTGCAGAATATTCTTGAAGCCACCGCCGCTAACGTACTTAATGGATTTCTTTAAACAATGTTCATATAATTTTTGCGACAAAAAATTGGTTAGCTGGTTCTTGTTAAACGTGGAATGAATAAATAAGTTCCATTGCTGCGGTAGTGGTACGTCAACATTTTCAATTACTCTCTGGATTGTAGGCTGCGGTCCTCTCTTCAACCGAGTTGTTCTTAATTGAACTTCGTCTAATGATTTGAAAGTGGCTCTCTTTATGTACCTAAATATATTGTATATAGACACTTAAATGGATACCTGTAAATAGGTAGGTACCAGTTTTAAGTTCTTTCACGTCTTTGTATCAGTTTACAATAGGTGCCAATTGCAAAAATCTTACTACGACTTTATCGGATATAGCAAAATATTTGATATCGTTTGTAGGAAAGAATAATAAATAATTGAATGTTATAGTCGATAAATTTTCTAATATATACATTTCATTAAAGTAACATCTTATCTTTTGTATGTATACTGTGGCAATTAATGATCCACCAACTTCTTTAATAAACCAATAATACTGAACCTTACAGTTTAACATAAAATACACATCTTTAAGTATATTAAAGCTAGATTACACAACAAATATTACGTTTATCCTGGTTTTTAGAATGTAAGATTTAATCATCTTTTATACATTATTATGCATTTGGGGTGTGAATACGACGTGTAACAAGTAAGAGTGAAATGGAGCTGCGGCGAAAAGTGAGATGCCAGATGGCGTACCGCAGTAAGAAGCTAACTAACTGGCCGAGCGTCTTTAATTCGGCAATTCTAACATTTAATTGCAGATCTTAGATGTAAAAGGCTCAAAAATTATAATTCTTGTTTCACCAGGTTCGAGAAAGCCAAGTGAAACTGTTTTAAAGAATACGATTTTTCGATGCGGTGCCGTGTTTTCGAGTTACGGCGGGTTAAACGTAAAGAACGGTCGAAATCAATGAAATTTTACGATTCGTGGAATCGAGATGAGTTATTTTCGTACGCAAGGGCCTATGTATTTTGCGTTTTTTGAAAGCTCGTACTTCATTCAATTCCACAGTCAAAGTTACGAAAACCACATTAAAAAATTCTTCGCAATTTATTCTACGTTTTTTGATTATAGCGCCCTTATGCACGGGCCGATTTTGGACGGCTTTTGGAATTTTATATGCCACAACCTAAGCTTTGTTTCTGTGAAGGTTTCAGACATAAGTCATATTTCGAGGCGTCAAGCACTCTACTATTACAACTTTTTACGTTCAAGCAATGACGAGCATACGATAAATATTTCTGCATAAACTGTAGTTTGTAGCAATTTAGGTAACAAATGGGGAGTTGGGCGATAATTATCGTTTCTAGAACATTGGCTTTATTATATGCATTGCAAATTACAAAATGATTGTTATCGTTTTCATGGCAACGTATACACATTATTTAAATTAGTTTTATTTAAATGTGTTAGTCATAAGTCTTTGAAAGTACCTATCTAAATTGTTTTATTCGGCAGTTCGGCAGAAAAAGCTACAAAAACCTATAATTATGTACGGGCCCCTCTCGGTAAACAAATACAGGTAATGATTATTAAAATTAATTGTTCCTTTCTAGCATGCTAAGATGTATAATTTTCTAATTCGTAATAGATATCATTTTGCATAATGTCATTTAGGTATTATTTATTACATGGCAATGTATAAGTATCCCCTAAAACTTTACAAAATTTTACATGGTCGTACCATTTAATAACTTAAATAACCGTACCGAATGTATATAGTAATTAATTCAAAAGTAGACAGACAGTAAATAAGCACACATTTATATTTAAAATGCAGCAAAAAAATTTTTTATTAATGTATAACCAAGACTTTCCTTTAAAAATAAAACTAAATTCTTATGCTAATTTTAACAGTGACTAAATATCTTAAAATTGTATTGGAATTTCAGTAGTCATTGTGTATGAAAAGGACCCACCTAATATTAAAACATTACATTACAAGTTTGTGTTAATATGTCAAGTGAACGATTTAGAATTAAGAACAATAGAACTGGGGTAACTACTATTAATAAATACGAATAAATAACTGTAATTAATTATAAATTTGTAATACATTTAGTTAAAAAAATTATGGATAAGTGGGTAATGAAAACATTGGTATTTCTGGTTTCTGTAAATAATGATCTCATACTGATTTACGATAGCACGGTTAAAAATAAATCTTCAATCTATTACATTACACACTGAAACTATCACGAGTGTTTTACTTATTAGCCAATTTTTACATTGAAAACGGATTTGATCTCTTTGCCAATTTAGAGATATGTGCTATTTATACATTTACAGAAAGCATAATCTATCACTAGATTTTATACACGCCTCAAAAGGCACCAAAATAGATATTACAGTATCAAGGACGTTTTTATAACTACCTATAATACTTATGCACATTAACAAGTACAAAAATGTGTTGGTAGATGGTAATAATTTACTTCAATTAAAGAAATTCATAAAAAAATTGAATTTTAAGCAAACAGTATATAATCAGGCGCCACAGCATAAATTAGTGTCATGGTCGTGATCCAATAATCTAAAACAAAATTACTAAATTCGCATATATCGAACAAAAATTGAAAAACGACATCACCCTAGTTTTTTTTAAGAATATAGGATGTTATATTAGCAACGTCTTACTGTAAGTTAATAGATATCACTACATATATATACTGAACATAATGATGTTGCTTTTGGTTGAAAAGCATGTATCAGAGCGATTTCAAAAATGTAATAATCTAACACAGTGCCGTAAAAATATCAACTATATAACATTTAGTAAGCTAATTACCCTTTAGCCTTTCCATCAAAATTTGATGAAATACTACGTTATAATATTATTTTAGCTACGCTCAGATATCTGCAGCCGCCTTGGATCTCTCCTTGAAATAAACACATAACCTCATTTTTTTAGGATATATACTGGCCTCCATAAATAAATGAACTCCCAGTAAACGCCGATGTATTTTAATGAAATTTTCAGAAAATTTGTATTAATAAACGTTGAAAATTTTAGCAAGACCCAATAAAGATTAATCAAGTAATCATCGACAATGAAACAAAAACTCTTTCTTTTCATTTGACATTAGTTACTTAAGTGTCAATGTTAACCATATTTGTAAGCTTAATAAGTAAACACATTAAAGTTGAAATAATGCCTCCTGTAGGACATCGTGCAAATTTCCATCAGTTAACCGAGTTTGAACGTAGCAGAATGTTGGCAAAGATGGTCGGAAAATAATGACGAACGACGGCGTTTACGTCCCGGACGTCCTGGACGCACCACTGATCGTGAAGGTCGTGCTCTTCGGCTTGTAGCTCTTCGGTATCGTTTTTCATCAACAAGGGAAATTGGTGGTAGATGGAGAAGATTAACTGATAATCAAATCTCCTTACGATCGACGTATCGAATAATTCGATCTTTTGGACTCAGATCATACCGACCATTGCTTTGTTTACCTCTAACTCCACGCCATCGTACTATACGGCGGCAATGATGTAATGAGAGGTTGCATTGGAATCAAGCCATCTTGAGTGACGAATCTCGATTTTGTTTATGGGCGCATGAAGGTCGCAGACGTCCTGGAGAAAAACGCAATTTGCAGATATACTGCTCTCACTAAAGGTGTGATGGTGTGGGGGGTTATCTGCCACGGAAGCAGATCTCCTCGGTAGTTATTGAGAGAACATTAAATGCAAATCGGTACATTAACAATGTTCTTGAACCAGTATTACTACCATTTCTCCACAAAACAGAAAATCCAATTTTCCAGCAAGATAATGCGCGGCCGCATACCTCAAGGGTTGCTATGGAGTTTCTAAATACTGCTAATGTTGATCTGCTTCCAGACCTTCTCGTTCGCCAGACTTATCACCAATTGAGCAATTGTGGGATATGGTAGGACGGAAAATAAATGATCTACAGCCACTCCCAATAACCCCCCCAGTATGCCTCAAGTTAGCATAGATTCACTCATTTCAACTATGCCTAATCGGCTAGCTGAATGTGTGAGAAACAGAGAAGGGTCGGCGCATTATTGGTGTTAACAAAATTTGTATCTTGATAAAATTTTCATCATTTATTAACAGGAATAAAATACACGTTTTCTGAAGATTTCATTAAAATACATTAGCGTTTACTGTGTGTTCATTTATTTATGGCGGCCGGTATATGATTCTCTTGCGTACGAACGATCACTAGTCTATTTCATTTGCAAAAATAACTATCAAATAAAATGTACAGTAATTTTATTGAAAGTGCAAACAGGCGTGGGTCAAAAAATCACTAGCCTCCAATTTCATAAAGAACTTCATTTGAATCCATATATGCAAACATCTAAAAATGATAACAGAGCGGTTAAAGATTTTGCAGTTACTAACTTGTATCCAGTTACAAGGGATATGCTAAGTCTTCTTCGCAAGAAGCTAATGAAGTAACAGAACATGAAGGTCAGAACATACACTAAATAAACTACTGACATAAGTTATCAAGTTTGATACCACAAATGAAAAAGGTTGGAAATACAGAAAGGCACAACAATCATAACCTCAAGGCAGGTATCGAGTATCAAGTAAAACCAGAAAAAACAAATGAAACTAATGCTGGTTTGGGCAATAAAACATTGAAAATTGCTAAAGAAATTTTTCTTCGAGTTCCACGCAACAAGTCTCTGCAATAAAACAATTCGCACGGAAAATAACGACAAATGTGGAAAAATTGCATGAGTTATGAGTCAATACTGAATACATGAATAGTGTGGAGGTTCCGAGGCCGAAGATTACGGGTGCTAATTATCAGCTTTGTAGTGAAAAATATACTATTTTGTTAAACATAAATCCAGTTTTGCATACTTAAGTATAAACTGGTTGAAACTATAAACTATGATATACAAATTTTTTCCAATTTCAGTTAAATACAAGAAATGTAATATTCTACGTTGGACCTTAGTTTTCTATTTTTTTATTGTATTTTTATTAATCTTAATGTGAATACTGTACTAAACCAGTATCTATAATTGGAAAAAATTGATTCTACATATAAATACTGCAATAAAAATTGAATTAGTGTCAAGGAGTTCACTCATAATTAACTCAAAATGGGGTTAATATATAGTTATGTAAAAATAAACTCTTTAAATGTATTAACCAGTTGTGATTTCGTTTTTCAACAATTGAATTTACCTTTAATATGCATCTACATAGTTCATATTTTGTATGCATATTGATAAATTTGGTAACAGATGGTATTTTAAGCATTTGTGTAACCAAATCTTCATATTTTCTTAGCTTGATTTTAAATTGTAGAATCTTAAGTGATCTGTTAGCATCATCAGTGACGTATACTATAATTAACTCAAAATTTAATTATTACATATAAACATACCAATACAATAATATGAATTAAAATCGTGTTTTCAATATATCATAAGATCGAAACACAATTGCACTGTTTTTAAGTAGTACCTAACAATGCTTAAATTTTTTGGTGAATGGCAGTATTTTAATCTGATCTTTAATTGGTATTTTAGGTTTTAATCGCAAAGGGATTTAGTACTTCTTTCACAACCTTTCACATAGTTAAAATATGGTTAAATGGAATGCTTCATTTTAACGTCCGTTAGAGAGTGATCTGTAATGTTATTTTGGATGTTTAATAATATTTAATCTATAAAGGATCTAGATAGTAATATAGCATAAAATATCAGGCTTTCAAACATAGCAGACTTATTTTTTGCGTTTTCATATTCGTTTGACGCAATATTAATAAGGCATCTCCTCTTTTACCGAGGACCATAGCTGCAATTGCTGTCGAAACAATAACAACCCCCATTATGAATATTCTAGATTAAAGTAAATAAGACGAAAGTATTCCTGAAATTGCTAGTTTACGTTTACAAATAGAAAAGGTAGTGTTACAAATTGGTGAATGAAGAAAAAATAGGTTTTCAAGATCGAAAAAACGTTGACGCTCATAAATGTTTCGAAGCGGAATACTTCCAAATCAAGTACTAGTATCACGATAGATTTGGCAAGTGAGCATGAAGATGTCAATCATCATGTATCCTATGAAGATCCCGAAATCCAAAAGGCTAGTTACTAGAGGCGGCTCGCTATAACGGCCATAATTCATATCGCCCTTTGATAAGTAAAACTGCTACATTGCCCCATCTTATTTCTTATTTTTCAACATCGTGGAAGAATTTAAAGAAATTACCGAAATAACGCAGTATTTAACCATATGTCTTATTAGAGGGTATCATCAGATTCCAGTCGTGGAACAAGACAATAGTGAAAACAGCAGCCATCACTTCGTTTGGTTCTTCGAGCTCATGGTCAAAACGTTCCGATTGCATAACGCCGAGGGAACAGGATTTTTGTACTTATTTTGACAATAACGTCATTTCAAAAGATTTAAACGCGAACTTCATTCAAAGAAAATATTCGATCATCCTCAACAAAATGTTACAAATGGTAAATGTTGTTCTGAAAAAGCTTAAATGAACTTTCTTCAACAGTTAAAAGGTCAGTGGAAACCATTAGGACTTTTTTTTTCTGGAAAGCTCATGCCATCTGAAACATCCAACAGTACTTTCGACAGACAGATTTTGGCCGCATATCTTACCGTTAAATATTTTTAAACGGAATACGATTTATAATATAGATAGATCACAAACATCCAACTCATTTCAGGCAAACATCATTTTATGGCCTCTTTTGAGAATCAGTGAATTTTATTGGCCAGATTCAATCGAATTCAAGCAACATGTAAAAGATTTAAACGGCAGTAGACTAGAGCAAAGAAACTTTTCCTATGGAGGAACAACTTAACAGCTATTGAAATATTTCTCTATTTTGTGTTTCAACTGGAGTCGCACGACCATTTATTATACATACTTTACACAAACAAATTTTCAACAATCCTTATAATATTACATGCCATGTAGATAGAACCACTTAATAACTTCTAAATGGATACCTTTACCAAATGAACGGTTCTCACACATACATCTCAATATCATTGGACCCATTATGTTATAGTATGACTTGTATACATCGATTCACAAATTCACAATATGGAATGAAGTTGGGCATATAGGTAAAGGGCGTAACTGTAAAGGCATATTTGAACAATTCAAAAATATTATATCAAAATACATAAGACCAGTCTTGAAGCACGCATTCAAGTAGCCACGACCTTTTTAAAGAAAGAGTGCTTCAAGATCTTATGAAACACGTTTTTATGCTATTTTTTGTAATTTGCCGTTTTTAAACAAAATCTTTTACATGGGTTGATTTAGGTATGTTTGTGGCGGTTAGTAATGCCTTAATTTTAAACGTGAAAATTTGATCTCATCGCTCATTGTTTATCCAAATGTGTCGCAAAACATGAAGATGGAAAATAATCAAGATAATCTTCCAATTACGCCCCCTGAAATACGCGAAATTGCCAAAAATACGGTCGCGAATTTGCTCACATCACATCACATTTTGTAACAGTGACATGCATGACATAATATGATATGAACGGATGGGTGGGTGTACAGAGAGAACATAGTGAACGCGTTATAGGAAAGTTCGGAGACCAAAGAGTCAATGAGAACGGTGAACACCTGCTGAACATCTGTGTGGAGAGAAGCCTGTTTGTATCCAATACGTGGTTTAAACATAAAAATGTGCATATGTGTACATGGCAAAGAGGTGAATCTAAAAGTATGATAGACTTGATGGTGTATGATGAACGGCTTACAAACCTGGTGAAAGACACAACAGTAATGCGCGGAGAGTGTGGATCGGACCACTTTTGGTTGTATCGAGATGTGTTTAGGGCAAAAGTGGGTATGGAGAAGGAAAGCAAACATAATGTGCGAGAATGAAATACGCGATGCTGTGAGTAAAGAGTTGAATGTGAATGAAACAGTGTGGAACGAACAAATAAAAGACACTGACGTTGAAAGTGCATGGATAAGCTTGAAAAACTCTGTTGTCAATTGTGCCGTGCGAATATGTGGAAGAGTTAGTAGGTAGACAGAAAAAATGTGCTTGGTGGAATGAATCGGTAAAAGATGCAGTATGAAGAAAAAGATGCGTACATGGCAATGATTGCTGCAAAAATGAGACTGAGAAAACGATTGTATGAGGGTACAGATTAAGAAACAAAGAAGCGAAGGAGGCAGTGAGAATAAGTAAAGAGGAAGTGATGGCTGTGGAAGGAGAAAATGCAGAATGATTTTGAGGAAACAAAAACTCTTCTGGAAATGGGTCAAAATACAAAACGTGGCCCAAAACAGAACGCTGCAGGAGTGATGAATGCTCGAAACGAAATAGTATGGGACGATTGTGAAGTGAGGAAATGCTGGCAAGAATATTTCGGAAAGCTGTACAGTAGTGAGGAAAGTAAGACTGAAGGGTTAAATAAGGAGAATATAGAAGAAATGATGAATGAAACTGAGAAGGATATTGGAATAAATGAGGTAGAAAATCGGTAGGAAGGTTGAAAAACGGCAAGGAGCAGGCGTAGATGAAACCACTGGTGAAATACTCAAGTATGGGGGTGCAAAGCTTATACGAAGATTGTGTGAATTATTCAATGTATGCCTTATGTGTGGAAAAGTGCCGAGCGATTGGAAGAGCGCGATCATTGTACCATTGTATAAGGGTAAGGGAACAAGAGTGATTGTAAGAACTACAGAGGAATAAGCTTGCTCAGCGTGCCTGGTAAAGTATTTGGAAGAATACTGATTGATAGAGTACGAGAAACTACACAAACTAAGTTGTAGGATGTGCAAGGTGGCTTGATGCCAGGGAGCGGATGTGTCGATCAGATGGTTGCTCTCCAGCAGGTGATCGAAAAGTGTTTAAAGGTAAAAGGAAGTTGTACTGTGCGTTTGTAGATCTGGAGAAAGCATATGACAGAGTGAATAGGAGAAGCTGTGGAAATATTAAATGAATATGGCGTAAATAAAGGTCTAATCAAGGCATGTGTTAAGGGTGAGAGGAGGTGTGAGTGAATACTTTAATATTGAGCAAGGAGTGCGACAAGGCTGTGTGATGTCACCGTGGTTGTTCAATGTATACATGGATAAATTCTTGACAAGCATGTACCGATACAAATGGTGTAATGGTTGGTGACGTAAATGTACGACTTCTGGTGTATGCAGATGACACAGTCTTATTAAGTGAAGTGCGGATGAGCTGCAAACCGTCGAGGAAGTTTGATACAGTCTGTGAGAGCATGGACCTAAAGGTAAACGTGAACAAAACTAAGATTGTGGTGTTCAATCGGGAAGGTGGAAAGGAGGAGAGTATTTACTCTGCAAGATGAAATTATGGAGCAAGTGGACGAGCTGGTAATCTCGGTAGAATGTTTACTGCAGATGGTACAATTGAGAGCGAGATTGGACGAAGGGTCAATGCTGGAAGGAAAGTGATTGGAAGTATGTGGACGATAATGAGAAATTAAAGCATGAGTCTAGCTGCGAAACGAGCAATCTATAATGCGTATTCGTCCCGTCAGTACTGTATGGAAGAGACATGGGTATGTCAAAAAAGCACGAAAGAAAAATAAATGCCGTGGGTATGAGATTCCTGAGAAGCGCATGTGGTAAAACGAGAAGGACAAGATAAAAATGAATGCATAATGACTAGTGAGCGATAAATTGGAAAAGACGATGATGGATAGATATAAAGTTGTACATTACGTTGGTTTGGTCACATTGAGAGAATGAACAACGCAAGATTAACGAAACAAATATAGTATGCGGAGATAGGAAAGCATGAAGAAAGATTTTGAATGAAAAATAAATAAGAGGCAGGGATTGTTTTGCCTACCCCGCAAGGGAATGGCGTGAAGGTTAAGTTAAGAATGAATGGCTATAATGACATCGGAGGTGATGACGCGTTTCTTAATATGTCTATTAAAAAATGAAAATGGAAGCAAATTACAAAAATATTTTTTTGACATTTAAAAATGAAAGTTTTCCCGATTATCACTCATGATTAAAATGCTTATCTTTTGAGCATGCAATCGTACGATTGTATTCATTATTTGGACGATTGGATAACAGGTTATCGTGTGCGGTACATAATAATAATAATATTTTAACTAAACTACAATATCAACGGATTTATTGTAATTTATTTGTGTAAAATTTAACGCAAACGGTAATAATAAAGTTCATCTTATAATTACTTTTTTTATAGTTAACATATATTTGCTTTGTGACAACAGGTACTATTTTACACAAAGAGGATCTGGACAACAGTTTCCTTGTGGTACACTGCAGATGTAAAATGCTTATTACTATACTAGAAATAGAAAAACCGCACCACAACGGACACTAGAAGCGTAAATACTCCAACAATTCCTCTTTTGTATATAAAGTATAAACAGTGATACACGTTATCAAAATGTAAACTATCACCATTATTATACATATTTAAAATACTTACCTTTATGGTTGTTTTTGTATTAATGTTTTACACCAATCTAAACGTTTCCGTAACACTTACAGCTATCGTTCTCAGTAGTGATAAAATCTTTCGTAGTTGTTTAAGATGTTGAAACAAATTTATAAAATTTGGAAAAGTGAAAACGCAAACATAAGCCTGTTTGATAAACGTATAAAAACAAGTGTGGAATACAATTTTAGTATCCTTAAGAAATCAAATATTGTTAAACTGTCTTGAAGATGACAGAATACCCTGTAACGGACAAAGGCTAACAGTGAAAAATGTCATAATCAATTAGAACAAATTAACAAAATTTAAACAAATTTTCGTGTAAGTGTAAAATTGTGAAACATTTTAATTTGAAATTGATAAGTGAAAATACAATCTGTAGTACGTTTCATACAATTTTTAACTTTAATTACTACATTACTACATATGTAAAATTATAGTGCTGTGATAATTTAACATAATTAAAAAAGCATTTCCTTCAAGGTCTAAGAGGAAACACAGCAAAAAGACTAGGCATACAAAGAGCTAAAATTAGAATTAAGGCGTACCATTGTGCCCATTTTTTAATTATAAAATGCCAAAACCAATTTAAACGGAGATTTTCTTCTTGCCTATTGAAGTTATTAGGATGTTTATGCACCTCAAGCACTTCACGTTGTAAACGAACATAACAATGAGTATGTCTTGACAATATTTCCATATTATCAGGTTAAATGTCATGATTTAAATTATTTAAAGCATGCTCAGCTACCGCAGATTTCGGTGGTTGACTAAATTTATAAAATTTCATATGTTCTTTACGTCTTGTGTCAAAGCTACGTTTTGCGGTTACAATGTTTCCACATGAACAAGATAACTTATACACTACGGAAGATGATAATGGGTTTGAAACATCTTTAGGTGACCTTAAATGCTCTTTAATTTTTTTTTGTAGGTTTAAAAACAGTCCTAGTGCCATGATTAATTAAGATTTTTCCAACTCTATCTGTAGCGTCACTTATGAAAGGAAGAAAAGCAGTATCAACATTAAGAACTGGGTTTTCTTTATGGTTATATCTAACAAGTGTAATAACATTATTAATATCATTAAGTCAATATCCACTAACTTCTAAGGATTTTGTTAAATATTTAGCTTCATTTTTCAGGATCACAAATTCGTTTTGATCTATCCACTAAAGATTTAATTACAACAATTTTTTGAAGTGGATGGTGGTTGATAATTTATGAAGGTACTTATCTATCAGTGTAAGTCAGCTTTCTGTGAACCTTAAAACATAGTGAATTATTAGTTAAATTACCATAGCACCAAAAATTTAACAATGTAGTTGAAATTAAAATTAAAATAAATATTATATAAAACGTACTACATTGTGTTTTCACTGTAAAATAACACTTACACTTATTAACAAAACTATGTCTTGTTAGATTTGACTGGGTTTTTAATTTATGTCAAGTTTCTACTTGATCAATTTTAAATTAAAGTGTTTCACAACTTCACACTTACACCATAATTTGATTCAATTTTATTAAATTTCCTCTTTGACTAAGACATTTTTCACCGTTAGCCTTCGTCCGTTAGAGGGTGTTCTGGTTTGTCATCTTCAAGGTAGTTTAACAATATTTAAGTTATTAAGGATCTAGGTATTCATTAAAATTGTATTCCATAGTGGGTCTCATACGTTTATCTAACGGTTATATTAATAATAGGCTTATGTTTGCGTTTCTGGATGATCTATTACTACTGACGACGATAACTGTAAGTATTATCGAAACGCTTAGATTTGTGTAAAACATTAATACAAAAATTTAGCATTTAAAACTCAGAAAAGCCACGTATTTTAAATAATAGTAATACACATTTTTTTAAAGATATTATTGTAAACCTAGTTCAATTGTGTAAATGAAATGCATTCACATATGGATAGTGTTTATATGGTTTAGTGCTACTATATACGGTTACTACTGATATTTGCTTGGATTTAAGTATGAACACATTAAATTTTTTTTCTAAAGCCCAGCATATCAATCGGTAATATTATCTGATAAGAATGTTTTTGTTTTATTTTGACTTATTGAGAACAAACATTACGTCAATACATAACAACATTTATGCTACAGTTAGCCAAATTTTTGGATTTATTAATAAAATAAGAAAATAAGTAAAACTTTTTTGATACTGTTGCCAAACGTATGCACTTAAATATTAATTTACAGCTAAAATTTGTCTTAATAAAAATACAACTACTGCATTTTTAACAAAAGAAATGTTGACCTTGCTTAATCTATGATAACAGGTAAGCGGCCTATGGAGTGACTTGCAAGATCACTTCTTCAAATGGATTATTGACAAAAAAGCCGTTAACACAGAAGCACTTTAAGGTTCAAGTAAATTGCACGTTTCTTGTCCATGATTGCAAAGAATTTTAAGAGTATTTGAAGTGAACATCCGGTAGACGTCTTTCGGTATTTTTGAATCATAACGATAGTAAAAATAGCATCTTTGAATTTACACGAATGCTTTATATATCGCTAATGAATATTTAAATGAAGTTAAATTTGCGGAACGTCACGTTTAATTTCAAATTAGAAAACAATACAGTAAAGTATAAGTAAATAGGTAAAAAGCTTATTGTAAAGTTTACTAAAATGAGCAAATTCAATAAAGCTCATAGGTGTAAAAGGTACCTTTATCCTTGACCTCAGATTTAAAAAAATGTCGCTTGTTTAGCCTTTAATAATAGAGATGTGTTAATTAACAGAGGTTGTTTATTTTAATAGATTGCTTAAATATAGCTTTTCAAGGTAACAACAAAATGATAAACTTACACTATACAGATAACAAAATAATTTAAACGAAAACAATACTAACCATTTATCAAATGTTAACCATTTTCACATTTCCCATGATAGTTTAACAAAATATCGACACTTCACATTGTAAACTGTTCGTTAAACACATTTTCTACGTCGAAGCGTATTAGAATTAGTTGCCAAGTTTAAACCTAACTGATCCAAGAGAGATCGCGAAAGATACTGACCGCCAATCTACAAATGTTTGCAATAGCGAATGTTAGTTATGTGGTGTACCGCACTCAGTTTATCAAGTTTGAGTCTTGATGCGGGTGTTACTGACGGAGGCTGTAACGGCGATTAGTACCTTGCCCCACATACCTTTTTTCTTATCTTTATTATTTACTTAACAACTTTAGTTACCTATTATCAAATGTGTTCCTGTTATACACACTATTTTATTTCTTAAATTATGCGATACTCCATATCCATTCAAATTTATATACCTACTTGCCTAGGAAAATAGATGGCCTAAAAACACACGGTAATAGATTACTTACTACATCAAATTTCCGAGTTTCAATATCACTTTTACTTCGATAACATGTTATATAAGGGCGATAACGGTTTGGATGCGCATTTTCCTCCATAAATTTATAATTTATTGTTGATACGGTAATAAAACATCAATATATGATGTTTGATTAACTTAGCAGCAGCGATATAAAGCTGGAATGCATAAAATTTATCACAGACCTATACCGCTTTTATCATTAACATGTTACGTAATTATTACACATTCTATAGATGTATATATATATATATATATATATATATATATATATATATATATATAAAGTTGTTAATCGTGGCTGATTAGTTAAAAACAATAAGAAAGATTTAGTGGGTAGCAGCCAAGGTTGTGGCTAGTTTAAAATAAAGAAAAGATCCTTTGTTCAAAGGGAAGCTTTCAGTAAATTTATTACCTTTGTCAACCAATCTACAAGAAGTTATGCGTTGATAATACATATAAATTAAGATAAGATAATAACTTACGATCGTGGATACAGTTAAAAACATTGAAGCAGCATTGAAGAAGATATTTCAATTTAAATTTAAATTAGATGTCAAAATCAATTTTGGACTTTGACAAAAAAAAATTAAAATTATTGTCATAGTTATAGGAAAAACAAAGAAAATAGTTATGAAATCAATGTATAAGTAGATTAATATGTTGAATGTGATTTTGATAAGTGTAAAAGTGTTATGAATAGGATTATTTAAGATTATTTGAATGTCTATTATTACATAGGACTTTTACTTCTATGGACATTCTGGAGATTAATACCAAATAGACCTATTCGTGATAACTCTTTTACACTAAACAAAATGGTAAAATCCACACAAAATAAATCTTCTGCCACTAAGGTAATCCGTTAATGTTCATCCTATGATTTCTGTGTTTATCTAGATAAAGTATGTTAGAATAAATTATGTTTAAATTTTGAGTGTCACTTCTCTTATTCATTACATAGTCTGTACAGCGTATATGGGCCATTTCTAAAACTTTCTTAGTGGCAGAAATTTATTTTGTGTGGATTTTACCATTTTGTTTAGTAAGTATAAAATTATCACGAATAGTCTATTTACGGTATTAACAGAATGTCAATAGTAATAAAGTATGAAAATAGATCATTCTAAAATAATCTTAAATACTATTCATAACACATTGTTACATCACAATATTAACAATTAAATACAAACTATTGTTTCAACTTTTTTAATTCTATAAAAATATAAATTTAAATTAAAAGTAACATGAATTAGAATCTAATTAATTTATTCCAAATTCAATTTGAATCTTCAATATTTAATTCATCGAGAATTATTATTATCTAATTTAATAAAATATCTTATAATAATACATTTTGACAAAATAATATTAAACTATACAAGATCTTATCTATTAACATTAAATACATAATAATCTTTTTAATAAACAATTGGCAAATTAACAATTGATATTTTAAATATAGAATGTTCTATACGCATTATAAATTTGTATTCGCTTTAAAAATGGATTAATGTAAACATCAACTAGCGAAAATAATTGACCATTATCACTATAGATAGGAACAACATTGCTTAGTTAATAAACATCAATAATTAGTATTACAATTACTATGAACAAGAAATCAAACATTGAATCAAAGTTTAATCATTGTAAAAACTAAATCTAAAATTTTTAAATAGTCTACAAATATATTTCCAAATGCAGACAAAATTAAATTATCTGTTATACCAAGTAACAATATAATGAACTTTAGTAACAAACTCAATTAAACTTCAATATGAAATCCATTAACAATTAAAATGTCTAACATACATATTCTAGAATAACATTACTCAATAATTGTTAATCTGTAATAAACAAAGTCAAATTTAATGACTCCAAATCTTTGAATGCTATTAATAGCAATTACTATTTACAAAGTACACAAACTATATTGTCAATGAGACAATTATTTCAATTGATAATCCTAACATGAAATTACAAAATTTGTAAACAATTTAGACTAAATCTTTAATACAGTTAGTAGTCAAATTATTTGAATTAAGAATTCTAACTGAATATCAAATTCTCCATTAATGATCTATTGGATGTAGAACTTTTACTAACATTACTTAGTTTAAAACTATTCACAACACTGGGCTAATTTAGAACAAATTTTCTTAAGATAAGTTCTTATTAAATTAAAATTTATCATTTGTATAACACCTAAGTTTTCTCATCAACGGTCAATTTTATTAAACATAATGCAGATCATGCAATGGGTCCAAATTATCAAATGTCAAACTCATATGAACTTTGAACCTGCATTATCTAAATAGTTGACATCCATTTTACAAATCATAATTTAGACAACACATATTCGATATCCAATCACTAGTAATCTTGAAGTCTTAACATGTGTATAAAGACGATAATTTTACTAATGAACAGCAAATCTTAATGTACCTTTCTGGACTATTAATCGAGATTTGTACTCTAATGTCAAATCCTATGGGTTCCAAAACACAGTTCAAATACCTCAGATTATTGATACTAAAATGAAATCAATTTAGTTCTGGGTTTAAAAAAGTGATCACAACATATCCACATCATTAAACAAAAGTCTTAGTATAACCAAGTTATTTACATCAAAAACTGTACAATTTATCTGAATCTATGTTAACAGAATGTCTATTCTAATCTAGACATTGAAGTTCAACAACAATTCAGAAATAGTCTTCATTTTTCGTCAACTAAATGAAGCATGGATTAGTCTGGAAATGAATAAAAAAGTACATTCTAATCATCTTAACAATACTCTTACTCTAAATTAATAAAGACATTCAACAACTAGTTAAGAACTCATCTGCCCTAAACATTAAAGAGTAACAACTATTCAGTTCAGTTCTTTACGAAAGACACCATTGTTAGAAATAACAAATTAAAATATATTAAGATCTCCTTGTACCTATTTAACAATCATAACGGTGCTCAAGAATCTTAGATTAATACATCACACCGCAGTGAACATAGGTTCAAATAGATGCTTGTGCTTTCACAACACGTACATTCCACTGGACTACTAACCTGATTTCGACTAAAGTGCTAAGTCTTGACCTCTGAATCAAATTTATTCAAAGAAAGTTTTTAGAAATGGCCCTATACGCTGTACAGACTATGTAATGAATAAGAGAAGTGACACTCAAAATTTAAACATAATTTATTCTAACATACTTTATCTAGATAAACACAGAAATCATAGGATGAACCATTAACGGATTACCTTAGTGGCAGAAGATTTATTTTGTGGATTTACCATTTTGTTTAGTGTAAAGAGTTATCACGAATAGGTCTATTTGGTATTAATCTCAGAATGTCCACATAGAGTAAAAGTCCTATGTAATAATAGACATTCAAATAATCTTAAATAATCCTATTCATAACACTTTTACTTATCACACAATCATTCAACATATTAATCTACTTATACATTGATTTCATAACCATTTTCTTTGTTTTCCTATAACTATGACAATAATTTAATTTTTTGTCAAAGTCCAAAATTGATTTTGACATCTAATTTAAATTTAAATTGAAATATCTTCTTTCAATGCTGCTTCAATGTTTTAACTGTATCCACGATCGTAATATTATCTTATCTTAATTTATATGTATTATCAACGATAATCTTGTAGATTGGTTGACAAAGGTAATAAATTTACCAGCTTCCCTTTGAACAAAGGATCTTTCTTTATTTTAAACTAGCCCACACCTTGGCTGCTACCACTAAATCTTTCTTATTGTTTTTATTAATCAATACGATTAACAACTTTGATTATATATATATATATATATATATATATATATATATATATACAGGTATGGAAAAACATTATTGCGGATCTGACTTATAATAAGGTAGAAAGAAACCCAATAAGCATTATATGAGTGTGAAAGAGGCATAATTTTACCGATGTTGCCACTTGTACATATTTGTATGTAGGTACAAAATAGGAACTACTTAAGTCTCCTTCAATCTAGCTTCAACATTTCTAATGAAACCAAAGCAATTAAGATGATCTTGAAAAGTCGCGTGTTCTTTGAAACTATTAAGTAAATACTTTACACTTGGTAATACCTTGAACATCGAAGTTTACTGTAATTGCGAATTTATGACATGGTTCAATTACTACTCGTAAGAAGAACCAAGAAGAAACTTACCAGAGCTACATACAAGAACATTAACATTTACATTGATAATATAACTTAAGTTTTAGGTTTAACTTTAGCGTTATAATTCTTAATTAAAAACCAACTATTTTTAAAAATGAACAGAATACACTTTTTTCAAAACTCTACTTTATAAGATTTTCGAAAAGACCTCCACCTTACGCAAGGCAGTAACCCAATCTGTGATAAAATTCAGTTCGGGTGTTTTCTAACATTTCTTGGGTGATGCTGTTTAAATAGTCTGTAATTTTGACACGAAATTTGTCCCAAATTGTTAGCACGTTCATGCCTGTACCCATAAATTTGCTGGGATACGTATCCCCAAACAAAAAAGTCGTTCGGCGCGATATCAGGTGATCGAGGAGGATATTTAATAGTACCTTTTCCACTAATAATACGATTAGGGAACGTAGTTTCCAAATACTGTTGAACTCTTATTGCAGTATGAGCAGGACAGCCATCTTCTTGATACCAAATGTCATCAAAATTTATATTGAGGCGTTGAACAGCTGGAACTATCTGGTTTCTCAACAGTTCTAAATATTTCGCCTCATTCAAGTTTCCGTTGATAAAAAATGGACCAATTATCGAATTGCTTAAATTCCTGCCCACACATTAACTTTTTGGGGATATTGTGTCTGGTAAGGAATACTAATGTGTTTGTTTTCCCGAGAGTAACCAACAGCGACAGACGGATTGTGATGGCCATGTAAGTTAAAAGAACACTTGTCGGCAAACAAAATATTTTCAATAAATCTTCGTTTTCATTAGCCCAATTCATCATATCTTCACAAAATTCCATAAGCTTTTGATGACCTTCTGGAAAAATGTCTTTGTAGTTTGCAACTTATAGCAACGGTTTTTATTCCCTTTCAAGATACTGCGAACTGTTCTAGATGCAATATTCATTTCTTCAGCAATTTTTATACTATTGCACGAGAAATTAGTTTCTGCTAAACTACACACTGCAATTTCTTGGAGTTCGCGCTCTTCGTTTAAGTTACGACCAGGATGCTCACCATCATTACCATCAATGCTACTGGATTTTCTACAATTATTTAAACATCCACATCATTGAAATTTACAAACAGTACGCATAACCGTACTTTCTGATGGAATTGGCCTGTTTTGAAACGAAGAAGGAAACCTGCCCATTATTTCCTGTGCAGTGCTTCCTGAATAATACCACTTAATAATTTGTATTTTTTCTTCAGTGGAATACATGAGTATTGTGTCGGACTTACAAAAACACTGATTTTCAATTCTCGTTTGAATGTATCAATTAAATGTGTCAGTGATACTAACCTACTCAAAAGACGCATGTATGGCATCAGTACTTTCAGTTTGTTGTGTATTATATCTCACTTAGCACGTGAACTGATTGTACTGTCTTTGTTTCACTTATTATAAGTCAGACCCGCGATCATATTTTTCCATACCTGTATATAATATAATTTGAACCAACACATTTTTTGAATGTAGAAATAATACATCTGAAATTAACAGGCCAGCTAATCTTCAAAATCTACGTACTAAAAATAAAATTTTGGATCCCAGAACCCGCCGCACATTATACAGAAGTTAAATGTGTGTATTTTATCATTCATTAATTAATATAAGCAAAAGCGCCAATTTTCCTTTTAACTGATTTGGAACATCCTTCCTGTCCACGGAAATAGTATTCTGTCTATCTCTATAATGTCTATAGATAATGTAATTTATCTCATACATACTTTGTCGTTTCTTTAACTATTGCAGCTTGATGGTAGAAATGATTTCATTCACTGAACTATATAAATATTGTTGTAGTGTCACAAGGTAGCTATCATCAGTAGTCTAATTCGAAGTTACCTTCAACAATTAAAACACTAGAAATTCTTCAGGAGTATAATATTAAACTTACTTTACTGACGATAATGTCACGGTTACTCAAATTATTTGCTTACATCAAACTGAGTTTCCTCGCAATGATGAAAACTCAAATCTGACACAAAGCATTGGCCGTCTATTGGTAGGCTACGCTGTGTAAATTAAATGCGATAGGAATTGATGAATTTAAGTGTTGAATTATAGTAGGACACTTACTTACTAAAATTAGTAATAACGAGTTTTTTTTGCGTAATATGATTCAACATTGGTAAACTGGAAACGAATTATCAAGAAAACCCAGTTTATTAATCATTAAACAATTTTACAAGAACATTAATAAATTAAAGAACAAAGAAAAACAGAGAAAAGAAAAAGTTCAATATGCAAATACAATAAAATACCATTAAATCAGGTTCAAGTGCATACAAAGTTATAAAATCGAGTATCGGCAAAATGAAAAGCAGTCTAATTTTACATAACCACAATAAAAAAACAAACAGCGAAATCACACCCACACATGTCTCATAAATAAAGCAGAACTAAAATTGTGACACAAATATATATCCGTTAAACAAGCAATCATGCTGGCAGTTAAACTTAACAGTAAAGTAAAATCAAAAACAATACTGCAGATTAATAAATTTAACAAAATCCTTACAAGATAATGGATATTCACTTACAGATATTAATAATGTTATTACACCTTCTAGGCGTAACCCTAAAGAAAAACCAGTTTTAAATGTTGGTACTGCTTTTCTTCCTTTTATAGCTAATTTTACAAATAGAATAAAAAAAATCCTAATTAAATATGGCATTAGGACTATTTTTAAACCTACAAGAAAAATTAAAGAACATTTAAGATCACCTAAAGATGTGTCAAACCCTTTATCATCTTCCGGAATGTATAAGTTATCTTGTTCATGTGGAAAAGTATACATCGGAACCACAAAACGTAGCTTTGATACAAGACGTAAAGAACATATGAGATTTTGTAGATTAGGTCGACCAGAGAGGTCTGCTGTGGCTGACGATGCCCTGAATAATCTAAATCATGACATTCAATTTGACAATATGGAAATATTGTCAAGACAAACCCATTATTATGAGCGTTTACAACGTGAAGCTATTGAAATATATAAACACCCTAACAATTTTAATAGGCAAGAGGAAAATATCCGTTTAAATAGGTTTTGGCATCCTATAATTAAAAAAAAATCATAATGATACGTCTTAATTTTGATTTTAATTTTAACTTTTGGTATGTCTGGGTTTTTTGCTGTGTTTTTCCTAGACCTTGAAGCAAATGCTTTACCAATTATATGTTAAATTACCCCAGCACTATAATTTAACATAAGTAGTTGAAATTAAGATTAAAATTAAAAATTACAAAAAACGTTCTGCATTATGCTTTTCATTGTTAATAACACTTGCATTTACTGATAAAGATATCTCTTTGTTAGATTTAACCGAATTATTTATTTGATGTGACGTTTAAATTTGTTAATGCTTCTATCATTTTCAAATTGAAGTTTCTTTACAACTTTACACTTACATCATAACTTGATTAAATTTTGTTAAATGTGTTTTTTGGCTGACAAATTTCATTCTTAGCTTTCGCCGTAGAGAGTGTTCTGATTGGTTATTTTTAAGGCAGTTTAATACTATTTAATTTTTAATGACCTACTAAAATTTAATTTTATAGTTGGCTTTATACGTTTCTCAAACTGTTATATTAATAGCAGGCTGTTAGTAGTGATTAAGGGCCGGTTCTGGACCAGTTCAAGGTCACTCGCCCTATGGTCTGAGAAATGTAAGCTTTTGGATCTCTTCAAGGTCAAACTTTTGGCGGGAAATTTAAATTTTAGGAGCTCGCTAAAAATAGAAATTGCAATGTCACCATCCCCATCATATTACAACGTCACTCTGCGGTCAAACGTTTTGGCGGGAAATTTGTATGTCAAGGTCAGAAGCTAAAAATAGAAATTGCAATGTCATCATCATATTACCATTCTTATAAGTCTAAAAATAAAGTTTTCAAGGTCAAAGATTATTGACCTACGGTGGTGTCATATTACTTTTCTTAGAAATATAAAAAGGTCAAGGTGAAAAGCTAAAAAATAGAAAATTTAAGAATATAATTTTCAGTGAATTGCAAACGAAAGGACCTTTAAAAGAAGTTCCCGTATGGTTTAATTGAATTTTCATATAAAATGAGTTTCTTATCATGATTTATTAAATTATACAAATTATGTAGGAAGAAATGACATTGTAACCTTATAATTATCACATAAAACTATTACAAAGAAAAGATGAATAACATTATCTTAGCTATTGTATAAAATGTTGAAGTAAACAAACATTTTATGTGTGTGAAATGTTTTAAAATAAATAAATATACTCTTTTTATCATAGCAGTTTAATCGTTGTCAAAAATTCTAAATTTTTGTATATAGACTAAACAAATAACAGCACAAAGGATAGCAGTTAAATAAATTTGGAATTTAAAAAATTTCAAAACAAATAGTCTTGTGAAGGTAGTACATAAACGTTGATACTTGCATATATTAATAAATCGTAACACGCTAGTCCTTTTAGTGAAAAATTCATTTTTTGCATATAGACTAAACGAATAACAGCGCAAAAGATAACAGTTCCAAATTTTCTCAAAACTAAAAAAATGTGAAAAAAACTTTAACTTGTGGTATATGTACATAAACGTTGATACTTGCATACATTAATAAATCATAATGCGCTAGTCCTTTACCCAAAAATTTCAATTTTTTTTTCATGTAAACTAAACAAATAACAGCGCAAAAGGTAGCAGTTCCAAATTTTCTAAAAAAAATGTAAAACGTACATTTTTAATATTTTCCAAATTAATTGAGCATCAATATGAAATTTGATATAGTATAACAAAAGTTTAACATATTTGTAAAGTATTTGTAATGTTTTTTTTTCTAAAATAGATTCTAATGATTTTTTTATGAAATAAAGTAATACTAACTCTCACAATGCATCTTTGGACATTTTACATTTATATACGCAATTACAACTCATGTTAAATGGATTGTACTCGTAATGAGTAAAAAGTATGCAATTGCAAAATGCATTACCCATATAGTATTATCAGTATGATTTGTAATATTATATTTAACTTGAAATATAAGTATTGTGCTAGAATGGAATGTATAATTGCAATTATTGTTGTGTAAACAACGATAGACCTGTACTTGAACTACAAAAGTAGTGTATGTTTGAAGGTGTGTGATGTAAGTAAAGATGTATGTGCATATCTATGGAAAGAGATAAAAGACGACTCGATGTGGACTTCCTCTTCCGCAGGGTGTAGGTGGGGATGCGGGAGGGCATAAATAAAGTCCTAGAAAAGATGCGCTCCTGAAAATTTAAAATTTGCACCTAATTCTCAGAAAAAAAATTTTTTTTTCAACGCAGTTGTGTTTTATAAGTGGCAATTTATCAATTTCATGTATAAATTTATCAAAAAATGAAAAAATGACTCTTAAATTAATCAATTCCATTTTGAAACAACAAAGAGCACTTAAAACACTTTTGTACTTACATAATCTCAGAAGAAACATATGCATGCAATTTATCCATTTGATGTATCGAAATGCGCTTTAAATTAACCAATTCAATTTTGAAACAACAAACAGCACTAAAAACATGACTTGTTTTATTATTTATTTTGATTAGGACTCCAAATTTACAATTTTCGATGGAGCGTGGATATTACTGCATTAAGAGTTGTAGGATAATGAACGCAGTTATTTTGCTTTGAAAGAATTTTATGCAGGTGTGAATGCAAACCTTCTATTTTTATCTCAGTTTCCAATTTACATTACAAGTTTGAAACGGGATTTGCAAATGTATGAATGTAATTGTGTCATTTGTATTGAATAATTACGTGGCGTAAAGTTTTCAGATCTACATGCTTTTGCGAACTGTTTTGACTTTTATTTAACGCAAGATTTTGTTCTCTTTTAACTGTATTATATTTTCACACTTTCTTTATATGCATGATATTTTACAATAACCTTATTAGTGTATTTTTAAGTTATCATTTCATATAATTATGAAATTATTTGAAATTAACATTTTGTTTTCAACACTTACTTAAGGATTCAATTATTTCCTTAACTTATAAGTTATGTTATGAACGAATAAGTTCAAAAGTAAATATGTAATTGAAAAGTATTATTAATTTTATTAAATACAACTACTACGACTGCTAGGTAAACTTTTTATCACCAATTCACATGACAATTTTGAAACGGGATTTGCAAATGTATGAATGCAATTATGTCATTTGTATTGCATAAATACAAGGCGTAAAGTTTTCAGATTTACATGCTTTTGGGAACTGTTTTGACTTCTATTTAACGCACACTTTTAACTGTACTATATTTTCATACTTTATTTATATGCATGATATTTTACAATAAATAAATTTGTAACGCAACATGAACATAAAATTTTCAAAAAGGACTGCTTTACTTTGATGTAGAAATTTATAAATGAGTACATGAGTAACTCAGCCTCCCAGATGTTTTCAACTTTTTCCTTAATGTAGATCATTTCACTTTTCTAGTGCAAATTGAACTGTCACTCACATTTTTTTTAGCTGTATTAAAATTTCAATGTACCTATGCACTGTTTTCATGAAAACTCGAAATATGAATTATATGTATGCATATTTCCAATAATAATAATACAAGGATGTTTTTTAGCTGTAGTAAAATTTTTAGGATAAATAAACCAAAAAAGTTTAACATTTATTTATTTATTAAAACATAAAAAAATACTTGTAACTACAATAAATTCTACAGAAAAACACTATACTAAACAAATTATGCAAAAACTTCCTACTAACATATACTAATTTAAAACTATTCGCACATCTAAAACAAATTGACTAAACTACACTATACACACTAATTTAAATATTTACATCTAATTCCTCTAACGTACGCAGCACGTTTTCTGTTTTGGCTATACTTATTCTAATTTTTTGTAACTGCTGGTTAGCCTCAGCTAACTCCACAGTTAGTTGCCCAACGCGAGCGACTCCCGACACCTCACTGTTTGCGTATTCTGCCAAAATTTGATGTAACCATCTCACGCTCTTCGCCCTAAATTCTTGCAATGTCGAAGGGTCTTGCGTAAGATGTGTTGGTTATGGAGATGTTGCAAGGCCCTCCTGGTCACCATCCCGTTGGGTAAGGGATAGATTCTTCCCTCTATATTGGATATGGCGAAGTGACGGTAGTTGTTGCGGTGTGGCGACAACTGTTGTTGCCGGTGTAATACTAGAAAAATAATAAATTACATTAGCCAATAGATAAATCAGTAAATGAAAACTCATTTAAGTAACGTTTTCAAAATATCGTGAAAAATCCTCCTCCACATCACTGTCTCTGATAGATATGACAGGAATATTTTCATGTGAAGGTGTCGGGAGTGGTTCTGCAGGCTGGTAACTAAAACATGGTTGCACCAAGATATCTTTCAGAATATTTGTCTTTTTTTTCATTGACAGTTTAGTTTTCTTGCTTGTTGAAGTCATCGTGACTACTACGTAATGAATGAGTATTCACATAAAACTTTAACACTATATACATGTAAATCTGTTAACGTTATCAAAATTGCTAACAAGTGGAAGTGGTTAGTAGAATGAACTGACCTATGCAAGCGAAGGGTGATGATGTGTAATGAATGCAACATAATCTAGGCATGACAAAGTATTTCATATGATGTCAGCAAGGTTAAGTTAATAGATATTCCCAGTAAACGCCCACTGAAGATAATAAAAAAGTGCAATGTCTGAACTGATACTCTTACGAATACAATTATAAAGTAATCTAAAGACAATGAACTAAAGCGTGTGAAAGTATTTCATGCAACATCAGCAAAATTAATGATAGGTGTTAATAGATATTCTCAGTAAAGACCAGTAATAATAATGAACAAAGTGCAATGTGTGCGTCTGTCTGAACTAAAGATCTTCCGAATACTAGTGCAACGCAATCTAAAGATAATGAACTAAAGCGTGCGGAAGTATCAAATTTAATTTTTATGTAAGACAAGTTTCTGTATGCTGTATAGGCAATGAACTAAAGCGTGTGAAAGTATTTCATGCAATATCAGCAAGATTAATGATAGGTGTTAATATATATTCTGAGTAAAGACCAGTAATAATAATAAACAAAGTGCAATGTATGTATCTGTCTGAACTGAGGTTCTTGCGAATGATATTGCAACGCAATCTAACGGTAATGAACTAAATCCTGTGAAAGTACCAAACTTAATTTTCATATAAGACGAGATTTTGTATGCTGTATAAAGTCAAATACAAGTTATAACAGGTCTGTGATATTTGACGTTGAATGTAGGTTTATATGATTATATAAGCCAATAAAGAGCATTTTTATACCAGTCAGTTCATTGTACTCGTGTCTAGAATTGTAATTGTAATTGTAAACCTAAAGTACCTCTATAGTTACTTAAATTATTAATTTTTAATTATCAGTTATAATAAACAAAATATTTGCTACAAGTCCATTACTGCATAATCGCCAGTATGTGCTTTATATTTTTGCATTATTGGATACAGTTTTGAAGGTAACTATGAGTAAAGTTAAACCAAGTAGTAGTGATATTGTTATTTTAACAAGATGTATTCCATTCTTGAAAACCAAAAATGAATTTGTAAAGCACATCCGTATAATTAACACTAATATTAAGCTATTGCAAGATATAATACAAAATAAAATTTATCTAGAGGCAAGGGAAAATTTGCTTAAACTCGAAAGTAATTTATTATTGTTAAAGAGCTATTGTTAGACTTAAACAGTTAAAGAACGCTTCAGAGAAAACAGCTAGTGGAATTATCAATGGTGTTAAAGAGCGTACACGCAAATTATGTTGGTACTCTCTAGATTCATGTTTTAATGGTAGGTTACTTACAGGGATTATAGTTAATATAGCAAACATCAAGAACCCTCTTATGGTGACGTAATAAGGCGTTATCAGCATCTGATAAGATCAAAGAAACATGATGTGTTTACAATCAAACAGAATAAAGCAGTACTTAATCCTTGTGATGATAAACGATTAGTAAATTTCAATTTCACTGATACTAAACCTTGGGGATTTAACTTTACATAGCATTTTATTCGTCTTCTGTTTCAGAAAACAATTTTATCAGTACGAACAATCTTGAAGACAAATTGCGGGAAGAACCATGGTACAATAGTGATAAAATCTACAGAAAATATCTGAAGCGTTCTATGATGGGGAAGTCCTCCCCCGAAAGCTATTTATTTGTACTGAATATATTACAATATATTGTTATTCCTGATGAAGCGTTATTACTGTGTGCTATAAACTCAAAGTGTGCAAGTGAAGTTATTATTAAGACATTATTTGACAAAAAAATTAAATTAGACGATGCCATTAAAAGTTTTATGAAATTGTGTACCGATAAAGGCTACAATTCAATAACTTTTGATAAAGTAGATAGGATCTTAGACGATATGAATGTACTTGGTGACATACCGCTTAAAATGTATCTATACAATTTATTAAGGGTTCATGATTCAACAAATGTTAAATCTACCTTAGAAAATATTGCTTACAAAGACACTTTATTTATTATAACTGAGTGTATTGAGAAAGCGGCATATTATGCTAACTACAAGTACCTCGATATTTTGTTTGAAATATTACTAGAACAAAATATCAACTATAAGTTTCAACCGTGGGAAAACGATGAGCACCACAAAATTTATTACTGGATACTAGACGACATCAATAAAGGTGAAACAAATTCAAATTCCTGCTTGGGATGGATGTGTGGTCCAGATTCGGAGATATGACCATCCAGTAATTTAAGTGATTATAGAAGTACTTTAGGTTCACTTCATAAGATAATGAAATTTAAAAAAAAAATGTAATATTTATATTTAAAAAATAAAATACTATTATTTTTTTGTGCGTTTTATTTCATCTAAGAGCTACATCCTTTTATACAAACTATATAACTAATATAAGTAATTTGTTTCACAAAGTACAGGTTAAATGTTATAAAACAATATCATCCTTATTGATCCATGATCTTTCATCCAATCCCCACCACTTTACGAATAACTTATTATTATTGGAGCGAAGCACTTTTTCTGCTAGATACACATCAGGATACTTTGTTTTTTGTAATTCATGTTCATAAAACCCTCCCAGTACAGGCTTTCCCTTCATGTCTTCCAGCATGTACGTAGTGAGGTTAGTAATGTGAACTTTCACAATCTTAAATAGTTCACTAGACCAATTGGGAGTGTATCCTTTGGCGAAAATATTTTTAAATTTACTGATTCGTACTATGTCACCCACAGAATATCGACTCCTATCGAATATTTTTATGTGAGTGTAAGCCTCTAGCTTTGTATGATTACCAACATCTTTGGGCTTCATTCCGATAGTTCTATGCTTACGATTGTTATAATACATTGTTATGGTATCAATTTTATCCATCCATTTGTATTTACCTTGTAGGCTGAATAACTTATATAGAGCACCTTAATGGTTCTGAATACACGTTCCGCAATTGCAGCCTTCTTTGTGCTATAGGTGGAGTAATGATTGACTCCATAACGCTGCATTAGTTTAGTAAAATGCTCATTGTAGAATTCTTTTCCTGCATCTGTCTGCAAATTGGTAGATTTCCGTCCTTTTTTGAAGATTGTTTACATGGCCTTGGTAACTTCTTGATCTGTTTTCGTTTTTAATCCTTTAGTCCATAAGTATTTCGAAAAACAGTCGATAACCACTAATATACACTTATAGCCCTTCTTTTATTTGGCATACCTATGTGTTAAATTCAGCCAAATCTGCTTGCCGAAGGTCATCAAAACCTCTAATTATTGTGCGCCTTCGTTTAAAATTTTTTCGTGCAGGTTTATGCAATTCGTTGACGAGTTGTAATTTGGACATGGTACTAATTTATCCACAATTTCTTTAAGTCGATATAGTTTTTGCTCCAACACTAGATAAGCGTTAGAGCTTCCTTTAAAAGCTTTCTGAACTGCTTGTAGACAAAAATCAAGATATCCTTTACTTATAGCATTACCATCTTCTTCCGGGTCCGCCAACTGTGTCAAACGGTTTCCATCCAAATTGAATCTTGTTGATAAATAGTATTGCTTAGTGATGGCATCTTGAGGATCTATGGGGCTGGCAACATTGCTGAGTCTCCTATTCTCGATATCAAATTGATTATCATCATCAGTTTAAACTGAGGGGTTAATTTCTTGAAATGATACTGGACATGTGAACGTCCAAATTTGTCAAGGGTCATTTTAGTTATGATATGTCAACATTAATGCATTCTCATTTATACTGTTTAAAAAACGGCTCTTAGGTTTTTCAATGTACCCATCCTCATGCAGTTCTTCTACAATTGATATTATGTCATTCACGACACCTGTATTCCCTGCCAATTTTTCTGCCCACAATAACTCTACATCACGAATTAGTTCATGTACATCATTCCAATATTTATATTCAATCGGCCGTTTGTTAATTCCTTAAAAAACATAACTCCACCTCCCTTGGTCGTGGGTGATGATGATGATGATAGCAAGGGTTTGATTATTTACGTATACTTTTTGCTGCGGCTCCCTCGAATTTGCCCACTTACGTCCTAATCTCGCCTTACAACATTAGTAGCTTCTAAAATACTTCTATAATCTTTTTTATCTTTTGAATTTACTAGATTTAAATTGAGTTCATTCATAATAAGCAGATCATATAAACCTGGAGTCCCTTTATACGTGACACCTTTAATTCATTCATTGGCTGCTTTAGCAATTCCTGATGCACCACCAGCTAATGCACCGATTGCTGATAATCCTGAGAATAACGGAATAAGAAATGGTAAAAACCCTCCTTGTTTAGGTAAGAGAATTACTCTAGGAACTTTAATGTTTTTCTTTCCTCCTAAACTTTTTACCACACGTTTTGCCGTTGAAAGCGCTGACTTTATTGTGTCTGTGAAATTTCCGTTAGATTTAATTTTTTTAGCTATTGTTTTTCGTAAATGCAATCAATTTCCGCCATTGCATTTTTTCTTCTTCAGATTAGATCGACGTTTACACCCCATTCCTAATTTTCTCTTTGCTTTCATGGCGGTACTGACTGCTAAAGCTGCAGTTCGTTCACCTAATGTTGCGTCTGATGACTTAAAGCGTTCCCAAGTTTTTTTTTTGTAAAATTTTATCCGCTTTATGTCTACTATCTAAATCTCTGTGATCTCTGTAACTGATATCATGAAGTTTGTACTGAACATCTAATTGATTAATACGGGGGTCACCGCGTGCGAGTCGATTTTCTAACTTTGTATCAGGACCGCAATACTGGTAACCAGGTAAATGCAATTCAAACGGAAGTTTATTGATTAGAGCATTCACTAAACCACCACCACCACCTACACTCTTTGTAGTTTTATTGTTCTTGACTAACATTGTTTACCTGGATGGATAGAACGGGGTATTTATACCTAAATTGAGAAATACAAATCATAGTCATTTCTTTATTCAGTAAATGCTATACATTAGATAAGCAGGACGATAATAAAATATTTCCATTAAACATACAGTGTTATTGAATTAATATTGTACTTAGCATTTATAACATCATCAATGTCTTTATAAATGTCATCATCACCACCACGGAACTCTTTCTCACGAAAACGACGGTAGTCATCAACTTGTTGTATAAACTTTTCATAAAAACACACCAGATTGTAATATTCAAGAAATTCCAATCTATAGCTTATTATATCGTTTAAATTGAATAACTCTTCTATACTATGTGAGTTGAATGTGCAAGAACAGCAGTTGTAGTTTTCTATCATAACAGTTTTCAAAATTCTGTCATATCCTTTAATTAATTCCCAATTGTAATAAATACCAAGAATGCTAGATAGAGATTCATAATGTTGATCATAGATTATATCTTCTTCTGCGTTTACATTTGACCAGTCAATTTTATTTTCAATTTCTTGGGATCGGAAAAATTGTAATTCTACATATGAATGCCATCTTAGAAGCTCATTCCATTCCTTCATATCCAACACTACAGTATCGCTTTGATCACAGTTAGCACAGCCAATACGCACTACTGGTGCAAGCTTGAGGTGCATACTGTATCCAATTTCTATATGTTTTGCATGATGAGTATCGTTCGATAGTTTCTAATAAATATAATCGATTAAGTATTCATTAGCTGCTTGTTTATACACTTCAGATAAATCATATGGCTGCCTGTCAGTATTAGAGGAATAACCTTCATTATGTTTCTCTTCGTTTTTACTTCTATTACCACCATCACTATTTTGACAGCACCAACAACACAAGGTAAAATTGTTATTCATATTGTTACTGCAGCTATGTGGGGTATCCATACATAACGGTGAACTTCTGAGTTTGAATCGTTTCAGAAATGATGTTATTGCTGCCTGCATTATAACGACTATACTTGCTTGCAATTGCACTAGGACTAAACGCTGTTTAAGAAATTATTTTAGTTAAATCATGTGGGTGGGGGTGTGGCACTACTATTAAAAACTAAATGTTATGTTTGTGTTTTCCCGACTGCACCCAAACTACTCATGAAGACATCCCTCGTGTTTAGCTGCGTTTTAAATCCTTCCATTCGATTTTCTTCTTTCAAATACTCATAAAAGCGTTGAGGTAATATACATTTAAAATCATCCGTTTCGATCACTATACGTTCACCATACTTAGTATTAATTACTGCCACATTAATCACTTTATACCTTTTTGATATCTCAAGGTCACATGCACTTTTAAAAAGTTTGTAGTGGGTGCTTTGGTTTAACCCTGCTAATTTCATGTTTAACAATTACAAGTTGCTAACTGACTGATCTCAACACACCTCGCTGTGGTTTATATCACAAAAATGTGTCCTTGACTTAAGTACCTATGACAACATGTTTAAACTTGTTAAATACACACCTACTTTTAGTTCAGTAAATTATTTCACCTTGACTCAATTTAGTCAATATAAGCACCATTTGACCTTGGTCTACTTTTTAGCATAGACAACAACTCGCATACGATACCCCTACAGGTTAATAGTCTTTGACCTTGGCCACTCTATTTTTAGACTTCTAAGAATTGTAATATGATGATGATATTGCAATTTCTATGTTTAGCTTCTGACCTTGACATACAAATTTCCCGCCAAAACGTTTGACCGCAGAGTGACCTTGTAATATGATGAGGACATTGCAATTTCTATTTTTAGCGAGCTCCTAAAATGTAAATTTCCCGCCAAAAGTTTGACCTTGAAGAGATCCAAAAGCTTGCATTTCTCACACCAGAGGGCAAGTGACCTTGAACTGGTCCAGAACCGGCCCTTAATCACTACGGATGTTTATGTTTTAATTTTTCAATTTTGACAAAATTGTGTGCATCTTTAACAATTTTTAACAAACATTACTACTGACGAAGATAACTGTAAGTGTTATAGAAACATTTAGATTGTACAATAAAATACTTATCTTTTTTGGGGTTTTAATGGTGTACTTTAAATTATACAATCTAAACGTTTCGATAACACTTACAATTATCTTCGTCAGTAGTAATGTTTGTTAAAAATTGTTAAAGATGTTGTAAACAATTTTGTCAAATTTGAAAAATTAAAACATAAACATAAGCCTGCTATTAATATAACAGTTTGAGAAACGTTTAAACCCAACTATAAAATTTTTTTTAGTAAAGAATAACTAGGTCATAAAAATTAAATATTGTTAAACTGCCTCAAAGATGACAAACCATTGGTTTGTCATCAAACTGCCTCAAAGATGACAAACCATTGGTTTCGTGTCAATCAGACAAAATATGTTGAGAAGTTGAAAGAGAAATTAAGGAAGATTGAAAATGCACCAAGAACATGATTCAAAAGCTAAAATAGCGTCACTAGTCCAGAAACCATAGTTGAGTATTGTGAGTCGATGCCTACTATTCCAAGAATAACGTGTAGGCGTGTGATTTACAAATTTGTTGTGCATTAAAAATTATTTTCTGAGTGACATCATTATTAAATTATGCTCATAACGTAGAACATTAACGTTTCAAACGTATGACGACAGCTAACACATATTCATGTACGAAAAGTCAGTGGAATAAAAATTAAATATTAACGTTTTACCGACATATCCATGAAAAAATGAGTTTCTTGGCGATTCCGAGGATTGAAAAGTTAGTATTTCCGGAAGGAAAAAATTATTAGGATTAACCATTTATAAAAAAAGTGGGAATCTTGTGCGTGCGAGCTTGCGCTTGTGTGTATTTGCGTGCATGCGTGTGTGCGTGTGTGCGTGTGCCCATGTGCACGTGTGCGTGTGATGTGCAGATGATCAATTGTTTTCCCACGCCGGTGCTCTCACGTTTAGGAATAGCACCAGTTCTGAGTGTCGATTAGCCTTATCGACAAAGTAGGCGGTCACTCATAGGAGCTAGGTATATACAGTAGGAGAATCGTTACCTGAAGGTTATGAAGAATTGTTAGCTCAGCTTCTTGCTTGATTTGATTGGTTTGACTGATTTGGTTAATTGCTTTGATTGAGATTGATCTGATTGTTTGATTTGATCGAGAGTGATTAATTTGAGATTGATTTGCTTACTTGATTTGTTTGATTTGATCGAGATTGATTGATTTCATTTGATACACTTCCGCTGATTTGATTGGTCGATTAATTGGTTTTATTAATTTCTGTCTTTTGACAAGGGGCGAAGGCCCGAGAACGAGTTTTGTCTTATGAGATAGTATGAGGGCCCCTTATAGAATACAATTTCGAGTTTCCAGCCTACAGGGGCGAAGACCTGACAAGGGGCGAAGACCCTAGAAAAGGTTCCGGAGTCCTAAACCTGTCTTATGAGTTAGTATGGAGGCCCTTTACTAGAATACAACTTCAAATTTAGCCTACAAAATTTAATTATGACTCATATTTAAAAGCAAATTGGCGGCGGAATTTTGGGGCGGAGACCCGAGACCAAGTTCCGGAGTACTATACATGGGAGCGGACACCCGAGAGCCAGTTCCCGAGACCTATACCTGTCTTATGAGATAGAATGAGGGCCCCCTTATTAGAATACTATTTTCATATTTCTCGCCAAAACAAGAAATGGTTGCAAGAATGGCAGACAAAGAAAATTTAATTATGACTCGTATAATTGAAATCAAAATAAGGATGGTCTGTAACAGAGAGGTGCTTGGTCGCATATCAACAAAGTATGGTGAAAGGGTGGTTATGGAACTGGAGGAATTTAAATGTGTGCGTTTCCGTAAGATTTTCAAGTCCAAGAACCATCGTATACAACAATTTAACGAGCGACTGAAGAGTAAAGATGTATCAATGCCTACTTTAATACCAACAGGCAAACCAATCAATTTAATATTCGTTTAGAAAAACAGTTATATAATTACTATGTTATGTAATCACGAGATTTAATAAATCCACTTTCGTCTCCCAGGACCGAGTGTTACCATTATTATTATTATTTTTATTTAATTGATTTGACTCACTGATTAACTGACTTCAAAAAATGGCTACCAAAGCCACACACACACAAAGAACAGTTGTCGTGTTGATCAAATTGACTTGATTAATTGATTTGATTAATTAATCTGGCCAAAGAACATGTCGTAGGCTCAAATCCTACTCGAAGTAAACTTTTGTATTTAAAATTGATTTGATTGATTTCAAAATGACCAAGAAAAACAAAAATATCCGTCAAAAACAAAAATGGCCGCCGAAAATGACCGAGTTCTGATGTATGCAGATGACACAGTCTTATTAAGTGAGAATGCGGATGAGCGACAAACTGTTCTGAGGAAGTTTGATGTAGTCTGCAAGAGCATGGTGCTAAAAGTAAACATGAAAAAAACAAAGATTTTGGTGTTCAATGGGGAAGGTGAAAAGTAGAGTAGAGTATTTACATTGCACGATAAAATTGTCGAACAAGTGGACGAGTCGGTATATCTGGGTAGAATGATCGGTGCAATGGATAGAAAGATTGGAAGACGGGTCAATGCTAGAAGGACTATTTAACTATTTAACTGGATTATTTTAATTGATGTCATGTTTACATTTGTGAATGCTTCCATCAATTTCAAATTGAAGTTTTTCATAACTTTACACTTACATCATAACTTGATTTAATGCTGTTAAATTTGTTTTTTAGTTGACATTTTTCATCGTTAGCCTTCGACCGTTAGAGGCTGTTCTGATTTGCCATCTTCAAGACAGTTTAACAATATTTAATTTTTTAATGATCTAATTATTATTTACTAAAATTATATTCCATAGTTGGTTTTATATGTTTATCAAATTGTTATATTAATAGCAGTCTTATGTTTATGTTTTAATTTTCAAATTTCACAAAATTGTTTCAACATCTTTAACAATTTTAATAGATATTACTACTGACATAACTGTAAGTGTTATCGAAAAGTTTAGATTGTATTACATTAATATACAAATACACAATTAAAAACCCAAAAAAGATAAGTATTTTAATAAGTGTAATAATGGTGAGTTTACATTTTCATAATAAATCGTGAAAGTTTACATTTCCATATTGTTACACTTTTATTTTGCTAAGAATTCTTTCTTGTCAAAACATACTGCGATTTCTTTTAAACGTATAAAAGAAATATATTCCGGCCTTTAATAGTTTAAATAAATGCTTATTGTTATTTTTATTTTAAATTTTATTTAAATTTAAGTAATAATTTAACCATTGATTTTTAACTTAGTTTTAACCTAGTAACGACCAGAAGTATAGACAGCTCAGGAAGGTAATAAAAAATGTGTTTTTTAAAATAATGCCTTATGTTAAATTTAAGACACATATCGACAATGGATATACATATTTTGTCCTAAAAGAATACGGTGAAAACTAGTCTAAAAGATTTCTGAAACTATAAATATAATTCAGCCAATCCTAGTCCACAAAAGCAGACATAACAAAATTAAATAGAAGATTGATTGTCTTAACCTCCATACAGCAACAAAAAATATCACACTTAATTTAAAATTTAAATTTTAGAATTAAACTTTAGACATGATTAAATATAAAATTAGCGCCTGAACGAGCAAGGTACTACAACAATACAATACACTAAAGGTTGATATCTTATGACCCATAGTTGTAATCCTAAAGATAAATTATGGAATTCTATACTAATCGTGATCATAATAAGCATGAACTGGAACCAAAGAGGAAGAGGTAGTATTACACTGAAAGGAATTTCAGTTGTGCATGTCATTTATCGATATTAAATATTCTTTCCGACATACATGTTAAAGATAATTATCTGCAGTTTTATTTTATACAGCTAGAATGTTCTTTTATGTTGTTTATTGGAAATGAATTTGGATAAGTGTATTGTGCCTGCACCTTGCAGGATAAGGATATAAGTTTATATACAAAGACCGAAGCGAAAAGAAATAACTCAATTCAATATGTATATTCTTCATTATAATGAAGTACTGTTAAAAGATATTGTCAATCTTACCGTAGACTTCACAAAAAGTCAATACCCTGTATTTACCTAAAGTACGTATTAGGAATTATACTCTTCCAGTTTTTGTAACAGTATTGCAGAAGTTACAAACGCACTAAAGTGGCTTGCCTCGCCCAAGCGGAAGGTCGAGAGGATTGCAGTTAATTGCAGGTAACAATGAAGATGACCTGATTGTTACTAATAAATTTGATATGTAGACTAAAATTGTATCTGTTGTAGGTATGCTTGTTTTATTACCACTGTGGTTTTACTAAAATTCTTATGTATAGCAATAACTTATAACGAATTTATAATTAAAAAGACCAAGTGTGAATAATACAGGGTGGTCTAGACCTAGCGTTAAAAATATTTCTGGATGATACAACAACATAAATATGACTCAAATACTCAATTAAAAAAATTTCATTTCACACACCCATTTAAAGAAAAAATATTTTGGTTTTTTTCCAAAAAAAACTGTACATTTATCCAAAAATTCAGAAATTCTGGGATATTTTGAAACATTTCTCGAACTTTAACACTAGTATTGTATTCTACATTAAATTTCAAGTAAGGATGAATGGTTGAATCTACACAAGCACAAATTAAATTGATTAGAACTGTGAAGTAATCATTTTCTTAAAAAAAAAGTTTATACACACACACATTTCTCTAAAAAAATGGCTAGACAGTAGCAAATGCTATAAAAACTGCTTCAAAAGCTAAGCTTTCAGAAGACAGGATACAACAGTTTATTTCGTCACCATTTAAGAACAGTTATGCCAGTTTGAATAGTGTAAAAGTGGTTTGAGAAAAATAATAATTCGACTCTATCGAACTAAAAAGACACACGTGAACATTTTTATTATTATAGCTATAACATAAGGTTACAGTTAATTCTTATGAAAACGACATCTTGAGATCACTGCCAATGAGTAAATGATCGAAACCCACTAAAAAAAACTATATCCAAACAAAACATAACATCTGTGCGTGATACCTTATCTCATCATAAGGTGGGCTATAAAAATTAACTGTAACCTTATGTTACAGCTATAATAATAAAAATATTCATGTGTGTCTTTTTAGTTTGATAGAGTTGAATTATTATTTTTTTCAAACTACGTTTTACACTATTCAAACTGGCATAACTGTACTTAAATGGTGACGAATAAAGTATTATATCCTGTCTTCCGAAAGCTTAGATTTTGAAGCAGTTTTTATAGCATTTGCTACTGTCTAGTAACTTTTTAGAGAATTGTGTGTGTATAAGGTTTTTCTTTTTTTTAAAGACAATGATAACTTCACAATTCTAATCAATTTAATTAGTGGTTGTGTAGATTCAGGCTGATCATAAGCCTGAATTGAAATTTAATGTAGAATACAATAGTAGTGTTAAAGTTCGAGGAATGTATCAAAATCTCCCAGAATTTCTAAATTTTTGGGTGAATGTACAGTTTTTTTTGGAAAAAATCAAAATAATTTTTCTGTGTGAATAGAATTTTTTTAATTGTGTATTTGAGCCACATTTATGTTGTTCTATCACCCACAAATTTTTTTAACGCTATGTCTAGACCATCCTGTATAACTCTTTCTGTATCTTTAAGTACAATTCCTCATGTTATAATAATTATAATCAGGTTTTATAATTGTAGTTTTGGCACATTCTCGAATACTGCCAAACCAAACCCCATATCTGATCAATATAAAACAGGGATTCCCAAAGTATTTTGGGCCAGAGACCCCTTTTCCAAAATGAACTGATACCTCAGACCCCCATAGCCAAATTACTTTAAAAATCCTATCTCTAGTTTTTTTCCTATTGATACAAAATACTTACCAATTTAAAAACTTGAGATCATTTTCTCATCAAAATTTAACAAAATAAATGGACATAAAATTCAGTAAATATCAAATGTAATTAATAATTATTAATACAAATTACGCAAAAATGCTTAAGTAGGTAATAATTTTTTGAAAAAAACATTAAAATCGCAAAGTAAAGATAAAAAAAAAAAATAAAAAAAACAGTGTGATGGATGGACCTGGTGACTTTCTACCAATTTAGCTAAATATGGTTCAATATTGGTGAGTTTGTAACAATCCATTTTAAGTTGTATTAAAATATACTGTAATGTATGTCTTCGTTCATTTAGTTGTAAATATAAGAAAAAATTTTAATTATTAATGAATATAGGTATGTGGTAGGCAACTTAATTTGCATTTTGGCGTAACTTAAGTGCATATGTTCTTAAAGGTTTATACTCCCACTTCTGTAAATTATCTTTTTTCTGCTCATATTTTCGCGCAACTCGTCATCATCAGATATTCTAACGTCCATTTTTTCATTTCTTGGGTACGCTGTTTGATGCAGGAAGCCATTTTTTGGGTTTGCACCTAAATTTGGTGAAAAGTGCCATTGATTTAATGGTAAGATAATTTAACTGGTATTATAATAAAATCTAAAACAATTGCTCTTTTCAGGCACTTTCATTTTTTTATTTTGACACTTTAATTTTACCGCTTTTAATTGCACAATTAATTCTACTGTTACGTACGCTTTCATTTTATGATTGCGTTTTACTTTTAATGCAGATCTAAATGTAGATTCCATTATTTATTTTGAACGTTCGAAAGAATGCAATAAACATAGTTTGTATATTTTTTATTTTTACATTTTGGTAAATGTTTATTGTAAAACTCGGTTTAGTTATTCCGAGCATAATTAAAAAATAACTTGGCGTCCGAGATCATTTTTATTAGTGTTACATTGTTGTTTCTATTTTGATGTTAAGTGGAGATAACACCATAAATTGTGGTAATTAAGCAAAACAAAGGGATGAACTGGCCCATTTTAAACTACCGATTGGGGCAAAGGCATTATTTTTGGTGAATGGTTTGTATCTCTAGTTAGTTTAACGATTTGTTACGAGAACATTTTTACACCATTTATACGATTATCACACTTAGTTATAAGTTGCAGCGTTAAATCTCCGCGTTCGTTGATTTTCAAACGGTTTCTTTGTTTTGTCAAAATGTTTGTAACCACACTGAAGCCTTTTCCGACTAGGTATGATGATGGAAAAGCGATCAGGTATTTTTCAGCAATGTTCCACAATGCAGGATACTGTTTTTCAATGTTGCGCTGCAACCAGAACTTCTGATAGCATTGGTTGAACTTCTGCTTAAGCTCCTTGTCTGTGCTGATGGTGATCAACTCTTCATGCATTATCACATTGGCTGTGATATTGTACGGATTTATTATCCATCGCGTATATGCGTCAAATTTTAAAAGTTCAACAATGATACTTCCTACTAAAATATTAGACATTCTTATAACAAGTTGGTACACGTAACACAACTCATACAGTATCTTGAAAGTTTCAAATAAGAACTTGTGTTAATTAATAGTGGTCGATTTTTAGACTTCGTCGACCCCCAAAATCAGATTTCATTTATGTCGACCCCTGAGAAACCGATTTCGACCACTTTGGGAATCCCTGACATAATAAAAGGATAATAAAATTCAATATTATAAAGTACGTTCGTACTAGAAACAATTAATTTAATAGATTTGCCGTTAGTCCATATTTTTTAAAAGAAAGTGAAACACTCATTAAGAAGCAAATAAACTATTATAGGCACACCGATACTGTTGAAGGTATTGTGGTGATAGAACACCAAACGTCATGATTCATAAAGTCAACAGTTAATACTACACTTAACGAAGAATAAAAAAAATAAGATGCGTATTCACCAACCCAGGAAAGCTGAGAACAAATGCAAGCGTGTATGTATGCGTCCCATAAGTGTACGTTGTTCACAAACACCACTGTGAAAACAGCCCGTTACAGCGATTAAAAACTTCGAAGATGCACGAAATACCAGTGACGTAGATCTTAAATTTATTCCTCAAACCAAAGCAGACTACACAGAGATCAAAATTCGGTACTTTGGTTCAAAAAGGGCAGATGTCCGGTTTTCTGCTATATGATTCATAAGCTATTATCCTTCCATATCTAAAAGCCCGAAGTCAAATTATTATGGTAGTTTTCTTGGTTTTGAGCTTTATGTGTCAGATGTCCTACAAGAGCTGTTTTGCAAAAAGCTCTATGTTGCACATCCGCCTATTTGTCTTTAGAAAGAAGTTAATAAAAAGAAATATGTGACATCTGTCTATTTCTTTAAGCAACACACGGACTTTTACAAACTTATCCTAACCTTTAAATTTTGTGTTTCAACAGGTGTTTACACTGTGCATTATAAAGTATAGTTTATAATAATAATTAATTATAAAATGAACAGAGGTAGAAAAATTATAGATTTAGCATTGCAGTCGTGATGGTAAGAATGTTTGCAATAGTAGTTACCCTTTTGCTACTATTAAAAAATGTGTTGTAGAAGTTGGATCAGTTCCTGTAAATGTAAATGACTCAACAAATTCGTTGAATGTAGACACAAGAGTTCAAGCACGTAGTGCAACCCAGCCACACTCTTTTGTTCAAGATGTTGTTATTGAAGTAGAAGTTGGAAGAAATACAACTACCGTGGTTAATAATACAAACGATTTGTGCTTGGCATTTAATAATAATATGGAAGAAGAGTAACAGAAATAACAGAAAGATGCACATCAAGAACTACAAGATATTTTTCAATTCTGTGATGTTTTGCCTTCAGAAATTGATGAATACCATGAAAAAGCAATAATTAATGGTTCTGGTAGTAGCTACCATCCATCTGATATGTCACGGAGCTCAAGCTCTAACGAAGAAAATAGCGACGAGACTCGAAATGACGCCCCATCACCACTTCAGAGTAAAAAACAAAACAAAATGTGTCAAAACTGTACTTGCAGAATGAAATGTTCCAGCAGAGTCAGTGAAAGCGAAAGAACCTCTTTATTTCAGACGTTTTGGACGAAAACACGCACTTGGGATCACAGGAGGCAGTTTCTTGCCCACTCGTTATCTGCGTGGAAGTGGCATCGGCCTAGGACGAATAGCCAAGAAAGACAGTTCCGTTTTAGTTACAAATTTATTATAAATGGGAAAAATATCAATATTTGTAAAGTTATGTTTTTAAGCACATTTGACATTAAAAAAAAATCTGCAGGTGGAATATCAGCTGTAGAGAAACTCGTCACCAACAAGTTACTACAAGCAAAGGAAGATTAGGCTATGAAGCACATTAAATCTTTCCCTATTATGGACAATCATTATTCTAGGAACAGATCAGATCTAAAATATTTGCATCCAGATTTGAATGTTAGCATTATGTAGAATTTGTACAAAGAATGGTGTCATAATAAACAAACTCCAGACACAAATATTATTAAACAAAGCATGTATTATATATTCCATAACGACTTTAATCTGAGCTTTAAGTCTCCACAAAATGACACTTGTGATTATTTTCAAAACAGTATAAAAAATTCATCAAATGAACGGAAAGGGATAGATTTTCTAGGGAAAAGGAAAGTCACTTGGCAGATGCAGATCAACGATATGAACTCAAGAAAGAAGATAAATTAAGACCAAGAAAAGTTTTAATGAAAGAACAGCAATGATAGACCTAGAAAAGTGTTTACCAACCTCACTGCTACTAAATGGGAAAGCTTTTATTTAAGATCATTATAGACATTCAATATGACAGTGTACAGCAGCACAACCAAAAGACGCGCACTGTTTAGTTTGGGATAAAACGGTAACAAAACGAAATTGCCTCGTGCATTATGCAGTGGTTAATATCAATACCAGAAGATGTGGAGGAAGTCACCATTTGGTTCGACAATTATGCGGGGAAAAATAAAAACACAATGTTGTTTTCAATGTACTTGTGGATACTTTCGGTTCACCAGTCCATAAAAGTGATAAACCATAAATGCTTGTTAACCGGCCACACACATATGGAAGCTGATTCCATACATGCTCTTATTGAAAAGAAGAAGAAAAGACTGCCAACTATGAGTATACAAAAACCAAGACAATGGGCGCAATTTAAGAGAACCTATGGTTCAAACTTGTAAGTGCATGAACTGAGACAAAAAGATTTTAAAAATTGGTCACCTCCTTTGAATTCTTCTAAAAGTCCGCTAATACAGAGAAAACAAAATATAGAAGGAGAACAATTTTTAAACCCTTTTAAAAGACTGAAATAGTTTCGCCCGTACTGCCGACTGAAGGGTTGATAGTACCAACCTCCATCGCCGCAGTGTTGCCTAAAGAGTCGACAATACCAACCCCCATCTTTTTAGTGCGATTGATAGATTGCTTTTTTTGCGTCAAAACAAGAAACAGTTATTCTTTTACTGGGAGAAAATGTAAGATAATTTTCACAATTGAACGACTGCTATTGTGAAACGGCGCGACAGAATCGCACATAAATCTAGTAATGTACTGAGTGAAAGAAATTATGTCATATTATGCCATATATTATCATTTAAGAAAAATGTTGATGTCCATAAAAAACAAATGCATTAATTCTATCAGAATGTGGGAAACTGAAAAACTAAATTGACGTGTTCGAACGTTTTCCAAAAAACAACTTGAAAACTACCACATTATTAGGAGTAGTCCATACTTTTTTCTACACTGTTCATGCAATGAAATCGATCCATTTTTAGTGACAGTTAATTGATTTTCAATTGATTTTTGATTATAAAATCGTTTGGAATAATACATCTAGTTGTGAATAAAAATTTTATTTGAATAGTATTGACATTGTCAAACTTGTTACAGTCCAGAACGTCACCGTTGCAAAAAATTTTCTAACCAAATATAAATAACTCGAAACATCAGCATTAGGCTGTTACCCGTGCTTTCAAAAAGTGTGATAAAATTATTTCGTATAATTATTAATGTTCATGGGATATTAACAGTGATAATTTCCCTAATTATTCTAGATTAAAACACTAAAAGAATTTTCCCCTGCACTGCTGTGTAAAGGGTTTGTAATACGCACCACTATGTTTTATCTCGGAAATGATACATTAGGGAAATTATTTCGAAAATTCTAACTTAATAGTACGTATGGTTTTTAGATAAAGTACAGCGGTTGGTATTGTCAACTCCTTAGACGTCAGTCTAAGGGGCCGTCGTGCTCGAAAAATCGCGCGTGTTATAAAGACCTTTTTATCCACTATACTATTATTGTTTTAAACTGGAATTATTAAAAAAATTCGTACTTCAGACGGTAGAGTGGAGGTAAATTATTTCAGTGTTTTAAACCAGAATTATTAGGGAAATTATCCTGAAAATTCCAACTTGGTAACATGTACTGTGTCCCAGATATAATATGGGGGCGAGTATTATCAACCCTTTGTAATATCGGTTCAAATCTGGGCCAATATAGTTCGTATATTAATTAAACAAACTTTTATCTCCATCTTTTAGTCTGATCTATAGATTATATAGATTAAATTTAAAATGCACGCCACTGACAATCGTATATCTTCGGAGATTTTAGCCGCAGTAACTGGCCGCTCCTTACACACCGGTTACGCAAACTGTTTGCGTTGAAATCGTCCACTGTTTGTATATAGGTCACGAACAGTACGCGACATTTTTACTATCGAGATATTGAACATGTTCGTGCAGTTGTCACGGGTGTTCATGTAGTGTATTTTCAATAATTAAAAAGTGTCAGTTTATACTTGCGGTTATTGTCTACGTGGTGATTAAAAAGTACGGTCTTCGACGATGCTGGCAAAGAAGTCTTTTCAAAAACAGATACATATACAGTGTGTCCCCGGATTGAGTTCACAATCGGTATGATGGACTAAAAATTTTCGAATTGGAATTTCATATTTTGGGATACCGCCCTGCTTGGTCTGAAACTTATTTTTAGTTTCCTTTGGATTTGTTAAAATCAAGTAGACATTTACAGTTGAGCAAAAATCCGTTATTTGCCAATTTTGTTTCAGGTAAAGTACATTTTCCGTTTATGGTACGCCAAAGTGTCACTAAGAAAATAAAACTATGACTATATGCAAAGTTTCACAAAGATCAGCTCACTTTCATTTAATCCGCGTTTTTTTGTATTGTATGAACGAACAATCGCGTCGTAGTAAAGCAAACAATTTACTGTCATTACCTTAAATAAACTTCAAAACTTTGAAGTCTTTGTTCTAAATTGATTACTTAACTCAGTAATTTGCAATTGACTTGTTCTTTAGTTTTTACTTGTTTTGTAGTTTTTTGTATTAAAAATGTTGACTCTCGAACAGGGAATTCATTTAATACAATGTTATGGACTTGGGGAAGCATCTAATGCTCATGTTATTAATAAGTTTCACGAGCGATTTCCAATGGTGGCGATTTCTGTCAATGGAGTAAAAAAACTTGTGAAAAAGATTACAGAAACTGCAAGTGTGCAAAATTTGAATAAAAAAGCTAGTTCATGATCATGAAGATGCTGCTACACTTCAGATGAGTCAACTTTTACAACTAATGGAATCGTGTCTTCACAAAATTGTGGGTATTGGTCTGATGAGAATCCACATTTTCGTATAGTCACTAACAGTCATCGCTACAAGAAAGTAAATGTATGGTGTGCAATAAGGGACGATCAAATTATTGGCCCATATTTTTTTGACACTAATTTAAACCAACATTCCTATTCGAATGTCTTCGAAGCCTTTTTTTTACCTGCCCTGGAAGACGTGAATTTAGAAGATTTTCATTTTCAACAAGACGGATGTCCAGCTCATTCAACTCGTTTGATTACAAATTTTCTCAATCAGCACTTTCCTGAAAGGTGGATTGGATGACATGGTCCAATACATTGGCAGCAAGATCGCCCGATTAGACCCCTATGGATCTTTACTTGTTTATTTGAAACAAAAAGTTTATTCATATGATCTTCCTGATAACGTCGACTTATTAAAACAAAAATTAGATATGCTGTAGATGAAATTAACCCAAAGACCATAGTATACGACGATTTTAGAGTTAGGATAGAAAAATGTGCAGATCTTGGAGGAAGCCCAATAGAGTAATTTTAGTGTTATTTCTTTTTTTGATAAACTGGTGGAAATTTGAATTTTAATTAAGATTTATCATGTAATCGTAAATAATAAAAAATATGTTTCTCCTAGTTTCTACTTCTATTATCAATTCTACTTCTATTATCAAACTAGGCCTATCATTTTCTTAGTAACACTTTGGCGTACTATGAACCGAAATTGACAAATTGACAAATAACGGATTTTTGGTCAACTGTAAACCCCTACTTGAATTTAACAAATAGAAAGTAAACTAAAAATAAGTTTCAGACCAAGCAGGCTGGAATCCTAAAATATACAATTCCAATTCGAAAATTTTTGGTCCACCATATCTATTGTGAACTCAATCCGGGGACACACTGTATAGTGCTGTTAGTCTCCCCTATCAGTTTTAAGACTCGAAGATACAAGTGGATTTAGGAATTTTTGCCGAATGTCCTCTACCGATTTCGACTATTTACAACAACTCATTGGACCTCAAATTTCCAAATATGACATGAATTACAGAAAAATCATATCGACACAAGAAAGATTAGCAATTACGTTATGTTCCTTGGCTAAAAAGACCCGTATACAAGTCTCATGTATGTACTTATTGGAAATTTCACCGTAGGTTATATCTAAAATAGTTCGAGAACAGCGTTCAGTAAATACATGCAGTTAAGAAAAGCTTATATCGTGGAATAAACATTGCATTAGAAAGAAACCAAAAAATAAGCATTAACATAAAAGCAAAGTTGAGCTATAAGTCATAATATAAATAACCTAATAATGATCCTCGAATTGCGCGGCTTCAATGATCATACTGGCTGTGTTATATGCTCAATCCAAACTTGGTGTTGCGTAAGATTATTAAAATAAGCGGGTTGCAAACTAAACCCATTAGAGCGGGCTGTGAATCGTTGTAAGTTATAACATTGCTGAAATTTAGATTCAAACGCTTTACACTTACCAACAATACTTAGTTTCGGTAGCAAAGTCTCTAGGCCTTTACATCAAATAAGCTATGTTTTAATTTACTTAATATATTTAATTAACGTAGTTATAACAAACATAATACGCTGTCAGTGTTCCGACGGTATGAATTAATTTATTATTGTTTTGTATTTTCGCTAATTGAATCAATTTAAGGATAATAATTCTCGTTATGTGTCGGAGATCTTTACAATTGAGAATGTGTGTTCACTTTTAAGATTATTGACACCTGTAAAGTAATTCTCAATGTAAGTGTAAAATTTTGTAGATGGTTCGTCTAAATCAATTCACTTCCAGCTATTCCATTAACGTTTACTAGATCAAATTGCACGATACACAATCATGCATTTAAAAACCTTTATCAATGAGTACTTTTATAACACTAAACAAGAAATATGAACTGTAAATTAGAAAAGATAATATTTAGTACGCTACCTCTGAAAAGAAATTGCTCTGATGTAGGTAGAGAAAGTAAGTGTAATAAACTTAAACCACCTGCTTAAAAGTAATACGTCCTGATATTCACATAGTAGCTATTAAAATGAGCTATATAAGACTCGCGAAAGAAGCAAAAAGAATGTTATCCCACCAAAAATATGATTGATTTTTTAGCTTGAAGAGAAATTAATAAATATTAGTTTTAATCAACATCATATTTATTTAATGTAAACCCACCCTATGGTTATTAAACAAAGCCCTTGCTCATTGTAGAAGACATCATATTTTTGCCATATTTTACATTAAGTCTGACGCTCAAGCACATATGTACCGTTTATGTTAAGCGACGGTAAACGTTCATATTCGTTCGCACATAAACACGCGCGTCATGCTAAAAGACTTCCTCCATGGTGTGCCCAGCTATAGTAAGTTATTTCGTTTACTTGCACAAATTAGAAACTGTCGTTCACGAATGTGTATTTTTAACTTCGTACAATTAACACATAACATGCGTGCGCGCGGTCGTTTGTTATATGTGTGTGTTTAACAGATGAAGTAGAAAATGCCTTGTAATACCTCTTTATGTAAAGTGGACAACGCTTTTATAAATTGCAATACTTGAATTAAACTTTAAAGAATACCTTTCATCAATTATTTTAGAACTTCCTTACATAATGTTTATTTTACATTGTCCCACACAGCTAAATGTAGCTTTAAAATTAAACTACAGCACGATTCTAATATGGCAAGTTCACGTCAGGCCAAAATAAACCTTAAATTCGAATACATTCACATATTGCACATTAGGTCCACGTCGGAAGTGTCTGAAGACTATTTGTTTTTTTTCCTCGGTTTTTTATAGATAGATTTTACGTTTTTACCCTAAATTCATACAACTAAAATTGAAAAGGGCCGAGAAATTTAACAAAGAATACAAATCTACCACAAAGCAAAGCTTTCCTTCGTCTTCCTCATAGCTAAAAACATTAGTTTGTAAAAATTTAAAATGCCATACTCTTCATTAAATGTTTTAAAAGTAGGAAAGTGTCAATGTAATGCGTTTGAGCAACATTGTAGCCATTGCAATTTTAATTGCAAAATACTCTCACAGCCGTTGTCACTGAAGATGGTACTGCAGGATTAGAGACATAACTGGTGTATCAGAAATCGACGAACTATTACTTTGGTACGAAACTGAAGGGGATGGCTGTATACAAGGTGTTCACAAACTCTTTTCACAAAAGAAAACTGCAGATTCTAGAGCTGATTTTATGTCGATTTAACGTAAATTACCTTAATACAAAAATACTTCCTAAGAGAGCTGGAGCTCTTGGAAGATGGCGGTTTAATTCAAATATCTTCAAAATGGTTTCCCTTTAATTAATAGCGTTCTCTACATTTATTTAGTGGAATATGCCCAATCGTATGGCGTGAATATGATTTTTAGTTGTACTCATAAGCGGCTCATTTGGCGGGGCATTGGACATTGTTATTCATAAGTTTTTGTTTTCAAAATTTCGCGATTTTTTCATAAAAGAGTGATACTCTTGTCTGAAGTCGCTACGACGCACCGTTTTCGAAATAAATCGATTTGAACTTTTCATGTGTTAATCATACTTTTATAAAATTAATGGCTATGGAAAATTAATTTATGACATGAGAGCAGTTTGATGTTCATGCAATTGTTATTTTGTTTATTTTCCATTTTAACAGCAAAATTTAGTCAATAAATAGACTAAGGAAACAGTATTTTACTTAAACCTAAGAGTAAATTTGTTAGAGTTAATGTTTCCTAAAACCCTACATTTTCAGAAAAATTGATGTAACTTGAAACACTCTGATGTAGGTATAGAATCCTTATGAAAGTTCTACTTATTTTTATGTAAAATTTAATGCAATATTTACGGGTGCGTCATTTAAAAAACATAACTTTGATATGTCACTTTTTTGGAGCACCCAGTATATATTTTAAATATGTTGCTCATATCATATATACTCTGTATTAGACATTAACGATTATGTGCTGCTTCGCCGTAGAACTCCGTGGCGTCGGTCATGATTCACCCTGTATATCAACACACTACATTTGATAAATTAGAAACAGCACTCATGAAGATGTAAAAATTATCTTCGGATATTGTCAGTCCTAATCGTAAGAAAACGGAATACGCAACCTTTTTATGGCCGCAGTCCCGCTTTCCGAATTATGCAATTTATTCTACTTTATAGTAATTTACAGTTTTTCTTCATTTTGCTTCATACAAGAATATCTATTTTACATGAAATTTTGCATTATTTCAATAATATGAGTTTTCATCGGAGATAGTCGAGTTTTTTATCTTTTCCATATGCTGTTACATTCAAATCTGGAGGAAACATGGCGGCCGTCGCGCTCGTGGCCACACTGTCGGTATAGTGACTCTCTTGTAGCTGTCAGCGCCTCTTAACGAACTGTTGGCGCCTGCCTCTACGTACGAATCCAGAAGCGAAAATAAAGAAAAGATGAAAATGTAGACTAATGCAAAAATCAAGATTAGTTAATGTCCACTGTGAACAAATACTTACTAATAATTTATTTAATTAATAATTTTTAATTACTTATTTACGTTTGAACTTATTCGTTCATAACAAAAACTTATAATAATTTAATATTAGTCAATTTGCTTTGGTATAAGTGAATCCTTGCCATATTGCAGGCTCTCATTCCATTAATATAAGTAATTTGATTGTTATCTCATTATATTTAGAATTTACATCAGTTCTACATACATAACGACAAAATTTACATCGATTGGGGCTTGTACTTCGATAGCGCAGTTGGTTAGGGCGGTACTCTAGCAAAGTACAGGTCGTAGGTTCAAATCCTATTTGAGGTAAACTTTTTATTTATGTATTTAATAAAATTAACAATAATTTTTAATTACTTATTCGTTCATAACAAAAACTTATAATAATAATTTATTTAGATTGATAATTACTTACTAATTACTAATAGGATTGCTATTAGCTTTGACTTAAGGTCGTACTTAAACAGCAGTTCAAGTTTGAAATAAGTGGAAATGGTTTCTTCAGTGCTTAATGCAAGGAGTATGATTTCCAGAAAAACAAATTTGTTTAACGGTTCATTTTAGCATTTGGTATTTCAATCAATCAACACTAATTACCGTAAAGAAGTAAACTAACTAAAATAGTATTATCTTATCATTACATACATCGTTCCGTAAATCCGATGAAATCAATGAGAACAGTTAATTAATTCAAACAGCATTAAAGTTGTGGTTTGTTATCCATTTGGTTGGAAATATTAAAGCAAAATTTACTAATAATCTAATCAATATTCCAGATACTATCTACATTAATGATCATAATGCAGAATGTATGTACGATACATAATAAACCGTTTAAATTTAAAGCTGCATTGGTTTTAATCTGTAGTATGGTGGTATGATGTATTGTTATTATAAATGCATACTTTTACTCAATTAACATACGAATTATTATAAATGTTTCATTTTAACTCTAACCAATTTTAGCAATTGCAAACTAAACACTAATATAATTACCTAATATTTACAATAACTCTACAGTAAATACGTAAATGACCTGTCACCATACTCTCATAACAAATAGCACATTAACAAGTGATTATTTTTGAATTTATCAGTTTTATAACTTATTAAGCCTTTAAGTGGCAAAAGTTTTTTTGAAAGGTTTTTGATATTTGATGTATGCATATGTTTTAATGGTGGTATATAAACATGGGAAAAATATACAAAAAATTCAAAATGATTAGATTTGGACAAAAAAAAAACAAAAAAATTGGTGGTACCTATAGCTACCAAAGAATCTTTAGGACAACGATGCATTTGGGGATAATAAAAACTGTTAGGACACTCTAAACAACAAAATGTATTATTATTATTCTTTACAGAAAATAAAAATAAAAGTCTGGAACAAAATTCATAATTTCGAAAATAATTATTTTTGGAAAAATCTCTCACACAGCTCGATTTTTATTTTTTGTTGGACACATTTTAGCATACAAATTTTTTACCAAAAACTGATGAATGGCGACCACGCGCCATTTCGTAAAAAATTATATTGAATGGGGGTTATGTGGCACATCGTTGGAAAGCTCTTAACAATGGGAATTCAAATCCCAAATTTTAAAATAATAGATTAAGGTATAACAAAATGGCGACCTTTTCAGTGCGCCACTTTTTTCCTTTCTGGCACACATAACGTATTTTGAAAAACGAATACTTTCGAATTTCAAAAAAGCGAATTTTGTATCTGTAACAAAGTAATCAGACGTATGATAAGACAGCTAATGATCACCAGAGAAACAAACTGTTTGTCTTGGCGATTTGGCACTGGCCAAGACGGACGTGGACGCTTTCCACAGTAAGTTGGATGGTCTCTTGGTCTATGTGTCGCATTTCCACACGGATCCGGTTTTTAAGCTCATCTAAGTCATTGTATAAATAAATTTTTGACTTTGCATGGCCCCATAGAAAAGAAACGAGTGGGTTAAGATGGGGTGAGCGAGCAGGCCATTCAATTGTTCCCCTTCATCCTATCCATCTGCCCGGAAAAACTTCATTGAGGTACCTCCTAACATCTCGAGCAAAATGTGGGGAGCGCCATCTTGTTGATACCAGATTCTGGGGTAAGGTGCGTCTGGATTGTTTTCATGCCGGTACCAGCTCGAATTTTAAGAAATCTAAATATTTTTCACCATTTAAATTTCCCTCCAAAATGACAGGTCCCACAATGCGGTTTCCTAAAAGTCCTACGTACACATTAACTTTTTGGTGTTGGATATGATTGTCTTGAACCCATCGGTCTCTTGACCAGTATCTACAATTATGACAATTCACTTCACCAGTGATCGTAAAAGTTGCTTCGTCACTAAACAGCACGTTGTTCAGAAAACCTGGATTCTCATCGGATTCTAAACAGAACTCGAGTCGACGATTAAAGTCGTTTTCATTCAGCTCCTGAGCAAATTGGACTTTGTAAGGGGGAAGCCGCTCCTTTTTAAGTAACCTTTTGATTGTGGTACTACCGACTACGTTATCCCGGGCAATATTGCTTGTTGAAATGTGGGGGTTGTCTTGAACTTCCAAGAGAATGTTCAACTTAGTATCTTGTTAAATTGTTGGACGACCTTGACCAGGCCTCTCACTCACACTGCCAGTCTCAGCAAATTTTGACACAATTTTGCTTACTGTAATCGCGAAATTGGTGTATGGTTTGGATTTTCCGTGTTGAACAATTGGCAGGCTTCCGCATGGGTAATCATTCGGTCATCAAAACCAACCATAATGAGAATTTGAATTCTCTCTTTTTCACTTAAATAAACGATTCTTGCGATGCACTTTCAACTGCTGCGGTCTTAATCGTGAATGAAATGTAAAATGAATGATTCTGTGTGCTTGGGTTATTTAAATGTTTCAAAAATACATTAACTTGATTTAATGTCATAATTAGTATTTAATGTAAAAATGTAATGAGAATATTTTAGGTGAGTGCAAACTAATCGATTGTTTTAAAATTTGGCAAATAGTTAGAACATCTCCGGTGATCATTAGCTGACTTATCATACGTCTGATTACTTTGTTACAGAAATAAAATTTTGCTTTTCTGAAATTCGAAAGTGGTTTATTTCAAAATTTGATGGGAAGGTGTCCCATATCATCATGTTTGTTTTTCCCCCTTTGTGCCTAGGACGTTTTCGGTTAGAATATGACGCTATCAACGCATTTGCAAGAGAACGTCTAAATTGTAACTGGCCCATGATTTTTTTTATTAGGACACTTTTTCTTCATATCTTCCTTGTATAGTATGTAACTGTCCACAATCGCTACATCTAATAGATAAAAGAAAATCTTTACCGACCACCTCCTTGACTTCCAAGATACCGTGTAAACTGAATGAAGCTGATCAAAACGATCCGTTTTCTCTTCAAAATCATGCATTTTACTAACAACTGTTACACATTTTACTCTCCTACCTTTTCATTTATACACCGATATATCTTCACAAAAAACGGAGTTTGGTTCACTCATCTTTAAGCTTTTATCCCCACACAGAAAGTTTCTCGAAAACTGCTTCCTAGTTTCCCGAATGTTCCACATGCAAATATTTTTTTGTCAAGTAACTTTTGAGACAAGGACAACGTGGAAAAAAAAGATCAAAATAGCCTTTTCCAGCAAAATGTGCACTAGGTTTCAGGACCACGCTTTCACCCAACTTATCAGAATTTGGATGTATGACGATTTTTCCTTCATAAATATCGAAGTCCAGTAGATAAACCCTCTCTTCATGGGTTTCATCGGTATATATTGTTTTAGTGATGTTCTGCCTTTGAAACTAATCATACTTTCGTCGATGGAAAGATTTCTCGAAGGGGAAAACAGTGTTCGTTCAAATTATTCACGAGCAGCCGAATTTTATATATTTTATCAAATTCTGGACATTCACGAGGGGCATTTGACCAATAGGATTTTATTGTGGGCAAGCAGTGGAAAAATCCATTACTATGAAAATACCAAAAAACGCCGAAATCTCACTTCTTTCAAGATCTAAATACGTGTTCCTTGGGTGGCGTACATGTTTGATTAGTTAATAATTATTTCATAGAGATTTTCATCAAAGAGCTGTTTGAAATATGTTAGTGGGGAAATATCATTTGGGTCTATATCATTGTTGTGGACCCCAGAGGCTTCAGAGAATTGGAAACTTGTCAAGAGTAGAGGAGGCTGATTGTTTTGTTCAAGAAACAGTGCTATCAGGTAATGAGGACGGAGGCTGTTGTATATCATCAGAATGTGAAGTCCTCTGCGTTTTTCTCATTTTCGCTTGATAAGGGTTATGTATGAGTAATTCCGTATATGTTCCTTCTTCTTCTTCTAAAATTAAGTAAAGTTTCAGTACCGTCTACAATAATTAGGAAAAATTAATTGGGAGAAAAACAATCTAATTGATATGTATGTAGCAATTTACCATTTGATCATTTTACTCAGGGCTTCTTACTCCTAAAATTATTAGTTTTTCACATTTCGCTCTTAGAAACTTCAGTACCACCGGAAACGTTATCAAACGTTTGATATTTTTAATAATAAACAACAGCAAACCTACACATTAAACCACCCGTCTACTGAACCAAATAGGTAGCGATATTTGAAAGGTCAGAATCAAAGTATTCAATTGTTAGAACTAAACCTAAATTTCATTAAGTTTATGAATAATGTCATAAAAGTCCGGAAGACGGGATCAGAGGACGCACGATTGTTGTTTCGTAGAGGATATTTGCTATTACTTTAAAATTGAAACTACCCCAATATTTTTGTTGAGTAATTCTTAATCAAGGTATGCAAAAAATTGACTGCATCAAGTTTAGGGATAATATGGAAAAGGCACAAAACAGTGTACATCCCAGGATATCCAAAATTTTAAGAAAGTGTATGATTATGATTATGATTATATACTTCATTTTAAATTTGCAGAACTTTGCAAAATTATTTGTCCGCTAATTCCAATAATATGAACTTTTTTATTTACATTAATTATTTCCTTTGCTATTAAGGAATTATACTAATTAAACTCCAACATTCAATAGATGGTTTGTTCCTACGTTATGATTTTTCCGCTCTCACTCCTACTTCTGTAACCCTAAAATTATGCTGAAATAATGCTAAAAATTCATCGGTTTACTGAACTTTTGATTATTACTATACCCATGACTATTAAATTTTGACACCACTATTAAAATTATTTTGCAATATGTTTTACTGTTATAAACTGTTACAAGTTTTGGGGATACGGAAAGATTGATTTCTTTGTTTTTTGCTAAACTAATTGCTTCTCTTAGATTCTTCCAGTTACTTGACCTTGCAAATGTCCTAATTTTGGCATTTTCTTATTCATTACTAAAATGAATCTATCGCTATCTTTTCGTTTAGCTTTTTAAAGTTGGAATTAGAATGTTGTCTCCTCTGACTATGCTAGAGTTAACTGTTCATATATAATACCACTAGTGCGTCCAAAATTATCGATAATTCAAGAAAAGGCGATGTTGCTTGGAAACTGCAAGAGTTGGTATTCTCCGTTGGAAATATTGAAAATTACCAACGAAGTAAGAAGGCCAAGAAATAATAGCTTATCAAACAATGAACGCAAGATTCCTTATCTAAAGGAGTTACAGACAGAATAGCAAAGAAATTTTCTAAGCACAACTTTTGACTTTATCCCAACTTTAAGAAACCCCAAAGATAAAATTCTAATTAAAACCAAGAGTGTATCAGATACCGTGCAACAACTGTCCAAAACTATATCGGACAAATTAATACAATATTATATGCGACAGCCGATGCACACAAACTAGCAATTTAACAGCAGAATCCATCATCGTTTTTAGCTGCACATTATTTGGACAGAGGACACCAAATTAACCCCAATAATATCCGTTTAATTGTACCTCTACATACCTTACAAGAAAGAATTATTAGAGAAGCAGTTGAAATTCAAAGAAGACCGAACGCCCTAAATAAACGAGATGACACTTCCAGAATGCCACAAATTTGGAAGAATATCATTAAACAAGTTGATTCGAGATTTCAACCAACTCCAAATCCTCCAGAAATGTCAACACCTATGCTGCAACTATTCCTGGCATCCCCACTTCTACACCTTCTACATCATGTACTAGACCAACTACCGAAGTAAACCACGCCCGTCCAGATTAAATTTAAATTAGTTACCTTGTTTCAATAGTAATTGTCAAAATAAATTAACCAAGAACAAAGGACGTTCCGAAACGTTGAATTAATTTACGTTTATTTACATAAGTTTCAAGAAAAGATGTCTTATTTATATATATATATATATATATATCATATGATATATATATAGTTATAAATTTAATAAATGAACAAAACCTTTATTTAATTATTAAAATTTATATTCAAAAACGACAAAACTTTTTAATTACTAAGCATGTAACAAAATTTAGAAAACTTACAATACTTGCGTCCAATCTTCGGAACACTCTTTTCAATATTGCTATCAATGGTTTATCACGAAATTTTACGAAATCGTTTCATTTTTACAAAAAACTTAACTTAAATTTTTAACGTGGCTGTCATAATTTGACGAATGCGTCTTTTTTATGACAAGAATAGCTCTGTTACTATGGTATTTTTGAGTATGAGGTCATTTCAGGTAAATTACCGCTGTAATTCGTAACGTACGATGAGGTTATCGCAGTAATCCTAACAAATTTGCATAGCTCTATAGGAGAAAATTATACATGAGGGAAATATTCTATTAAATTTTCCATACTATTCAATTGACTGATTAAATTACTTTACATTAAGTAATCGATTTCCTAAAACTTCCACGCTCTTCGACGTAATAAAATTTGACCTAATACGACGGACAAGCGATTATTATTGAGAATGAAGAAATTCGGCAGGTAATGGAAAATAAAAAAATGTAGCCTCAATAAGAGCAACTCTTTACTTAACATTTGCCGCTTCATTCGCTAATTTATCTTAAATAGCATTTGAAAAAGATAGTTTTAAGTTTCGTAAGTGTAGTCAAAAAATGTAATTAATCCGATAACATTTTCGCATAATAATTTATTATGATTTTAAAAAAGGCTTAACTGAGTATGACTGCGAAGTTTGAAACCAATATTTGGGAATTAGGCCCCTTCCTTGGCAACAATCTACGTATAGATGGTACAAGGAATTCGAACGTAGAAGAACTACAGTTGATCAGCAGAAAAGCGCAGTCTCTCTCATTACCGCTGTGACAGTGAAAAATGTTGCTGCTGTGAAGAAGGTTATGGAAACAGATAACAGAATTATTTACGCCGTAATAGAGGCTCAACAGAGAATTGGATCCTCATCTGTGAAAATATTCACGAGCACCTTCATCTGAAAAAAGTCATAAGTTGTTTTGTACCTCATCTTGCAGATTTTCAAAAAGGGTAACGAGTACGAATTTGTCACGAAACTCTAACATTGCTTAATAATGGTGGACACTAAATTTTGACGAAAATTGTGAGGCCATACCAACAGTAATCAGAAAGCAGTAAGCAATGAAGAAAATAATGTATGCTGTGTTCTTCAGAAGTACCGGTCTAGTGAGTGCTTTAAGCTAGAGGAGCAGAAGACTGTCACAGCTAAATGGTACGTCGAACACTGTTTGCCGGAAGTGCTTAAAGAAAAGAATTATGCTACATCACGATAATGCTACTTCCCACAATGCAGAGATAACTCGGCAGTATTTGGTGGCAATCAAGATTAATGTAATCGAACACCTCCCCTACTCACTGTATCTGACAATGTGCGACTTTTGGCTGTTTTTGGGCTAAAAAAGAACTTACTTACGAGGAAGAAGGTTTTTTCCAGAGCAAGAGATCAGTGCTGCTGTTCGGTGTTATTTTAATATATTACTAAAAGTGCTTGGCTTGGTGCATTTAAGTAGTGGAACGAAAGAATGGCTAAGTGCATTACAGCAGAAGGGAACCACTTTGAACATATCTAAAATAAAATTTTGAAAGGTTACAGCTGGAACTTTCGTTCTCAATAATAATGGCCTATCCCTTGTATCTTTAACTAACTCGTTAACTGTTTCACATGATTTGTCCAATCTATTTTTTGCATTTTCCGGTAAGCTAGTGTTAAAAACATACTCTCTCAAAATTTTATGACTATTGCCTTTTAACAGACATGCACATAGCTTAATTGAAACTAATAGTTGCTTCGCAACTTCTTATGACCTGTTTATGCAGGGTGTTTCATTACTAATTGGAAATATTTTAACTGCAGAATCCTGTGCTCAAAATATGAAGATTTAACCCAAATCACCTAGATAAAATGTGTCTCCTGTCTGACTTACAGGATGCTTTATTTAACAATTTAAAAATTATTTGTGCCCAGTACTTCAAAACTATTTGACGTTATATTGTCATACTTGGGGGGAAGTGCAGGTACTATACACCTTACTAAATTATGTAAAATAAATGTTTATGGCTAGTACCAGAGGCGTACGATAGGGGCAAGTGACTGCTTGATCCGTTCCAAATTCTACGCCACTGGCGGAATTGCAATTTTAGCACAATTTTTAGATTCTCCGATGCTTTCTACGTAAATATCTTTTTCTTTCTTCACAACGATAAAGTCATTATTTTTCGAGATATTTAAAGTTGAACATAAAGCTGTACAATTATTTAGATTTTAATGTGTATTAATTATGTCAGTGTTTTGGGTCCTTGGATTGCATTTATTAGGAAAATGAAACCTTAATCCGTATTAACAAAAAAACAATCTTATTTATCGAAATTTCTTGAAACGAATAGATGCATTAAACAATTAAAAACAAATTGACCCCAAACACCGACATAATTAACACACATTAAAATCAAAATAATCGTGTAGCTTCATGTCTAAATTAAAATATCTCGAAAAATAATGACTTTATCGTTATAAGCAGTATGATATTTACATAGAAGGTATTGGAGAATCGAAAAATTGTGCCAAAATTGCAATTCCGCCGGTGGCGAAGAATTTGGAACGGATCAAACAGTCACTTGCCTCTGTCGTACGCCTCTGGTAGTAGCCAAAAACATTTATTTAACATAATTTAGTAGGGCGTATAGTACCTACACTTCTTGCCAAGTATGACAATAACACGTCAAATAGTTTTAAAGTACTGGGCACAAATAATTTTTAAACTTTTAAATAAAACACGCTGTAACTCAGACAGAAGACACACTTTATCTAGGTGATTGGGGTTAAATCTTAGTATTTTGAGCTCAGGAGTCTACAGTTAAAATATTTCCAATTAGTAATGAAATACCCTGTATATGTTAGCAAACTTCCTGCAGTTTTTTAGTCACAATTTTCACACATGTTTACAGACGTTTTACAACGCTTATCCCACATACTAACAAACTGCATGCTTCTTCAACACGTTTTCCTATTAATGACATTGACATGCGCAAAATACAAGTCGTTCAAAATTCTTGCGCTAGACTTATTTTTGGATGTAAAAAATACCAACATATATCAGACAAGCTTAAAATTGTTCAGTGGCTAAACATGAATAAGTGTCGACTTCTCCATTCATATTGCCTTTATCATAAAGTAATAATCTATAAGGCACCCGCGTACTTCTACAATAAAATTACTTTCCGGACGGATATCCACAATATTAACATCAGGCGCAAAGATATAATTTCGGTTCCCTTTCACAATCTTCAATTCTTTAAACGGTCATGTAGTTACAACATTTGCGTCATATACAACTGATTACAGCCGGATATAAAACCATTCTCATTATCCAAATTTAAGATTGCAGTCAATAAATTACTTTTATTTTCATCAATATTTTACATGTAATATATAATCTCAACAGCACTTTGAATGTTGGTTTTCGTTTGTTACTTTTCCGATGTTTTGATTTAGTGTTGTACGATTAGCCTACTCCGAATGCACATGCAGTTCAGGGTTAAGTGGTAGAGCACAAAGAAAGAACTTTCGTTCTTTCTTTATGAACTTCGCCTTTGGGCATAAGGGTACATTTTCATTTTATTGTTTTATTTGTTTATTTTCATTATTCTCGCTTTTAAATTTATTATTATTATTACATTTAATTTCATTTGTACTCTTTGAACCCAATAAAGACATTGTTATTATAATAGTTTGGAAGTTTATACCAAAAATCATACAGGATTGTGCTTTTGCAGATAATATTATAGTAAATGGCGGGAAGAGAGGTAGAACTACAACGAAACTTATTAATATGGAAACAAATAATTAACAAATGATGGAATGAAGATGAATATAAATAAAACAAAAGTAACTGCCATTGGGAAAGATCACCAGAAGATAAAAATACAGATAAATGGAGAGGAGATTGAACAGTTACGAAAGTTTAAATATCTAGGAGTTACTATCGATGATAGTGGAAGAAATAGACATAACAGAACTGGTAGAGAAATGTAATAAATTATACTATGCAATGAATTTTGTAAATAAAAGAGAGGTGTCACAAAAAAACAAACTTACTATCTACAAAACAATCTTTAGACACATCATGATCTATGGATGTGAATCGTGGGTACTGACACAAAAAATGAAATCAGGATTGGAAGCTACAGAAATGAAATACCTGAGAAGAGTGAAAGGCGTCACCTTGAGTAGCCAGATACGGGAAGAATTAGAGATCAACCAAGTAAACAATTTCATAGAATGGCGACAGTTAGCGTGGTGGGGTCACTTACATCGAATGGACCAAAATAGGGAAACGAAAAAAGTAGGCCAAAGGAAAAAGGGAAGGCCATAAGAAACATGGGACAATGTTATAGTAAAAATACTAACAAGGAAAGGAAAACAATGGTGGAGGTAAAGGCAATGACAAGTAATAGAAAGAATGGTGTAAATTTGTGCGTAACAAACTAAGTTAATTCAGTTAAGAAAGTATTTACGTATTGTAAAACATAATGTATTTATTTTATAAACCAACACCAATAAGGTAAAGGACTTTTATTTTATATATATATATATATATATATATATATATATATATATATATATATATATCACCGTGTCCAAGATAAGGATGCCCACTGTGGGATCTCGGAAACGGTAAGAGATGGAAGGTCGGTTAAATGAAACAAAAGTTACGCATTTAAGAGGATGTATTTATGGACTTTGTAGAACTCGAATATCTCTTTTAGTTTTGAGTATTTGAAAAAATTGAATTTTCTGATTTTCGTTTTTATTTTTTCTGACCTTATTTGAAGAGCTATCAAAGAAGAAGAGCACATTTTAATTGCCACTTTTCTAGCTCTAGTTAAAGCTGTTATTCAATTTTGATACAACGTTTCGTTTGTTAGCAACCATCATTAACTTTATTTTTTAAATACACGAAAAAATTAGTTTTGCCATATTTAAATTCTCTCCTTGATTCTGAATTCAACGATATATCACACTTTATATTTTGATACGTTTCGGATGAGAAAATTCATATTCAATGTAAAACATCGAAAACTAATACTAGAAACATTAGAAAACCGTAAAATTATTATAAAATTATGTTTTGCAATTTTAAATCATAAAAATTAAAACAAATACATTTTAAAGGTTAATAAACTCACAAAAGATGTTCAAAAGATTCCCGTTATTCTCTAAACATAAATAGCATCTTCTAACTGTAGCATCTAAAACATTCTTCTGCATTTGAGGAGTAATACTAGCAAACGCTTCGAGAACTAATCTTTGTAAAATTTCTTCGTTTTTAATATCGTTTCCATAAATGTAATTTTATAATGTATCCCCAAAGAAAAAATCCAAAGGTGTTATATCTGGAGAACGGCTGGCCATAGTACATTTTGCATGAGTGCCAATACATCTTTCTGGAAATTTAACTGACAGGTATTCTCTGAATACTCTGGAATTATGTGCTGGTGCACCGTCCTGCATAAACCCACAACCTTCAATTTTTGAAAAGGCAAATCATTCAAAGCTATCTCTAATTCATTTTGGAGTAAAATTTGGTAACGTTCAGAATTTAAGGACTCGTGGTAAATGAAAGGACCTACAATTCGAGTACCGAGTATAGCACCACATATTAAATCCGAAACGGTGTTGGTGTTTGGGCTTTGTACAGACGTGGATTTACTCTTGCCCAATAATGAGCATTTCTACGATTAAAATTCCATTATTATTAACTATACCTCATCGGACCATATTATTTTATTCGTAAAATATTCATTGTCTTGAGATTGACGTGTATACCATTCGCAAAATATTCTACGTCTTTCTGGATCACCTGGTCGAAGTCCTTGGCAAATTCTAAACTTATATGGGTACTTTCTCCTTCTTTAGAACATAATGAGCAATGGGCTACAGTTGCTCTTTCAATTTTCCTAGTAGAAACCTCTAGATTTTCGTGTTACAGCTAATAAAACAGTATTGGCTTTTCTTCATTGCTAAAGGTTTTACGCGATTTTACAGTTTGTTTGACGCACCAATATTCATTTAGATTAACTGGAATGGTAGCGAAATGGGTACATTTAAAGATGGTCGCACAATGTGCATGATAATCTGGATAGTCCTTCGGTCGTTAAATGACATTATTTCGGCTTCAGAACAATGGACTTGACACAAGAGATGTAACAGACGTCTATTCAATTTTCATCATTGTGAAACTGCTATTCCTCAATATCTGTTTTTGGTATCATGTGACACGAGAACTTGTAATTAACTCAAATTGTGTTCACGTTGGTTCACAACAAACGTAATACGGATTTCAACAACCAACGTTTATGAGCATTGACTTTCGTAGGTACCACAATGAAGGTGAAGATTTTAGCCAAATTGTTACTGGTGATTATCAACATGGGTGCTATCACACCAGAATCGAAACAACAATCCATGGAATGGCGACATTCATTCACCCAAAAGTGAAGTTTAATTAACATATTTACTGCCCGGAATACATACATTGTGAATAGTTTTTGGACAGAAAGGTATTACAGTGGAGTTTCTGCCTTAATTAAAATCAATGCAGGAATTTAAATGTGAGACATTGAACAATTCTGCGTCGTGCAATCCAAAAAAGACAAGTTGATAAGGATCGTTTGCTAGACAAGCCGTCACACGTTGTAATCGGACCAAAGATCTCATCATAATCGGTATTAAGTAGAGTTAGATCATCCTCCAAATGATCTGGCGCCCAATGACTACATTTGTTCTCTTAAGAATACATGTGGTCAGAGACGAAAAGTCAAAACATTTGTGATACAGTGGAAAATCAGTCAGAATTTTTCAGAGGATATCTCAAAACTAAGAGATGTCACGTTCTGACAAATACCATCAATATTCACGGAAATTATCTCAAAGTAGATTAACGTACAGGCTTTGATGTAAACATAAAATTAACCGATATCTTTGCAGTCTTGTTTCTGAGATTTCATAAACGGCATACCTTATCTTAAAAACATGTGTATATATATATATATATATATATATATATATATATATATATATATGTATATACTTGTGATCAATATGTAGGTTAAAAGGAAGGACGTATTCCCTAAATGTACAATTTGTAAAGTTATTTCACAATGTGAGTCATTTTCAATGTGAGCAAACATTCGTGGTGACATGGTTTTGCGAAAGACAATTAGCGTTGTTGCAAAGCCTTATCCGAATATATAGTTAAGGGTTGTTTTTGATTACAACTTAGATATACTAAGAGTGTGCACAGAAGGATCAAGTTACATGATGAGAAGCAATAAACCCACAATGTGACGTTGATATGAAGTGCAACAGTAAGAATTCGCCATACCGTTAGGAGTTTCGTGTGGATTTAAAAGTAGCTCGGTAGTAAGTAAGCGTTAGAAGTAGACATTTTCCTTGCATCCCTACAAACCCTTGTTCAATAAAGTTATGCCATTTGCGGTACGTACAAAAGTAATCATAATAATGGGGGTTGTATTCACATTTTCGAAAGAGCGTTATTGTTTTTCTTCGTACACGTGCAGAACTATTAATTAACATTTAATGTTGGTGGGCTAATTTAGATAAATAGAGAAAATTGTAAGATAGTCTGGAGTATAAAATAAATGGAGTGGTTTATTGTTAATTTTGTGTAAAAACACAAAAACAGTATTTGTAGTATACTTTTCGAATATTAAGTAGAATTAGAACCCCGAAATTAACTTCGAAATCTAAGTTTATATTATTGGAATTAAAACTTTATCGAAAATTAGAAGTGAGATTATGTGAAAGTTGGAGGTATCGCATCTGTTGGTTACTTCAATTGCGTAACTGGACCTAAGGGACTGCAGTAAACTAACTGATTAAGGTTGAATTTGGAAGGTGGAATCGTTGGAATGGAATATTGGTAATCAACTACTTGAGTGAATTCTGGTTATGTGTGTCATTAACATGATTTAAATTCTGAAAAATGTACTATTTTAAACTTTAAGCTCTGTTTGGTATTGAAAATCTATTTAAAAGTGTACATGTTTATTTGTTGTTTTTGTTGCATTATTTTTTTTGAAATTTTAAGTGTACACTGTGTTCCATTTTGGTTGAAATTGTAGGGTATCTCGTTTGCGAGCAAAGATAGACAGGTGCGGTTTTCGCGACCCTGTTCTACATTTTCGCGAAACGAAAAATGTCACAAACAGAATTGTCATAGTTCTATTAGTATTTGAGATACAGGGAAAAACTCAAGATTTGACATTTCAAGCACCCCTCGAAACTGCTTTGCCTTGTAATTTATCGAAATGGTGAAAAGTGGTTTTTATACAGAATTTTCCGTAGAATTTAGTGACATGCATAGTTTTCCCCACAAAAAGTCAGTTACTTCGCAATAAACCAACGTTTTGTTTTTTAAATGGAATACCCTGTATATTTTTTATTATATAATAGAGCCTACTCTCAGCTAATATATATATATATATATATATATATATATATATATATATATATATATATATATATATATATATTGGCACTTCCTTTGCATTAATCTCAAAAATGAATGTTACGCTAATTTTAACATTTTGATGATATAGTTGGTCATGAAACCTATAAACTCAGTATAAACGCATATTTTCTTGAACGTTATATTTGAGTATTCAAAAAGGGCTACTAGATTCTTATTGCTTTATTATAATCATAAATATATAGATACGCGATTATCATAAATCTAAGGAGTTTTACGCAGAAATGCAAAAATAATAAGAAAAGATTATGCAAATTAGGTTTTTGAAACATATTCAAACTGGCAAAATTTTTTTAATTGGTTAAAATGCACCTTACAGCTTCAGAAAAAAATATTAATGGCAATAAAACTTATATAGAACACTTTATATCTAAATTTGTAAGTAGGCTGGACCTAGTCTGACTCTAACCGTAATTGACTTGTCAAATCTGATTAAAATTATTTTTGTGCAACAGTCGTATTGTTTGTTCATTGTGCAAAATATGGCAGAAAATCATAATTTTGAAAACGCCGACGCAGCAATAAATTTGTATTTTAACAGGTAAATGTAGTTTCCTTGGTATTAATTTTGATAATGAAGTAACTTTACATCTATGTAGGTTTCCAGAACGGAGACAACATAATAAAATCACGTTTTATAGATTAAAAAGAAATTTAATTAATTATGGATCATTTTCTAAACCCAGGTCCAAAAAATATAATAAAGAAAATCGAGAGAATGATGAGGTTACCGTTTTAGCCAGTGTGGAGGGTAATCCTATAAGTTCTTCCAGAATTATAGAAAGTAGTGTTGGAGTTTCGAAAACAAGAATCCAAGGAATACTTCGCCACCATAAATATAAACCATATAAATTTAGGCTTGTTCAACATCTACATCCTGGCGGCACTGAATGTAAGTTAATATTTTGCAATTGGTACTTAAACATGTTAAATATAGTACCCAACTTGAGAAAAAATGTCATATGGTCAGGCGAGGCACATTTTAGCAACTCAGGTATTTTAAACAGGCACAATAGCAGAATCTGGTCTCAAGAAAATCAACACCAAATATTCCCCCAAAGACAACAACGACGATTTGGACTAAACGTTTCCTGCTTTATATTAGGATCAAAATCATTTCGAACAGGATGGAGCCCCATCTCACAATGCGCACATTATACGCCCGTTTTTGGAAAATAATTTTGGTAATAGATGGATTGACACTAATGGGCCGATAAGATGGCCTCCTAGGTCTCCGGACTTGTCAGTCTTAGATTTCTTTTTATGGGGTTACTTGCAAAATAAAATATACCAAACTCAATATGATAACATTGAACGTTTGACACATGTAGTTAGAGAAGCTTTCAGAGATTTACAAGGTCACCCTATTATTGTGATTAATGCTATAGAACGAATTGGAAGAGTGTGTGAAGCATGTATAAGACAGAATGGTCATCAATTCGAACATCTCTTTTAGTAATTTATATTAGGCTTGTAAAGTTGTAGATATTATGTTTACTTTTTAAGTTTGTCTTGTTGCATTAACCTTGTTTTTTCATGGCCAACTATATCATGAAAATGTTAAATTAACTTAACATTCATTTTTGAGGTTAATAATGCAAAAGAAGTGCCGTACAATATATATTTTTTGAAAGCTGAGAGTAAGCTACTAATAGGACTATGACAATTCTGTTTGTGGTATCTTTCGTAACAGGGTCGCGAAAACCGCATCTTTCTCGCAAACGAGATACCCTACAATTTCAACCAAAATGAGACAGTGTACATTTCTGTTTTCCAAGTTAATTTTAGCCTTTTTCATATTTTTATTTTAAACTTGTACTTTTATACTTTTGAATTGATTAAGATAGAGTGGTGTCTAGAATATCCGTTTATGTGCAACCGTTTGAGAAAACGAATTTGGAAACGCCGTAAATTTTATTATTACATCCTCTTCCATAGTACATTTAATATATTCGATTTTATTGCTAATATAATCATTTGAGTTTACGGTTATAAATCTAGCTCATATATAACGTTTTACAAAAAAAAGGACATTAGAAAGGCCAAAATACATGAGTATCAATGTTTCTAATTGCCACTTAAAAAAAAATAATTGAGCAATGTGATCTTTTTCTTAACTGTTAACAGAAATAGAATTTGTGAGCTTTCCTTTGACAACAAAATGCTAACGTTTGTGTGAACCAATCGAAAAATTACTTTTGACAAAGTTTGAAAGTAACGTCAAGGGCATAGTGATAAGATTACTAAGAACAATAGCGATACAGCTTTATTTTAACTATTTATGCTCTGTACAAAAAAAATGTTCATTTTACGTTGCTCCAAAAAAGATTGCACCGCAAATATCCAATGTAATACTTGTTATGCAAAACGTAGTAATTTAAAACTTTGTATTTGGGTGTCATTGCTTTTAAGTAATAAAACAACTGAAGATATTTTTAAATTATAAATTTACCTTTTTTAAAAAAGAGTGTGTGCTCAAACTTGCCATTAACCAGCCCTGTTCTCTTTTATTGTATCCAACATGCTCACTCTTCGTTAGAAAAAAAATTGGTTGCTTGTGTGTATCTGTTAGCCTTTTTTGACATGGCACTAAATTGGGCCTTAGTCTATTAAGATTTTAGAAAAATTCATTCATGTAAACAAAGATCAATTTCGCGCTCATCAAGTGGTCTACTTATATTAGGGATTGGTGTCACCACTTAATTGAGACATTGTATATGCATACATTTTAACATTATTTTCATTTATTGATTGACTAAGCCAGTATACGTGGGCAATAACTTACAAGACTTCTCCGAATACCTTACTTTGAAAGTTGACTATCCTTTGTCTTAGTCTCCATCTTGCGATATCTCAATTCTAGGAGATTTCGATGTTTGCAACTCTAACTGACTTCATCTATTACTAATCGTGCTGGTCATAGTGCAAAAGCAGTTGCTATTTTAGGTGATTTCACATAAATGATTTCTGAACCCACAAGAATCCTTGGTAACCCTAACCATACTCCATATCCTCTAGATTTCTTTCTTACATCAAACCCACTCGTTTCTAAAACTTAAGTTTTTTCCCCACTAGGTCTATCTAACCATTGTCTAATAGAAATAACTTCCACTGTCCCTAATACCTCCATTGTTCACAACACTGATTTACGGAATTTCTTTGTAACCTTTCCAAGACGTGAATATTGTTTTAAGGGATTCGGTATCTAAAGTCATCCTCAAGGGCATGGAGTTATACATTCCCAAAAACAATGGTGTGTCATTCTCGTTCCCAACCCTGGTACAATAAGGTTTGTGCTGTTGCAATATCTTTGAATAATAAACCTTATACTAAATGGAAATCTAATAAAATGGTCGAAACTCATGCAGACTTAGTTGGTGCTAGAAATACCTGCAAAAGTGATATTACTAAAGCCAAAAAGTTGTTTGGACAACAAAAATGCAATGAACTAACTACATCTCCTTTGGTGTGTCGTAAATTTTCATCTTTTGCCAAAGCCATCCTCATTTCTTCCCATAACATTCTTTAACGGATCTGTAGTTGTTGATTCTGTAGACAACGCCTATCTTTTTGTGGATTTATTTGCATCAAACTCGTGTCTTAATGGTTCTGTAAAAGACGTACTCCTACTCAACCTTTCTTCATACGATATGAAACCAATTCATTTTCGTACAAGCTCTTAGAATCGATCATCTGTCGACTTGATCTCAATAAGATGACTGGCCCAGACGGTATCTCAGCTATTGTTTTAAAGAAATTTTACCCCGAACTAGTATCAATCCTATTTAAGCTCTATGTGATCTCTGTTTTCTGGGGAATTTCCTTCATCATGGAAGTTAGCAAATGTTCTACCTATTTCCAAAAAAAGGCGATAATAGCGATCCTTTCAACTACCGACCAATTGTCATCATTTCTATTTTGTCTAAAATCATGGAAAAAGTGATCAATCAGCCTCTGCTCTCTTTGCTTGAAACTAACAAACTTAGTGACCATCAATATGGTTTTAGACAGAGTCGTTCAACAGGTGATCATCTTTCATACGTGACCCAATTTGGAACATCACATTAGAACAATCCGGTGAAACATTTGTAGTCGCTTTAGCTATCTCAAAAGCATTTGACCAAGTTTGGTATAAGTGTTTACTTGCCAAACTCACCTCGTTTGGGTTAAATGATACGCTCATCAACTGGCTTTCTTGTTTCCTTGATAAAAGACTAATACGAATGGTTTCTTTTCAAACGAAGTTGGCATTAACACGGGTGTGCCACAGGGATCAGTAATAGCGCCTACACCTTTTCTTCTATACATAAATAATCTTTAACCCGGTCCAACCACAGCATTCTGTATTGTAGTTCATTGCAGTCTACTCATAATAGTAATTCACCTTCTAAGTTAAATCAAGACATTAAAGCTAAAATGGCAATTTACACCAAAAAAGACATACAACGCATCCTTGAATGGGGAAGTAATAATCTATTAAGATTAATGCTAATAACTCTCAGTGATAACTTGTGTCCGCCAAAAAGATCGATCATTTCCTGTTGTAAGTGTGAATGGCTCAGATTTCTGAGCTCTGTTACTATGTTGGGAATAACTGTATCATCAAATCTATCATTGGTTGACCATCTTCTGTCAACTACTAAAGGAGATGCTCGAAAAATAGGTTTTTTGTACAGATCTAAGCACTGCTGCACCATCGGACAACTTTTTCAGCCGTATAAGTCCCAAATTCGACCTCATCTAGAATATAGTTCTCACCTCTGGGTTGGTACTCCTCAATACGCTCTCGATATCGTTGATTGTACGCGTCCTTAACTTCTGACATGCAGTCCTTTTAGTATAGAAGACTCGTTTCAGTTCTTTCTTTATATTATCTGTATTACAATGGCTATTGGCTGCTGAATTACACGTTTAGTTAAACCCGGGCCACATTGCCCATTCATATTATCAATATGCACTACAAATCTCCACTTGTATTACTAAACTGGCTCAATCCACAGTCTTCTACACGGCTTCTAAACTCAAAAATGATCTCCCTAGTTTCTGTTTTCTTCTCACTTATCGTATGAAAAAATTGAAGGTAGCCGTTCGTAGGCATATCTTGGCAATTTAAAATCCCCCTATCCATTCTTCTAAGTGTTTCTGAATGATTTAGCACAGTAGGCTAGATTGGCCTGTTCAGGACCACAATTATTAAAAAAAAATATAGGACAAATAGTAGCAACGAACGAACTCTGTTGTGACTAGATGCTCAAAAGAGGCTTCGCTAGTACCGAGACAAGAATACAGACTGTGTTAAAAGTCTTCATTAAAGTTTATCTTGTAATGTCTCTGCATTCGTCTGCTATTCTCTCTAGAGTCTTGTACACTACTGTTTTCTAATACCTCGAAGGAAGGAAATCAAACAGGGTTAAGTCTGGAGATCGCGTTGTCTTTTCTACGGTATCTTCTGTACGAATCCATTTACCATGATACCATCACTTCAATGACTGTTTAACAGTTAAACGTAATGTGGCTTAAAATGTAACTTTTCTTCATCTGGCAGCATGTCTCCATTTTCATCCACTTGACTTTCGAAAGAATGCGTGATAAAATGATCTATCACTTCTAATATATTTAGGTATAATTAACCTGCTAAATTTTTATCCAGGAATATCGGCCCAATAATTTTATTACCTAGAATATCTACCCAAACATTGGTTTTCTGCGGAATTGAGCGTGATCTTTTCTAAACAAGTGTGGATTTTCATTATCCCAGTTGTGTTTATTAACAAATCCATTCAGGAAAAAAGTACATTCATCACTAAAACAGGTTTTTGGGAAGATTATGATTTTTCAGTTATTTGGGACACTAACACGCAAAAGTCAATCCTATGATCGTAGTCATCGTAGCCTAAATTGTGTAAAACGTGTCATTTCTATGAGAAAAACTTGTTTTTCTGACCGAGCGCTTCAATTTCGCACGTTTCTTCCAAAATCCTCTGCTGGGTGACTTTTTATTGCACATTGGTCCCATGACCTGAGACTGAAACAATTTCATGACATACTTATGCCCGATTTTCTTATTGGCATGTGTTTAATTGAATTCCCATTCCAACTCAACGAGTTTAACTAATTCAAACGTCAAACAACAAGTAACAAACGAATTGTAAATTGTAAAAAGTAGCAAATAGGGACCAATTTATTTAGATGGATGTAAACGCAACGTTGATACAATTGAGGTGACATGAAATTGAAATAAACATAGAATTTTGGATCGGAATATTTTTCACCTCACTAGATTTAAATTATTAAACTATTGTGTAATAAAATAAATCCTAAACCATCAAAACGGGTAAACGCATATTAGTTTTCTATTTAGTTGGCATGTTCCGAAAAACGTGGTTTTCAGAATTGTACGGCTATCTGGATTATTGTAAAATTGTAAGTTAAAGGTAAGCCACATTATATTTTTCTATATAAACATTTAATTTATTATTGGAACTAGTTACGTGCTAGAGATAACATAAATAGTGTGTTGCCATTAACCCCACGATTTTCAATTCAATTGTAAGCACATACATACGGAGTAATTGGACACAGTAATAATTTAATTTAGATGTATTTATATTCGTAATGAAAACAGCTTCTTTAGTTTATAGACTTCACAATGCCAAGGATGTAAGAAAAAGCCAACGCCAACTTACTCAACCCAGGGTTTGATGAACGCTGTTAACGATGTTTCAAATAAAAATAAAACATCGCCAAGCTGAATTGGCGCACGGGGTACCATCGCTGTGATATAATAGAATTAAGGAAGGAAAAATTTCAATTGGCAAGCTGGGAGCTGTGTTAGACGCTAATACAGAAAATCAAATAGTATTGTGTCTAATTGCTTGTGTCCATATGGGTTACCCATGCGATAAAGAAGAGTCCAAAGATTTAGTTTCCCAATATGTTAAAGTGACTAATGTAAAAATTGTTTAAAAGATAACACACCGGGTCAGAAGGTATCAGTGTTTATAAAGAAACGCCATACCCTATTTTTTAAAAAAGCAAAACGTCTCCAAACTTGTAGGAGCATGGCAAGAAACCCGGATAAAGTTTACGATTTTGCGAAAAGCTTGGTATTTTATATCAAAAATGCGGTCTGAACTCAAAAGAAAAGTCCATATTTGTCTACAACTGTGATGAAAGTGGGTTTCCAAGTGACCCAAGCAGGTTGAGCAGAATAGGAGAAAAAGGAAAACCTTTGTCAAGAATTTCTGGAGGATCTGGTCGGGAATCAATTTCAGTATTATCATGTGCGTCAACTGATGGCCATTTTCTCCCACCATTGATTATATTTAAAGGATCCGCGGTTCAAGCTCGGTGGACATCCGAGCAACTCTATCCTGAAACAGGATATGGTGCATCAAGCAAAGGCTGGATGAAAGAGCCATTTTAGATATAGACTACAACCACTAGACACGTGTGTCTTCGGATCAGTCAAAATTAAATGGGATAAAAATTTTGTTGAACATGACAAAATAAAGTATCACTCACTAACTACTGAAACTACGAATAACAATCCTGAAAAAGTACCTGAAACTTTTATATCACTATCTATCCATCCCAAACACCCCACAAAAGGGCGTCATTTGTGAAAATGATAAATCACCAGTTGCGTTGGACCGCTGTAACCAAGAACAGAAATGTAAAGCTAAGACACCTCTTTCCTGTGAAGCTACTCCAAAAAATGTGATTGACAATTTCTCACATGTTATTAAAAAAACGATTGAAAAACGAGTGGATACGCCTCAAACACATACGAATGTGAAAAGGTAACAGTTCTTCGCCTGACCAAGTCAAGTTATGGTGAAATGTTAACAACAACCGAAGAACTAGATAGACTCAAAAAGGCGGAAGAAAAGAAAAAGAAACGAAATGTAAAGAAAAATAAATCTAAAAAGATCCTCTGAGAATTTAGATTTGATAAATCTACTAGGGAAGACAATATTAGAAACAAACTTCACCAAAGACAGCAATGATGAAGACAATATCGAAATCAAATTGAAATAGAGACTAATACAGAAATTGAGTACGAAAATCCCCAAACAGATAGTGATTTACGTTTGTGCAGTTAATTCTGTGCAGGGAAATGAATATGCTGTTACAGGGTTTAAATTGATAATAAAAAACTACCTTCATTTGCAAAAAAAAAGGATTTGTAATAAATTTTATGTCCATCACGGTTCTAGTACCAACTCCTTCAATAACTGTTTAAGGTCGAAAAATGGTCTATATCTTTTCAGAGGCAATCAGTGTAAATGAACAATAATTTAGCTTGAGTTCAATATATATAAATATATATATATATATATATATATATATATATATATATATATATATATATATATATATATATATATATAATATATATATATATATATATATATAAATATATATATATATATATATATACCGGATGCCCACGAGATCACTTTCCGGCTGCCATTTTTTTATTTATCTATCGATTTAAATGAAACTTGGCACGGTTTAACCAAACGTCAGTTTTAGGAATTTTTGACAAGCATTTCCGACTTCCGGTTTCACCGGAAATGACCTTAACTTTTGATTTTTAAATGACACCCCCTGCAGATTTTTTGTTTTTCGGATTCTGGAGGTCATTGCATAATATTTAATCGATGTTTTTCCAAATGTAATTTTAAAATTGAATTTTATTTTCTCATCCAGAGTGCCATGACCATCTTAAAATCATTCTACATACTTAACTTACTTCCAGAAAAATGCAAACTCACTTTTATCTTTGTTAACTTTTTTACTAGAATGTTCTAAACTTTATTTTTGCCGCATTACAGGCGCGTCTAAGAGTTGTTTTTAAAGCAGCACAATTTTAATGAATTGCTTTGCGTATTTTCCCAATTTTTTCAGACAACGATTGAACAAAGTTTATTTTAAAACAAACAGAGTGTAATAATTTTAAACAGTATTAAAAATAATTTAAAAAAATTAATAACATTAACAATAATATAACATTAACAATAGGTATTAGATTATAACTTTTGGACCTTTTAACCACCAATTAAATTTTCAAAGTGCTGCCTTTCCACCTCTTGACATTTCCTAACACGAAAACGTTGTTTTCTACGACATTCCTAAGCATGTCGGGGGTAATGCTAGCAAATGCCGCTCGTATACGGTTTTCTAAGATGTTAAGTGTTGTTGGCGATGTTCGGTCAACAATCTCCTTAATATGGCCCCATAAACAAAAGTGAAGAGGTGTAAGGTCAGGCGAACGATTATTTATTTCCAACGGTAATTCCTTCAAAAAATTTTCAATTTCATGTTGTAAAAAACCCAAATATGGTTCTGTATTTAAGTGCCCTTGGAAAAGAATCGGTCCCACAATACAAGTACCAATTATTCCAGCCCATACATTTACTCCAAATATCTCTTGAAAATTACCTTCCATCATTATTCGTTGTTCATTTATCGTTGACCAATATCTTGTATTTTGCCGGTTGAACATTCCATTATTGGTAAATCTCAACTCGTCAGAATACAAAATAGAATTGGCTAGGCTATTATCGGCATCGTTATGTTCCAAGAACCAGTTGCAATATTCCAGTCTTCTAACAAAATCTCCCTCATACAAATGTTGGTGAAGCTGGTACTTAAATAATTTGTATCCATGTTTCTTCTAGATCTTTCTTACTGATTCTGCGCCAATGTCTAATTCAAAGGCAATTTCTTGTGGATGCTATGGTGTTTTGAATGACATTGGATTACATTTTCTTCCGTTTGTTCATTAACTAAAATGTTGTCCAAATTATCTGGTTCTTGGCGCATTTTTCTTATAAGGTAGATAATGTATTGTCTTGTAGGATGATGAAGACGCTCAGGATATTCTTGCCGATAAACTCGTTCGGTTTCCGCTGCATTTTGGCATAATGTCCATACATAATAAGTATATCAACCTGCTCACTCTTGGTAAACATTTGTTAATTTTATAATTAAACTAAGTACAAACTTTAATTTAATTTTAAGTAAAATATTAGATTTATGTTAATAAAAACAACCTTTATTATTACCTGTCAAACTTTTAAATTTACCATAGTGTTTCCATGGCAACTCTGATGTTCTGTGACATAGGAAGTGTATTTTATTAATGAGTAAGACGTAAATATAAATAAAATTGTTTTAAATCGAAAATGGGTAAAATGCAAAACGTGTTATACGTCATTAAAATTTTTAAAATATCATTAGTAGTTTATGAAAGTGGTATGCTTCCATTTAATTTTTTAGAGCTACGGCAAAATAAAGTTTAAAACGTTCTAGTAAAAAAGTTAACAAAGATAAAAGTGAGTTTGCATTTTTCTGGAAGATGAATGCAAGGTATGTAGTTTCTGGTCAGTTATTACTTTTGCAGCAACACGTGAGGTTGAAAAATGGCTTCAATAAAACGCAAAACGCTTTCAATTCACGAGAAAGTTGAGATAATTCGGGAACTTGAAAATCGTGCAAAAAATTCCACGACGTGCAAAAAATATGGTTTACCATCATCTACCGTGTCAACGTTGTGGAAAAACAGAAAAACTACACTTGCAGCATTCGGAAACAATTTAACTGACGTGAAAAAATTAAAAAAGTGTACTAGAGATGATATTGATAAAGCGCTAATTGTGTGGTTTAAAAACCAAAGAAGTGCCGGTTTACCCATTAATGGGCCTATTTTAAAAGTGCAGGCTAAGAAGTTCGCGAAACAATTAAATTATACAGACTTTAAGTGTAATAATGGGTGTATTGATCGCTTTAAAAACCGCAGTAACATTGTGTATGGAAAAATAAATGGTGAAGCGAAATCAGTGGACACTAACGTTACAGGTGAGTGGTTAAAAAGTGTTTGGCCGGAATTACGACGAAAATTTAAAGATGAAAACATCTACAACGCCGACGAAGCCGGATTATTTTTCAATTTAACGCCAGATACCACTTTAAAATTTAAAAATGAAAAATGTATTGGTGGAAAAATGTTGAAAAATCATCTCACTGTTTTAATTTGCGCCAATATGACGGGAAGTGACAAAAAAAATTATCACGAAATCCTCGCTGTTTTAAAAATGTTAAGTGCCTACCAGTTGACTACACCTCTAACAAGAAAGCTTGGATGACATCTACAATTTTTGAAGAGGAAGTTGGTTGATAATTGCCCAGCGCATCCAGAATTGCAAAATTTAACCAACATCACCCTTATTTTTTTACCACCAAACACAACGTCTACCCTTCAACCCATGGACCAAGGGATTATCAGGAGTTTTAAAAATTTCTACCGTCGCTTATTAGTGTTACAGTTAATCGATCGAATGGAAAATAAACAGGATCTTAAAATAAGCGTGTTAGATGCAATTCGCCTAATGAGTGATGCGTGGAATAATGTGACCCCCACAACAATTCAGAACTGTTACAAAAAAGTTGGTTTTGTTTCTGCTGTAAATGAAGGTTTCGAAGAAGAAGACGATCTTCCTTTATCTACTTGGTTAGAAAGTAGAGACATCAATAATTTTCAAAATTGCGCGTCCTTAGATGACTACGTAGATATTGATGCCGATGTGATTACTTCGGGTTTAAAAACTGACGAAGAAATTATTCAAGAAATTACAAAACGGGAAGCTGAAAGTGATGAAGGTGATGTAGATAGTAATGAGTTTGATAAACCCTTGCCTGTTACACTCGCTAAAGCAGGCGAGGCATTGGTATTATCGACGCGGTTTTTTGAAGAAAACGGTAGTAGTGAGCAAATATTTAACTCTATAAGCGTTTTAAGAGGTAGTCTCAATGATGTTAAATTTAAACCAAAACGTCAGCTATAAATAAATGAAATTTTTAATAACTCTCCTAATGCTTAAGAGATATTCCGCTTTTTAATGCAAAATAATGTATTTTTATGCGTAATAAACAATATTTTAAAAAATGTAGTGTCCTTTTTAATTTTTAGAGTTTCTCGGATATAACGTTTAACGGATATAACGAGCAAAAATTAGCAGTCCCAGAGATCACTACGGGGTAATTACAAAAAAAAACTTTTGTCGGAATAAAAAATGGGCACATTTTTCAAAACAAACCATAATGAATTTATAAAAAGCAAACCTGAATAAGCCCTATAACAATTTTTTTCGGATATCTACACTTAGACATTGATAAAATCGTTTACAATTTCCTCAGTTGACCTACTTTTGAAGGGGGCAAGCGGGGGTGCTACGGAAAATGTAATTTTTAATTTTCTTATCAAAATTAAGAATTACATGCAGTGGTAGGCTTTGAAGTGAAAGACTTGTGTAAGCATTGATAACAGTTTTAGCGTTATTTATGTCTATTTACTTATCTACATGACTACGAAATAATTGCATAATAAACTATAATAAGACTAGAAAATATTCATAAAATGAATTTTTGTATGTAGCGATTTTAATTAGGTTAAATGCTTAAATTTATCTAGTGTAAACTAAAAAAAAATTAATGACACGTTTAACACATTCTACAAAATTATAAACAGAGGGTTTATTTCAATTAATGTTGTGATTTATGGTAAGTAACACGAATACTGTAATAATCAAATTTAAGTTAAGCATCAATGCAAAAAATGCAGTAATTTATAAACGATAACTGTTGTTTTATAGTAGATTGTAATATTTCTACGTGCCTTCCAGTTGTTTAGTAGTCATGAAGACTGTAACGAAAGTGCCTACTATAAATTATTTTTACGACTGTTTATATCTTCTTTGTAATAGAGTTATTAGTCTACCTAAGGATACAATTTTTGAATAGTCTTTTTGCAGTTCTATAGGCAGTACATTCCAGACAGCTAGAAGGGATAAACGGTTTGCTAATATATTTTATTTTCATAATGTTATATCGTAGCATTCGTAGCATATGCAGGGTGTCCATTAGAGGTACTCAAATCTTCATACCGCCACAGATATTTCTATGATACCGCCTTTACAGAAAAACTTTAACAAGGAAAATTGCCGCTTATTGAAACAATAACTTAGTAGGCCAAATGTAACTTACATTTCTTAAAATGAAATAGAACAACCCTCTTCATATTATTTTAAAAATCAATCCATTCAAGTTAGTGTGTGACGACTTCATGTTATAGTTTGTCCAGAAATCCAGCGAAGGAATAAATCAACATATTTGGCAGATTCCAGTGGCGTTGGGTTGTTTTATGATAAAAAATATAAAACTGAATAATATTGATTAGATATGTCATAATGAAATTAATTAATATTTATTAAAAGTTGGGAAGGAACGAGGATATTATTTATTTGTAATATATTTTGTGGTTGATTAGGTAATTATTGATTGCCTGGATTGTCATTTGTTGGTCTGCAAAACCCATGTACACGCCCATGATCTTTACTTTAGAACACAACAACAGGTACGTCCCATTTTTAAAGGATTAGCAGCTATTGATTAATAACTTACGTTGTAACGCTATAGTATGGAAGCGGTATACCTAAAAATAGTTTAAGAAACCTATTAAGTACTTAATATAAAATCGTGTACCGCTTATACGTAAAATAAATGAACTATTTTAATTTATTCCTTCGCTTCGTTTCTGGACAAACTATATATGCATGTATTATACAAAGTACTTCAGTAGTTATGTACTTTCATATCTTTGCATTAAGGGTGCAGGGTGTATCAACAAAATTCTTTTTTTGTATCAGTACCATTAAAGTGAAAAGTTTAGTCACTTTACTTTGAAGGCTTATTTTCCAAAATTGGTCGGGCCGATTTGTCTAAAATTGTTGCTATTTAACAATTGATATATTGTTGTTAAAATATATAAATTCTTAGTGTTCAATTGGCGTAAATTTTGTACACATGTTTGTACCTTCAATTTAAGTCAATATATTAGTGAGCCAAAATATTATGGTAAATAATTATTAAGTGTTGCTCTTTTATAATGCCAAATGTTGAATTGTGTCATAAACCTATAGCTACACAATTTTATAGGAATTAGCATTGTTTCATTTTTGTTTTTCTGCGAATTATGATATTGTCTTTATTGATTTTATATTGTGACAAATTCAACAAAAATAAAAAATGTTTACAATTTTCAACTTTATCACTAAATAATTCAAAAACACTTAGGAATAGGAGTTTCACTCCGATATCTTTCAAGAGGGCGAAACAGGAGATTGACTAATTTTTTTACATAGAAATGTCAATAACTTAGGAACCGTTAGTCGTAGACCTATAGTACCTTATATCATTTTAAATTATAAAATGAATTTTTCGAAAGAAGAACTTGTTAATATGATTTACGTCCTTGGTGAAAGCGATAAAAATTGTCTTTTAGCTCATCGAATTTATAAGCAAAAATTTCCAAATGCACGACACCCGCAAGTTTCAGCATTTGCAAGATTGAAAGAGCGTTTCGAGCAAACAGGCAGTATTCATTACGAAGACTATTTAGAAAGAGAAAGAACCGCAATTAACGAAGGTAAGGAACATTTAGTTCTTCAATCCGTGATTGAAAATCCTCACGTTTCTTGCCGACAATTGGAATTAGAAGTTTCGAAAACATCAGTTAATAGAATTATAAAAAAATATAAATATCATCCATACCATGTCCAACTTGCACAAGAATTAGACGAGGATGACTTCGTTAATAGATTAAACTTTTGCAATTGGGCCATAAATAAAAATTTAGAAAAACCCAACTATTTTAGCATGATCTTATTTACTGATGAAGCTACTTTCCACAAAAATGGATACGTTAATAAACATAATTTCCATTATTACGCTACTGAGAATCCCAGATTTATAATTCCTGTTGATCATCAACACCGCTGGTCACTTAATGTTTGGGCCGGGATTATTGAGGAAAGAATTATAGGACCATATTTTTTTGAAAACAGGGTCAATGGAAATTCATTTTTAAACTTTTTGCGCAACGAATTTGAAACCTTTATTGAAGATTTACCATTACAAACCCTTAGAGAAATGTGGCTGCAGTTAGATGGCGCTCCTCCGAATTTTAGCAGAAACGTTAGGAATTATTTAAATATCCAGTTTCAAAACAAATGGATTGGAAAAGGAGGGCCGATCTACTGGCCTGCAAGATCGCCAGACTTAACAAAGCTGGACTTTTTTCTTTGGGGTTGGATTAAAGAAAAAATTCAATCAAACTCCTTCAACGACTGTAGATGATATGAAGGCAAGAATTAGAGACGTCATTCAAAATATAAATGTTTCCACGTTACGAAAAGTAAATTTGTCGTTTATTCAAAGACTTCATGTTTGCCAGCACCAAATTGTGGTCACATTGAACATTTATTATAATTTTAAGTGTTTGTATTTCAGTTAATATGTTTTTAAGTTTCTTATGTATGCATAGCTTGCTTTGACCGACTAATGTTACTCTTCTTCAGTGTTATCAATGAAAAAAATTGAACAAACTTAAATATCTCCGAAACTATTAGAGATAGGTATAGAACATATTTAACGGAAATGAAAACCGACTAATAGACGAAGACAAGGCATTAAAAAAATACAGGGTGGCCATTTAAAAAAATGAAGATATAGCATTTTCAAATTTATATTATTGAATTAATTTTTGTGATCACCGTGTATATTGAAATCCAATTTTGACAATAGATTAAAGTAAGCTCATGTATGAATAAATTCTATACCAAAGATTAAAAATGTCTGTTTTTAGTTAACTTTGCAAATATCTCAAAAACTGTAAGATTTAGCTTGTAAGTAATTCTTATAAAAAAAGATGTAAAATTATAAGGAGAATAGAAAAATAAAATAATCTATAGATATAGGGTGTTCTATTTAAAAATCAAAAGTTCTATATTGTACCGCTTTTATATTACACCCTGTAGAAACCAAACTATTTTTAGATTATGCAGCTTATAAAAATAGACAACTTTCGTATTTAAACTTATCTTCTAAGTTTAATGGCTAAGGAGCTATCGACCGAATACGCACTATTGGGACACCCTGTACATGCGTGCGTGAGTGCGTGCGTTCGTGCGTGCGTGCGTGCGTTCGTGCGTGCGTACGTGCGTGCATGCGTGCGTGGGTACGTGTGTGTGTGAATTTCAAAGTGCACTACTTAACTTATCATAACTTCTAAATTAGTTATAATTTACTAGAAATGTAATTATACGTTTGTATTAGTAATAATTAGAATTATGGCTGAGGTTAATATTCCCGTGAAAATGAATTTTCAGAATAGTTATGAAAAATCTGGCAAGGCATTATTAATTAGCAACATAATTTAGTATATCGTAACAATTTCAATGGTCAGCGGTACCACAAACACGATAAAAACTCAAAATTTTTGAATGTGCATTGATACGCCAACGCAGCAAGGAAGCCATTCTCCTCATAACGTAGGGTTTACATATAATTCTAGCGTAACAATACGATATATACAATATATATATATATATATATATATATATATATATATATATATATACGGGGTGCCCACGAGATCACTTTCCGGCTGCCAAACTTGGCAGGGTTGTTACTCTTACCAAACGTCATTTTTAGGAATTTTGACAAGAATTTCGACTTCCGGTTTCACCGAAATGACCTTAACTTTGATTTTTAAATGACATCCCTGTATATTTTTTGTTTTTCGGATTCTGGAGGTCATTTTACGGCCGATTGCGTAATATTTAAATCGATTTTTTTCCAAATGTAATTTTAAAATTGAATTTTATTTTCTCATCCAGAGTGCCATGACCATCTTAAAATCATTCTACATACTTAACTCACTTCCAGAAAAATGCAAACACTTTTATCTTTGTTAACTTTTTTACTAGAACGTTCTAAACTTTATTTTTGCCGTAGCTCAAAAAAAATTAAATAGAAGCATACCACTTTCATAAAACGAATTTAATGACGTATAACACGTTTTGTCATTTTTACCCATTTTCGATTTAAAATATTTTTATTTTTATATTTACGTCTTACTCATTAATAAAATACACTTCCTATGTCACAGCATATCAGAGTTGCTATGAAAACAATAGGTGGCTAGGTTGCCATGGAAACACTATGGTAAATTTAAAAGTTTGACAGGTAATAATAAAGGTTGTTGTTTATTAACATAAATCTAATATTTTACTTAAAAATTAAATTAAAGTTTGTACTTAGTTTAATTATAAAATTAACAAAAATGTTTACCAAGAGTGAGCAGGTTGATATACTTATTATGTATGGACATTGTGCCAAAAATGCAGAGGAAACCTAACGAGTTTATCGGCAAGAATATCCTGAGCGTCTTCATCATCCTACAAGACAATACATTATCTACCTTATAAGAAAAATGTGCCAAGAACCAGATAATTTGCAACAACATTTTATTATTAATGAACAAACGGAAGAAAATGTAATAGCATGTGTCATTTAAAACCCCACAGCATCCACAAGGGAAATTGCCTTTGAATTAAACATTGGCCCAGAATCAGCAAGAAAGATCTTGAAGAAACATGGATACAAATCATTTAAGTACCAGCTTCACCAACATCTGTACGAGGGAGATTTTGTTAGCAGACTGGAATATTGCAACTGGTTCTTGGAACATAACGATGCCGATAATAGCCTAGCCAATTCTATTTTGTATTCTGACGAGTCGAGATTTACCAATAATGGAATGTTCAACCGGCAAAATACAAGATATTGGTCATCGATAAATGAACACCGAATGAAGGAAGGTAATTTTCAAGAGATATTTGGAGTAAATGTATGGACTGGAATAATTGGTACTCGTATTGTGGGACCGATTCTTTTCCAAGGGCATTTAAATGCAGAACGATATTTGGGTTTTTTACAACATGAAATTGAAAATTTTTTGGAGGAATTACCGTTGTAAATAAATAATCAACACCTTTATTATCAACAAGATGGTGCGCCGGCTCACAACGTTATTGTTGTGAGAAATTACTTAGAAGAACGATTTGGAGAACATGTTATCTCTACCCGTGGACCGATCCGGTGGCCTCCTCGTTCGCCTGACCTTACACCTCTTGACTTTCTTCTGTGGGGCCATATTAAGGAGATTGTTTACCGAACACCGCCAACAACACTTAACATCTTAGAAAACCGTACACGAGCGGCATTTGCTAGCATTACCCCCGACATGCTTAGGAATGTCGTAGAAAACAACGTTTTTCGTGTTAGGAAATGTCAAGAGGTGGAAGGGCAGCACTTTGAAAATTTAATTGGTGGTTAAAAGGTCCAAAAGTTATAACCTAATACCTATTGTTAATGTTATATTATTGTTAATGTTATTAATTTTTTAATTATTTTTACTACTGTTTAAAATTTTTAAAATTATTACACTCTGTTTGTTTGTTTGTTCAATCGTTGTCTGAAAAATTGGGAAAATACGCAAAGCAATGCATTAAAATTGTGCTACTTTCAAAACAGCTCTCAGACGCGCCCATAATGCGGCAAAATAAAGTTTAGAACGTTCTAGTAAAAAGTTAACAAAGATAAAAGTGAGTTTGCATTTTTCTGGAAGTGAGTTAAGTATGTAGAATAATTTTAAGATGGTCATGGCACTCTGGATGAGAAAATAAAATTCAATTTTAAAATTACATTTGGAAAAAAATCGATTATATTACGCAATCGGCCGTAAAATGACCTCCAGAATCCGAAAAACAACAAATATACAGGAGTATCATTTAAAAATCAAAAGTTAAGGTCATTTCGGTGAAACCGAAGTCAAATGCTAGTCAAAATTCCTAAAATGACGTTTGGTTAGAGTAACAACTCTGCCAAGTTTCATTTAAATCGATAGATAAATAAAAATGGCAGCCGGAAAGTGATCTCGTGGCATCCGGTATATATATATATATATATATATATATATATATATATATATATATACATATACGAGTATATACATATATCGTAGCAGCTCGTTACCAAAAAGAAAAATTGCGAGTTTAAACAGATTGTTCTAAAGGTAAAAGCTTTCTTTGAAGCGGAAAAAAATTGCGTAAACGTAATTATTCTTAATCAAGTCACAAAGCGTACTGCGGAAAGCTTGGGGATTAGTGAAAGAACTCTTGTAAGGGTATCAATTGAAGAAGGGGCAAGTAGCACTGGTACAGTGTCAGGGGCGAGGCCAAGAAATGGTAGACCGAAAGTAGGTATCGATGATTTTCTAAAGGGTGTTATACAAAGACAAATATTAAATTTTTATATGGAAAAAGGGTTTCCAACCATAGTCGAGCTGCATCAAAGATTGACAGACGAATATCCGGATTTTCCACAAGTATGTACCGCCAGATTAAAAGAGATGGGCAAAAGAAATGAATTAGGAAATAGGCCAATCTTGATGGAAGATACTACAACAGCTGCTAAAAGAGCGTAACATTTATATTCTATTAAAAGGTACAGAGAAATGGTGCAAACCATTCTAAAAAATTTGCTTGGGTGGAATTTGTTACCCCAAAAAACCGCGCAAGTTTTCAACAATACCGATTCAAGAAATAAGCGGATTCAGAAGTAGAAAACAAAATATAATTGAATGGTTGAACAAACGAAAAGTTCCGTTACCACAGCATTCATTGAACAAAATAACGAGTGCTTCACTTTTGGAATTATCTCGTATGTACAATTAGAAAAAACAATATTTGCTTGAAACAGTGGTCACAAAGTTAGGAGGAGACAGTGTTAAAATGTTATGGCTTCCAGTAGCCCACTGTGAATTTAATCAAATTGAATTGATATGGGCTTATGTCAAAAATAGGGTTACAAGGGAAAACACAATGTTCAAAATAAAGGACGTTTTGGAAGCTTGCAAGTTAACATTACAAACTGTACCAAATATCGTTTGGAGTACTTGTGTCGGTCATGCCAAGAAAGTCGAAGATACGTACAGAGAAAAAGAAAATTTAGTAGACGTCGACATAGAACGGTTAGTTATAAATTTAGGCGACAACAATGATGATGATAACGATTTTCAGGACATTGAGGAGGATGGCAACGAAGACAGCGATGATTGTGTATTAATTAGTGTTTTGATTATTAATTCATAGAAGCCTTGCGCAAAGACTTGTGAAAATGGTGTTTTCTTGAATATATTTCGCTCTAGTACTTAGCTAAATGTAACAAAAGTATCAAATTATGTTCACATACACAGAAAATTTAACGATTTATCGATTATGATGCAAGTTATATGATTAAATCGGCCTAATAGTTTTCGAAATATAAACGTTTAAAGTCAGGTGACTAAACTTTTTCCTTCGATAGTAGATGCGTTATGTCGCAATTTGATTGATAGAGCATGCAAATGTAAACTTTCACGATAATCACAATAATTAAACTACTTATCTTTTTAGTATTAAATAGTGTATGTTTTATTTATCTTTTATATCAATTTAAATGTTTCGATAACAATTACACTTATCGTCCTCAATAAATTGTAATACCTTTAAGAATTAATTGACGTGAAATAAATTTATGAAATATGAAAATGCAAATATAAGCCTACTATTAATATAACGCTTTGATAATAATATATTAAATAACAACAACAATTTTTATATACCTCAATACATTCACGTTGTAAATGAACATAATATAGAGTTTAAAATAAAATTAGATTTCATAGTTGGCTTTATACGTTTATCAAGCTGTTTTATTAATAGCAGGCTTATATTTGCGTTTTCATATTTCATAAATTGATTTTTAAAACCATTATCATTTACTGAAGACAATAAATGTAATTGTTATCCAAACGTTTAAATTTATATAAATGATAAATAAAAAATACATTATTTAATACTCACAGGATAAGTATTTTAATTAATCGATACAGTCTTCTCCTTAGTCTTTTATAAAGCGTTCGATTTACCTACATTATATGATATTTAGTTTTCATTAATATTCAAATATAATTTCATAACTGTACAATTAAATTACTGCTAAATGTAAAAAGATTAACTTTAAACAACTTCAAAATATAAACTTTCACGATTATCACACATAATTAATAACTTATCTCTGATGTATTAATCGTGTGTTTTTTATTTATGTTTTATACAAATTTAAACGTTTCGACATCAATTACAGTTATCGTCCTCAGAAAATGATTTAAAAATTAATTGCATTGTCAAAATAAAAATATGGATACGAAATATGAAAAGCTATTATAATTATAAATTGCCTCTAAAGCTATTATATTTTTTATCTTCAAGAGACTAATAAATTATTACTGTCAATTTCGAAAGTTTAAGTTGTCTTTTATTTCTGTATTACAAATCACATACGCATTGCGCCATTATTTGTTTCAACCTAATAATGAGATTGAAGTTGAAACTAATAATGGGGCTATGACAATGTGATTTTTATAGAAAAATTCAGATTGAAACTAATCATGGGGCTAGGACAATGTGATTTTGATAAAAAAATTCAGATACAAACAATCAGTCATCACTCCGAAGAATACTAATTAGCCTCTTGAAGATAAAATAGTATATTGGGTCGACGTGTACGTTGATCAATATTTCGCTCAATTTTGATATCTCGACTATCGCCTCGACTGCAAAACCTGAGCTCAATAATGATGAACTTACACGTATTACAATATAATCTACTATTATTTATTTATGTTATTTATTCACTTCATTGTTATATTTATTGCGGACGATAACTGTAATTTTATATCGAAACCTTTAAATTTGTATAAAATAGAAATACATGATTTATTACCCAATAGATCACGTAAAAAGAGACCAGGAAATTAAAACTGGTTTAATTTAATGCAAGCGAAAGTTAAACAATATATATAAAGCCATAGTTGCTAATCTTTTAGTATATTTCATCTCCTCATTTACAAGTAAAGGCAGTAAAAGAGAGACCAAATTCAATGAAAGCGTAAACTCAAACGTAATTAGTGTACAAATATAGATTTTGAACAACATTCGACAGAAATGCTGACGCAACACTCATGGATCACGGTACTTAGCTCATGGTCATGAATAAAGTCTATTTTACTACATCCCCGACGAAATCGGTGTATAAACGTAAATTCTGGCCAAAATTCAGCCAAATGATGACCAACACTCATGGGTCACATCGTGGCTCTTGGTTATCCGGAAAATCAGTATTGTCGAGACTCTAATGAAATTGGACGATAAATACAGATTTTGAACAATATTTGCTACAAATGCTGGCTAACACAATAGAATCAAGAAAATCAACTATACCTTGTATACAACGAGATTCGTCCAAAATTCAGCCGAAATGCTGACCAGCACTCCCCAGGAAATTTGGTACATAAATATAGATAGACACGACTCTAGGTATTGTACACGTGCCACATGGCGTTAGGTTTAAATTGCTTTACTCATTTTTTCTAAGAAATGCATTGGTGAATGGTAAATTTGAGGTATAATTTAATTTTCTAACGAATTATACGAAGATATTGTCAAATTGCATATTCCTCTCTAATTTAATGTGAGGCTAGCCTAATCTATTGCTATTTGTAGCGCTGACGACACACAGACATACGGACAATTTTATGAAATTCATATTGGGCGACTCAGGATCACACAAAACTTCTGGTGTAAAGGATATTGCACATACGGGTTAATAGAAACGAAAAGTACAAGCAGATAATATTCATTTCCAATTGATTCCCCCATTGAAATCTTGCTATCTGTGATTTTAAAATGTGTTACGCGATAAATTTGCACTAGGCATCGCATCCGATTATTGAAATACGTGGATTGCCAACTGAACTCGCTGAAGAAGGCCTTGGGTTTTAATAAAATGTAAAATATCTGAAAAATTGTTTCAAAATTCACTCTTACTATTAAATCACAAATTCGATATTAAATCTCACAGGCCCCACTACGATTAAAATTTTTCGGTAAAACGTCCTTGGGCTAGATGATAAAAATCCTAAATCAATAGTAAATAACCCACAGTAGTGGGTACCCTTTCCTAAGATTAATGTATTACCCTTCAGATATAAAATAAGCCTTGGTTCACAGTCCACATAAACTTTAAAGTTTGCAAAACGGCAATCGTGAATCAGCTGAGTGCAACAAATATTCCTATCCTCGCACGTCAAATGCTTTTTATGAAATACTCTGTATTGCAATTTGCATTCAAAAATTATTTAGTTTATTTACAAAATAAAAAAATACTCATAGGACGGGTAAACATTATTTGAGTTGATCGCTTTATAATATCCATCACACGTATATAAAACAAACGTGATGTAATAAGGATTCAGTTTTGAGTGACCATTGACATTAGCGGTCGCATTCATAAAATACAAACTTTTTAATGATGAAATATCCAATGATTAAACATTCATTTAATATAGCAACCGTGTCAATAAAAGACAATAATAATCCAACAACATTCAATAATGAAAGAGAGAGCTTGTCAACATTTTTCTTATTTCAAGCAACCCTAGCTAAATCTACTTTTATTGGCATCCAATTAAAATGCCAAGCACTGTTGTGCGTTTAACTCTACTATTGAATTCAGATCAATGATTCGTAATTTTTCAAACAAGACTTAATATTCCATCTCCTCTAAAATTAAAATTATTTTCAGTGGAATAATAAAATCTACGGCTTAGCAATGGGTGGCGCTCTTAGCCCTGTTGTAACTAATGTTTAAAAAAAACAGTTTGAAACGTTAGTTTTACTAACTGTACCTAAAAACCTTTAGTTTGGTATAGAAATGTAGATGACACATTTGTTACATGGAGACATGGAGAAAAAGTACTACATGCATTTTTAGTTTTTATAAGTGGTACTCATCTAAGCATTCAGTTAACCATGGAGAAGGAAACTGGTTTACCATTTCTACACATACTAATATCCAAAACTAATAATTCACTATCGTTTAAGTTTTACCGAAAGCCGACACACATCGATAGATGCTCTCACAAAATATCAAACCATCATCCACATAAAAAAATTGGTGTAATAAAATCTTTAGTGGATCCACCTAAACGAATTTGTGATCCTGAATTTTTGAAAGATGAACATAAACCTTTAACAAAATCATCTCAAGCTAATGGATATTCACTGAAACTTATGAATAATGGTATAACACCTGCTAGACATAACCATAAAGAAAAACTAGTGCGTAATGCGGGTACTGCTTTTCTTCCTTTTACAACTAATGTTGCAGATAGAATTGAAAAAAGCCTAATCAATCATGCATTACTATTTTTAAACCTACAAGAAACATTAAAATACAATTAAGTTCACCTAAAGGTATTTCAAGCTACTGGAGTGTATGAGTTATGTTGTTCTTGTGAAGAAGTATACATTGGAACCACAAAACGTAGCTTTGATGCGGGACCTAAAGATCGTACAACCAGAGAAATCTGCGATAGCTGACCATGCTTTCAATAATTTAAATCATGGCATTCAATTAAATAATATGGAAATATTATCAAGACAAACTCGTTATGTAAGTTTACAACGTGAAGCTATTGAGACAGATAAACATCCTAACAACCTCCATAAGCAACAATAAAATCTTCGTTTAATAGGTTTTGGCATCTTATATAAAAAAAACGCTAATTTTTTTAGCTTTTGGTAAATGCCGCACCAGTTAGATATGTAACAATTTAGCATATGTAGTTAAAATTAAGAAGCATATTAACGTACTACATTGTGTATCGGTACAATAACAGTTACAATCATTAACCAAAAACTATTTCTTTGTTATAACTGACTAGATTTTTAACTGGTATTTCAAGTTTTTATTTGTAAATGATTTCCTCAATTCCAAATTAAATGTTTTCACAACCTTACACTTACATCATAATTTCATTAAATTGTGTTAAATTCTTTGATTATAATATTTTTCACTGTTGGCCCTCGTTCGTTAGAGTGTTTTGAATTGTCATCTTCAAGGCAGTTTAATCATATTTAATTTATTAAGGATCTAGCTCTTTACTAAACATTTATCAAACTATTACACTAATAGCATGTTTCACAAATTAACATCTCAAGTAATTCTCAGAGATTACCATTTACTGAAGACAATAATTGTAATTGTTATCGAATTTATATAAAGTATAAATATAAAAATAAGTATTTTAATTAAAATTATTGGAGATCAACAACATTAAAAACAACAAAAATCTTTTATACATATGTTGAAAATGGTGCCATTACAATAGTTACGCTTTTTCACTATCTTATACAGCCCTGTCACATTTTAAATTTAACTTAAAAACTATACACAAAACTTAAAAGTGCTTGAATAGGGTTTCAATATAAATCACTGATCAGTAAAAAACTTACACCCTTTAATGTTCAAACCAATTTTAACCAATAAAAATTCCTTGCGTAAACGAAACGACCTTGAACGGCAGTCTCTTTTCAACAGATTAAGGCGCGCTAAGTATCCTAGAGCGCGCAACTTTCTTCCTGTAATCCTTTAGAACAAAACACAGAATACGATTGCCTTTCGCCGCACTGAATAATTTTTATTATTTCTATAACCCCTCAAGAAAAGTCCACTTATCCGATGTCCGCTGTTAAAATGACTTCACTAACGGTACATAAATATGAGAAGTTATTCCTTAAATATATTAAAGTACCTCAACAGTGCTTTTCCCATAAAGTACGTCGTTCATTGATTGTCTCAATTGAACGGAAACGTTTATACTTAACACTAATTGCTTATTTAATGCCTTAAGCGGTTAACTTATACTTTGATTTACTTATCTCTTTGGAGGGATATAAAATGTATTCTGTTTATGGATGCGTAAATTAGTTTCAAATCATAAACCTTCGAAACAGATTTTCAATTTATAGATAGTCAGGTGATCGAAAAATGACTACAGATTTTGGCTGTAAGTTTAAAATTAGCCTACCATAAATTTATTTAAATGATAAGGAAGCTCGAAGATTATCAGACGGCTTTGTCCTTCTTATAGATAACATAAAAATCAATAGTTTTAAGTGCATCCAATTTTAAAATGCAAATTTTACTAAATAAACTCTAATTACCTCATGAAAGAATTCGCAATTATGTAAGTCCCATTACACTCCTTATACTTTTAAGACTTAAATTAGAATTTGATACTATTAACTAATTGCTTTCAAAGTGTGCAAGCGTCCACGTCATGCATTATAAAATACTGAAGGCGCTATACTGTAACAATTAGCTGCATGTACTTGAAAGACTACTGTTGAATATTATTTCAATATAGTAACGATAAAAAGTAAATACGAAATTTTCACTTGCGAGGTAACGTTTGATCAAGTCGTTCAGATAATTGTAAGGATATGCATATGCCTGAATAAGACATTTTTGCATGGAAAACTATGATGGTCTGTGATGTTAATTTTGAAACAGCACAGAATCATTATATTGCTTGCACGTAATTATTTTCCATAGAACACAAACTGGACCTGCTCCATCTCTGTTCGGTGCAATAAAACAAAGATTATCATTGATGTAATTACTACAGTCTTATCATTTCACATCTGTAAAAAGTAGGTATATAGCATGAGGCCGTATAATCAATTAGCCAGTTAACCATATAATTACATATCTAAGGTGATTGCGTTACAATATACAAGATTTAAGTCATAATAAAATTAAAGTGTTTATCTCTTTTTATCATTTTACTTTAGCCATTACATTTCTCTTTTGGCAAAAAAGTTTCAAATTGTTCTACATACTAAACATTATTTGATAATACTTACATACTTTTGAAAGGCGAGTCACCTGACTGCAGATACATCGTGCCGGTAAGTTCAGTCCCGGTGTGTAACTTGAACGGTTTTATAAGTGTATAATGAGAGAATAACCTTTAACTAAACGTCTACTTTTAAACAAAGGCTATTAAACCAATGAGGGCTTAGTTAAGTTTACTGATAAGGAATGAATGCAAATAGCTCGGAGTTTCCAAGGGAAAAGTAACAAGAAAGTTGTATATAAAGAAACCCAAACTACAGTTTTTTGTTGTGGCATTTTGCCTTGTTAGATTTCGCCCGTTAGAGGGTGTTCTTATTTGTCATTTTCAAAGTGTTTTCGTAATATTTAATTTAAAGATCTAGCTAATCTTTCGTTAAATAAAATTAGATTCTGTAGCTGGCTTTCAAGTACGTTTACCGAACTGTTATAGAATAATTATGTTTGCGTTTCCACATTTAATAAATTTGTTCAACAACCTAATTAATTTTTAAAAATGTTATTTATTACTGAAGGCGATAACTGTAATTGTTATCGAAACGTATAAATTTGTATAACCCACAAATAAAAATGCACGACTGTAACCCAAAATAATCGTGAAATTTTACATTTTAATACAGTAGATGTGAATAACTTTCTATATTTTTTTAAGTAAGGCTTGATTGAATACCTGTGTGAAGAGTGTCTGATGACTTTAATCAGGAAGTACAGCTTTTTCCTTGAATACTAGCTGTAGATGGTGTAAAGAAGTTCGTCGTAAAAAAATAAGCTTAATTGAACAAGACATGAATTTGATTGGGATCATACATGTATTCATGACCACCTTCGCCCACAAAAGGATATGTTAAGTCACCTTAATGATTTCTACGAATTCCAACTCATGCAGACCTTTAAATTTTGTTGAAATTTTGTAATATGTATAAAACACGAAACCTGAAGATGAAGGAAAACCAGCAATAGTTAAAACGGATCAAGTACTGAAAAAAATCTTACTGTGTGGTAAAGATGTAGGTAGTGGATGAACTAGACCGACAAAAGGCAATGGTACATTAAAAAATGTTCATTAGTAGAACTGTTAAATGTTTCCATTAATAGAATGCTCTTTCTAAGAGCACTCGTTTATCTAAACACAAGATCGAGATATTCACCATACTCATACTCACCAGAATTTGAATTGTGAAACTTTTGGACATTTTTGGAATTAAAAAACCATTTGGGAAGAATTTAATTCACTTTAGCAGACAACACTAATGCTTCTTATCTTTTTTGAACAGATTTGTACTTTCTTGATATGGAAAGAGAGTGGTTTAAAGTTTCATACATAAATCAGGGTAACCATATTGACCATATTCGAAATAAAATTTCAATTCTCAATTACATTTAATTTTGTATCCAAAGGTGGTAAGCACTAAGGTTAACTAAATCTAAATGACAAAACAGTTCTTTTAGTGATGAAATATAAGAATAGGAAGGCCTTAAACTATAGACTAAAACTATAGATACCGATAGATAGAGGAAAGGCTCCTAATATTAGGACACCGCCCAATATTGAATACCTACGTATTTTTTTAAATGAAACTGTATACAGGGTACGCCAAAGTCGATGGCCTATTAGAAGTATCTAGAGAACGGAAAGAAATGTACTGCTATTTGTTGCTGGGATCTAGCTTTTGTAAATATTTTGACCAGTGCGCTGTAGCCAGATTGTGTGATACTGAACCCAATTTTGAAATTTCAAATGAAACACCCTACTTATTATTGGATTTTCGGATTCTACGTGTGATTCGGAGCATATTTGCTTTAACATGTCCTATAGCTATCTCTTACTGTTTTGACATATGGATTAATTTGGAATTTTTTCGCCAAAAACAGCATTGTCAAAAAGTGCGATATTTTTTCGCACACTACTGACAGAAAGCTACAATTTTACAGTGGCTTCCTAAAACATCAGTGTTTTATAGATACTGATGTACATTGACCTAATGTTATACAGGGTGTGAAAAAAAGCGAGTTAAACACCGACACAAAAAAAAAATTGTAAAAGTCGATTTTTTTAATAGAACACCCTGTATTTTCTATTGTCAATGAATTAAACACTTAATTACATGTCAAAGATATAAGATGTTCCTATACTTATCTTCAACAGTTTTTGAATTATACGATATTTTAGGTGAAAACGGGAAAAATTTAAATTACGTTAATATTTACTTACAGTGAGCGATGATTATCTGTCACCACACTAATAATTGACAAGGTTGTGTTTGTTTATATGCCAAGTAGTTTGATAGTGTTTCTGATGGCGAATTCTTACACAAATGAACAAATCTTACATTTATTTTGCATTCACAAAATAATGTCAAGGACATGCAGAATTCCCTAATTTTTTATCCAGATGCGGTTCCAGTGAACAATAAAAAGTTTAGAAGGATAGAAAAAATGTCATTAATCACGGTGTCATAAAGAAGCCAAAAGTTCAGATTAAGAAGAAAATGAGGTAAATGTTTTAACATATTTTTTTTTTGCGTTTCCCCATTCCTCAATTTATTCTGCTGAGAAAGACTTGGGAATGTCATACAAGACAATTGAGAGAATTTTACATAAGCATGGAATTAATAATTATAAATTCATTATGCTTCAAGCAATCGCTCCTAATGATCCGCCAAAGCGTGTGGAATACTGTGAGATGATGCTAACACGTGTACAAAGAGATGCAAACTTTTTGAGACAAAATATTTGGACAGATGAAAGTAAATTCACTAGAGAAGGCATATCTAATAGGAAAAATTCGAAAATTTTGTCAAAGAGAAAGGTTTCCAATGAAAATTTGGTTTTAACGTCTTTTGCCTCATGATGGATGACCAAATAAAATTTGAATTTTATGATGGGAATTTCAATTCTGTGAAATACTTGGAAATATTACGAACAATGGTATCCCACTTCTTTGACGAATTATCTCTGGAGTCGCGCCGAGATTGTTCGTATCAATTAGATGGTGCACCCGCTCACTATAGCAATGAAGTTAGTTCAGAGCTTGCACATCTCTTTGAGGACAGATGGATTCGGCGTCTGGGTCCATGGAGTTGGCCTCCGAGATAACCAGGTCTTATTCCCTTAGATTTTTATCTTTGGGGAAGATAAAGGAATGGGTTTACGGTACGCCAATAAATAGTAAAGAAGAACTTCAAATTCAGAAAAGCATTGCTGTCTTTGGGTGCTCCTGAAATTCAAGCAGCAACAACCGATCATGTAATTAAGGAAATACTTTAATGTTTTAAAGCTGAGGGAGGACGTTTAAAGAATTTAAATGTTAATCATTATAATTTGATATTTTTTCTCATTACAATTCCAAATGTACTGAATAAATCAAATGGTTTCTTTGATATTGTATAATTGTTTTTTTAAAATACAGGAACATTTCATCAGCTACTATCTTCTACTGTATCACAATTTAACAGGATAAATTTCTATGTACTAGTTTTTAGGTCAATTATTAATATTTGACAGATTTGATTCAGGACTCACTATAATATTAACGTATTTTTTCCGTTTTCACCTAAAATATCGTATAATTCAAAAACCGTTGAAGATAGGTATAGTAACATTTGTATCATTTGACAGGTAATTAAGTATTTAATTCATAGACAACAGAAAATACAGGGTGTTCCATTTAAAAAAAAATTCTTTTTGTGCCGGAGTTTAACTCGCTTTTTTCACACGCTGTATAACATTAGATCAATGTGCGTATTTATAAAGCAGCTGTAAACATTGCAGCTTTATGTCAGTACTGGCGAAAAAAATTTCGCACATTTTGATAATGCTATTTTTGGCGAAACAATTCCGTACTAATTCATATGTCAAAAACAGTAAGATATAGCTATAGGACATGTTCAAGCAAATATGCTCAGAATCACACGTAGAATCCGAACATCCAATAATAAATAGTGTGTTTAATTTGAAATTTCAAAGTTGGGTTCAGTATCGCACGATCTGGCAACAGCGCACTGGTAGAAATATTTTCAAAAGCTAGATTCCAGTATCAAATAGCAGTACCCAAAGTTTCAGAAATATATTTCTTTCTGTTCTCTAGATACTTCTAATAGGGCATCGACTTTGGCGTAACCTATATGTGTTATCTATTAACCATAAGCTTCGTTACACCTTAAAACCCTACTAATGAGTTATTTTATAGTAGCCTGTTCACATAAATACCATTTACATTAATCTTGTTCGTTCTTTGCTCAGACTTTTAAGTGCTGAATTATTGGTTATAAGGTAAAATTTTTAAATATTTCTGGATGAAATACGTAGTGCATGTTATAGATTATACAGGGTGAATTTTATCTAATCCGCCATAATTAAAGGAGTGCTAGAACTCATCATTCTAAGCAAAAAAGTTCATATGTACATGGGTCTGGAAATGCTTCGTTTCCGAGATACAGGGTGTCAAAGCTGAAAAAAGAAATCGCGTTTTCTTCAATATCTTTCGACTGTTTCGAAATAATTTCATGAAATTTCGTATGTGGAGGTTTTTTGGGATGACAAATTTAAATTTGTGGTCCATTTAGTTGTGGTTTCTAGGGGGCGCCAACGGCAACCATTTCGACCCCTTTAAATCGTCGCAATTTTTTTGTGCTACACTGTATACCATTTTGGACTAGACAAATCGATCTTCCTATCTTTTCTGCTAAAAAAAGGTATATCTTAGTGAAGTCGCTAGGAGCAACCCTTTCCGAGAAAAACGCATTTAAAACTCATGATCCATACACATTTTCGGAGGGTATTCTTTTGACAGGTTTAACAATAGGGATTCTTACTTGTTTACTTATGTGTCTACTCTAGCAACTTCACTTTTTTTAGCAGAAAAGATTTGAATTTGTCATCCCAAAAAACCCCCATATAAAAAATTTCATGAAATTATTTCGAAACAGTCGAAAGATATTGAATAAAACGCGATTTATTTTTTCAACTTTGACACCCTGTATCTCGTAAACAAAGCATTTCCGGACCCACCTACATATGAACTTTTTTGCTTAGAATGATGAGTTCTAGTACTCCTTTAATTTTGGCGGATTAGATAAGATTCACCCTGTATATTACTAGTCTTTTAGTAATAAAATTTCGTGTCTTTTTCAAATAATAGTAATCTAAAAAATTCATATTACGCCTAACATTGAATAGCTATACGTTCCTAATATTGTATATCCAATATTAGGCAAGTATTTGAGGGAAACGGAAGTATGTGTACAGTAATGTCTAGCAAAAAAAAGGAAGAATGGGAAAAGCAAATATGACTAGCAATATTAAATAAAAGTATGGAATATCTGAAAGCTGCCAAGTCGTAAAATGTACCTATAGCTACCTTAGGAGTATTATTGTAGATTAGAAAATCCACCCTTGGTCGTAAGCCAATGCTACCTGAAGTATATATATGATATACTGTTTAGAATTGGGGAAAAGGTTCTATGGTTTAACATTGTCCGATGTTCGTCGTTTGGCCTATCAGCTGGCTCTCGCTGATAATTTTCCACAATTTTCACAAAGGAAGGCTGCTGCTGGGAAAAAATTGCTAAGAAATTTTTTAAGACTGAACCAACACACTTCTTTTAGAACTCCTCAAGGTGACTCCGGGGCTAGAATCAAATGATTTACTAAAGAAAATCTTATGAAATGCTATGACATTTCGCAACCGGAATTAGATAAAATTAAATATAATCCAAGTAACATTTAGAATGTACACGAAACGGGGATAAGTGCAGTCCAACACAAGCATATAAAAGATTTAAGCCTAAAAGGAAAGCAATAGATAGGAACACCAGAACGAGGTTCGTTTGTCATTGTTTTTTGCATGAATGTTAATGGAGATTTTGTACCCCATAAAAAATTTAAAGCAGTGCTTATGGTAATGTACCTCCAGGATCAATAGGAAAATGTCACCCTTACGGCGGGATTCAGTCATTTCTATTTACGAATGGATGGACCATTTTATTGTGCATGTTAAGCCATTCCGCGAAGGTCCTGTTAAACAGCTCTTGAAGAATCACAAAGTCCAAAAAACATGAAAAAGTTTAAGAGAAATATAAACTTTCAATCACATTCATCCAAAAAAAATTAGAAAACACAACTAAGAAAAAAATAATACAGTTGTTGTTTCTTCGGATTCATCAGAATCGGAATCATTTTCTTTGGACAAGGCAAGGGAAAAATGGATAAAGTCTTGTAAGTGTTACAGATGGTTCCATGAAGCATGTGCTGGTGCTGAAGGCAAAAAAAATTATATCTCCAACTTTTGTGTGGATGGATGATTTCGCCCTTTTTATATTATAATAGATATGATGTCAAGTGGAATTTTTTTCACGTTTTGCATTTTGCTCAAAGAAGTTTTAAAATTATCAATAGTCTTTGTATAAAAAATGGTTTCCTAATATTGGACAGTCTATCCAATATTAGGCTACTATATTCTAAATTGACAGAATCGGCAATTTTTATTTTATTTCCTAAAATTAAGTTTTTCTTTTGCCGTCTATCTTAACTGATGATACATAGGTAGTTATGCCCTAATTTTAGTAAACTAGCACAACTGTAGGGTGTGTTTTTTTGTAATAATTTAACAGTTAAAAAAATGTATGTAATATTAGGCGCCTATCCTCTATTTATTTTGAAAGGTTTTAATTTATAAGGTAAAGTGGGGCAAATGCAACCTTGGGGCAAGAGCGCCCCCGGCCTCCAAAAAAATGTATCAAACGTCAATCGGTGAATTTCTCATAGTAAACATCTTCATAGTACCCTTGGCAACACTGCGTAATAGCATTTTGTGCGCTAAGCTCTTGCCGAGTCACGCCGTCGTAGCCGTTGTAGCGAAAGTAGTAAATATTATTAAAAACAGTTTCAAAAAAGGAGGTATTGTACCCTTTAATAATAATGCCATCGCAGAAGAAAATTACGACCCCGAAGCTCTTGAAAGGTGAAAAAAATAGAGAGTAATGAAAATGTGCCAACTCCATCTAACAAATCTTACCAGTGAAAGCGAGATCGATATTCTCAAGTAAGTCCAAAAAATGTTATTAATGTCGGTGACGTCCAAACTCATCCTCAGCAAGTAAGCACATCCAAAGATACAGAGGGACCGTCCAAAGAATCATCTATGAGTGCGGCATCGACAAGTGGTGCAGAATTGGTCACATTAGAAGCACTTTTGCCACAAAGTGTAAAATCCTCCACAAGCCAAAATACAAAAAAAAAGATTTGCGACGGCGCAGAGGTACTGACAAGTAAGGAAGTTTTACAGCGACTGAAAGAAAATGAAGAATTAATGAATTAACCTAAGAATAAAAGGAAAAACACATCTTGATCAAATCTCACGTGGTCGTGATTTTATCACATATTAGTTCGAAATTATAAATTATTTGTCAAAACAGTACATCTAAAATTCATGCCATTGAAATTAATAACGCATAGCTTTGATATTGTAACGTTTTTTGTCTTTAACGTATATAAAAGAATACGGAATTTTCACTGATAGCAGTCGAATGTAGAATACTTTTATCTAAAATCAAAAATAAAGCTTTTGATGCAAGTTAAAAAATTAAGGTTTGATTTACGTTATTGGTGTGGATATTTAGTGAAACCCTTTTACTAATTTTGCTGGAAATAGAAAAGTTTTTGTGTAAATTAATGTTCTAGTTATTTTAAATTTTGGTAAATTTTGTTAAATGGATTTGAAATTGCAGCTTGGAAAATTATATTAAGTATAAAAATTATTAAGTTGTATTTGTGAATTTAAGTTGTAAGCCGTCAAACTGTCGCCTTCTTCACGATAAGATCTCTTGGTTTTAAACAAAGAGTTTGGATTTTATATACGTTATTTTAAGGTTCATTATAGTAAAGTTTCGTTATCATAGGTGTATCACCTTACAGGAGAGAACGCAGTTTCGATGGATGATGCAATTTTTTTCAGTTCGACTCACGAATTTAATTCGTTTTTGGCGCTATTCAAATTTTTAAGTAGTAAATTGTTATGATTGGTTAAATTATAATGTAAGGGGATAGAAGTGAAGATGGCGAGGTCTGAACGATGTCAGAACGAGTCAGTCAAGTCCACGATGTAGGAGTAGAGTCACGTCTTTTTGTTTGCGGTTTTCGCAATATACGTGAAAAGGGTTAGATTAGTAGGTTGGAACAAGTTATATCATATCGTGGGTGTATCGAACATTAACGTAGGCCGTCTCTCCGCTTCCAATTATATGGGATAATACTGAGTTTCATCACATTCCCGGGAATTTTATCGTTGTGCTTCGTTTTGTCAATAGTGAAATTTTTTCGGTCATAGAAGTAATTTGTTTGAGTGTTGCTGAACCTTTGTTCTGTTGACCTGCTTTAACGCATTTTGGTTATGCGGATTAATTTAACGAGTTCTTGGTTAAGAGGTAGTTTCACGTATATCGCGCAGCTCAAACAAATAAAATACAAACTTGCTGTATATAGTGCCGCTTTAATTAAGTGTAGATTAACGTTAAAGAACGCTTTGTGAATACCGCAATGCTCGCCAGTATTGGTTAAATATTTGTGCATTCATGATAAATCAGATGAAAAATTAGTCATTTTGTGCTTTTGGTTGAATTAATTGTCGTAAATTTAGTTCGAGTAATTCTAAATGGGATGTTGCCGTTTGTGAGATATTATTTGGAGAGCGTTACCGTAGAAATTTAGTGGAGCCCTATCGAGTCAGCACCTGGTGGGCCAGTTGCACGACCTAGTATACTGTAGACCAGACGAAGGAGAGTAGTCTATTGCTGTAAGTGCTAAGTAAGGTAAACTTTTATTTTTTTATTCTGCCGGTGTTAACAATAAAGTGTTTTTTTGTGTTTATGAGGGTGCATTCGTTTGATTTCGTGTACATTATTGTATAAAAGCCCTTCAATTTAGAAACGGGCGTATTCATTCACACGATTTATTTGTTAATACCTTGAATTTTTTTATTTGTGAAATGTACATTGAAAGTATATTTCACGCATATGTCAAAATGTATGTTACCGATATTTCCGTTGTATTATTATTTTTTTTTTTTGGTTTCTTGTTTTGAACTGCAAAGTTCTTTTTGTGACTGTAACTAAAATTTAATATGTAAAAGCAATAATATATGACCATTGTTAATGTTTGTAACTGTTTTGTTAATAGATATGAATCTATTGTGACTGCGTCCTCTGTTCCTACGATTTTGCCGACATAAAGTTTTATTGAAGTTATACAACTTTTTTTAAAGTAATCTTTTGAAGTTTCATTAAGTTTTAACATAATGAGAATTTCTCGATTTGAGCGTTTGCTATTTTGATTTTGGTAATAAGTCACTTTAAAAGAGATTTTAGATTATAAAGTAACGTAATAATGAAGTAGACGGCCATTGACCGATCTGCTGTTTGTTTTTCGCATACGATAGTTTTGCGAGTAGTCGCAATTTTTTTTAATCGTTTTTATAGGAATCAACTTACCGATGCCTTAGTACCTGAATTCGCCAAAAGGTAATCAGTTCGTTATTTTTGCATATTTTTCTCGAATTTAGGAATTATAAACCCGATTTCGTCGTTTGTTAAATTTTAGGACTTCATAGATATTTGACCGTGTTTGTTTAGTTTTGTTGTGACGTATTTTCCGTTTAAAGTTGAATAATTAATTAGCGTATTGATTAGTTTTTTTTTTGATATTTAAGATAACAATTTTGGCGCTAAGTTTATCGAAATATTTAATGAGTTTTGGTTTTATTTTAGCAAATTTTGCGGCTTTTATATGAAGCTTAAGATTTTATGGAGGTTTGGGTGAACTTTGCGTAAATACTTTTGGAGTAGAATTTTAGTAGAGAGGAGTATATTATTTTTTAATGAACATGATGGTTTCCTGTTAGACCATTATTAAGATCTAGTTCATGACGTTTTACCGCTATAAATGTTTCTAACAGGTGGCGTTTTTTTGACATCTTTACCCGATTTTGACGTTTCTGGAGTTGTGACGAGTGCCCTTTTACAGCATTAAGTAGGAACCCCGCCCACACCACCGAGTTATTCCGTGCGCGCAATTGCCTTTACTGGCTGGATGATCTAGTGGGTATTTGGCCTGTAACACACCGAAGCAACCTCCGGTGTAGATGACAAGGTACCCTTGAACCTAATGAAACAAGGAATGAAACAAAATAAAAGAAAAGGCCAGTTTGACAGATTGAAACATCATCTGAAAATGACGCCTGTGATATTTTGACCGAAAGCGAAGGAAGTGAATTAGAGACTTTTGAAGATTATCAACAGGATCAGGAAAACTTGGAAACTGCAGCACGAAATTTAGAAGACCTGACAAGTGACGACTAGGTGTTAGTTAAATTTATGGGGAAAAAGTGGGTCAAATAAGAAAAATTGAAAATGGCGAGGTTTCAGTTAATTTTACCAGAAAAAGTTCTTTTCTCAAGAAAACCTCTATGCTTATATTCTCTACTGTTACAAACTGTTAGCCAGTTCCAGAAAAGGACATTATATCAATTCTTCCTAACCTCGAAAAAAGTTTTGCAATATCATTTACCGTGTATAATGTAGCATAAAATAGGATAATTTTACGTTTTTTGTATTAATAAGCTAGTCGATGTTTAGCACTTAAATACTTACTTAAGTTTTTTCCACGTTTTTAAACTTCATATTACAATAATGGCATCTGAAAACGCGCTTTTGATAAAATAAACTTTTTAAATATTTAAGATAATAGGTGATTCGTTTGAAGCGTGACTTAAAAGTATATTACTCGTCAATAGGTAAAGATAATTAAGTTCTGCGGATCGAAGTTGAAAACCTAATGCATAAGCTAGATGTTCTTGTCCCAGAACACTGATAGTAATAATCAGGTACATTTCTAACCAGTAAAGACGCACTTGCCCCGACTAATGGGGCAAGAGGTTTTTTTTCCTGAGAAATATAAACAGATTCTAAAAATGGAATTTTTGTAATTTTTAACTTGTTGGTGCCAATAGTCAAAAACAGTAAAAAGAACATCCGCGAAAAATTGTGGGAAATTTTATAAAAAAACAGAAATGTCATGATTTTAAATTAGTACTAATTTATTTTGGGGGTGCACTTGCCCCAGTGTACCTTACTTCTGAGAGGCTGTATTTAAAAGTAGAAAATGTCTATGAAACCTGTGCTGTGATTGTTAGTACAATTGTCCTAAATGTAGTACATTCTAAGTAGATTTAGTACGCAAGTACTCCTTTAACAAATCTAGTACGCATTTGGCATAAAATATTTTTATACCTATTAAGATGCTGTCACCGGTGTAAGCAAGTACACTCATTTAGCAATCGCTAGGTGTATTTTATTGCACTGTAACCCTAATGGTCTAATATAAACAGTGACCAACAAAAGGATTTCCGTTCACGCCGAGATTTATGATATACTTAGTTCAGTTTCTTCTTTGTCTATGAGCTCGTCAACCTCAATCCATAATAAATACGTATTTCTACGTCAGTACGTGCTTATTTTTCTACTTAGGAAGCGTGTGCAGGTCAAGAGCTATAAGGTTTATTGTAGGTTGTTTTAAACCACCCCTAATTTTTGAATATAATGTAATGACAAATGTAAAATTTGTTTAGTACCTTTCCATTTGTTCATAGTGTTTATTCCTTTGCTGTCTGTATAACAAATAAAAAATTAGGCGCGATTGATTGTTATATTACAAAAGGTAAATTACACCAGAGTCTAGCTCAGTGAGGTACAGACTTTTACATTTTGAACAGGACGTGAGGGAGGCAGATATGTATCCGTAGAGATAACCAGTATTAGCATTTTGTTTGTTGGACGCCACTCAATTTATAGGTTTAGTAATTAAAATACAACAAAAATTGAGAAAGTTGTACCTTAAAGCATAATAGGTAATCTCATATACACTAAACAACTGTATTTGTATGTATATTTAATAAAGCAAAATGTCTGAATAATATCGGCATAACATAACTAAAACGGTATTTCTCGCAAAGATTTATGATTCTAAAATTACTAAATTCAACACAACTACATAACCTTATAATCTATATTTACTTAAAATTCAAAATGCAATATGATCAACACTGTATTCAATAATAATGAAACGTATGCTGACCTATGCAACAGACATTACAGTTAATGTAGGTTATGAACTCAAATGTTTTTATCTTAGGAACAGAAATCACCTGTTCCTTTATAACCGTATCAACAAACTAACTGATTTTGAAACGTACTTTGCATAAAAGGACACTTCTTACTTCCATGTACTGAAAATAAATATATTACTTCGTCTTAAAATGCACTGTAGTAAGAGAACTGCATTTTCAATTCGCAAGATGATATACGATAATTTCCATTTGTTAATAACGTACCAATAAACAAACTGTAAATCATAAATGAAGGTAACGTAAGTTCCATAATATGAACGTAAGGTAAGGTAATTTTCTTGTCTTCCACATACCAATAATGGAAAAACTACAAACGCAGGAAAACTAACAGCAAGCGGCAATGATACGAAGGTATCCCCATTTTTAATTATTCAAGACAAAAGTTGCATATCATCCACGCCATTTTATGCAAGTTAAATTCATGACGTCACACCACGCTTTTACAACGACACGGAAATTTATTAAAATAAAAGATTTTTCTTAACACCAGCGCCCTTCCTTAATGTCGGGGCTTTCTTTGTTCCGTAATAAATATAATATTTACAAAAATGTAATTAGAAGCGTTAAATACCTTATAAAAGGGAAGCAAAACTTAAACGTAATGTAATAACCTATATGGCAGAAGAAACGGGAAGGAAGTGACAAAAGCGTGTTCAATACGCGTTTGCGCATAAAACAACAAAAATAGATGTTACTAATATACACAAGGATTCGTAATTATGTAGACTAAAGAGAAAATATTGACATATACTAAAATTTAATTATTGAAAGGAAAAATAAATGCTTAAAGATATAATAATGCAAATTTCAAAACTTAAATTAAGGTAACGATAGACCAGAATTATAACGTTACATCTGTTTAATTTCAAGTTCAAATAATCTGTTGGGGTTGTTAAGTCGAGGTTTTTCAAGGATTTGTCTAAATTTTTGTTTGAAATGGACAAGTAAGTATGAACATTGAATACTTTCACTCAACGGTGTGAATAAGTAAATTAATTGCCTACTGTTCTAATACAACTTATATTGTAGGTTCTTAGTAAAAAAAAATAAAAAAAAATTCTTTGGCAGTTAAGCCACTCAGTGTCGGTAACATTGCACCTGTAGCTTCTACACCTACATCCTGTGATGGAATCTCAGAATCAGAAGCAATAGTAAATGAAAACCATCACAGTCAGAAGTTCCGATCAGAGTGGTTGAAAAACTTTTTGTGGCTCGAGCTTAAGGATGGCAAGAATTATTGCAAAGTTTGTGCCATGCATATTAATGGAAATTCTCGCCATCTTAAGTGTCACGAGACAAGTACGTCACCATTATCACTGATGGAAACCTTGCCTCAATTATGCCAGGATATTTTTCCAGAATCTACAATTGCTACATCATTAAAAATTAAGAGGAATAAATGTACGGAAACAATTGTGAGAAAATTTCACCATTGCTGAATCAAAACATTATCAGTGATTTGAAAACAAGAAAGTTCTCCATAATTATCGACGAATCTACAGACATATCTACAAAAAAGATTTAGCAATTGTTTGCCGATACTGGGAAAATAATAAAGTTGTGAATAATTTTTGGGCCTAGTTTAGTAGGAAAGTTCCACTGGCCAATCAATATTCAATAAAGGAATTATGGACACTGCAGATATACCATATAAAAACTTAGTAGCTTTTGGAGCTGATAACGCTGCAATCATGTAAGGAAGTATAAATAGTGTACAAATCCTACTGAAAACACTCTATCCTAACATAGTTGTAATTGGTTGCAGTTATCACTCGTTGCATTTATGTAGCAGCCAAGCTACAAAAAAGTTTCCCAGTACAGCTGGGCAATTTACGAAAGACATTTATGCCTATTTTGCAGATTCATACAAGCGATTAAATGAGCTAAAAGTATTTTCCAGTGAAAAACCACACAAAATTTTACGACCCAGTCAAACCAATGATAACCAGGTGGTTATCATTGCAGGTTAGTTTAAAAGTTAAGTCGATACTATTGTGATATTAAAGTTACCATTTTAGGTAGTGGTTGACTGAATATTGGAGCAATGGAATCTTCTAAATTTATACTTCCAGCGTGCTTCCCTGGAAGATAATTTACCAACAGCAAAGGCAATATTAAATGCACACTTCTAACCGAGACATTATCACTAAGGTTTTTTTGTTTGGATTGTTATTATTAAAAAATATAATTTCATCATTTGAGACCAGAGTTTTGGTTTTTAGTCGTTAAAATTTGATTAAAAAGGTAATCTGTCCGTGTCCCAATACTTTCCGTGCGGGGATCGGTCTACTGACGTCAACGTCATATAGAGTACGCCGCGACCCGTTAAATCTCAATGAAAAGGATATTAGTTGTGGTGATTTACATTCCTTTAGATTAAGATGTTTAGATTTTTATATAGAATTTGTAAGGTTATTTTGATGCACTCTGTATGTGTAGTATTTTGATAACGTATGTAACGCGTTTTGAATGTAGCTGAAGTGAGTTTGCACGAAAAAATTTTTTTGTGTATGCGTAATGTAAGTTAGTGTAATTGATACGCCACTGGAATTTAGTGAGGCATTGGTTATCGTGTGAAGGAATATTTGAATGCTGTAGAAAGATGTTCGTGTTGAAAGCGTTAAATTTGGTTGAGAAATAATGTTTTGAGTAAATTTTTATTGATACGCCACTGATAAAACTACTGGTCTTTTTGCTACCGTGTATGTAGGAATTTGTACTAAAGAAATAGTTGTAGACGTATGAGTGAGAAAATTCATGATATATTGATATTTTATTGACGTGCAGTAAGGAACATGTATGCATATTTTTGTTTGTAGACATTTTGTAATATGCTGCAATAATGGTAAATCGACGCATGTTCAAGAATGAAGTGATAAAATGTGAGGGAGTTCGTTAGATTGTGCGGAAATAAGATCCGCCCACATGTGAGATTTGCATAAAAGTTGAGGATAATCTGGTTAATCTAGAGTGTGAATGTAATTGCAATTGATGATTTCTTCAGAAAGTGTTTAGTGAATTTACGAAGTAATTCAAGATGGCTATGTTTATTTCGCATCGTTGGCGTCTTCTGCCACGTTGGAAACTTCGACGCGGTAAAGAAACGCACGAAATACTTAATTGTGATAGGTGAATTTTGATTTTAGCGCAAATTTATAGTGACATATTGACAATATGGCGGGCAGAAGGTATATAAGCGAGTGTCACATTTGAGGGTTAGTTAGCTAGTTGTTAGAGGTTTTCAGTAAGAGTCGCGCGCGTTGTAGAACCATTAGAATGGTTAGTGGTTGGAGTTTGTTTGTGAAAATTATAGTGTTAGCAGAGCATGTATAGCGACTGCATTAACCCTTACAGGGATAAATCGTATAGACATTCACAACTAAATAATTCAATATATAGTGAGTTGAAGGAAAACATTAGTGATTTTCTTCAAGAAATAAAAAGTGCTTACGCAGATTAGAAATTAACACAGCAAATACTTTGTTATTAGTATTCAATTGTGGGACGCGTGACCTAATATTATTATATAAAGAAAAGTGAAGGTAACCATTTAAGTGTCTGAAATAAAAGTTTGTAAAATTTATTAAGATATTGGTGATCATAATTGACATTGAATGTGTACAATGGTTAGTAATACCAAATTGATTGTATAAAAGCGAATAAGAGCTTTAATGTGTATATGGAAGTAACCATTTTTCATTGTGGCAAACGTTTTGAAAGGGTAAACATCACAGCATAAGGCTAAAGAGCTAAAGAACCAGACACTGTGTTAGTGAGTACTACAGCCGAGTGCGTAGGGCGAATACGGACGGCTACCTATTGTATTTTGTGCATAGTGCATCTAAGAATTTAAAGTATTGCCGAAACCACACCGAAAATGATTAATTCATGTAATACGTAATAATTAGGTTTAAATTTTATTGAGCCAAGACAAGTACGATTATATTTTAACTACATTTTTTTATTCTGCCGTTAATTACGGTTCATTCAAAGGAAAAACGGTAATCGAACTTTAGTTATTTTGTTGTTTTAGTTTTAGGAATTGAGTAATTTTAGTCGTAACGTATTGATGTGTTTGGTGGTTTTTAAACCACGTCGTTGTATATATTTACATGCAGAATTTGTCAATATACAGGGTTATTACAAATGATGTTCCCGATTTCAATTATAAATATTACTGGATTAACCTGTTTTAAGACCATTTCAGTTGGTACCACTGGAAAGAAAAACTCAGAAAGTTTTGTTTACATTGATTTAAGTACGTATCAGCTTTTGGTTAAAGTCAATTGTTGTTAATTGTGTAATGGCTGAATTTGAAGACAGGAAAGCATTTTATGTGTTGGATTATCACATCAACCAATCAGTTATTAGTGTGCAACGTTACTTTAGAATCAAATTTAATGAAGATCCTCCTAGCAGTCACAAGTGGTACTTGAATTTTAAGAGAAATTGGTGCATTTGTAAAAGAAATCAGTCAGTAAGCAATGACGCTGTAGAGCAGGTAAGGGAAGTTTTACGCGTAGTCCAGAAATCTACTGTTAAATGCAGTAGACAGCTTGGTATACCACAGTCAACAGTTTGGAAAATTTTACGTAAACGTATAAATTTCAAGCCTTACAAACTTCAGCTTGTTCAAGCATGAAAATCAAATGACAAAGTTCTAATACTTTCTTTTTGTGAGAACATGTAAGCCTTGATGGAAAATTAAAACTGTGTAAAATGTTTAGTCTTTAGTGATAAAGCCACATCCCGCTTGTGTGGTAACGTGAACAGACATAATGTCATAATATGGGGCTCGGAGAACCTACACACCTACATCGAGCACTTACACTCCGAAAGTTAATCTGTCCTGTACTATCATTTACAACAAAGTGTACGGACCTTTATTCTTTATTGGACAAACAATAAATGAAATAAATCTTGGACATGATGACGGAATGGCTTCTACCGAAATTAGAACAAGAATCGCTAAACTTCATTCTGGACTTCAAAATCGGCTGCCTGGTAGATGAATCTGTCGTGCAGGTCCAAGTGATGGTGCACTCTTGAAATAGCCTCCAAGATCTCGGACATCACCCCTGTGATTTTTCTTGTGAGGATACATCAAACATGAAGTGTATACACCACCAGAAAGCATACCTGAGATCAACAACGGATTACCAGAGCCATCGAAAGTATGGCAAAAGCTTGATTACACGCTTAACATCTGTCGTATCACAAGGGGTTCCCATATAGAACATTTCTAATTCTTGGCATCTAGGATGAAACTTCTTGAGTTTTCTTGAAATGTAACTATTTTATTTTTTGTATGATAAATAAAACTAGATTTATGTACACTTGAAATCATGAACATCATTTGTAATAACCCTGTATATCCACTGTTTAATTTATTTGTGTCAATTGTGTGCCTAACTGGTTACACCTTCTGATAATTGAAATTGGTCTTTGCATATTTTCGAGTGTAATGATCGATTGGAAAGTGATTCATGAGACAGATCGATCACAAAATTTAATTTTAGCTTTAAAATATTAATGCCGAACACTACTAACAAAGTACTTATTATTTTGATTTTTTTTTTTTATTCAGCATAAATTACAGTTTTGAAGTTTAAACCTATTAATGAATGTCTCAATACGATTTTAAAGATAAATTATTAATAAAATATAACGTTTTTATTGACGATACAAGCACTAACCGCTTTATGTTTGAATTATTCAGAATTTAACAAACATTTTGTTGAGATAACAATTAATTGTTAAACCGATTTCGTTTATTTTATTTAGAATTTTCTAAAAATTCAAAGTTTTATAACAGTTAGAAATATAAATTTACAGGTATACGAGGAATACTTAAAAAATATTCAAGTTAACGTCTTACGATTTGGGAATTTTCACATGTGCAGGGTGTGTTCAATAAGTTTATGACGACTCGTGTATTTCAGATTTTTCTTAAGTTTTTTGATCAATTTATTTTGAAGTGTGATTGAATTTGAATGGTGAATGATTTTACTGAGTAGGCTGCAATCCTGTCTTCCACAGTCAGATAGGATTCATTTACCATCCCGCCTAAGGCTATTTATTATAGCAAAATTTAAGATTGTGGTGGCGCCTAGAGACAAGTTTTCCCGGACTGAGCTTCGTGAGTTATAGATTAATGGTAAGTGTAAGGTGTTTGAACTACTTTTCAATCATTTTACTCCTTATATCGACCACGCCCATTTCCACTGTAGCTGGCTTGGCAACCCGCTTATTTCGGTAAGCATATGCGACGTCTAGTGCGGTTTGTACGTGTAACAAATTAAGTACAGAAATTAGAAGTACGTTTAATTTTAAGCACAAACATTTAAATTTTATTAGCAATTTTGTTCCTAAAGTTGCATTCTCAGGTACAAAATTTAGAAGAATTTTGGTCTGCCGTTAATGTAACCAAAAACGAATGTTTCGAAATTTAATGGAACTGGCAAAGATAGGTTCCTCACTCTTCTGTAATGGTAGAACTAATTTTTTCTCAGTTGAAGCAATTCTTCATCGTCAATTGTCTGTGAAGCAATCTGGTTCAACTATGTTGTGGCATCCTAGGGACTACAAACTTTGTTAAGAAAGAATAATAAATTAATTCCTGTTTTTCTAATCTTTATATCTCTAATTCACAGAATAAATATATCGAAGGGGAAGTTTTACATTGTCACCAACACCACATTATATTATATGGAAATTCCTTAGAAGTAGATTTTCTAATTTTTGTTTAAATCGTTGGTACGTTACTTTGACATCCAGTAACAGCGCTGATGAAACAGTTACAGTCCACTTCAAGGGCAGATCAGTATTATATTATGTTCTATAACGTTACCTAAACATGCACAGCAGAGGTCTGCATAAATTTAAATTTAATTACTTATTTTATGTAAGTAATCCTACATATGCAATATACACATTTTAAAGCGAACTGTTTACTTTCGGTGACAAAACCCTAGTAAAATAACACGTAAAAATATGGTGCATTAATAATTGTTATTTTTTTCCAGTTTCGAATGTCAACTAAATTGTTAATTGACAAAAAGTAAATCCACCGAAAAAACAGTTAAACTACATTGAAATCAAATCATAAAAAGGATTTAAAAAATAGAAGCAAATTTATTTGCACGATTTAAAAATGTATTTCAATTTAATACAGATTGCACAAAAGCCGTACTAAGTAACAAGCTCGTTAGGCAATAATAACGTTAAATGAATACAATATAAATCTGGTAGTTGGCATCTATGAAATATTGAGTTATGGTTTTCATATTTCTTCATTGTTAAATAAAAAGCATTATTCAATTTTGTCTTAAAAAGAATTTATTAATAAATCCACAATAGTTGATCACAAAGAATGCTTACAGCGTAATAGGAATTAAATTAAATACAAAGATGTGTAATTTACTCGTTGTTGTATACTATAAAGTATAATCATAAAGATTAATCAGTATAATAAAATAAAATTGTCTGTAATTAAGTTAGTGTATTGAGTAAATTTTTTACTCAATGGTTAGGGTGAACTTTTCTTAGTAGTGCGTCAGGCAAACCACAATACAGTGTTACACTGAAGTTGCCTATCGAAATACACGTTTATTCATTTTCTTGTTTTACAGAAATGAAACTTGAATCTAGAATAATGTAAATGTGTCTGAAATGAGTAAACAAAGAAAAACTTCTAATATAGTTCCTTTTGGCTAAATGCATTAATTACATTGAGAGTTACTTTACGAACTTCTCTAATTATAGCTTTCGGTCGGGAGTTTTTCTGAATATTTATGAAGTGTAACATAAATCAAATATACAACAAATTGTATTTCAAAAATTTTGTAAAGCAATTCAAAAATAATGGAGCCTGTAGTAAAGAAGGTACGAATTTATATTCTTGTAAGGGTTTGGGATTATACGGGAAATAAAGGCTTAATTTGTGCTAGAAGTTTTGTTTTTAGATGTTATTTATACCTATTTGTATTTTATTCACCCAAAAACTTCTACATAATACGATTGGAACAACTTATAACTAAACTTCATTAATTAAAATTGAAATTAAGAACTGTGCTTTAGAAATATACATAGGTACCGTATAATGAATTGTCGGTTTTCCAACTTTTTCTCATCTATAGCTGCCTACAAAATATTTACGAAAATGGTTTGTAATGGAAATGTTCAAATGACATGAATAATAAATAAACCCTCTTTTGTCCATATTTCATTTCAAATCAAAGTAAATATAAGAACTATGTTAAAAACAATTAGGTGTCTCAAATCTAATTTATACTACACAAATACTTGTTAGAGTAACGCGGTTTTTCTTTTCGCCTCTCGACGCAAATAGCCCCAGGCGAGTTCTTTTTTTTTTGATAAAATGGTTTAAAATGATTTTCATTGCCAAATAATCCAAGATCACATGACTGAAAACTATCCAAAACTGTTCACGAAATAAAATGCGTTTCACCTTAACTAACGTTGGACGCCAGGCCATTAGCTTAGCCGTCTGTGTTTAAAATATATTGTGCCGCAACTGTGACACGTATCTTAATTGATCCGTACGCAATTAGGGACCTTTTGGTAGTATGAAGAGCTTTTTATTTTCGTAGTCCAGCCTGGACATCTAATTAATCCTGCGAACAGATTTTTAACTACAACTCAATTTTAAGTCCAAAAGTAATACAGAAATAAATAAATAAAGATAAAGTATAATGGTTTTCCTCAATCATTAATTTAAGTAATTATTAGCTAGCTAATTACATGAAAACAAATAAACCTTGAAATTACGTAAAAGACAGACATGTCGACTTTCATTTGCAATTTTGATAATTGCTTCTGCCTACCTTATCCGATTTAACACAAAAAACAAAAACAACGTGCAAGTCTAGGATATTGATTTGAAATCAGTTTCTCCCAATCTTATTCGAATTAATACAAAAAGAAAAGCAATGTGCAAGTGTAGGTTGTTGATTTGAATTCAGTTTATGCCAACCTTACTCGATTTAACACGAAAACAAACACAAACACAAACACAAAACACACAACACAAACACAACACAAACAAAACAAACACAAAAACAAAACAAAACAAAAACAAAATAAAAAACAAAACAAAAAAAACAAAAACAAAACAAAAAAAAAAAAAACAAAACAAAACAAAATAAAAAAACACAAACACAAACACAAACACAAACACAAACAAAACACAAACAAACACAAACAAAACAAACACAAACAAAACAAAACACAAATAAAAAAAACAAACAAAACAAAAAAACACAAACAAAACAAACAAACAAACACAAACACAAAACACAAACACAAACACAAACACAAACACAAACACAAACACAAACAAAACAACAAAAAACAAAACAAACATACACAAACACAACAAAACACAAAACAAAAACAAACAAACACAAACACAAAACAAAACAACACAAACACAAACACAACAACACAAACACAACACACAAACACAAACAAAACACAACACAAACACAACACAAACACAAACACAAACACAAACAAAACACAAACACAAACACAACCACAAACACAACACAACACAAGCACAAACACAAACACAAACACAAACACAAACACAAACACAAACACAAACACAAGCACAAGCACAAGCACCAGCAATCTGAAGTTTGGGCTGCTGTTATCACATAAATGTTATTGTTATTACACTGTGGAACGTCACAAGGCAATGAATGAAATTTGATTTTTCTAATTCATTTTCAAACCATAAAATTCTGTCGCTTGATGTAATAAAGTTGTAAGTAAAATTTTATAATTGTAAGTGTCTACACCTTTTCCAGGTGTAATTCAGGAAATGTCAATTTTAATTCAGATTAGTCATTTTTATTTCAGAAAGTGTTAGTTGTAATTCAGAATAGTTAATTTAATTTTAGAATTCGTCACGTGTAATTAAGATTAGTAAAAGGTATTTCAGAAAGTTGTAATTCAGATTAATCAGTTCAATTTCAAAAAATGGCAATTGTAATTCAGAAAACATCAGTTTAAATTCAGTTTCATAAAATTATGATAAATAATAAAATGAAATTGCACAGAACGTTATTAAATAGGAGTACTTTTTATTCATGTCCATGCCACATACAAAACACACAACAATGTAAAAACAATTACTAAGACTTATTGATACTATGTATGTATGTACACAACACTAATACTACATAAATAAATTAACGGCCCACTGGCGTGTTGTTAATTGCTAAAGCAGCAGCATGATGTATGGTGGTGTGCTGTATCGTACGTACACAGTCACTTCTTGTTATTCTATCTTTTGCTTGGTCGATTTTTCTTCCAAGTACGTCAGTCTTTGCTCTACTACACCAGGCGCTGCAACTGGAGGGACTTGATTTTGACGTATGCTTTATCTTTCACCAAATGGACTCTATTGGGTTAAGCATCGGAGAATAAGGCCCTAGTCGCAGCAACCTTACGGGTGTATTATTAACACACATCTCCAGCTGCGAATGACACGACGCGTTATCGTACATGATGACCAAGTCAGTTAATTGGTTACCGATTTCTTGCCATTGTTCCATCATTCTCATTACCCAAGCATTTGATGTTCCTAAAGGAAACGATCCTCTTCGGCGATCCATTTCAACTACTGCTGCTGATATTGCACCTATTAGATGAACATTAGGGCCTTTTCCTGCTGGAAGATGCTGGACTGCTCTTGTTCCAGCACGGGAACCACCCCTTCTACGACGACAAAATAAGTTAAAATTGGACTTATCCATCCAGACCATTTGCTTACCTTCTTCGATGTAAAGGTTTAGTGTTCTCTCGTAATCAGCCCTCTTATTCTTATTCTCATCATTGTTCATCGTTATTCCATCACGGTGGACTTGCTTTAAGCTGAAAACTCTACCCTCTAAATAGTTACCTATTACCGAGCGAGACACGGTTTTGTGGAATTGTCGTGTAACCATGTTTTTTAACTGTTTCAGGGTATAAGAAGAATTTTCTACTAACCATGATAACAAAATGTTTATTTCTTGATCCGAAAGAATTTGTGGTTTAATACCTCCTTTGGCTAATATGCCTGTGCGTTCAGTGATAAGCTGTTTTAGATTTACCACTCAATGTCTCGGCCAATGTTACCCAATCGGCTTCTTTGCTAGCGCACATTACTATTTGTTCCCGATTTTGATTAGTGTTTTTAGAATAAGTCTTTCTTTCAATTTTTTCGAATTGGACACCTCTGTAAATTGGACATAATACGTCGCGTGTATTGTCAACAATACCCAACGGTTGAACACAGTTGTTATGCAATAAATGCCTATACGGAAATAAACGTATTACACTTTTTCGCAACATCGGTGCACGACAAATTGAACTATTACTTTCTGAATTACAAGTGAAACTTTCTGAATTGCAATTGATGTTTACTGAATTACAAATAACGGTTTCTGAAATACTTCATACTAATCCGTATTGCATGTGATGGTTTCTGAAGTTAACTTGGCTATTCTGAATTACATTGGACGAAATAAAATTCGTTAGTGTAAATTAGAACTACTATTTTCTGAAATCAAATTGACTATTTCTGAATTATTGTACGTTGATGAGAATTAACATAACATAACCTTCACGCCATTCTCTTGCGGGGTAGGTAAAACAACCCCTGCCTCTTATTTATTTTTATTCACAATCTTTTTTCTATAGTTTCCTACCTCTGCATACCTCCATAGCTTCCACAAGATTCATACATTTTCTCTGACATGTCTTTTTATTTTTAAAACTCCTCATCTTTCCTTCTTTTGTCATACATTGTACTACATTCAGACAAGTTTTACGCGGTCTACCAGCCCCACTCTTACCTCTAACCTCACCCACATATATTTGCTTCGTTAATATTGCATTGTTCATTCTCTTAATGTGACCAAACCAACGTAATGTACTACTTTTATATCTATTCATTATCGTCTTTTCCTCGCCACTCTCCGTAATTATACTCTCATTCTTTATCTTATCCCTTCTCGTTTTACTACATGCACTTCTCAGGAATCTCATACCCACGGAATTTATTTTTCTTTCGTGCTTTTTTTGAGATACACATGCCTCACTTTCATACAATACTGACGGAACAAACACGCCATTGCTCGTTTCGTAGCTAGGCTCATGCTTACGTTTGTCATTATCGTCCACATATTTCCAATCGCTTTCCTTCCAACATTCACCCTTCGTCCAATCCCGCCATACATTGTACCATCTGTAGTGAACATTCTGACCAGATATACCAACTCGTCCACTTGCTCCACAATTTCATCTTCCACCTTCCCGATTGAACACCACAGTCCTAGTTTTGTTCATGTTATAGATTGCTAGTTTCGCAGCTACGCTCATGCTTACGTTTCTCATTATCGTCCACATATTTCCAATCACTTTCCTTCCGACATTATACCATCTGTAGTGAACATTCTGACCAGATGTACTAACTCGTCCACTTGCTCCACAATTTCATGTCCCAAATTCCCGATTGAACACCACAATCTTTGGTTTGTTCACGTTTAACTTTAGGTCCATGCATTGTCAGAATGTATCAAATTTCCTCAAAGCAGTTTGTAGCTCATCCGCATTGTCCCTTAATAAGACTATGTCATCTGCATACACCAAAACTGTATAGTTTCGTCACCAACCATTACACCAGTTTTGTCGGTACATGCTCTCCTAATACATTTATCCATGTATACATTGAATAACCACGGTCACATAACGCAGCCATGTCGCACTCCCTGCCCAATACTAAAGTATACTGCCCTTATTCCGCCTATAAGACCTTTATTTACGCCGTATTCATTTAATATTTTCCACAGCTTCTCCCAACATAAAACCAGGACCTAATTTATAACGTTTTTATTAATAAGCAAAAAAACACTACAAGTGTGTGACGTTTAAGATGAGTTTAATGATGGTTACTTTCCTAGGGTGGCCAACTAAGAATGCGAGGTACTGTGTCTGGGAAACTATCCATCGTCGAGGCTTGCGCAAAAAAAGTTCTTACTAAAACGGCCAATACAAAAACCTGAAAAATATTTTCAAGTTTCTGAAATGGCCGCTAGGGGGCGTAACTGCAATCTTGAATCTAAAAAGTGACGTTTCTGTGAATTCTGCTATATTAACCCAATAAAAAAATAACTGATCTTTGAAGTCGAGGATAATCTGAACTTTTTTGTTTGGCACTTTTTGACGTATCTATAAAAATGAAGCGGTGGGGGTATTCAAAGGATTCCTTAAATCACCCCCTGTATCTTCGAAACGGCTAAGCCGATTTTACCAAACTTGGGCGCGTTGAAAAGAGCTTTTCTTGGGCTACAATGTTAAAATAATTGAAATTTTGTTAGTTTCACATGTCGTCGTTAGAGGGCTTTGTTTGTCATTCCGACAGAAACGGTTAATTTTCGCAAAAAAATTAAATGCATTGGTGAACAAGTAGCTAAATGATGCCTAAATAAGCTCGCGAAAATCGCATCTCGATATCTTGTTCCTAACCTAAAATATCGGCCAAAGAAACCTTTATACGAAAATCCCTTAAATTTGTATGTTTTCTAACTATATTTTTCTGGAATTGTTTCTATTATGTAAGTTGTGGCCCTAAAAAGGACCGATTTAAAGGAGGAAGGTTTTTAATGCCCCCGTAAATGCTCGGAATGCTGACCGTCACGCTCTATGCATTGCTGAAGCCTCTCATGACTAGACAAAACTGCAGCTTCAATTTCGGCTCTCGGTATGTTACGTATTGCGTTACGAATCCGGTTTTTCATATCTCTAGTAGTAGGTTGAGTTCGAAACACGATGTCCTTTAAGCGTCCCCATAAATAAAAATTGAGGCAAGTTAAGTCTGGCGATCGCGGAGGCCATGGAAACAGACTTCCTTTTCCAATCCACCGCCGTTGAAATACTGCATTAATATGCTCTCGCACATTAATAGCAAAATGTGCTGGGCAACCATCCAACTGCAAAAACAATTTTTGCCTTGTTTCCAACAACAACGGTAATTGATTGGTCAAAAAGTCAAGAAATACATTGCCATTTAGAGGTTGCTCGAAAAAATATGGCCTAATAATTCTGCCTCCCAGTATGCCACACCATACATTTAAACTCCAACGTCCTTGGCGCTGAACTTCACGCAACCAATGGGGATTTTCTGCAGACCAATAATGCATATTATGCAGATTGACTCTCCCGTCACTACTGAAGGTGGCTTCATCGGAAGAAGAATTTGAAATAAAAATTCTCTATTTTCGCGTATCATGCCTAACATCCAATGACAATAGTTTAACCTTCGATCAAAATCTTCCTCTTTCAAGGCCTGATGCAAAACGACATGATATGGGTGAACCACTGTCCGTGATATGCCCAACTCAGTGGATAATGCTCTTGTGCTAACATGAGGATTTACTTCAATATAGCCCAGTACACGGTTAATATTTTCTTGTGTTCTTCTAATTCTTTGGCGTTGAAACGTAGGCCGTAAGCTAGTAAGCTCGCCACTAATCGGGGAAAAGCTCTTACATCGCAAGGACGCCGATTTGGATATCGAGCCGCGTAAACTATTTTAGCTACTACGGCATTCTGAAGACATTCAAAATAAACCGCAAGCATATCAACAGTTTCATTATTCGTAAAACACATTTTGAAAGCACAAAAATTGCTCAAAGTAACGCGAAAGTATTGGCAACTATTGACAATTTGAGGATTATGTATGTTTTGTTTAGGTACCTGTTTCCATTGCCTGCTTCTATTAATTGTATTTTCGTATATATCCATAGTGAATATGCATTTAAACAATAAAAAAAATGGGCCTTCCGTATAACTTTTAGCATTGCTTACTTGCCCGTAGTAATTTCAAAAAGAGTAATTTTATTCTGGTGGTTAAATTTACAAACATTTAAAATCGCAATTTCTAGGTAACCTATTCAGAGCCGAAATTGAAGGTGCAGTTTTGTCTAGTCATGAGAGGCTTCAGCAATGCATAGAGCGTGATGGTCAGCATTTCGAGCATTTACGGGGGCATTAAAATCCTTCCTCCTTTAAATCGATTCTTTTTAGGGCCACAACTTACATAATAGAAACAATTCCAGAAAAATATAGTTAAAAAAAAAAAATGTAAGGAATTTTCGTATAAAGTTTTCTTTGGCCGATATTTTAGGTTAGGAACAAGATATCGAGATGCGGTTTTCGCGAGCTTGTTTAGGGATCATGCCAATGCTTTAATTTTTTGCGAAAATTAACCGTTTCTGTCGGAATGTCGAACAAAGCCCTCTAGCGACCATATGTGAAACTAACAAAACTTCAAATATTATAACATTTGTAGCCCAAGAATAGCTCATTTCAACGCGCTCCCACCACTTTATTTTATAGATACGTCAAAAGTGCCAAACAAAAAGTTCAGATTATCCTCGACTTCAAAGATCAGTTATTTTTATTAGGTTATTATAGCAGAATTCACAGAAACATCACTTTCTTAGATTCAAGATTGCAGTTACGCTAGCGGCCATTTCAGAAACTTGAAAATATTTTCCAGGTTTTTGTATTGGCCGTTTTAGTAATAACTTTTTTTTTGCGCAAGCCTCTACGATGGATAGTTTCCCAGACGCAGTACCTCGCATTCTTTGTTGGCCACCCTGTACAAATAAGATAGATACATAAAAAGTAATTTTGAAAATTCCGCTTAAAATCCACTTACGCCATTTGCCGTTATCTTCAATATGGTTGGCCAATGTAACTTTGGTAACTTTGTAGAACAAACCTTTTTGCTGAAGTTCAACATCTCATTATGTTGTCTTTCCTGCAACACCGTATTAGAAACCATCGAATTGAAAATAAACAGCTTTAATCTACTATTCAAATTTAAAAACACATATGTCAATATAGCCTGTTAATCCTTCTAATCAAAATATTGAATATTAGATCCAGAGATCTATGATTACTGCCGGATAAAATGTGACAAGCTGCTTTTTGATAAATGTTTTATGACGGAAGCACTCACCATTTAGCAAAATTTAAAAAAAAGTACCTTATCACATTTTAACAGTAAAACATCGTAGATCGGAGAATGTCAAGATTATTTCAAGAATGACATTTAATTGGGTTATAATTTCAAATATACTAGACTGAAATCTGTCAATCTACCTCGTGTATCACTAATTAGAGGGCTTTATCCAGATATATTATTCATTCAGCTTCTTTCTCGCCTGTAACGCAGTCCCGTAGTATAAAAATGAGCGGAGTTATTAGAGAGATTTACTATGATGGAAAATAATCCCTAAAAAATTGAAAATTAAAAATAAGCGTTAAGTCACGTTAATAATTCGGCATGTCGAAAAAAAGTATTTTAAACAGAAATTGTATATTAAATTATTATAATAATTTAATATTAGTCAAGTTGCTTTGGTATGTGTGAATCCTTGCGATATTGCAAGCTCACATTCCATTAAAATAAGTAATTTGATTGTAATCTCATTATATTTAGAATTTACATCAGTTCTACACACATAAAGACAAAATTTACATTGATTGGGGCTTGAACCTTGGTGGCGCAGTTGGTTAGCGCGGTACTCTAGCAAAGTACAGGTCGTAGGTTCAAATCCTACTCGAGGTAAACTTTTTATTTATGTATTTAATAAAATTAATAATAATTTTTAGAAATTGTATATGTTATCTCGTAAAAAATGGTCGAGTATACTTCAGGTAGGTCTGATTCACATAACGCTCAGGGTAAATAAATATTTGCAAAGCGAACTTATGCCATAGTTTACATTGGTATTGTAAGCTTAACACCTCCATTACGTACATAGAATCCATTTCAAGAGTAACAATAACGGTAGTTGTATTTCTAATGACTTTCAGGTAGGTCTAAGAGTGACATGCAAAATAACTAAATATGATTTGTGCCTGTAAATAGGCACTATTCGAACACTTCCTTATTTTATTTACATAAGTCTAAGCCGCGGTGAATATCTAACTAGCACTTTGTCTATTAATTTACATACATGAATACGTACATTCTTATGGTGGCTTAGAAAAATATTATTTGTATAAAACGCAGTACAATAAATTTATTTGTGTTTCTCTCATCGTACGTACTTACCTTGCTCTCGCAGACTTTGTGGCACACATATTTGCAAACTGAAACAAAAAGTTATTAATTAGTATTTCAGAAATTTAGTATTTTAAAATCGTAAAAAGTTACACATTGCTCTTCTTTTTCACTTTGTGTAATACCAATGTTCTCTTATTATAAATGATTAATGACGTGAAGAGAAGTGATGACATGAATAATTTATTAATTGAATTTCAACCTATGTTTAACTAATAAATGTGAAATTAAAATGTTTTAAACAGGCGTCAATTACGTTGTCATATGTCAATTACAATTACCTTTATTAAGTAATGTAGTTAATGTAAACTTCGATGCTTCAACGTAATCTTGTACATATTTGAAGATTTACCTTTCAAGACCGTAATGGATAAAAGATAAAAACTATTAACATAACATTCATCTCACGGTTTTTAAGTCTGCTTAATTACACTTCCAAGGCGAAATGACTGTTAAAAGGTAAGTGTAATAGCTATAATTGAAAAAATATTTGTTATAATATTTTAAAGCTGACCATAAAGTTATCTTTTCATGTTTGCAATTTGATAACATGTGCAAAATCTTTGTACTCCGTTATTTATTGTTACACTATTACTTTTTGTAAGCTCTTATTTAGTTACACTTCTGTTCTTATAAGCTAATTTAATATTCATTAATGTAAATTTATACAATGTATAATAGGTTCCTTAGTATTAAAAGTACTTTATTATATTTTTCGTTTATGTTGGATATACTATAACGGTTCTTTTTTGTTTTAAACCATAATTACTTATACAACTAGAAAATAAAATTAATTTGTAATTGGACACATGCCAAAATAAGAAAGTCATGTCACGTGATATTGACACTACAAAATTAACTAATTGCAACCGTAAAACTGCAGAACAAGATTTGAATTTTACAAAAACATAGATTTAACATTTTTAAATGTATATCCTAATATATTAAGCAACTTGCATTTTTTATTACATAAAAATCTTCAAGCATGTTAAAAAATAAGATATCCACAGTACGACGCCTTAAAAATCGATAGTTCTTATGTAACTAATATTTAGACTTATCGACCTTTATAGAGCATTTCAAAACGTGTCTAATATCCCAGCGTATGGTTTATACGTTTAATTAGTCTATTATTAATTTATGTACTTATGTAAAATCAAATAATATTTTTATCAGTGTTTCCCTCACTAAATAAGAATTCAATTTCTCTAACATTTATTAGGGATACCTAGTTATTATATACTAATTACAATGGAGAAGTCACATTAAATCCTTTCTCTACTAATCACATTTACATTTGCAGTTAGATAAAATGTACTTGCTATTGGAGGTTTTTGTAACGTGCAAAAACAAGTAACGTTGATTTTCTCTAGGTGTCACATAAATGCCTGCAGAAATCAGGCGAAAGACAGGAAGAAACATCTATAAGTATATTTATTTACAAATATTTGATTCGTAAAGGATGTACTAAAATATTCAAATAACCCTGCAGTCAAAACCATTTTTACAGAAAGAATCCAAACCCAACTTCTCCCGGTAATTCAGAGATGTATATGAATTGTGTATTTCCACTGCACCTTTACACACTTTACAGAAGCCTTTTTGCATCTGTGTCTCGTAAATAATCCACTCAAAACTTTTCGGCTCAAAGCGAAACGTATCTTCTTTTCTTAGCATTTGAAGGGCAAGATTAATTACTTGCCACTTGAAGAAGTGGACGCGGTTGAGGTAGATTCTTCAGGTACGATAACTGGAAAACAGTCCTACTACAGCAGACGATTAGGTTTCTTGTTTTAGTTAAATTGAAAAAGCATCGAGTAGACTTTATTTCTGAATTCAATCCCGAAAAAAATTCTATGATGGCTTTATTCTGAAAAGAAGTTATTACAAAAATCATTTTTTTAACCATATGTTTGCTATGAAATTTTTACGATTTGGGAGCATAAAGGATTGTGCGTTAATTTAATAATTAATTATTAAAGTACTGTTATATTACTTTATTAGATACCTTCGCTAGCTGTAGCACTCGATCTCGCAGACGATGTAGTGTTACCGGGAACACCTGGAGCAGTGATAGGAGTTCCGTTTCCTCTAGGAGTTCTTGGAACGAATTTATCCATTATATGAATTCACTACTATAGTAACAGTAAAACGAAAATAACTACTAACCCACTAGCTCTCACTAACGAAACTTGATGTTTTCAAAATAACACTGCAACTGTTTAAACAGGAATCCAACAGGCAAGTGGGAATGGACTTGCAATGCGGATAAAACAACGAAACAACACCAACAAAAAAATAACCTTAAATACAGCTTATTCCAAGCTAAAATAAAGTCGTAAATTATGTCGGCTAATCTAACGGCATAAACACAAAGAACTACGAAGCTAAAACTACTGAGTACCTACTGCATAAAAATAAACACACCTTCCTTATGTACGTATGTATCGGAGAGGAGAGGCCCGGGCAGCAGTCCAAGTGGACAGCAAATAACCAATACGAAAGTAAAAGTCGTCATTGTATCAGTTCCTCTCTGTCGGTGTTATTATCGATATTATGATATGCATACGTCGATTCTTTTCTGCAACGTTCTTTAATTGCTGCCGGCTACTCGCCTAGAAGCGATGCGTGAGTGTTTGCTATACATAGACATAATATCTTTGACTATCACTTTGTTTAATACGGCAGGCAACATTGATTTTCTATTTTTGTAGAGTAAAGGAAATTAACAACCTGCTACAATTTTAGTGTAATTAAAGTTGTAATTTGATATAATATTACATTTTGTCAATACGTTAAAAAATATAAGGAAGACGTTTCGCCTTTTTAGGGCATTATCAATTCCAATACATGTAAACAGTGAGTTTAAGTAAAAAAACTATTAGGTACCTACAAAAATTTTTTATATTTAGAGGCGAAATACTAAACTTTTTACTTACATGCAGAAACGAACTCTTTATAATAATTAATTTGTGTTTAAATGAATGTTAATATACCAAAAACTTTTAACATGTACTGGAATTGATAACACCCTAAAACATCCTAAAAGGGTATAGCCGGATATATAAATATGCGACTTTTTATTGAATTAAATCGTTTTGGTACCAAATAAAAAATCTCAAACAGTTTCCGAGTCTTTCAAAAAGAAACCTCTTTTTTCGATTTTATTATCCCCCCAGCCGTCCTAATCCAACTCCTAGACGACCCTCCTGAGGACGTCGATGAACTAATACAATCAACACCACTCGCAATACGATAGCTAACACTCATGCAACATACATTCATTTAACAAACACAACACTAACAAACTCTACAACGCTAACCGCAAAACACTACCAATTAACAATCCCCAATTAATTTATCAATTACTCATACATATTTTCTATTATATTACAGGTTCCTGATGCAGCAACTTCGCCGACGTCCATCCCGGATCCGCAGTTCCATAGATGCTCCAACGGACCAACCACCTACATGCTCCCAAGGAAGCATCATGGCGCCCACCCACAACCCAGCCCACAACGAACACCATGGAATTAATAAAATATTACTCACTTAAGTAAAGTAAAATATTCAACCAATTGTATCTTTTTTTTTGCAATATATTATAACACGTTGTAAACATACCAAATTAAATGTAATTATCTCACAAAAAAACTTGTAATCAACCGGCTGAGGGGCTACCTCGCCTGAGCAGTCGACTGAAGTTGCTAATGTTCCTAATCTATTATTGTACCATAATTTTGCATAAACTGTTTTGAATTTGAATTTGAACCCCTTCTATGTTCGATACAGAGCCCTGTTTTTCTGTCCATGTTTAACAAATTCGATTCCCCCAAGAAAAAAATTGCCATTTTTCAGAAAAATCACCATTAAAAATTAACAAACAACTTTTTTCAAAACGTCTTTAATTTCCAATAATGCTACTTATGTTAGAAAACAAACTGTTAGCAGCGTTCAAAGGGGGTTCAGGAGAGGGTTTGAGTACCTACTAGAAATTAAGTATTTGATCAAGTTGCCATGAAAAAATAAACTTAAAATCTTGACGTTTGTCAATAATTGTTAACTTATGATCGTTTTGTTGTATGCCGCAATAATTAAATAGAAGTTTCGAATTTTCTTAACAACATCAATGGCTAGATTTTCTGTTTGTGAAATATTCGATGTGTATAACTTTTACATACGCAATAACCGCATTTCCGGGGCGGAAACTCGAAATTACGAAGAATTCTGTTCCGAAAGACTGCAACCGAACAGAAACATTTTCCAGCTTTTGTTCAATCGTCTAGAGGAGTTTGGAATGTTAGAAAATGTTAGAAGACATCCTGTCCATAACGGTGAAGTAAATGAAATTAATTTTTTGGACAAGTGCATATGAATCCTGTAACACCTCAGCGAAAAATTGCTGCAGAATGTAATTTGTCAAAACCTGGCGTCCAAAAAATTCATAAAAAACATAAATATCACGATTTTAAGTTTTTATCAGTGCAAAAGTTTCATCTAGGAGACTACCAATGCTTGAATTTTGCCAGTGGTTTCGCAATCAACTGATGATGAATTCCCGGCTAAAATCCTATGGACCGACGAAACATTATTTACAAACATTGGGAATGTTTAACAGAAGAAATAAACATTTTTATACGGTTGCAAATTCACATTTGATGCAGGAAGTAAGGCCGCAAATTCGGTTTTCTGTTAATGTCTGGTGCGGCCTAATAAACAACAAGATTCTGGGACCCTATATTTTACCGGAACGATTGAATAGGTAATCGTATTTACATTTTCTTCAAAATGAATTTGAAGAAATGCTGGAAAATGCAGCTTTAGCAACCTTAAGAAATTTAAAGTGCTTTCAACAGGATGGAGCAGGTCCACACAATGCGCGAATTGTTATACAGTATTTGAATGAGTGGTTTCCAGAATCTTGGATTGGAACTCTTGGTTCTGTGCGTTATCCAGCAAGATCCCCTTGCTTAAACCCTTTAGACTTTTTTTATGGGGTGCCGTGACAGATAAGATGTTTGACACACCTATTCAAAATGAGGGACATTTACAGACAAAAACATTAAACCTCTTCCAATCTATCAGCGGGGAAACCACTCGTGAGGCAGTGGGGTTATTTTGAGCAGTTTTTATAAAGTGCATTAATCTAGTTTGTTGTTTATTTATTAATTTAGTTGTTTGTTTTGTTTGTTAACGCTTTGAAAAATGCATTTGTTATTTCGCATGATGACGTTATTTTAGATTTTTTTGTGGGAATCGAATTTTTTTGACCATGTGTGATACATGGATGAATTTCTAATTTGGTCAAATATTCCAATATGGCGGCCATAAAAGAATTAAAAGTTACGCATGAAAATCCAACTATCTAGTCTACCTAGAAAATTTTTAAGGAGTGCAAGTCGTTCTTAATTATGTAAACATGCAAGGTTTCATTTTACTAGTCTTAATATCAAGAAAGTTATTAAAGAAATAAAAAACGCAACTTTTCAGTTTTTTCAGGATAATTCAAAAAAACTACAAAAGCTATCTGAGATTGCTGTTTAATTGTTTAAAGAGCCTAAAATGGCGCAACTTTCTCCTTATTTAACTAATCCTGTATCTCTTAGCGTTTCACAGATCCCAATGGTGTACATTGTAAAAGTGACAACCCTGTATATCTGGCTATACCCTTTAAAACGTATTGAAAAAATGTACAACTATATCAAATAACAAATATTATTACATTAAAATTGTGGCAGTTTGTTAATCTCCTTTACTTTTTTTGCTATTCGTAGAAGTCTGGCAATTGGGAAAGCATTCAATCACCCCCCCTTAGGAATTTTTTGCCGCCTAATTACGCGTCGTATCTAAAAATTGCATAGAATATAATTAACGGGCATATTTAAGGTCTATATCCAGGTAATTTTATATCTTTCAAATACACAGCTGTTTCAGAAATATTTGATAAAAAACAAAAACTGCTCCTAATAAGTCCCCCTCTTCAACATTCCATTTCTCTCAAAATTTGCACTACGACAAATGTAAACAAGCTTAAAAACGAATTTTTAAGTACGTACGTGTGGACGTTGTAGAGTTATCGTGTGTACTAACATACACACACGCGCACGCAGTCACGAACCCAAGTACCCAAACTCAAACGCACTCTCTCGTCCGTGCGTACGTACGCGCCCGTGCACCCATGCACACACGCACACGCATGAACACACGAACGTACGCATAACCGACCAGCCAAGCACACACATATACACACGCACGCACGCACCCAACCACCCACCCACCATTCCAACCAACCACCCATCCACACACCCACACACCCATCATCATCAACTAATGGTTTAATTTTTGGACGGCATTCTCAAAATTGCGACATGTTCTTTAGAAGTCTTGTGATGGTATCTCGAGTTTGCCTCGGTTTTTCCGGAAATCTTTCTGTAAATACAGGACATGTTCGGCTAGCAATTCTATTACACTCTCCGTGGATTCGGATCAAGCTTAGAAAATCATCATTGGTATAATTTCTATGTGCCATTTTCAAAATAATTATGAACTTATTAGTACTTTGATAGTTCAAAATAGCTTGTCACAATAATTACACCGCTTTGACAGCAATAAAAAATTAATAGGGATAATAATCAATTTCGACAGCCTACTTTTCACTTTGTGACAAATCTAATTAGATTTTTGTGTAAGGTTTTATGCATTTATTCAAAAAGACCGAAATATCTTGAAAATCGCTCGATTTAGGTATAGGGAATGTAAATATAAATCGAAAGGAAATAAAATAATAAATCTCATAGCATCATAAAATACAGGGTGTTCTATTTAAATTAAGCAAGTTTTTAATGTTTGAATTTATTACAATTGGTCGATAGATTTTCAACACACAGTATAAATTAACTAAGTCATTTCCTATCAACAATGTTTCGTCATACATTGATATTGTTTGGTCAAAATACGAAAGTAAACGATTATCAATTAGATAAGATATCGTAAATAATATGAGAATATGATTCACAAAATTTAAAGTTATATATATATATATATATATATATATATATATATATATATATATATATATACAGTGTGTCCGAGATTCAGCATTATTATATTGCTATATTCGTTAATATTGAAGATAGAATGTCGGTTAAATGGGGAAAGTTTTAGAGAATTTTATGGCTATCATCATGGTAAAGTCAGATTTGAAGTAACTTTTTTGTTTTGAAATAATTGAAGAAAACAAAATTGTGCATTTTCTACTACCTGTAGCTCTTTTATTTGAAGTCTGACAACATTTTGATTTTACATTATTATGACACTTTTAAGAGACAATTTAAAAAAAGTACTAAAATTTATCTACAGTCATTTGTTTTGAAATACATACACTAACTATTGTTTTTCATATGGACGCCATCTTGGATTTTTACATTATCGAATAGTATTTTTATCACCTTTTCAGCGATGTATCACATGATACGAGAATTTACTTCAACTATCAAAAACTTAAACCCTTGCTAATTTATCTATTTTATTTACAAAATTTAATACATTTCTACCTTTTGTTTTTGGACGCTATTTGGATTTTTACATTATCGAATAGTGGATTTTAACACCTCTTCTACAATGTATTACATGATATGAAAATGTAGAAAATGTGTGGAGTGTAGACATGTCGAGCATGTTTTATGATAGTTACTATTATCGGTTTTGTTTTTATTTTAGTTATTAGAAATTACAATAATTAGGAATCTAATTGTATAAATTTTTCATTTATTAATCCATGCCTTCTCAAGGTCTACTATTTCAATTTTATATTTTTAAATTTTTGATAGTTGAAGTAAATTCTCGTATCATGTGATACATCGCTGAAAAGGTGATAAAAATACTATTCGATAATGTAAAATCAAGGTGGCGTCCACATGAAAACAATAGTTAGTGTATGTATTTCAAAAACAAATGACTGTAGATAAATTTGGTACTTTTTAAAATTGTCTTTAAAAGTGTCATAATAATGTATAATGCCCCTATTATTTTCAATTGCTATGGGTTCTATACTTTTACTTATATTGCGCCCTTCTGGTTTGGTAACCCACGCGGTTTTATCTTGCCTCGGCTTTGCTCAATCGGGTTTATTTTATAAACGGGTGTGGTTCGTAGTAATTACTGGATGGGCTTAACACTGTAACCTTAAATAAAATTCGTAAAGCATTTTTAACACGTATATTAGACCAATATTTACAATAAAATAAACGTAACTAATAATATATGTACGACCGCCCTAGTCCAGGTCCTGGGCTCACTGGGTGCGTAATCGCTTCTGTGAACAAAAGATAGTCTTTTAATCTATTCCTTACCTAAGAGGCAAAGTTAGGTTACGGTCCTGATGTACGGTAGCGAGGTCGTCAGCCTTGATACCGTTGTGGGTCGAGAAAATCGATATCGTGTTTATACGTTAGTAACTCTGGAGCGCTGAAGCAAGGATGTTCTACTCCGGAAGTAATACACGCGAAATGCACGTATACAAACGCGAGGTATTGGGACGATCTTTCTTTAATTATTACGGGTTTAATTTTGGCAATTAGATTATTTATCCAACTAATTAATTACCGATCTCTGTACTGAGTTTAATTATTTATAATTAATCTAGGAACAAAATACTTAATAAAAACTACTCTAATAGGTTTACGTAAAGATAGAAAAATCTACGTACTCTCTAATTTATTTACAAACGTTCGTGCACCAGGTATTTACGATGGTTTAGGTGGACTACTAATTTATACAACAGGTTATGGAGGTACTCTTCTGCGATTCACAGACACTGTATCGGTTATTAAGTACTTGTAGGAAGTGTGAGTTTCGAGCAGGATTTTAGTAATGTCCAGAAGACATAGGCGACGGCCTGTCTTTACTGTATATACTAAGAGAAACGTCGTAGGTCTTTACAGCCCTGTAACAACCCTTCACCCTCAAGTGGTGACGAGATACGTCGGGGTTACCCTGCGTTTCTCTAGGTATACTTTGTGGTGGCAGTGACGATGGGATCTACCCTCGTGACTCTAGGTGTTAGTGTATTTGGTATTACGTCGGTTACCTGCGTGCTACTCTAGGTATACTTTGTGTAGTATAACTCCTGGAGCTCAGCCCGGAATTATTTATGATCTGTAGTGTTTGAGTGTAAATTGTCAGAATGTATAACTTTACCACTTACGTGTCTATCAATAGCAGTACAGAATTGAACTTTAGGTTGCCCGATCGCGAAGGACTCTTCGTCGGTGAACAACAGGTCGGTGCTTACGCTAAGCAAACGGAGCGGCTGCGGCTACTGGTTTCTGGAACGGTCAACGGTACGGTGGCGGCTGCTGGATATCGGCTTAACTTGAATCTACGGATTCATCATCTCTATGCGCGTCGCGAGTTTATAAAGGTGCATCTGTGGGCGGTTTCGCGGCTACCGTGCGGGGATGCCGTTATGATTGGTTAAAATCGTTCTGACGTGCAGAAACTTACGGTTTCTTAGAACTACACGTCAGCAGTGATGAATAAATTATTTGTTGTGCAATATCGCGTAAACTTATGAAATCTTACATACAGGATGGTCCGCACATAATTTATTCTAAAACATATAAGTATAGGACGCTGGTTCTTTACAAATGTACAAATCAAAATGTTGTCAGACTTCAAATAAAAGAGCTACAGGTAGTAGAAAATGCACAATTTTTGTTTTCTTGAATTATTTCAAAAACAAAAAGTTACTTCAAATCTGACTTTATCATGATGATAGCCATAAATTTCTAACTTTTCCCATTTAACCGACATTCTATCTTCAATATTAACGAATATAGCAATACATGCAAGCTGAATTCTCGGACACACTGTATATATATATATATATATATATATATATATATACAGGGTTTTAAAGTTAAGTCACTATTGCTATCTTCGTTATTATTGGTGCTACGAAGTCGGTTAAATGAAAGAATAGCATTTTTCCGCTCGTTACGATGGTGAAATCAAAATGAAAATTGAACATCGTGTTTGAGTTATGTCAAAATTTCCATTTTTAAATGGCACACCTAATATGCAATATCCTTAATCGATAGAAAATTAAATTCTGAACGTATAAGTTCCTATGGCATTTCACCCTAATGTAAAAATGACAAAGTTATTGATCATTTACCAAATTCATCAAGGTGGCTGTGTCAATTATATGTTATTTTCTGTATTACCATAGAGCAGAAAATGAAAAGAATATCAGACAATTGAAACAGGATACTTTATTCTAAGTGATAATAATAATAAGGAACAACAAAACAAAACAAAACTCAAATTAGATGCTCGAAAACATCACCCTCTTGCTCCAAGCATTTCTGGGCCCGCTTGTAGACACTTTTAGTAGTCTTAGCAATGGATCTACCATCAATATTATTGATGGCGTGAACGATGCTTTGCTGGAGATCCTCAAGGTTATCATATCGCCTCATACCACACTCTTCACATATCCCCAAAAGAAAAAATCCATTGGAGTAATGTCAGGTGATCGAGGAGGCATACGGATAGGTCCATTAGTTGATAAATATCTGTCATCAAAAAAATTGTTTAATATTGTATCTATGTGACGAACGTTATGGGGAGGAGCTCCGTCTTGTTGGAAATAAATGTTCTGCCTATCCATTAAATCCAAGAAGTCTTGGAGTGTGGCAGTCAACATTTCGGCGTACCGCTCACCAGTTAACGCACCCTGATAAAATACTGGACCAACAATTATCGAGCCAATTACACCACACCAAACATTAACACTGAAGCGTCTCTGCGGGTTACAAGATCGGTAGAGCATCGGATTTTCTCGACTCCAAAAATGGCTGTTTTTCCTGTTGAACATGCCCTTATTACAAAAAGTTGATTCGTCACTCCATAGAATTCAGCTCCAAAAATCATTATTGGTTCTCATTTGATTAATAAACCAGTGACAAAACTGAACGCGTCTTTCTTGATCTCCTGGTACTAGTGTCTGTGTAGGTCGGAACTTATACGGCACAAACTTATACTTTTTTAGAATATTTTGGATGGAACCTAAACATAGTCCATTTTCTTGCACTAAATCATTAATTTAGTTGTTGGGATGTGCTTCAAAATAAGCTAACACATTAATTTCAGTTTCTTCACTAATTATACATTGTTTATTAGATCTGGATTTCTTAAACATGCTCGAATTAGATCTAAATTTACGATACAAAACCAAAAAGTATCTTCTATCCGGCAAATGACGCGTAGGAAACAAATCACTGTAACGCTCACGCGCTCGATAACTGTTTTTTTGACAAACAATGTAACATTCTGACATATCACACTTTTCTGAATGGGTGAAAGGCATTTTTCTATTCAAAAAACACAAACTCTTAACTCTTTATTAGCAAACTTCACTTTGACATATCAATTCTGATGACATTTGTGAAAATGACAAATATTGTTCACGTAATACCAGCCACCTTGACGAATTCAATAAATGATCAATAACTTTGTCATTTTTAACATTAGGGTAAAATGTCATAGAAACTTTTTTGTTCAGAATTTAATTTTCTACCGATTAAGTATATTGCATACTGGGTGTGCCATTAAAAAAAATGGAAATTTTTGACATAACTCGCGAACACGAAGTTCAATATACATTTACAACTAATTATGTGATGAAGAGAAGGTCAAACAATGGCGAATAGTATAAATTAATTCGATCGTTTAATAGCAAACCTGAATTTTAGTTTTCAAAAATTAAAAAAAAAATTTTTTGTAATTGTAATTGTAATTGTAATTCACTGTTGAAATTAGAAACTATTTGTTTCATTTAAGTGATATGAATTTCCATCAAGTAAAAGCCAGCACAGTTCAATTGTTATTTTATTTTGTTATTAATAAAAATGTCCGATGCTATTTTTGTATTGTACAAAGATAAGCTGTAAATATTGTAAAATTGATCCAACAGAACCAAGTGTAAAATTTTATTACATTACATTCGAGATGAGAAATTTTGTATTTTTGACAATAAACGGAATTTTTATAATACATGAAGCGAGAAGTTTTTAGAATCCTTTTGTGTTTTGTTTTAGGGATATTGAGGTGCTTTACTGTTTTATGTATACACAAGTGTAGAGTATTGAAAAGATAAAATCAAACGCTTTCAACAAAAAGCTTTTTGGTTGAAAGTACAACGTCCTCGAGGCTAAGGTTTAAATTTGATCAGATACGCTTGAAATATTCAATTTTGTGTTTACTCTACTTATATCCTATAATACCTAATGTACATAATAGCACTACAAATCGGTTTTGAATAATTTAACCATAATCGGACCGCACTAAGAATTTGATACGATATTCGATACACACAATTACCCACTTAAACAGTGAACTAAGGTCGCTAGATAAGCGTTTACAGAAAAGTATTAAAACGAAACACGATCTTTTTATGTATGGATTATTTGAGCTTTACAAAAGTATATCCTTAAGGCACTATATGATGACAGATGAATTAGGTGAAATTACCTCACGTTGTATATGATATTACATATATATTATTTATGAAAAATCTGTTTTGTATAAATTCCATTTTATTCATTTACAGTGTAGTACGTATGTATGCATGTTGTTATTTTAATCCATATGTATGACAGAAATAAATGCTTTAATTTCACAGAGAAACTAACATATTTGAAACACAATGAATATGCTACACAATTAGACAATTGGTTTTGTGCTCCTTAAAGTAGTAGTCCTATAAAGAGTATCCGTTAAACACAAAGGGCAAGGCAAGGGCTTTTCAGTTAGCATGTCCAAGTTACTTTTTCGCTCAATTTCATTTAAGCATAAACCTTTGAACTTCTACAACCGTTCGTGCAAAGGTCTCGTTTTATTTATTGTTTTGTTAGTATTTTTCTGTATCACAATCTAGTGAGCATTATTCCCACATTTTCTTTAAACTAGTAAGATAAATTAATCGTTCAGGACATAACTAGATAAATTAAAATTTATTGTAGCAAGTAATATGCTAATTTTACAAAACCGTCAATATTTTTTTTCCATTTGCTAGAGAAATTGAGCTTTAGGCAGCAAAAAGTTGACGTATCTTGAAGACTAATCGGGAAATTACTTTTGCCGCTTGTTGTATTCGTATACAAACAACAAAGTAATTTGTCGCAGTTGACTATTGATATTTGTCTGTTGGTTGAATAAATCTCTGAAATACAGGGTGTGCCGCGAAGAGTTTTGATTAAAAGTAATGGCGGATACAGTTATGTTAAAAATCTGAAATTACGAAGCTGTAGGTTTTGGATGACGCCGTGTTCAAATACAATATTGTCCTGAATGTGGTACTTCTGGTTATACCGGAAGTAGACGTCAACTTTGTTATTTTAAATGGAACCTAATATTTTTTATTTTATTTTCGAATTCTACATGAAATTCTAGATAAAATTTGTACAAAATGTCCTATACCAAAAATGAAGTATTTTCGAGATATTTTGATTTTTTTTTAAATTTTGAAGAAATCCTAGTCCACATTGAATAACGATATCTCCATTAATAACGAAGCTAGGGACGTGAAATTGTAACCAATAAACAACAAGCGCTTACCCGTTAACTCCATATATCCAGTTCATTGATATTTCATACAGGGTGTTTTAAACTTAGCCGCCAACATGCACAATTTAAATCATTTACAAGTTGCTCACTTTAAATAGTATTTTATTATATTTTCCGCTGTATTTTTTTAAGCCAATTCGTTTGGTATCAGTATTCCCTATACCTAAATCCAACCACTTTTGACATATTTCATTATCTTAGTTAAAGCATAACAACACTTAATTATTTCAACATTAGTAAAGGGTAGGCCATGATTTCCATTATTTAAGGTGATATTTTGTTTTTTTTCATAAATTATTAATTCTGAAAAGTAACCAATAACATGAAAGGATTATTAATTGTGGATATCATTAAAAACATTGACTAGGTATTTTGATTAATTTAATTAGATAACTTACAAACAAAAATAACTAAATGTAATATTAAACAAATAAAGTTTTATAATAAGTGTTCAAAATTAGCACCATCTACTTCTAAACATTTATGAACCCTTTTCATTAAGTTATGTCTTGTAATTCTGAAAATATGGTCGGGTGTTAGAGAATTAAAAGCAAGTAAGACTCTCTGCATCATATCTTCTTGTGTCGTAACAGGTATAGAAATACCTGATTTTTAATGTAACCCCAAATACCAAAATCTAGAGGATCCAAATTAGGAAAGCGAGCTGGCCAACGAAACGGACCCTGATTGGCAATCCATCTATCATAAAACATGTCGTAAAGATGATGAGCAACAGGCCCAAAGTTATGAGGAGGTACTCCATCTTGCTGATACCAAGCTGAAGCCGCCTCTCCATTTCTTAAAGTATGTAACGCCGGTCGTATGGCTTCTTCTAAAATGTGGCAATATCTTGTACCATTTAAATTTTCAAATTTTAATGCTAAAATTTTATCGTCTTTTATTGCACAAAAAACATTAAAACTCCAACTATCTTGGAAATAACGTTCTCTACTAACATGTGGATTTTCATTAGACCAAAAATGGGAATTCTGTCGATTAAATAATCCATTTTTGCTAAACTTTGCTTCATCACATCATATAACTTTTTTTATGAAGTTTTCATCCTCTTGGGTCTTCATTAAAAACCATTCACAGAATTCTACCCTTCGAGGAAGATCACCTAATTGTAAGTGTTGCACCAAATGATATGAAAATGGTTTCCATTCGTGTTTTTTTAAAATGCGATTAATTGTTCTCGTCGACAAAGTAAGATCTCTCTCACAATCTCTAATGGAGGCATTTGGAGAGGCCGTAAAATAACCCAAAACATTAATTTCGTTTATGTCACTGTCCACTAGTGGTTTATTTTTATTAATTTTTATCTTACATTGACCAAACTGACGGCAGATTTTAAGCAATCTTCTTACAATATCACCAGTTGCATTTGGTCGATTTGGATATCTTTCTGCAAAAACACGGCAAGTCCGTTTAACAATTCTATTACACTCGCCGTGAATAATAATAAGATTTAAAAAATCATCATTAGTAAATCCTACATTTGCCATTATTTACTATGAAATACAAACTGGTAAAGAAAACTGTCAAAACAACATAAACAATTAACGTTCTAACTATCAAATCTTTGACAGACATGACATACCCTTTACTAATGTTGAAATAATTAAGTGTTGTTATGTTTTAACTAAGATAATGAAATATCTCAAAAGTGGTTGGATTTAGGTAAAGGGAATACCGATACCAAACGAATTGGCTTAAAAGAATACAGCGGAAAATGTTACGACAAAGGAGAGAGTCTTACTTGCTTTTAATTCTCTAACACCCGACCATATTTCCAGAATTACAAGACATAACTTAATGAAAAGTATTCATAAATGTTTAGAAGTAGATGGTGTTAATTTTGAACACTTATTATAAAACTTTATTTGTTCAATATTACATTTAGTTATTTTTGTCTGTAAGTTATCTAATTAAATTAATACAAAATACCTAGTCAACGTTTTTAATGATATCTACAATTAATAATCCCTTCAGGCTATTGCTTACTTTTCAGAATTAATAGCTTATGAAAAAATAACAAAATATCACCTTAAATAATGGAAATCATGACCTACCCTTTACTAATGTTGAAATAATTAATGTTGTTATGTTTTAACTAAGATAATGAAATATCTCAAAAGTGGTTGGATTTAGGTATAGGAATACTGATAGTCCATTTTCTTGCACTAAATCATTAATTTAGTTGTTGGGATGTGCTTCAAAATAAGCTAACACATTAATTTCAGTTTCTTCACTAATTATACATTGTTTATTAGATCTGGATTTCTTAAACACGCTCGAATTAGATCTAAATTTACGATACAAAACCAAAAGTATCTTCTATCCGGCAAATGACGCGTAGGAAACAAATCACTGTAACGCTCACGCGCTCGATAACTGTTTTTTGACAAACAATGTAACATTCTAACATATCACACTTTTCTGAATGGGTGAAAGGCATTTTCTATTAAAAAACACAAACTCTTAACTCTTTATTAGCAAACTTCACTTTGACATATCAATTCTGATGACATTTGTGAAAATGACAAATATTGTTCACGTAATACCAGCCACCTTGACGAATTCAATAAATGATCAATAACTTTGTCATTTTAACATTAGGTAAAATGTCATAGGAACTTTTTGTTCAGAATTTAATTTTCTATCGATTAAGGATATTGCATACTGGTGTGCCATTTAAAAAATGGAAATTTTGACTCAACTCTCGAACACGAAGTTCAATATATACGTTTTCTTTCTCAATACATTTGACATAATTATGATGAAGAAAAAACAATAGTATAAATCAATTCGATCGTTTAATAGCAAACCTGATTTTGTTTTCAAAATTAAAAAATTTTTTAATTTTTTAAATATAGAATATAGGTTTGTTATTAAACGATCAAATTGTTATACTATTCCCATTTATAATCACATAATTGGTTGTCTACCAACAATTAGTACGGGTTAAGTATTTTGTAGCGTTGTAAGTTAGTTTAAGATCGAATCTGAAAAGACACTGGTCTGTCAAACAATTGCAATTCACTGTTGAAATTAGAAACTATTTGTTTGTTTAAGTGATATCATTTCCATCAAGTAAAAGCCAGCACAGTTCAATTGCTATTTTATTTTGTTATTAATAAAAATGTCCAATTATTTTTGTCTTGTACAAAGATAAGCTGTAAATATTGTAAAATTGATCCAACAGAACCAAGTGTAAATTTTACATTACATTCGAGATGAGAAATTTTGTATTTTGACAATAAACGGTATTTTATAATACATAGCAGAAGTTTTAGAATCCTTTTGTGTTTTGTTTTAGGGATATTGAGGTGCTTTACTGTTTTATGTATACACAAGTGTAGAGTATTGAAAGATATAAACGCTTTCAACAAAAAGCTTTTGGTTGAAAGTACAACGTCCTCGATAAGGTTTAAATTTGATCAGATATGCTTGAAATATTCAATTTTGTGTTTACTCTACTTATATCCTATAATACCTAATGTACATAATAGACTACAAATGGGTTTTGAATAATTTAACCATAATCGGACCGCACTAAGAATTTGATACGATATTCGATACACAAATTACCCATTAAACAGTGAACTAAGGTCGCTAGATAAGCGTTTACAGAAAAGTATTAAAACGGAACCGATCTTTTTTATGTATGGATTATTTGAGCTTTACAAAAGTATATCCTTAAGGCACTATATGATGACAGATGAATTAGGTGAAATTACCTCGTTGTACGGATATTACATATGTATTATATATGAAAATCTGTTTTACATAAATTCCATTTTATTCATTTACAGTGTAGTACGTATGCATGTTGCTATTTTAATCGATATATATGACAGAAATAAATGCTTTAATTTCACAGAAAACTATCATATTTGAAACAGAATGAATATGCTACACAATTAGACAATTGGTTTTGTGCTCCTTAAAGTAGTAGTCCTATAAAGAGTATCCGTTAAACACAAAGGCAAGGCAAGGGCTTTTCAGTTAGCATGTCCAAGTTATTTTTCGCTCAATTTCATTTAAGCATAAACCTTTGAACTACAACCGTTCGTGCAAAGGTCTCGTTTTATTATTGTTTTGTTAGTACTTTTCTTATCACAATCTAGTGAGCATTAGTCCCACATTTTCTTTAAACTAGTAAGATAAATTAATCGTTCAGGACATAGATAAATTGAAATTTATTGTAGCAAGTAATATGCTAATTTTACAAAACCGTCAATATTTTTTTTCCATTTGCTATAGAAAGTGAGCTTTAGGTAGCAAAAGTTGACGTATCTTGAAGACTAATCGGGAAATTACTTTTTGCCGCTTGTTGTATTGTATACAATCAACAAAGTAATTTGAGTTGACTATTGATATTGTCTGTTGGTTGAACAAACTCTGAAATACAGAGTGTGGCGCGAAGAGTTTTGATTAAAAGTAATGGCGGATACAGTTATGTTAAAATCTGAAATTACGAAGCTGTAGGTTTTGGATGACGCCAGTTCAAATATAATATTGTCCTGAATGTGGTACTTCTGGTTATACCGGAAGTAAACGTCAACTTTGTTATTTTAAATGGAACCTAATATTTTTATTTTATTTTCGAATTCTACATGAAATTCTAGATAAAATTTGTGCACAATGTCCTATACCAAAAATGAAGTATTTTCGAGATATTTCGATTTTTTAAATTTTGAAAAATCCTGGTCCATATTGAATAACGATATCTTCCATTAATAACGAAGCTAGTGACGTGAAATTGTAACCAATAAACAACAAGCGCTTACCCGTTAACTCCATATATCCAGTTCATTGATATTTCATACAGGGTGTTTTAAACTTAGCCGCCAACGTGCACAATTTAAATCATTTACAAGTTGCTCACTTTAAATAGTATTTTATTACATTTTCCGCTGTATTTTTTTAAGCCAATTCGTTTGGTATCAGTATTCCCTATACCTAAATCCAACCACTTTTGAGATATTTCATTATCTTAGTTAAAACATAACAACACTTAATTATTTCAACATTAGTAAAGGGTAGGTCATGATTTCCATTATTTAAGGTGATATTTTGTTATTTTTTCATAAGTTATTAATTCTGAAAAGTAACCAATAACCTGAAAGGATTATTAATTGTGGATATCATTAAAAACGTTGACTAGGTATTTTGTATTAATTTAATTAGATAACTTACAAACAAAAATAACTAAATGTAATATTAAACAAATAAAGTTTTATAATAAGTGTTCAAAATTAGCACCATCTACTTCTAAACATTTATGAACCCTTTTCATTAAGTTATGTCTTGTAATCTGAAAATATGGTCGGGTGTTAGAGAATTAAAAGCAAGTAAGACTCTGTGCATCATATCTTCCTTGTCGTAACAGGTTTGGAAAATACCTGATTTTAATGTAACCCCAAATACCAAAATCTAGAGGAGCCAAATCAGGAGAGCGAACTGGCCAACGAAACGGACCCTGATTGGCAATACATCTATCATCAAACATGTTGTAAAGATGCTGAGCAACAGGCCCAAAGTTATGAGGAGGTACTCCATCTTGCTGATACTGAGCTGAAGCCGCCTCTCCATTTCTTACAGTATGTAACGCCGGTCGTATGGCTTCTTCTAAAATGTGGCAATATCTTGTACCATTTAAATTTTTATCATAAAATTTTAATGCTAAAATTTATCGTCTTTTATTGCACAAAAACATTAAAACTCCAACTATCTTGGAAATAACGTTCTCTACTAACATGTAGAATTTCATTAGACCAAAATGGGAATTATGTCGATTAAATAATCCATTTTGCTAAACTTTGCTTCATCACACCATATAACTTTTTTATGAAGTTTTCATCCTCTTGGGTCTTCATTAAAACCATTCGCAGAATTCTACCCTTCGAGGAAGATCACCTAATTGTAAGTGTTGCACCAAATGATATGAAATTTGTTTCCATTTGTGTTTTTTTAAAATGCGATTTAATTGTTCTCGTCGACAAAGTAAGATCTCTCTCACAATCTCTAATGGACGCATTTGGAGAGGCCGTAAAATAACCCAAACATTAATTTCGTTTATGTCACTGTCCACTAGTGGTTTATTTTTATTAATTTTGTCTTAAATTGACCAAACTGACGGCAGATTTTAAGCAATCTTCTTACAATATCACCAGTTGAATTTGGTCGATCTTTCAGCAAAAACACGGCAAGTCCGTTCAACAATTCTATTACACTCGCCGTAAATAATAATAAGATTTAAAAATCATCATTAGTAAATCCTACATTTGCCATTATTTACTATGAAATACAAACTGGTAAAGAAAACTGTCAAAACAACATAAACAATTAACGTTCTAACTATCAAATCTTTGACAGACATGACATACCCTTTACTAATGTTGAAATAATTAAGCGTTGTTATGTTTTAACTAAGATAATGAAATATCTTAAAAGTGGTTGGATTTAGGTATAGGAATACTGATACCAAACGAATTATCTTAAAAAATACAGCGGAAAAGTAATAAAATACAGGGTGTTCTATTTAAAGTAAGCAACTTATAAATGATTTAAATTGTGCATGTTGGCGGCTAAGTTTAAAACAGCCTGTATGAAATAACAATGAGGTGGATATATGGAGTTAACGGGCAAGGGCTTGTTGTTTATTGGTTACAATTTCACTTCACTAGCTTCGTTATTAATGGAGATATCGTTATTCAACGTGGACTAGGATTTTTCAAAATTAAAAAATCGAAATATCTCGAAAATACTTCATTTTTGGTATAGGACATTTTGTACAAATTTTATCTAGAATTTCATGTAGAATTCGAAAATAAAATAAAAAATATTAGGTTCCATTTAAAATAATAAAGTTGACGTCTACTTCCGGTATAACCGGAAGTGCCATATTCAGGACAATATTATTTGAACTCGGCGTTATCCAAAACCTACAGCTTCGAAATTTCAGATTTTTAACATAACTGTATCCGCCATTACTTTTAATCAAAACTCGTCGCGCCACACCCTGTATATTTACAGTACCCAATTAAAATGGTTGGCGTGTCGATAAAGTTATTTTAACCTTTTAAAAGCAATATTAAAAAGTTGCATATTTTTAGCCATAAAATATTTATGCCGGTCTTGAAAGAGGAACAAATATCTGGTTATTTAAAATGAATGTCAGCATATAACAATAATACCATAAAATTCCAGGAAATGATACTGATTCAGTGAAAAGAAATAATGGTAATGGAAGGATAAGATAACGAAAATCGACCAAAAATTTAATTTACTCGTTATTGAAGTAGGTAATATAAAAAAGCTTTCTTAAAATCGATTTAGTGATGAAAAGGTATCGATAACCAACTTGTATTTATCTGAAGCAATAAAATAAGAATGTTTTCTTATGATTTAGTTTACTATATATTCAGTAAATACGCTTAAAACAAAAATAAGGAACAATGGGTCTACAACATGCTCTAATACTATTACAAGGCAATTACAAGAATATTGAATAGGCTATTTCCTGTTACTGCAATGACGACTTATAGGAGCAGCAAGAATGTTTGGGAGATTTTATCTAAATTTAGTTTCACCGTTAAAACACCAAAGAAGATGGCAGAGCCACTCTTGCAAGAAACAACATGGCTTTGAGTACTGCGCATTAAAGTAAAATTAATCGAGAAAATTAGCGTTCATCTTTTCCCAACAAAAACAGAGTTTTGTAACGGGAAGTAAACGATGAACTAAAACACACAATCCCCTTCCTTTTCAAATAACTAAGACATTATCATAATTACATCAAACTAGCAGCACCCGGCGTGCTTTGCTGCGCTCGAATATAAAACACATTCTCCCTCTCATTATCCCTCACCCCCTTCCCCTCTCCCTATCCCTCTCATGTCAAGAAGATACAGTTTATCCAATAGGGACAACGACAATTTTCAAGTGACATTACAAAAATACTAAGACATATAATCATGAAAACTATAGACTTTTTATACAGGGTAGCAGAAGAGCTTTGGCCAGTATAGATCACGAAAACTATCTGAATTACAATATTGAAATTTTGCAATTATAAACGGTATACCTATTTTAAGCAAGCAGCCACTTCGTTGCAACGCCACATTTCGGGTCACGTGGTAAAGTTTTTAAAATTTTTAATGGGACACCCTGTTTATTTTTCCACTTCTTGTCTTTTGTTTTTTTTTAGGTACTTAGCAGCGACATTTGTATTGTTTTAACACCCTCTGGATAGTAGATTTACTTATTCCTAATTCTTGCTGAAGACACCGAGTTGAACTGTGGGGATTGATTTGCATATAAGCAAGAATGTTAATAACATTATCATCTCTAGTAATAGGCTTGTTTCCAGTTGGAAAAGAACCATGTCTTAACTTTTGGTCTACATGACGGAAAGTATTTTTACCTGAAGTTGTTCGGTTAGGGAAATAACTTTTAACAACAATAATACAGTGAACGATTGTTTACTAACACTGACAGCTTTTGATAACTACAAACTCTGTTCTGTTGCTAGGGTACGTTTTTCGCTTCTATGCACTCTTTGTTATTGAAATAAAAAACCTTCATAAAAATTTGTTTAGCACTGCTAAGTACATACAAAACCAAAAAACAAAAGAAATAGATATCGCCA